>CAWUFW010002008.1:727500-1927500 GCA_963921515.1 Calotriton arnoldi
GAGGACCCAGAGTGATTGTGGGTGTGCACTGTGCCCTGCTTGCTTGTGCATGTGTGCCATTGTGGCCATCTCCCCCGTCCCCCAGTACCTGGTGGTCACTCACCCTGTTGCGGTTGTGTTGTGTCCTGTCAAGCAGTGTCCGGTCCCCGACTCCGGCCACAGTCTCCACACTGATGACTGTCGACACCAGCTCCTCCATGTCATCCAGCTCCAGCTGTGGCGCTGGGCCCCACCTCCGGTCTGCGTTGCTGCCTTCAGGTTGGCGGAGAGTTTCTCCTTGGTCTTCCGCTTGATGTCATTCCATCGCCTCTTGACCTCGTCCATTGTCCGCTTGTGCTCTCCGACGGCCTTCACCTTGTCGACGATGTCCCGCCATATTCCAGTTTTGGTGCCCAATGACACGTTGGAGGTGACGAAGAGTTGTTGATAGTGTTCCATCACCTCCGTGACTATGATCCTGTTCGCCTGCGGACTGAACTTGGTCTTCCTGGTCTTCTTGTCCTTGCCCTTCCCTGTCCCGAGGTCCCAGGCTGGTCGTCCGGGGTGCTTGTGGGGTTGCGCTCGTCCTCTGCGCCTGCTCCGGCTGCCTCCATGGTGCTTGTGTGTTGGGCAGTTTGTGTGTGGGTGTTTTTTCTACTTTTATGGAGGTTTTTGACGCCTGCCAGGTGTGTGTTGCAGGCCTGGCGCTGCTTGTCGCTGGTTTCCTCATCGCGCTTTGGCCCATCGAGTGTTTTTTGGTGTTGTGGTTTGTGTTTTTATCTCCATCGTGGTGGTTGTATTGCGGACTTAGTCCGCCGTTTCGGCAGACTATCGCATGGTACCGCCTTGTTGTGAATTCCACGTTGACACGGGGTTATTTTCCCGCGATGGGCTGCGATATTGAAAGTTGCGTTACGCTACTCTTGCGGTAGTTATCACACGTTCTTGTGAATATACCCCTCTGTTATCTATTGGTCTCGTCCAAGCCCTATAAAACTCTACACACACATGAACACCCTGCACACCTCACACATACCACCCCCTTCCATAACATATTGGGATAAAATAATAATTCCCTGCCCTGCCCAGTTCCATCACCCTTTCACCTAAATTAGGGTTGTGACACAAGCTGAGACAGAGAAAGGAAGAACAGACACAACAAACTGACAGAATAGGGCCACTGGCAGACCCCATTTCTTTGTGTTTGGCTCCTTCTCTTAGCTGCATAAGGCACATTGGAACATGTATTCAAGATGCCAGGCATGAAAATCAAAATTCTAATCTTGGCAATCGGACAACAGCATCAGTTGCATCACTGATTGCATAAGTTGTAATGTCCCTGCAGATAGAAAATAATCAGTTCATTGTGCATAATGGAAATTCTGTATTAAATGTTGTAGATTAATAAAATAATAAAAAAACTTTGCACTTTTCACAATATCGAAAATCTGCAAATGAAGCCCATCTGACATGGCAAGGGATGGCAGCATCACCCAAAAAGAAACACAGAAAATACCCCATGGTAGGCAGCGGGCACGGCTGGGAAAGGCAGATAGGAGGCAGAATGAAGAGATACACATGACCTGATGTGGGCAACCAGGTAGAAGGTGAACATGAATTGCATATTTACAAAAAGGCTCACCAGGGAACCCCGTGCCACACTGTCCCTGCTCAGGACTCCTGTGACCCAAAACTGGTCACACTGCATTGGCAACCCAGCGGTAAGGCTAGAAGTTCTGAGCAGTGCTGGTTGTGCTTCTTATCCGCCCCGTACCCACCTCAGACTGTTATGAACAGGGCTGAGATACAGAAAACCAAAGTGGCTATGGGTTACAGATGTATATGTTTCTGGATTATTTCCACTTGTGAGGAGTAAGAGTATTGGGTTATGGGTTGGCGGGTTTTTTGCTACCGGCATACTGGCATCCGTTGTGATAAGGAGACCAAAGAGAAGTGTCCAAGACAATTCTGGTTTATAACACCCCTTCCTATAGCTTCGTGATTGCGTAATCCATGTCCCCCAAGCCTCTAGCAGGAACCCGCTCTCAATGTGCTGTTGTGGGAAATCCTCAGTAGGGGTGGGAAGAGGCCATTATCCTGCCAGCAGGTGGGTGCCCAACAGATGAGGGGAGATTCCCTCCCCGTGGAGCGACTAATGGCACATCCTCCACTGTTCGTGGGGTGCTCTTACAAGGAGTGACTGGAGAGATAAGTACAGCTGCATTGCTGACATCAGTGACTGTTGCCTGGCGTTTTCAATTACCTTGAGTTAACATGCTGACAATTGAACCAACATTAATTCTCGTTACCTTAACACAAAGATGACCTCAGTTACTCTGGGGCAGTACACTGCAGGGTATCTCAGGGATCCCCACTGTTTGACCTACTCTGAACAGGTGCCTTAGTCTTCTCATGGACTTCACACATTTCCCACACACTCCACAGCAATGATTTTCAAATTTGTCTGCAATTGTCTGGAGCAGAAAATCAATACAACATTTTCAGTGGCCTTTACGCGTGTGTAATTGTACATTTGGGGGTAGATTTACTAAGAATTTGCGCAGTGCGGCAAGGCAAGCTGCTGTGCTGAGTTATGTGAATGTGAGACAGATGAAGAGCACCATATTTACAAAGATATGGTGCACTTTAGCTCTCTCCCAGTGCTGGCGCTCTTGAGGCTTCCTAGCACCAACACAGGAACCCTTGTGACATGCTGCAAGGGTGCCTGCGTTATGAGCAGGATTTTTTGTGCAGGAAGGGATATCTTCCTGCACAAAAACTATCCAAAGAAGCATTTTCCTCTTTCTATGTGAGATGCGCAATGCATCACTCATAGAAAGAGAACGTAACTAGGAGAAATAAACATATTTCTTCTCCTCATTAAACCTTTGGTAGGCATACCAATTTCGCACAGTTCCAGCTTTACAAATCTTAGTAAATCGAGAATTGAGTGAAATCCATGGGTGGATGCATGGGAACGCTCATGCTCCACCCTTGGATGCCTACCACTAAAAAATTTAAAGCAACACAGTGCAAACCGCTGCGTTGGGTTACATTTCTTTACAAAGCCAAGCAAGGCCACGCAAATCAGGCCTTGCGTGGTTTTGTAAATCCAAAATAAGCTTTTGCGGTGCCCTGTGTCGCCTTGTGTTGCAAAAGCTCAGTAAATCTGGGCCATAATGAAAAACTATTCATTATTCATGTGAAAACATCTTTTGTGTATGCAATTCCACTTTGTACCTTTTTTCTTTTTGATACCCCATAATTTTGGGGCTGTTTTCTTCCAGTTCCTAATGGTATAAATCTCAGACTGGTTCCGGGGTGAAATTATCCTATTTACATCCCAGCTAAGGGGTAGGCACAGCATGCCAACAAGGTTTCGCATCATAGATACTCAACACAAGACCATGACATCACTACAGAGGATGAATATGAAATGCATATTTCCAGGGAACTGTTTACTGCACCGTCCCATCTTGAGATACCTATGGCCAAAACTGGTTATACTGTGTACACATAAATCCATGGGCAATGCCAGCGTAGGGCTAGAAACAGCAGGTCTGTCCCCCCTCCAACCATTCCCATACCCATCTCAAACTCTTACGAAGAGGGTTGAGATACAGAAAATAAAGTGCTGTGACTTGAATTGCTGTTATGCATCCTCTCCTTACTTACTAGTTCCCTGCTGCTCAGCCAGTGTGAGTGTGATGTCATGAAATGTTGATGAGTGCCGGGTGTGGATGAATGGCAGTGGGAGAGAGTGGGCTGAGCAGCAAGGATGCTGCTCCTGGTGGGGCCACTATTTATCATCTTACTTATATTACCTGTAACTAAGACTCATCTTAACCAATAAACCTTCTTCTTATAACCTACATTACTGGCTACCTGGATACATGCCAACAAGTGCCCATCTTCCTTTCCAACACAAAGTCGATTCAGGATTATGGGCCTGATTTAGATTCTTGGTGACGGGTTACTCTGTCACCGTTGTGACGGAGTAACCTGTCTGCCAAGATCTGAATCAGGCCCTAAATCTTTGGCATTATTTCCGTTTACACACAGTAGTGGTGCAATAGATTAGGAGATTTTGGTGGACAGGCTTTTCATAGCCTGGTAGGCTAGGGTCTGAGGGGATAAGGATACCAAAAAGGAAGTCTCGAAGAAGATGGTCACCACGTGATGACACCAGGCATGGTCCCCCAGCCTCTCCTAGGAGCTCACGTTCGATGTGGTGTGGCTGCAAAACCACAATAAATAAAAATCAGTAAATTCATTTAAAAATAAATACAAATAAATAATTGATAGAAATGTTAGGATTATGAATGGGATTCTTACACACTTCTAAACATATGGTGCTCTCTCCACAGCAGTAGGCTAAAACATGTCATTGTGCACACTCAAGAAATTGCAAAGATGTTATAATGTGAATAGATGCATCATCTGATACCCATAATGGCCACATGCACTCCCCACCTAGATGGACCACAACTGAATGGCTTTACCCATAAAACCACGGAACAATGACCAATCAAGTGATAAGCAACTTCAGCTGCCAATGAGGTATAAAAGGTAAGGTGGCAATGCTGGCTACACCACTAGTGTCAAAATGCACAAAATGGTTACACAAGCACAGAAGACCTTCAGTCTGCAAACATCCACAAAGTACCATAAGTAGCTACGCGTACACATGGACATAATAAGGCGGCTCGAAGCAAAGGCACTTCTTTGCACTCCAACAATGTGAGCAAGCACATAGGACACTGTCCTGCTACATGCCACCCTACAAGAGTGTCTGGGATCACAAATAAACATTTCAGTACTTGTTCAGGTATGACCCAGTGAAGAGACTGACCATAAATACATCAATGGCATTGTCCTATGGAGAGTGCAGCCACAAAGACCAGCAATTACTAGGCAAAAAGATGCTGGTTTCAACTAGACATAAAAGCTTCTTCTAGCACCCTATGTGAAATAAAAAAGCGCCAATCACGCATTAATCTGATTAGACACCAGGATTCTTCCCACTGACCAATGCAAATGATTACTATTCTGTTCCTCTTCCTCATTACAGTCCTTATGAGGGTGAGTCATGAGGACATAAATCGTATGGTACCAGAATATCGAATTTTAAATATTGTGCCACAAAAATAATAAAAGACAAATATTTATGTCCAAAATATCAACAAAATTAGGATATACAGGTAAATATAGATTTAGTAGCACTTGATTGCACCTATATGTACCTTGAGGATATAAAAATATTCAAGGTACGTGATGTGGCGTTAAGAATAGTAAATATATGCTTACCGATAGATACTTACCGCCACAATGTTTTCATTGGTGATATTTTTGCTACGACACAAATGTTTGTAGTTCATATTCTAACATACGACTGGCATAAATACTTGACTCTACACTCTGAAGTACTGTTTTCCTGTTTTCATGTTGTAGTACTGAGAAGATGTAAAACAAACATCCTTGCTCATGCTAGTTGCTAGAACTATCTTTCTATAATTTACTGGGACTAACCAACTTACCGTTTGAGGAGCAGAGGCCCCACACATTGGGTGTCACTGCACCCCCACAGACATTGAAGGGATGTCCTTACGGGGTTGCCTCAGACCTTCGATGCCCTCTCCAACAGTGCCACTTTCTTGGGGGCACACATCCAGTGCACTTCCCAAAAGCCTCTTTGCTCAAATAGGTAATATTACACAGGCGCACCTACAACCCCATGCAAATGATGCAAGGTCTCTGTTAGACCTGGCATCCTTGGTGTGGTTTCCCCTGACTTTTTGCCTTCTGACCTCCTGTTTTGCTGACTTCATTTTTGCTGGCTTTAGGATTTTGGGCACTTTACCACTGCTGACCAGTGCTAAAGTGCATGTGCTTTTTCCCTAAAACATGGTAACAATGGCCTATCCACAATTGGCATTTTTAATTTACTTATAAGTCCCTAGTACAGTGCATGACGTGTCCAGGGCCTGTAAATTAAATGCCTCCAGTGGGCCTGCAGCACTGATTGTGCCACCCACTTGAGTAGCTCTTTAAAAATGTCTTAGGCCTGTTATTGCAGAGCCTGTGTGTGCAGTTCTGAATTGACACGTCGACCTGGCAAGTTAACCTCTTATTCCTAAGAGCTCCCTGAAAATACGGTAGAGCCCACCCTGACTTTTAGGCGTTAGGGTGACCCGATGATGAAGCATGACACCACTGGGGTGTGTGAGGGTATTTAAAACAAAAGGAATTGTTTCCTTCCCCACTCCATAGTGGGTCTCTTCATCTCAGGACTTCCCATCTAAACCTTTGTTATGACCAAGACCCGTGGGACCCGCACCGAGTAGGTGAGAGAGCGGGGGAGGACCCTTGATGACTGTGTGACAACAGGGCTACCCCTTACTCTGCGAGGTACCCGGAGAAGAGTTCCCTCGCCCATGTCTGGATGGAGCGTTAACAGGATCAAGAAGATAAATTATCTTCAAATTAATTAAGGAGCAGCTATCTGCCCTTAGAGAAACAGCAGTGTAGGGTATTTCCTCTTGCGCTGTCCAGGGAGGTTATATTGTTGCCCTGAAGAAAGTCCGGGACCGTCATGGCCCTAGTAGGACTGAAACATGTCGGCTGAAGGGTCATAGGACCATAAATACTCCTTTTCTGACCCCTGTTTACATATTTTTAATAACCCTAACGAATCCAATATTAAAGGGATACTGGGATTTGTTGGAGGTCTTTTAATTTCTTTTCCCCCTGGTCTTATTATTCCTAAGAGCTCCCTGAAAATACGGTCGAGCCCACCCTGACTTTTAGGCGTTAGGGTGACCCGATGATGAAGCATGACACCACTAGGGTGTGTGAGGGTATTTAAAACAAAAGGAATTGTTTCCTTCCCCACTCCATAGTGGGTCTCTTCATCTCAGGACTTCCCATCTAAACCTTTGTTATGACGCGGGTTTCATCTTCGCTTCTAAGGAGTACTTTATGTGGTACAAAGTTAACCTCTTGCCAGGCCCAAACCTTCCATTTTAATACATATGTCACCCCTAACGTAGGCCCTAGGCAGCCCTAAGGGCAGGGTGCAGTGTATTTAAAAAGCAGTAGTTGCCACTGGTGGTGTAAGTGATCACCACTATGGTGTTGTATGAGGCGGCGTCATCATTGGGTTTCACACCTAGGTACTCGCTTCCCTAGGTGAGTACCACCTCCTTCCGAGGGAAAGTACTGGTGGGATTAGTATAGTGATGTATAAAATTACCTCCTATATCTAAAAATTGACATTAAATATAGGTGAGGTATGTAGGGGTAAGATTAAAAGGTGAGGTGGTAATGTTGTTAGGACGTGCAAGTTGTCCTTAGTATCACACATGTACGGTCAACATGTTTCAGCCTTTACTGCCCATGAGGGTCAAGGCCTTTGTCAGGGCATGAATTCCGAGATCAACCAATCCCTTATTATCACTTTGTCGATTCGTAAGTCCTTACTTACGTGTCTTCATTCTGATAACTTTATCGGAAGTTGCGCTGGCTTTCATTGAGCCTGTGATTTATTAAGGAAAAAAGGTTCCTGATTAGAGTACAGCTGATGTATCGTATTACATTTCTGCTTATTTTGCCATGTCAGGCTAACCCAATGTGAAGTGAATAGGTTCTCGTCTCGGGCTGCATTGTGTCTCAAGTATTTGTATATAACCATATATTTTAGAATCATAAGACATTTTGCACGGAACTTGCAATTAAATAGTTGGGGAGGAAACAACTTTTAAAACGATTTGCCTATGTTAGTCCCCTCCACGATTGCTCTCTATGCAACTTGAGCACTGACAGTATGAACCTATCCTTACAAGGGGCCACACTGAGATTTTTAACAAAAACCAGCAGAGCGTGATTTGCCTATGTTATTTCTAGATATGTGAAAACTGCTGCATACATGCCCAAGTGCATCAAGGGGCATTATACAGCAATTGTGACGCACACTATGGTCCATTAACCAAGAGCAATAACCAACTGAAAGGGACGGGGACTCTTTTGAAGTCTCAGGGACATCAAAGACTTCCAACAACCCTTCTACAGGCTCTGGACTCTGCCAACTGTGAGTCCTGCTAAGTGCTGCCAATCCAGTCCTGGGCACTTGGGTGGGTTTTCTGGCTGTTTAACTGCAAAATCCATGCATTGCCACTGTTGCGCCAGACAGAACCGACTCACCTCTCAAATACGCTGACGCATTTCTTCTACCGCTGAGGACAAGGACATTACATCTCCGGCTGCGCGGCTCGACAGCACATTGCCTTCGTCGTAAAGGGTTCTCCGATGTCGTATCTCTGACTGAACGGATCAGAACCAACACATCACCTACACCCAAAGGGATAGCGCCAGCTCATTGCCTCCGCTGCTCCCCGCATCGGGTCTTCGAGGCATCCTCCAACCAAGTTACTTTAACAGCGGAACAAGGTTGGTCCCTGTATTCGACCTGTGCTCATTCGTTGTTGTCCTAAATTTCAGATTTGACCCGGTCAAGTGCGACCAGTTAGCGCTTTATGTTTCTTAGCACTATAGTTCAAGATATTCTTTATAAATTCATTACATTAAGCTCTATGTTGCTAACCTGGCTTGGATGTTTTGAGTGGTGTTTTCACTGTTTTACTGTTTTAAGTGTTGCACAAATACTTTAGACATTGCCTCTTAAGTTAAGCCTGACTGCTCTGTGCCAAACTACCAGAGGGTGAGCACAGATTAATTTTGGGTGTGTATCTGATTTACCCTGACTAGGATTGTGTTCCATACTTGGACAGGGTAGATACCTCTGCCAACTAGAGACCCAGTTTCTAACATTCGTGATCAGCGGTGGGATAGGACTTGTGTTTGTGCATTGTCTTACAGTAATTTAGTGTACACTACCAATCCACACCTAAGACCAATTCGAATCAATTCTTCTCAATTGGCAATTTTTTCCTATCCTTCCTGATTGGCATTTTTAATTTTTCTATTCTCCCTGATTGGCATTTTTGATATGTCCTAAAATCATGTTTCTGACTGGAGGTTCTACATCTGCACCTGCACCTGCTAAAATGGAGTTTGAGCTGGGCAAACTTGAGAGTTGCACTGTGGTTCAGCTCAAGCATTTCTGCAAGGGGTTTGAGCTTTCTACTAAAGGCTTCACCAGGAAGGTGGAGCCGCAAAAGGCACTGAGGGTCTCAATAGAAGCTTGTGATGCTGGACCTGTAACCCCAGAGGAGGAGGAGGAGATATTTGATTAGGATAAGGAGCAGGACCTGGATTCACTGGAGGATTTGGGACTACCTGTGGAACAGGAGACCAATGTCTTGCCTGTAATAGTGGTTCCCACCAGGGTAGGGAGCACAGTGTCATCCAGAGGCCTGTCCCCAGAGGAGCTGGAGGACAGGAGGGAGGAGAGAAAAATGAAATTGGTGCTGTCCAAGCTCAAATTGGAGAAGGACAAATCCTTGGAGGAGAAAAGGCTGGCCATGGAGGCAAAGGACATGAACAGGGCTTTTGAGGGAAAAAAAATGGCCATGGAGGAGAGGCTTGCTTTGCAGCGTTTAGCTTATGAGAGGAGCCTGAAGGAACTGGACATAAAGGCTATGCAAGTAGAGTCCAATGCTGGCAGCAATTCTTCAGTGCCTTCTGACAGGAAGGTCCACATACCGAAGGGTTTGGTGTCTGACCTTGTGGTGGTAGACGACATAGACAGATGGTTTGAGGTCTATGAAATTACTTTACAGATGCACACGGTCCCTGAGGAGGATTGGGGAACTAGTCTGAGGGGAGGGACACTCTACTGGCCCTCAGGGGGGTGATAGGATGAGGTATCCCCCCATGAAAGAAGCCCTAATCAGAGAGTTTGGTCTGACCTCAGAGAGGTACAGAAATAAGTTCAGGGACAGTCAGAAGCTTCCCCCAGCAGACCTGGGTGGATTGTGTGGATTCTTTTTCTAGTCACTGGATGTTTGGGTGAAGAGCAGTGGGGCAAATGATTACCAGGGGCTGTAGAGTTTGTTTGCAAAAGAGCAGATGTTCAGTCTTTGTTTTCCAAATCTGCGCCAACACCTTGTTGACAGTAAGCTTTCTGACCCCAGGGAGCTTGCTACGGAGGCAGACCGCTGGGTCAGCACCAGGGTTACACAAGAAGATATCTGGGGGGATCACCTCAAAGGTAGGCAGGGTCCTCACCAGAAGAAGGAGGGGTGACAAAAACAAAACCAACGAGTTCTTTAAATGGTCGCAAAACAGTTCTTCGGGTCAGGACTCCTATCCCTCTACTGAGAAGAAAAATAAATGGTTCCCTCACAGTAGGTCTGCAGGGAAGGCACACCTGAAGTGCTTTGATTGTCAGCAGGAAGGGCACTTCAAGAGCGATGCCAAGTGTCCCAAGTGGGCAGAGACCCCCATGGTTGGCAGTCACTTAGGTTGCCCCAGATAGTTTAGGGGAGAGAGTAGAGGTTACCCTAGTGTCCCTGGGTGACGGAGAGATGGTGCAGAGAACCCACATGCCTGGCAATACTAGGAAGTACAGTCAGTGTTCACCATCAATGGGCAGACGGTGGAGGCTCTGAGAGACACAGGAGCCAGCATGGCAACCATCTGGTGTCATCTGGTGTCTTCAGAGCAGGTAGTCCCTAATGTGCTCCATTAAGTTATTGCAGCTGACAACCGTGAGAGTCACTACCCAGTAGAGCTGGTACCCTTTGAAGGGGGGAGTCTCAGGTTCTTTAATGGTAACTGTGAGTCTGTCCATGCCTGTGGATTGTCTGCTTGGCAATTACTTGAGGCATACCACCTGGAAGGAGGTGGAGTTCAGGTCCCACTTGGAGATGTTAGGGATGCCTGAGTAGGTGTGCCTGACCACAGGGTCCATGGCAGCCCGAGAGGGTAGTCAGGGGGACCTAGAGCGTGGAAGAATTGCACAGGAGCATGCCAAAAAAAGGAAGGGCATTGGGCGCTGGAATCCCGCTCCTGAGACTCCCATAGTCCAGGAGGAGGCAGAACCTGAGGGGGACGCCCCGGTACCTACAGGGGAGGATGTGGCCGAACTGGGGAACCTGCCTGAGCTGTCCAACTGGCAGCAGGAATGAGGTCTCACCAGGAAGGAGTTTTGCAAGGCACAAAGGGAATGCCCTACTGTTGTCGGTCTTCGGTAGGAGGCTGAGACCCAGGCAGCTAGTGACACCTCTGGAAAACATCTGATATACAGGAAGAATGGTCTCCTGTATAGTGAGCCAAAGGCTCTTGAGCCTGGTGCAACACATGTGTTTGGTGGTCCCTCAGTACTACAGGATAATCCTACTGAGTCTGGCTCATGAAGTGCCACTGGCAGGTCATTTGGGACAAGGCAAGACCGTTGACAGGCTTGTCACCCACTTTTATTGGCCTCAAATGAGGAAAGCTCAGATAAATACTGTAGGTTCTGTCCTACATGCCAGGCAAGTGACAAGTCAGGGGGGAAGTGCAAGGCCCCCCTACAACCTTTTTCTGTCATTAGTGCCCCCTTTGAAAGGGTCGACATCAATGGGCCTCTGGACCCCAAGACAGCCATGGACAGCAGATTTGTCCTGGTCTTGGTGGACCATGCCACCCAGAACCCGTAAGCTATTCCTCTGAGGACAGTGACTGCACGTGCCGTGGCCAGGACACTGATGGGGATCTTCACCCGTGTGGGTTTCCCCAAAGAGGTGGTATCTGACTGGGGTACCAACTTCATGTCTTGGTACATGAAGGCCATGTGGAAGGAGTGTAGGGTAACCTACAGGTTCTCCACTCCTTGCCATCCTCAAACCAATGGGTTGGTTGGGAGATTCAACTGAACCCTAAAAGGCATGATTATGGGTCTACCAGAACCCATGAGACATAAGTGGAACGTCCTCCTGCCATGTCTTTGTTTGCATTAGGGGTGGGCGGAATTTGCGTAGTCGCGTTACGCAAAGTTCAGCGAAACGGTAAAAAATCTCCGCGAGCATGCAAAAGTTCCACGAACATGCGGAATTGCTTGTTCCGCCCGTTCGCGATGCTTTTTTCCTGTTCGCGAACGCTGTTTGCGTGCTCGGGGGGAAATATCTCACGAACACGCACTTTGAAAGTGCGAACAAGCAAAAAATTCCGCGAAGCCGCGGAATTTTTGGCAATTCCGCGTTCTCCGCAGAACGCAAAATTACCCAAATTCCGCAAATTCCGCGAGCGGAACGGAATTTACCGCCCAGGCCTAGTTTGCATACAGGGATGTACCACAGAAGGGGGTTGGATTCAGCCCCTCTGAACTTCTGTATGGGCACACTGTGAGAGGGCCTCTCAGTTTGGTGAAAGATTGCTAGGAGCAACGTCCTGGGAGAGCCCTCCAAGAAGTGGTCTGCTACATGCTGGCCCTCTGGAACCAAACAGCCGGCTTCTGGAAACTTTCTCAGGAGAATCTGGAAGCCAGCCAGGAGGACATGAAATGCTGGTATGACCAGAATGCCACTCTGGTTGAGTTTCAGCCTGGCCAAAAAGTGTGGGTGATGGAGCCCGTGAAGCCCCAGGCTCTGCAAGACAGCTGGTCTGGGCCTTATGAGGTGAAAGAGCGCAAGATTGATGCCACCTACTTGGTGGACCTCAAGACTCCTAGGAACCCCTTGAGGGTCCTGCAGGTTAATCACCTCAAGCCTCACTTTGAGAGGTCTGTGCTTACCATGCTCCTGGTTACTGATGAAGGAATGGAAGAGTGAACCTCTCCCCAACCTCATGTCTTCCAAGGAGCAGGATGGGTCAGTATAGGGTGTTAGCTTCTACCCTAGACTGACCCTAGATCAACAGAGAGACTGCCGCCAGTTGCTGGGGCAGTCCACCTCTTTGTTCTCCTTAACCCCAGGACTCACTAAATGGTGTACCCATGTTATTGATACTGGGGACAGCACACCTGTAAAGAACAACATTCACAGGTCTGATAAGGTGAAAGCCAGCATTAAGGTGCAGGTTTCCAAGATGCTGACGTTAGGGGTAATTGAGCCCTCAAACAGCCTTTGGTCCTGCCGAGTGGTGTTGGTCCCTAAGGCTTCCCCTCCAGGTGTCACATCTGAACTTAGGTTCTGTGTGGACTACCGTGGGCTCAATGCAGTCACCAAGACTGACACACACCCCATCCCCAGAGCAGATGAACTCATAGATCGGCTTGTAGCTGCCAAGTTCATCTGCACGTTTAATTTAATGTCTGGGCAATGGCAGATTGCCTTGACTGAGGGGCTAAAGAGAGGTCTGTGTTCTCCACACCAGAAGGGCACTTCCAGTTCCGGGTCATCCCCTTCATGTTGAAGAACACCCCAGGAACCATCCAGAGGTTGGTCAATCAGGTACTGGCTGCGTTGGAGAACTTCAGTGCTGCCTACCTAGACGTCATTCAGGTCTTCAGCTTCAGCTCCAGCTGGGAGGACATCTGTGCCACCTCAGGGTAGTGCTTTGGGCTCTGCAGAGCGCAGGCCCAACTATCAAGGCCAGTAAGTGCCAGATAGGGCAGGGTTCTGTTGGCTACTTGGGTTGCCAAGTGGGAGGTGGCAAAGTGCAGCCCCTCCAGGCCAAAATTGAAACCATCATGGCTTGGGGACCCCACAAGATCCAGACAGTAGTATGAGCCTTCTTAGGCCTCACAGGTTATTATAGGAGATTCATGAAGGGATATGGCACCATGGTTGCCCCCTTGATAGAGCAGACTTCCAGGTAGCAGCTACATCAGGTGATCTGGACAGAGGCATGCCAGAACACTTTTGACAACCTGAAAGAGGCCATGTGCACAGCACCTGTGCTCAAAGCCCCTGACTTCTCCCAACAATGTATTGCTCAAATAGATGCCTCATAGCATGATGTAGGGTACGTGCTCTCACAGCTAAATGAATAGGGCTTGGATCAACCTGTAGCCTTTATCAGTAGGAGGCTACTTCCCAGGGAACAGAGGTGGAGTGCAATAGAAAGGGAAGTCTTTGCTGTGGTATGGATGCTGAAGAAGCTAAGGCCATGTCTGTTTGGCACTCTCTTCCGGGTTCAGATAGACCACATGCCCCTTACATGGTTAATGCAGATGATGGTGAGAATCCTAAACTGTTAAGGTGGTCCATCTCCTTACAAGGAATGGACTGTACGGTGGAACACCATCCTGGCACAGACCGCACCAATGCTGGTAGTCTCTCCGGGTTCTTCCGCCTTAGTGAAGAGAACTCCCAAGGGGTTGAGTAGCTCTCCCCACTTTCAGATGGGGGGGATACGTGTTAGACCTGGCATCCTTGGCGGGTTTCCCCTGACTTTTTGCCTTCTGACCTCCTTTTTTGCTGACTTCATTTTTGCTGGGTTTAGGATTTTAGGCAATTTACCACTGCTGACCAGTGTTAATGTGCATGTGCTCTTTCCCTAAAACATGGTAACATTGACTTATCCACAATTGGCATATTTAATTTACATATAAGGCCCTTGTAAAGTTTACTACATGTGCCCAGGGCATGTGAATTAAATGCTACTAGTGAGCCTACAGCTCTTATTATGCAACCCACTTCAGTAGCCCTTTAAACATGTCTCAGGCCTGCCATTGCAGAGCCTGTGTGTGCAGTTTTAAACTGCCAGGTTGACCTGGCAAGTTAACCCTCTTGCCAGGCCCAAACCTTCCTTTTTAAAACATATAAGTCACCCATAAGGTAGGCCCTAAGCCGGATGCAGTGTATTTAAAAAAGCAGGACATGTACTTTTAAGTTTTACATGTCCTGGTAGTGAGAAACTATTACATTTGTTTCTCACTGCTGTAAGGCCTATCTTTCTTATAGGTGAACTTTGGGATTACCTTATTACATATTATAAGTGTAATTCCCAATTGGGAAAAGATAGATATTTCGAGTTTGGTGACTCTGGACTTACAATTTAAAATCTCACCTTATGGTAAACTTGGATTTTTAGTTGCAAGTCTAAAAATGCCACCTTTAAAAAGTTGGTATTTTCTTACTTTAACCATTCTGTGCCTCTGCATATCTCTGAATATACGTCTGCGGTGGGTGACAGCTGGGCTTTGTGCATTCCCTCTAGACAGCCACACACAAAGGGAGCTTAGTTATGCCTGATGATCCATCCACTTCCTGATGGGCCATTAACAATCTGATGGGTCATCCTGGGCAGGATGGGAGGGAGGAGCTGACACTTGAACTTGAATGTGCTGTGCCTGTCCCCACACAAAGAGCTGCATACCCCCCCCCCGTAGTGAGTCTAGAGCAGGAAGGGCAGGGACTTTGTGAACTTCAAATGCCTCTCTTTGAAGTCTCCCCCTCTTCAAAGGCACAACTAGGTATGAGTACAGGACCTCAGACACCGCCACTTCGGTGGACCTGAGAACATGCTGCCAGGAAGAAGGACTGCAGTGCTGCTGAAAGGACTGTCACTCTTCTGGACTCTGCTGGACTTTGCTGGACTCCTGTTCTGCTGTGCCTGCCATGCTGGCCTCCTTGGCTCAGAATGAGAAGGACGGGACCTGCATATCTACATTCCCAGAACCAAATTGACTTCAAGGGCTTGCCTCCTGTTCTGAAGTCTCAGGGACATCAAAAACTTCCAACAACCGATGATGCATCTCTGACTGCGCGGATCGGAACCAACACATTACCTACCCCCTAAGGGATCAGAGCCAAGGCATCGCCTCCTCTGCTCCCCGCATCGGGTCTTCGACGCATCCTCCATCCGTGGTAGTTTTACAGCAGGACAAGGTTGGTCCCTGTATCCGACATGTGCTCCATCGCGGTTGGCCTGAAGTTTCAGATTTGACCTAGTCAAGTGTGACCAGATAGCCCCGGTTGGCGCTTTCTCTGCACTATTTTTCAAAATATTCTTTCAAAATTAATAACTCTGGTTCTACTTATTCCATTTTTCTAGTTTTGGTCTTGCTTTGCTCGTTAAATTAGGCTCTGTTGTTCTAACCTGGTGTGGATTATTTGTGTGTGGTGTTTTAATTGTTTTACTGTTTTAAGTGTTGCACAAATACTTTACACATTGCCTTTTAAGTTAAACCTGACTGCTATTTCTAACAGTCCCTGTAACACTGCTAGTATAAGTGTATGTCTGCAGAATGAGCATTACAGAAGGAACCTCAGACGCATCTGCTGCCCTTTCTGGAATAGAAAACTACCCTGTGGAGGGAATGGCGTGCCTAAATGCTCTCAGTGGCCCAGGGGCACTACTGTAATCTGCCCCCCGCATTCCTTATATGTTCACACCCAGATACCAATTTTTATTTTTTTATTTTTGTATATTAAGATGTGCTTTACCATCCAGATTGATGTGCTGGAAGTCTGGCACTCGCTTGGAGTAATTAATGTGATACATAGGGTATGGGGGCTCCGCTAAATGTAGGTTATGATCTATTCATGGGTTCTTCCTTAACCTTTGTTTCAACCTCTGTCAAGGGTGGAAATGGTCCTGCCAGCCATGCTACCGGTCAGATCCTCCCCTTCCTACACACTTTCATAAGTATGAGACATTCTCATGGGTTCATGATCCGATCCATGACATTACTGAGGAAACAGCTGATGTGGATCCGCTTTTCACAGCAATTTATTTTCTTGTGATGAACAAAATGAAGCTGTGACTTGCAATGTAGGTTCAATCACCAGTTGCTCATAGATTCATTTTGGTGTTGCTATGATTTAATTTTTACCCCTTGCTGGAACCTGAATGTTACAGCCCAATCCACTGACCTTCTCAGGTTTAAATACTCTTTGAGGTGAAGGATGGTAACTTCATATGTCCTGTTCAAGTAGTATTCTCAGGAATTTAAATCACATGGCCATAAACGAGCTAGATGGCTTTGACTGCCAGTACACAGGAGCGGGGGAGGGGGGTTGATGTGAGGGCTGATGATTGCTTGTTGATGATGAATATTCCTCAAGCAAGAGATCGTCAGATAATTCTTTCTTCTATAATTATCATTATATGAGATGTTCTGTTCCCTGGCTAAATTCTGAGTGTTCTTTCACTTTTCAGATCGAAACTTGAGCATGGGATTGTTGTGATGGATAGATTGATATGAGTGTATCTGAGGCTAGCCCTCCCATAACAAGAGACCCATGAATTCTATTGGATAATGTATTTGATGGTGGGTCAGATGGTTATGAGTTCAAGCACCTTTTTTGTCCTGTTCTGTTTGTCCAATTATTGCTTGGTTCTTTCTAAATGTTGGAGTGCTGTACCAATCTATCTAATCAGTGCCTATAATAATAATAAAACACATGTCCCGCTGCATCTCTCTCTTCCTTGATACTCTTCTGGTTGCTCTACAGGTCATTGGGGGAGATATTTGGTTTTCTCTATGCTTTGTACTGCTTTCTGTTTGATACTCTGCCTTGATGGAACTGGAGGGTAGGCTCAGTTGGTTGGACACCTACTGCTGAGGTCTGTGTGGGACCTACTGAACATGAGCTCTGAACACAGCTAAGTCCTCTCAAACTTTTCTACTTGGATGGGTCTGGCTTGTGGATTGTTGTTTTAGATTGGCGTTACTGGTAGCTATATTTATAGTGTTTTAGGTGCAAGAAACTGCCACTAATCACTTAATACATGCTACAATGTTCAGAATACATGTTTCTGGCCAAATGCTTCCTTTGCTCCTAATATGGTATGATGATGAGCTATTAACACATCTCTCATGCATAAAGGACCAAAAAAGGAAAGAAAAAAATAGAACGACCCTGTATTAAACCACAGACGCTTTTCACTTATTAGTAGCTATATCTCAGTGTGCAAAAATCCTGATGTTTCTACAGGCAGATCACTATGCCTTTTTTCTGTGACACCTATATGTTTCTTTTAAAATGTCGAACCTTGTCCTTGCTCTTTTTTCTTCTGCATATTCTGTGGTCCTCCCCGTCTGTTAATTCTTTTCATCACCTCTGAGTTTATGAAATGCTTTTTTTTTTTTTTTACCGGTAGGTTTACTGAAGCAAGTCACTTTTGTGAAGTCCTGAGCCAAAGAAACAGAACACAATTCTCCCTGAATGTCAAAGTTCATGGCACTTTTGATCAGCTTTGATTAGGTCTTGCTATTGTTTGTCAGTTCCTGTTTTGGCTATCTTAAGGCAAACTATTTCCTGTTTTTATGTTTATATGGTAGTAGCTGTTTTTTTCTGTTTCTTGAATTAGATGCCCTGATTGTTACTGCTTCAGCCAGGGGCTCATTCATTATGCCCCGTTTTTATTTTTATTTTGTATTTTCTTCAAGATATGTTTTCGCTTTGCCATGGTGATTTTCTTGCTTTCCCCTCTAAATACCTGGTAAGGCCTACATTAACTGTGCTGCTTTATTGCTGCTGTACCTTAGCGCGTTTTGTATATTTCTAAGCTCTGAAAGAGTGTCGCATCATCTATTATGTCAAACCTTGTACTACACCTTCCTCCCCGACGCTCTGTCCCGCTCCCCTTCCCATTCTCATTGCTTCCTCTGTAGCTCCTCTGCCTCTTCTCCTTCCCTGCCACCCCACCACCCTTTTATTATATTCCCTCGTTTTGTAGGTTGACAAAAACTAATCAAGAATTTGTGAAAATAAAAAAGTGTCTTAATTACCCTGTGCATAAATCAACAGATTGTGTTGTACTTCAAAAAACTAAATTAAGGAAAAAGATAAAGACAAGTATTGCTTCTTCAGACCTGGGTTTCTCTGTTCTGTTCAGCACCTCAGTTGTTTCAGGCATGCTGGCCTGCACTTGCATTATCTTGCTGTGTTTGCTCAGTTCGCCCTAAGTGGGCAAGGGTATGCCCAGACATGGGTCCCTTGCTCGTTGTGCCACTGGATTCAAGCTAGCCTGGCTGAAAGTGGCGGCCGGCAAGGCTCACGGGTGTCGGGCGGGCAAGCGGAAGGCGTGCGGGGCACATTTTTTAATTAAAAAAAATATATACATTTACCTTGCCGCCGGGTCCTGGGTCTCCGCTCCGCCCATCTCGGACTCCAGGAAACAGCCAGTCTCCCCTGACCGATTACAATGCTGCAATGCAGCGTTGTGATTGGTCTGAGCGCCATGGTTCGGCACTCAGCCAGGGACTGGGGGCCTGGGCATGTTCTCCATGCAGGCTGTAATGCAGCCTGCATGGAGAACAGGGAAAGTGCGCATGACTGTTTTTGGCGGCCCAAGAGGGCCGACCAAACAGTCATTGCGCACTCAGGAGGGTTCTACCACTCCTACCCTGCAGCCCCACCCCCTCACGCAAAGCTGTCACAGCAGGAGGACAAAATAAAATAATAATATTATGTAATTACCATTTTATTTTTTCCTTTTTTTACTGCTGCAAGGCAGTGGGGCGACGCTCCTCTGCCTTAGCGGAGGAGCCGCCTCTGCTGGCTGATAAGGGCGAGTACCCCAAAACCGGTCCCAATGATGCTTGCTTCTTGTCCAGGGAAGACCTGGCCTGACAATTTGGGCTGGACTCTTCCCATGGGGAGCAGGGTCAAGACTGATTTGCATATGGCGGGGTCCAAACTGGGGTGGCATAGTGAGCAAAAGAATGATGGATTAAACCCATATCTCTTGACTGGGGGTGAGTGATTGAAAAGTTTCAGCACTCCGTCCATCTTGTTGTGTTTGCTGTATTTATTTTTATTTTTTATTTTATTTATTTGAGTTTTATATAGCGCTGGCTAGACCCGGAGGTATCAGAGCGCTTTACATAGGGTTCCACAAAGTTACAAAATTACATCAGTTACCAGTTACATCAGTTACTAGAAAAATATTTCAAGTGCGTAAAGACGAAATAAATGGAGCTTAGAAAGAAGAGGGGGTAGGGTAAAGGGGTAGGAGGGAAATAGGGTGGAGAGACGAGGGAGAGTCTGTCCAAAATCCGGCTGGGTAGGTGGCGGCCGAGGGGGAAGTCCACAGCCCATCTCCTCTATCGCTATCAGGTAGCTCCACCGGGCATCGGCCAAATATCTAGGTCTCAACGGAAAAACATTTAAAAAGCATAGGGGACGAAAAAATGGAGCACAGAGGGGGAAAGGGGTAGGGTAACGGGGTGGGAGGGAGAATGCGAAGGCGAGACAAAGGAAGGTCTGCCCAAAGTCCGCTGGGTAGGTGACGGCCAAGGGGGCCATCTCCTCTATGGCTATCAGGTAGCTCCACCGGGCATCGGCCAAAAAACTAGGTCTAGCGCTTAACATAAGGAAACATTGTGTTTTATATAGCGCTGGCTAGACCCGGAGGTATCAGAACGCTTTACATAGGGTTCCACAAGGTTACAAAATTACATCAGTTACCAGTTACATCAGTTACTAGAAAAACATTTCAAGTGCGTAAAGACGAAATAAATGGAGCTTAGAAAGAAGAGGGGGTAGGGTAAAGGGGTAGGAGGGAAATAGGGTGGAGAGACGAGGGAGAGTCTGTCCAAAGTCCGGCTGGGTAGGTGACGGCCGAGGGGGAAGTCTACAGCCCATCTCCTCTATAGCTATCAGGTAGCTCCACCGGGCATCGGCCAAATATCTAGGTCTCAACGGAAAAACATTTAAGAAGCATAGGGGATGAAAAAAATGGAGCACAGAGGGTGAAAGGGGGTAGGGTAAAGGGGTGGGATGGAGAATGCGAAGGCGAGACGAAGGAAGGTCTGCCCAAAGTCCGGCTGGGTAGGTGACGGCCAAGGGGGCCATCTCCTCTATAGCTATCAGGTAGCTCCACCGGGCATCGGCCAAAAACTAGGTCTAGCGCTTAACATAAGGAAACATTGTGTTACAAATTACAAAAATGATCACATTAATTACAGAGAGGTCACAAATTCAATACAGGAGTTTTTAGCGACCATGCAAAACAAGATCCACAAAAAGGAGAGGGGAAAAAAAGAAAAAGGCCAGGGAGAGCAGGGAGTCCACGGGAGGGAGTCAGCTGTGGAGAAAGATACGAGACATAAGTCAGAGGTCCGGCTGGGTAGGTGACGGCCATAGCGGTGTGCCAGAGCCTGTCTCCCCTATAGCTGTCGGGGCAGCTCCACCGGGAATCGGTCATACATTTCGTACTCCGCCGGATAGAAATGAGAATCAGGAAGGGACCAAGAGTCAGCAGCGGAGAAAGAGACAAGACATAAGTCCGAGGTCCGGCTGGGTAGGTGACGGTCATAGTGGTGTGCCAGAGTCTGTCTCCCCTATAGCTGTCAGGGCAGCTCCACCGGGAATCGGTCATACATTTCGGACTCCGCCGGGTAAAGATGAGAATCAGGAAGGGACCAAAAGTCTAGAGTCCAGAGACGGGCTGGTGGAGCTGGCGAGGGTGGTAGGATAGGAAGGGGAGTGTAGCTTGGCAGCCATCTTAAGGTCAGGCAGGTCTGTACTTGCATGATGGCAGCTTACCTGTCGGTCTTCAAGCCATGGCTTGATTTATAAGGCTTTGGGCAGAAGCATCTCCTATTTTATTGGCTAAGCCCTTCCTTCACAGGGAACAGATGGCACATGAACTGCTCTGACACAAGAACCCTGGCTATCTTTTCTGGATTGTTCCTCTGCTCTGAGTTTCGTGTTTGGGTGCTGTTCAGAAGTTCACATGAATGCCACAACATGTACTGGATGGGAGAGTTAGAATGCAGTAGTTGATCAGGCGGTGAAAACCTTATTAGTACAGAACAGATGGCACTGCAGCTGCCTTTGTCTCATACAATAAACTAACTGGTACTCCAACCATTGTCCTGTTATGGTGGTCTTCCCACCACTGCACGTTGTATCACTTTGACCCATAACGTCACAGCACAGTATCAACTCTTTGGGTCATCATTTGGAAATGGACGCTTGGTGTCCACTTCTTCTTACGCTTCTTCGCAGGGTAATCTCTTCTGAGAGCTTTGGAAAGCATCCAGGGTCCTTGTTTGGGCATGATGGTGTTGTCTGATGAAAATTCCCTTAGAAGTACTTTCGAGGCATGTGCTGCTATGTGGCACTGTGCTGTCAGTGGTTGACTGGCACTCTCTCTGGCTTGTCTTTGTACATTTAACATTTTTATCTGCTCTGATGCTGGCAGCTGACCATTGGACCTCATTCCTTTCATGCCTTTGTGACAGTGTTTATCCTCCTTCAGGGATGTACACGTTTGTGGCCTCATTCTTCCATCATCAGGTTGATTGATCTTGGCTTGCTCTGGAGAAGTTGTTTATTTACTTCTGACATCATGATCCGCCTTTGTTGTTAGTGCGATGTTTAATATTGCGATTTTGGTACTGCTTAAGGTCCAGGTTCCTCCCACTTGGGTTTTGTTCCGCTTGGACTGCCCCTTGCTGTCAGTCAAGCTGTGTTGATTTTCTTGTGGTTTTAAGTGCCAAGTCAGTTATGGGTCTGCTCTGCTCCTGTGATCCATCAGGTTTTTGGCAGTTCATTGGTATTTCTACTCTCCCTGGAGTTGTCCAAGAGAAAGACAGATTTTGCCACATTGATTCCCCAGGGAGGGGGTTAGTTTCTTGCGGCCATTTAGAGATAGTGGCCTCCATCCTGCCTTCTCCAGGTTTGGTATGCTAGTAAATATGACCCTGCCCGGATGGCAGGTTTAACCAAGGGTAATTCTTCTTGGCCCAGGAGTACCAAAAAGTGGCATCCTGACAGAGGCTTGAATTTTCTCATTTATTAAGTTTCATGTTTTTATTACATTCCAGGTTTTTTAGTTCTTGTCGGAATCTTCTTTTAGACGTTCATTGGTGCCAGTGAGCCTTTCATGTGTGCCATAGGCTGGCTCCATGCTACCAGTGGCAGGTGTCCCTTGCTTTGCATGCCCATGGATTCAGTTTAAGCATCAGTGCAGCTGGAGGACAGGCACTTTGTGTTGCTGCTGGAGTCAGTGTGGCCTCCTTGTACTTCAGTAGCTAGAGAATCGAGTGTCGCTGTGGCAAGTAAGAAGCAGCGAGGGCTTCCTGCAATAAACCCTTGTTATGTACTTTTGAACCTGCCTGGATGTTATCTATCTCTGCACTGGACTATGATTTGTTTAATCGATCTGAGGCCTAACCGTGATCTCTTATGCATCCGTGTAAGCTGAAGGATAGCTCTGACACTTGAAGCCTGGGCCTGTGAGGTAGCCCTGCTTTCTGAGGCCTCAACGTTTATATCATGTGTCTCCTGAGGGATATATCTGCTTTCTAAGGTTTGACCCCGTAAATTCTGAGTAGCATGGGGCACAGCACTGGTCTCTATTGCCAACAGTCAAAACCTACACGTTAAGCATCACTTTGGGGGCAGCTTTGCTGGCTATAGCCAAAACCTGTATGTTTTTGCCACATAAGATACATATCAGCTCTGGGAGGACCGACCAGGTTAGGCATATAAGAGCTCAGCTACTGTTCTCCCATCTAAAAGTTTAAGTGGACTAGATCTGTAAATCCTGAGGCATAGCAAGATGTGAGCCTGTATGTTCCGCCACTTGAGAGATAGCTATGTTGTGTGATGACTGAGCCTGCACATTAGGGGCCTCATTACAATGGCAGTCGAACCGGCTTCTGTGGTCCTGTCAGAGGCCGTCAGATCGCCGAGTCTCGTCACAAGTGGTCGGTCCGACCGCTGGATTACGATGCATGCATTGTGTACTCGGACCGACCGCTCAAAGACCGCCAACTCTGACAGCTTTTCTCCAACCACCTAGTTGGCGGTTGGTGGAAAATAGCAGCCATAGGGCAGTACAGGGATCTCCGACTCCCGTCCGGATTACCATGAGGCTTTCCGATGACCCGACTGAGTCGGTTCGACCGTCTGGCTCGAGTTGTCAGAAACGAAGGCATACTCACCCAAATCGGCTTCTCTCCATTAGCCTCTGCCGTGGATCCCTTCCTCCAGGTCCCCCCTACACCTGGGCAGCTGCCCCCGAAGACTATGATTGTGTGGGCGCCGGAATCCAGGCAAGTCCTTATGCGGTATGTATCCCTATTGACTGGACTGTGCACAATCCACCATACTCCAGCAATGGGGCACATGGTGCACAAGGCATATCCCCACATATGTCATGCATATGTGTACAATTCACATGTTTTCTGTGAGTTTTGTATGCATTTGTAGCAACATATTTGGGGATATGTGCTCAGCCACTTATGCAACCGCCACGGTAGCAGCGGCTACATCATAATACGGAGCGGAGAACCTTTCCGGCCTCACCTTACGGAATCGGACCGTGGCAGTGGCGGTCTGACCGGCATCGTAATGAGGCCCTATGTGACTCCAGAAGGATATCTTCAAGATAGCCAGAGACTATGGGTCAAAACCTGTGGAACAGGGCTCTTTGCTGACTACCATCATGTTTCATAAATCATTTGAATATTTTATGGAGTCAGTTCTCTCACCCTCATCCTTCTTTTGCTATCCATATGCGTAAAATGCTGTGTTTCCGTCAGCAGCGACTAGAGATTGATAAGGAGCCTATCGGTTCTTGATCTTCATTAGTACATAGTTTAGATTATGGTCCCTTTGTTTCTGGTCACTTGATAATTAAATATGTACTTTCTGTTTCTCGGGGAGCTCTATGCCCGGTGCTGCAGGGGGCAGGCAGGGGCTGGTCTGTGCTCTCCCCCACAGCCCTTGCGTACCTCTCCTCTGAGTTCACCAGGCACAGAATCGGAAATGGCAAAACCAGGCGCAGAGTTTCACAGTCACAGTTTGTAGATGATTTCACGCCTGGAAACACTGCACAAGTTGTAGTGTGGCAGAATGGCATCCTGCCGGGATCCCTGTGACTTGCAGGACACATACAGAAGGTCCATTCACATCCAATGATTCCTAACGGAAGCAATTTGACTAGTCAGTGGGTATCCTGAATGCAGCTCAACTGCAGCCATGTTGGACACCCATGGCGAAAAGCTTGGCACCTACCTTATTTAATGGAAGTTCTAGTACCCAAATGATTTTTACTTGCTCCGGTTGCAGAATGTGGGGGTTTGCACTCCATGAGACCAACCAGAGCATTTTATTTTGTAGTTTATCGAAAGTAGAAAATGATCATCAAAACGAGAAATAACTATATTGATTGTCAGTTTAGAATGAACCAATAAGCAATTGCAAATGAATGCAAATCAACAGGACATTCCATCGGGTGCCTTGGAAACGCCTAAGAGGATAGGACTACTGTGGCGCTGGCAGCCGGTGCTTGTTTACAGCAGGGAATCTTCATTCCTCTTGTGTGATTCTAGACACCTCCAGAAAGCCCCCTGGTGAGAATATAATCCTGTTCGCGATAAACATAAATGTACAGACAGAAAGGGAAGGAATAATACTAACAGGACACGGGGTGTCTGCGCTCGCTCCCCAGATGGCTGCGGCCACTTCCGCTCATTGTCCTGCTCCGGATACCGCGCGCCGTCTCCAGTCCGAAGAAACCTCCCGCGCTGCAGACAAAGCGGGCAATTCCCAAAGCCGATTCTGAATGCGTGTTTACGATTCGAAGAGTTTCTTTATTGTTTTCATCCCCATGGTAAGAAACAATTCACTGCACGCTTTTCTGGGCGAAGCCTTTCCTTCCAGCGCCCGAGAACTGAAGTAGGGTTGCGGCCTGCTCTGCATCTGATTATTCGGAGTAAATGGGAAAGGCACATTTTTCATATTTAGCTCAGCCAGTCGAATTTGGCACCGATTCGGGACAGACAGGAAATGCAGAACTCCCTGTTCATGCTGATAACCACTAATGCTTTTTGGGTTCCGGAATAGCGTGCTACTCGCCGAAAAGCGCTTCCACGCCTGGTCAGGGGTAGTAAGTACTAAATAAATACAATTCAGGCTCTCTGAAAATACTATGCTCTGATCCGTAGACGCGGCAGGACCGTGCAGTGAGATAACAGGGCGTGAGAAGTTAGCCTAGGAAGCAGGGCACAAGTGGAGGGTACACGGTGTCCACCCACTATTTTCAGGGGGTGGACGCCGTCCACTCTGCCAACAAGCTGGGCCCCACAGAAATATGTTGAACTTGTCCCGGTGTGATTTCCAGACACCAGGACACGTTCAGCAGCGCCTGTAAGTTGTCTGCTTTCCTTTACCAGCAGAAACGTGCAGACAGCAACTGGGACTTTTTTACACCTCCAGCTGGGCCAAAGTTAAAGGCAGAAGTTAAGGGGCCATCAGGTGTCCTTTGGATCGAGTATCCTGACTGGAGGCGTCTTGGAACCTCACACTTAAATACAAATTCAACTGAAACAAAAGCACACAGCTTATTTCTTCACAGGTACTTAAGAGAGGCACGCTTTTGACTTTGTTCAGTCCCTGTATATAAGTGCATGCACTCTAAGAATGTCAGCTATGTTGGTCTGTCCCAGTATTTACACAAATAGCAATTTAAATAACACTATTTTATTTATTTTGTAACATGATGTGCTTTGCAGGAGACACCTTAACCTTCTGTACTACTTTGATTCAAATCTGGGACTACACAAAACACAGATCTCTCCAGCAAATGTGTTATTCTCCAGAGTTATCTCACCATTATTATTATTCTGCAGCAGATACCTTAACCCAATAAAATATTCTAAAATCCAGACTTTGCTGCAAATTAAGCAGAACAGATCTACTACCATGCTTCTCCTTGTTGCCAATTTCTTTTTGTAGGGTTTAAAAAAACATTATGTATAAGTTGAGGCCCAGAGTTTGCATCCGGATTGCGCCACTTTTTTGGCACAACCCCAATGCCAAATCTCATTTGTTAAATTTACTAATGCGTTTACTCATGATATACCTGATAAACATATGTGTGAGGTCTTAATATCTGATGTCACTTCTTGTGATGTCACTTCATGTGATGCCACGTTCAATGTCACGCGTCGTGACGCCATGCGCTGTGATGGCACACGTCATGATGTCACTTGCATACTGCCTAACTTGGTTAGTCCCCCCCCCCCACATTTTTTTTTTTTTTTAACGGAGTTTTATATAGCGCGAACTTGACCCAAAGGTATCAGAGCGCTTTACATAGCACCAGCTGCATTACATGAGGACACATTCATTGTTGTTAGGCACGGGGAGATTAAGTGATTTGCCCTGAATCACAGGATGTTCAGCGTCATTGCCAACACTCGAACCCAGTTCCCCAGAGTCGAGGTCGACCGCCCTAGCCGTTAGGGCTTGTGCCCTGCTAGGAAGCATTCCAGTACTGTTTTGCACTGTACTGGAGTATGTGTACCACTTCACATTACTGATGAGGCTGCAAAGGCAGTAGTTAATTTGTGACGTGCACCACTGGCACTCATTGCATGAGACCGGGACTATTAACCCCCCCCCCTCTGTCCTGGTCGGAACCGGTCTTTATTTACAGGCGATCCGGAGAGAGAAGAACCAGTCCTTCTTTTATTTCTATTTCTGGTTTTAGAAATAGAAGGACAGCTAATACTGTGATCTTTCACCATTCTATTTCCATAGGCCACAATGGAAGCAAAAGAACCACAGCTGTTGTCTTTTCTTGATTCTGGGCCCGATTCACAGAACTAACTTACGACAAAATCCTAAACTTACTACCATTTTAGTATTCACAGAATGAACTTACTCATTTTGGTATTCACAGAATAAACTTACTCATTTTGGTATTCACAGAATAAACTTACTCATTTTGGTATTCACAGAAGACACTTACACATTTTGTGTAACTTACACATTTTGTATAACTTACTCATTTTGTGTAACTTACACATTTTGTGTAACTTACACATTTTAGTATTCACAGAAGGCACTTACTCATTGATGAGTAAGTGCCTTCTGTGAATACCAAAATGAGTAAGTTAATTCTGTGAATACCAAAATTGTTGTAAATTCATTCTGTGAATACCCAAATGTGTAAGTTCATTCTGTGAATACCAAATTTGTTGTAAGTTCATTCTGTGAATACCCAAATGTGTAAGTTCATTCTGTGAATACCAAAATTGTTGTAAGTTCATTCTGTGAATACCCAAATGTGTAAGTTCATTCTGTGAATACCAAAATTGTTGTAAGTTTAGGATTTTGACGTAAGTTAGTTCTGTGAATCAGGCCCTGGGTGCCTGCTGGTCTTTGTCAACAGTGATAGTGCAGTTGAAGGGTGGTCAGCTGTCAAGGCATTCGGGAAATCTGGGGCCTGATTCACAAAGCTAACATACTTTGCAGTAAGTTTGCAATTTTGAGTAAGCTTTCAACTTTTCGATATTCACCAACTGCAATTTGGTAGTAACTTACACTTTTGTAGTATTTACACCTTTGTAGTAAGTCCAGCACTACACATGGCCAACCACTGGTACTGCAATACCCTCAAATAGAAAGTAATGGAGGTAGGGACTTACTACAAAAGTGTAAGTTACTACAAAAGTTCTGTTTGTGAATACCGAAAAGTAGTAAACTTACTCAAAAGTGTAATTACTACAACAGTGCAGTTTGTGAATAGCACTTTGGAGTACTACAGTAGTACTACTAAACTTACTACAAAGTGCAGTTTGTAAATCAGGCCCTCAGACCGGTAATGGCAATGGAAATGGTGTAGGATCTGACCTGTGCGAAAAGTGAGGAAGGTAAGGCTGCCCTTCTGGTGCACTCACCCTCCTTGATTAGCAGTGGGCTGCTCCTCCTGGAGCATTAAGGCCAAATAGCATACAGGCCTCATAACAAAACTTTTGATGACCAGCATTTCTTTCTTTCTTTTTTACACACTAAGCACTGTGCATAGCATTTAGATTTCCATCACTACTGGGGCGCCCTTTTCCGAAGTTTGAAGTTGGAAGATGCTGGATGTAGTTCAACCTTTGTGCGATATGTTGGTTGGAGTGTGTGAGGATCGAAAACATGCTCCAAATATAGTGCAGCATGCATTCCATCTAACACAACTCCACTCCAATAACTCGCCCCTGGGCTGAGCCAGGGCAGAAGATGCTGCATTAACTGGAGTGTGTAGGTTGCACTAATACATTTCAGCAAAATGGACCATTGCATGGAATTAGAGGTAACCATGCACTAACTTGCATATGCATCATGGAAGTTCTAACCCAGGCATTTCCGTGGTAGGTCCAGGAGCACCGTATACTTGCTAGATTTTCAGGATAAATGAATGAGATAAACAGTGAATCTACATGAAGCTCATTTAAATTATCAGTGTTGTGAAATCTCTTGTATGTAATATACCTTAAAAGGGGGCTCTTATCAGTTCCCATCGCCAAATTACTGTGTTCATGTGCTTTTGGGTAGAACTTTTATTTTGTTAACTTCCCCTGGCTGCACGCATTTACGATACTTCTACTAAAGCTGTTCACACTGTCTAAGCCCCATTCACTGTTAAGATAAGATCTCTTCTAGCTGTTCACACTGTTAAAGGCCCATTCACTGTCAAGATAAAATCTCTTCCCAAGGAAAAGGTAGACAGCTTCTAACAGTATGCTTGAATGCTTGCTTTTTATTACTTAGTTGTGTAAAGCAGAGTCTAGAACGTTTGTGGCATTTCCTATTCATGCCTCAGTACCTTTCTTTGCACTTTGTAGGCTTTATCAGATTTATTTTTTTAACTTAATTTATTTGGTCATTATAATCAAATTCTAAATGTTGCAATAAACATAGAATGTTAAAAATAAAGTTAATATACAAGAGCTATGCTATATTTCACTACTAAACAGGCAGCAACAAGTGCAGTTACCTTTCAGACAACAGGGCCATGATTTGAATGGTGCAGTAGGTGCATTAGCTCCGGGCCCAAAAGTTGTCAGAACTCCTCTAAACGCATAATATTGCTATATAAGACTACTAAACAGACAGTCACCATTGCAGTTACCTTGCAATTAAAAGGGGCTTGATTTGAATGGTGCAGCAGATGCAGTGGCACCAGTGTCAAAAGTTCTAGGGACCCCACTTGAACCCTATTATTGCTAAAATTTAAAACTAAACAGGCAGTCATAAGTGCAGTTACCTTGTAGGCAACAGGGTCATGATTTCGATGATGCAGCAGGTGCAGTGACACCAGGACCAAAAGCTCTAGGCACCCCACTAAACACCTAAAATGCCAATATTTTACTACTAAACAGGTAGTCACAAGCGCAATTTCTTTCCAGACAACAGGGCCATGATTTGAATGGTGCAGCAGGTGCAGTGGCACCGGGCCCAAAAGTTGTCAGAACTCCACTAAACACAAAATATTGATATATTTTACTACTAAACGGGCAGTCACAAGTGCAGTTATCTTGCAGGCAACAGGGTCATTATTTGAATGGTACAGCAGGCGCAGTGGCACCAGGCCCAAAAGTTATCATAACTCCTCTGAACACCTAATATTGCTATATTTTACAACTAAACAGGCAGTCAGAAGTGCAGTTATCTAGCAAGCTCTAGGGTCATGATTTCAATAGTGCAGCAGGTGCAGTGGCACTGGGACAAAAGCTCCAGGCACCCCACTGAACACCTAATATCGCTATATTTTATTCCTAAACAGGCAACCACAAGCGCAGTTACCTTGCAGGCACTAGGGTCATGATTTCAATGGTGCAGCAGGTGCAGTGACACCAGGGCTCAAAGCTCTAGGAACCCCTCTAAACACCAAATATTGCAATATTTTACTACTAAACACACAGTCACAAGTGCCGTTACCTTATAGGCAATAGGGTCATGATTTGAAAGGTGCAGCATGTGCAGTGGCACCGAAGCCAAAAATTGTCATAACTTCTCTAAACAGCAAATATTGCTATATTTTACTACTAAACAGGCAGTCACAAATGCAGTTATATTGCAGGCACTAGGGGCATGGTTTGAATGGTGCAGCAGGTGCAGTGGCACTGGGCCCAAAAGTTGTCAGAACTCCTCTAAGCACATGATATTGCTATTACCTTACCAGGTAGGTCGCTCCCCCGCCACACAGCTCCGCCTGTGGTGTCCTGCCCGCTGCTGCTGCTGGTAAGCTCGCCCCTCTGCTTGTGGCCTCGGTGCCCGTTTTCCGTCTGTTTCCCTCGCTGCCCCCATTGCATTGTGTCCTTTTTTCTCTCTGTTCCCCCGCTGCCCCCATTGAATTGTGCCCGTTTTCCGTCTGTTTCCCTCGCTGCCCCCATTGCATTGTGTCCATTTTTCTTTCTGTTTCCCTCGCTGCCCCCATTGCATTGTGTCCATCTTTCTTTCTGTTTCCCTCGCTGCCCCCATTGCATTGTGCCCATTTTGCCTTCTGTTTCCCTCGCTGCCCCCATTCTCACTGTGTCCTTTTTTCTCTCTGTTCCCCCGCTGCCCCCATTGAATTGTGCCCGTTTTCCGTCTGTTTCCCTCGCTGCCCCCATTGCATTGTGTCCATTTTTCTTTCTGTTTCCCTCGCTGCCCCCATTGCATTGTGTCCATTTTTTCTTTCTGTTTCCCTCGCTGCCCCCATTGCATTGTGTCCATCTTTCTTTCTGTTTCCCTCGCTGCCCCCATTGCATTGTGTCCATCTTTCTTTCTGTTTCCCTCGCTGCCCCCATTGCATTGTGTCCATCTTTCTTTCTGTTTCCCTCGCTGCCCCCATTGCATTGTGCCCATTTTGCCTTCTGTTTCCCTCGCTGCCCCCATTCTCACTGTGTCCTTTTTTCTCTCTGTTCCCTCGCTGCCCCCATTGCATTGTGCCCATTTTGCCTTCTGTTTCCCTCGCTGCCCCCATTTCCCTGTGTCCTTTTTGCCTTCTGTACCCCTTGCTGCCTCTCTCCACTCCCGCCGCTGCGTCCCCTGTGGCCCCGCCCCCCTGACTGCCCATTCGCTGCCCCTGCCTCCCAGCTGCTCCTCCCTCCCACCTCCCCATATATGGCGGCCGTGCGCAGCGGGCGCGCCTAAGGCAAGCCCGTCTGCGCCCGTCCGTGCCTGGACCGCGCCCAGCGCCAGACCCCCTGGGCCGTGCGCCCCCGCACCAGCCTCGAGGACCGACGCCGATACGATGCCACCACACTCCACGCTCTCAACCCCGGACGGACGCACAACTGCTTCAAGGCCGCACCGAAACGCACCCATGGTCCCTTCACCTGCCGGAACTGCAGCTACACCAGCCTCAGAGCCACCGAGGCGCCCGCCAAGAAGGACCTCAACCACCTCCGATGCATCCTACTGACCACCCGCTCCGCACGCAAACACGCCATCGAGCTCTGGGACCTGCTCGACACATCATCACCAGACATCGCCTTCCTGACAGAGACCTGGATGAACGACTCCTCCGCCCCTGACATCGCCATAGCCATCCCAGACGGCTATAAGATCACCCGCAGAGACCGCGTCAACGCAGTAGGAGGAGGAATCGCCATCGTCCACAAGAACACCATCAGGGTCTCGACCAGCACCGACAACACTCTCAGCACCGCCGAACACATGCACTTCCAGATCCACACGGACCCCAACACCACCCTTAGAGGCACCCTTGTCTACAGACCCCCTGGGCCCCGACCCCAGTTCAGCGACTCCATCGCCGACTTCATCAGCACGCACGCCCTGACCTCTACCGACTACATCCTCCTCGGAGACCTGAACTTTCACCTGGAGAACAACAACGACAGCAACTCCACCACCCTGATCGACAACCTCGCCAACCTCGGTCTGAGCCAGCTCGTCACAACACCGACCCATTCCGCCGGCCACACGCTTGACCCCATCTTCTCCTCAAGCTCCCACGTCTCCTTCAGCCACACCACGGAACTCCTCTGGACCGACCACCGCTGCTTCCATTTCACCTTCCAGAAACCCACCACACACCACCGCATTCAACAGATCCCACGCCGCTGCTGGAGCAAAGTCACCGAAGACCAACTACAGGCAACCCTCGCTCTCAGCCCTCCCTCCGACCCATCCAACACCGACGACGCTGCCTGCAACCTCAGACGATGGATGGACGACTGTGCCAACACCCTCGCCCCGCTGAAAAAACTCACCTACAGTGACACCACCAAAAGAGCCAGCTGGTTCACCTCGGAACTCCTAGCTTCCAAGCGTACCTGCCGGAAACTAGAGAAGAAATGGCACAGTGATAAGACACCGGACAGCCACGCAGCCCACAAAGACGCCATCCGTAACCACCACCACCTCATCAAGTCCGCCAAGAGAATCTCCTTCAAAGACCGCCTCGACAACAACGCACACAACAGCAAGGAGCTTTTCAACATCGTGAAGGAACTCTCCAACCCCAGCTCCAACACCAACGACATCCCGCCATCGCAACCCCTGTGCGATTCCCTCGCCACCTTCTTCCACCGCAAGATCGCCGACATCCACGACAGCTTCAACACCCAGACAGCCCCATCTAAGATCGATGCACCAGACCCGCCGCACACCATCGACCACGACCCCCTGCCAGCCTGGGCCAGCGTGAACATCGAGGACACCATCAAGACCATGAGCACAATACACTCCGGCTCCCCGTCAGACCCTTTCCCGCACCACATCTTCAACAAAGCCAGCAGCTCCATCGCACCCCACCTGTGCAACATCATCAATCTCTCCTTCGAGACCGCGACCTTCCCAGAGAGCTGGAAACACGCAGAGATCAACGCCCTACTCAAAAACCCAAGGCGGACCCGAGAGACCTCAAGAACTTCCGGCCCATCTCCCTGCTTCCGTTCCCAGCCAAGGTCATCGAGAAGATCGTCAACAAACAGCTAACCCGATACCTCGAAGAAAACAGCATCCTGGACCCATCCCAATCGGGGTTCCGCAGCAACCACAGCACTGAGACTGCCCTCATCGCCGCCACCGACGACATCAGGATCCTGCTGGACAACGGTGAGATCCCAGCCCTCATCCTGCTGGACCTCTCCGCCGCCTTCGACACTGTCTGCCACCGCACTCTACGCGCACGCCTCCACAACGCAGGGATCCGAGACAAGGCCCTGGAATGGGCCACCTCCTTCCTCGCCGGCAGAACCCAGAGAGTCCGCCTCCCACCATTCCGATCCGAAGCCTCCGAGATCATCTGCGGCGTACCCCAGGGATCGTCCCTCAGCCCAACACTGTTCAACATCTACATGGCCCCGCTCGCACGCATCGCCAGACAGCACGACCTCAACATAATCTCCTACGCCGACGACACTCAACTGATCCTCTCCCTCACCAAGGACCCCCTCGCCGCCAAATCCAACCTCCATGAAGGAATGAAGGCCGTCGCCGATTGGATGAAGATCAGCCGACTAAAACTGAACACGGAGAAGACAGAGGTCCTCATCCTCGGCTCCAACCCCTCAGCCTGGGACGACTCCTGGTGGCCAACGACGCTGGGAGCAGCCCCGACACCCACCGACCACGCACGCAACCTGGGAGTCATCCTCGACTCAACGCTCTCCATGGCCAAGCAAGTCAACGCAGTCTCATCCTCCTGCTTCAACACCCTCCGCATGCTTCGCAAGATCTACAGGTGGATCCCGACAGACACAAGAAGAACAGTCACCCAGGCCCTCGTCAGCAGCAGACTTGACTATGGGAACGCCCTCTACGCGGGAGCCCCGGCAAAGCTCATAAAGCGACTGCAACGCATACAAAACGCCTCCGCACGCCTGATCCTCGATGTACCACGCCACAGCCACATCACCCCCCACCTGAGGAACCTGCACTGGCTCCCCATCGACAGGAGAATCTCCTTCAAACTCCTCATCCACGCACACAAGGCACTCCACAAGACTGGCCCAGCCTACCTCAACAGACGACTCCTCTTCTACGTCCCCAACCGCCAACTCCGCTCCGCCGACCTCTCCCTCGCCACCGTCCCTCGCATTCGAAGAACCACCATCGGCGGCAGATCCTTCTCCCACCTCGCCGCCAAGACCTGGAACACCCTTCCACTAAGCCTACGACAGACCCAAGACCTGCTGACCTTCAGGAGGCTACTCAAGACCTGGTTGTTCGACCAGTAGCAGCACCCCCCCCCTTTTTTTCCCCAGCGCCTTGAGACCCTCGCGGGTAAGTAGTGCGCTTTACAAATTCTGTGATTGATATTACATCAATTCATTCTATTATTTCCCTCTTTCATTTCATTTTGCAAAATTTTGCTATTACGTACCCGCACTATACCACTAGTAACATCACAATATATTGGCTTTTTGTACATAAACAAGTCATAACACTTTAACAGACTTTCTGTAACTTATATTGTACCACTATTCAGCAAGGTACAACTTACAATAAAAAACAGCTTATTTTTTATTAATCACATAGGCGAAACCTAATGCATTTACCAATGCTTGTTTTATATTTCCCCATCACTCTTTTCACCGAGGAGCGCCTGGACACGTTCCGTTTTCCCTCCCAGATGTTGGGCTACATAAACAGCTGACCAGTGTTACTGCGCAGACTATAACAGAAGGTAAAGAACTTCCAGCGACGCCAATATGCTTTCCTTGTATCGCGTTAGCGCACATCCTTTTTGGGAGGTGCCTGGCTCCCCTGCACGCTGAAAGTCAGCGCCATATTGCGAACATTCGTTTTGCAATTTTATTATTGTTATTATGGGTTTTTGGTGCTTTCTCCCTAATTTGTTAGTTTGTGTTTGATTTCCCAGTACTTGCAGTCAGACAAGGGAGCTTGCCTTTCTGCAAACAGAGTTGCTGGACTCTTGTTTGTTTTTTATTTCCCCTTCACTCTTTTCGCTGAGGACAATGCCCCTTTCCCCACCCGGATGTTGGGCTACATAAACAGCTGAGCAGCGTGTCCGTGCAGTCTATAACAGAACGTATAGTCCTTCCAATGATGCCAATTTGCTTTCCTTGTATCGTGCTAGTGCGCGTCCTTTTTGGTAGGTGCCTGGTTGCCCTGCATGCCGAAAGTCGGCGCCATATTGCAAATATTCGTTTTGCAATTTTATCATTGTTTTTATGGGTTTTTAGTGTTTTCTCCATAATTTGTTAGTTTGTGTTTGATTTCCTAGTACTTGCAGTCAGACAAGGGAGCTTGCCTTTCTGAAAACGAAGTTGCTGGACTCCGGTTTGTTTTTTATTTACTCTTCACTCTTTTCGCAGAGGAGCACCTGAACACACCCCCTTTTCCCACCCTGATGTAGGGCTACATAAACAGCCAAATGCGCGCCAAAGGCAAGCCCGTCTGCGCCTGTCCGTCCTTGGACGGCACTCAGCTCCCGCCACACTGCTAGTTTGCGGTCAGACCCTGGTCTGCCGCATTTGTACACTAGTGAAGCTCTTCTTGCCCTACGGCCTACCAGTAAGAACCTCTGTTGTTCCTTGTTTGATCCACAGACAATTGAAAGTGGCTGGACTTGCCCAAACTGCCTACTACGGTTCTCTAATTTGAAAAGAAGTCTAGTTAGGAAACCTGATATATCTTTAAACGAAGCTATGGCCCCCTCATCATTTACTGCGCTGCACTCTCATTAACAGTAGTTGACTCATTAAAAACAAATTAGACTTTTTTGTGTGAAATCACATAATATTGAGCTTCCAAGTATTACTGAGACATAGGCTGATGATAGCTCAGGTCCAGACGTAGCTCTAGCCATCCCGGCTGACTATTCATTGTTTAGACTGGATCGTGTAGGAAAGGGAGGAGGTGGTTTAGTGCTAGTGTATAAAAAATATCTCTCTGGCACTTTTTCTGGTGTATGCTCCTCTAAGGACCTTGAGGCTTTAAACTTTAAATTCACTCTTAGCAACCATGTCTCCTTTATTGGTTTGCTAATTTATCGACCTCCAGGCCTAAGAAATGTCTTTCTTGATAATATTGGTCAACTGCTGGAGAATAACATAAATTTTGCCAATTTTACTGTTCTTGGTGATTTTAACTCTCACTTGGAGAATCTGGAGGATAGAGATTCAGCCAGTTTGATTAACCTTATGAATAGCCTTGGAATACCCCAGTTAGTTACCGCTCCTTTTCATTCCGCTGGCCATATGCTGGGGAGCATCTTTTCTGACAATACCGCGTTAGTTTTCTCCGAAACTCTGGCGCTAACCTGGTCTGATCACACCACAGTAATGTTCCATCTGAAATCTGATGCCAAGCCATTTAAGCAACTTTGTTCTAGCTCTATGAAACATTGTTGACCTTGGCATAAAATTGAGGCAGAACCCTTTGATAGTAAACTGCTATCTTCTCTTCCTAAGGTCTCTAGAAATCTTGACCAGGATATCTCAGAATATAATTCATGGCTTAGTTTAGCTGTAAATCAGCTGGCACCCTGTATATCAGTTCATACAAAGAGGCTAACTCCCTCTCAACCTTGGTTCTTGTGGAATCTTAGAGATCTGAAGCAGCTCTGCAGACGCCAAGAGCGCCGCTGGAGACATAACTACGACCCTATGGAAAAATCCCTTTATAAAAAAATATTTCTGAATACAAGGCTCAGATCGTTGTGGAGAAACCTGTCTATTTTTCACAAAAAATAGTTTCAGCTAAGGGTTCTATTAAGGAACTTTTTTCCACAGTCAAAAGACTCGCCAAATTTAACGATCAGGATAAAATAGAAAACAGTCAGATCTTATTGGCAAGATTGCATCCACCTTTAAGGCGAAAGTGTTGGACATCTTTAATACATTCTCCAGTACTGTCGGGCAAGCCTCAGCATCTTTGCTAGCTGCAGATGTTCCAGTCTCTGGAAATGCCTCTTCTCAGACCCCCATGACGACGCCATCCACTTCGAGTCCACCATCTCTTTCCTCCTTTTCTCCTTTAACAGTGGATCAAGTTCAGGATTTTATTCTTACAACTCGTTCCAGCTCTCCTTTGCACCCTTGTCCACCAAAGACCCTACAGTTGGCTTCTGCCACCATATCTAGCTATGCCACCATGACTGCTATCTTTAACAAAATATTTTATCTAGGATATTTTCTGACAAAATGGAAGTTAACTTCAATTTTACCTTTGTTAAAAAAACCTCACCTTAGTCCGCTGGATGCGAGTAATTATCGTCCCATCTCCCGTCTTCCTTTTCCATCTAAGATCGTGGAAAAGACAATCAACAAGGAATTAACCAAATTCCTGGAATCCAATGAATTATTGGACCATTCTCAATTTGGCTTTCGTAGCCAGCATAGTACTGAGTCTGCTCTGATCACCGCTTCGGAGGAATTGAAAGCCATTTTGGACAACAGAAACCCTGCAGCACTGACCTTGCTGGATCTTTCTGCGGCCTTCGACACAGTCAATCACAAGGTTTTAATTGATCGTTTTAAGTCCCTGGGTATAAGTGGCACTGCTCTTGCATTGATTGCATCCTTTCTCTGAGAGAGAGAGCTATTTGTTTCAATTAATGTTTTTTTCTGAGCTTGTTCTCTCTCCGATATAGGGTCCTGCAGGGCTCCTCGTTTAGCCCTACCCTCTTTAACTTATATGTCACACCACTAGCTACTTTAATAAAAAAAAATTGGTCTCTCTGCTGTTCGCTTCGCAGATGATACCCAGATTGTAGTTTCCATATCTGGAAATCAACAGGAATCGGCCGCAAACTTTCTCATCTGTATGCAGCATGTCAATAACTGGATGCTAAACAACTGCCTAAAATATAATTCCGACAAAACTGAAGTTCTGCTGCTAGGTAATAATATATCTTTTTGGTCTCCAAACTGGTGGCCACCTGAGTTAGGTAATGTACCTCTACCAGCAGCAAAAGTGAAAAATCTGGGAGTTGTCTTTGACAACCATCTGTCATTCGACAAACAGGTAAATGCGGTTACTTTCTCATCTTTTCTTACTCTAAAAATCTTGAAATAGTTTTTTCCTTTCCTTTCATCCTGATAGATTTGAAGAAATTAGTGGTAATTGCTCTTATTTTCTCTAAGGTTGACTACTTTAACGCTTTGTACATCAACCAGCAGAAAAGTCTACTGAAAAAATTACAGATCCTGCAGAATGCTGCTGCAAAGCTTTTGCTTGGAATACCTAGGCACCAGTCTGCCTCAAAGGCGTTGGTCCAGCTTCACTGGTTGCCAGTACATAAGCGTATCGATTTCAAGGCTTTGTGCATTGCCTTTAAAGCCCTGCATGATGTGGGTCCAGATTATTTTAAAAAGAAATTGATCTGGTATGTTCCTCCAAGGCTACTGCGTTCCTCATCAGCCTTCAATCTCATCGTCCCTAAATACAAAAGAGTTTGCTAGGATGGAAGAAGCTTCATTTATGGGACAACCAAACGATGGAATGCATTACCACGTCATCTTAAGACATGCACCTTCTTGTCTTCCTTCAGGAAGTATCTTAAAACATGGCCTTTTAATTTGTAGATTCTAACTCTGTTGTTTCTTCTTTCTTTGCTTTCTATCCTTCTGTTGCTGGATTAGCGCCAAGACACCCATCGGCAATCGGGCGCTTTATAAAATGTATTTTCATTTCATTTTCAAGGCATCTGTGGTAGGATGATGATGAGAGCCACTAGGGCACCAATTTAATTCTGTTGCTACAGAATGAAAGAAAACATTCACAAAGGTCAGTTGAGGGGCTGCCATGCTTCACCATGAGCTTGGAGATACAATTTCCTTTTTTTTTTTTTTAAATATCTTTATTTGGTTTTTTTCAACAATTTGACTCCCCAAAACCCACCCCCACCCTCCCAGGTCAGACAGGCTAAAAATACAATTTCATCATTTCATAATCTCATAATTTCATAACTTCATAATTTCATAATCATGTTACATTATCCTCAACATTGAATAATCTCTCAACATACCATGTGATTAAACAGACTACATAATAATATACCACTAGATATTACTTTGGGATTGGCACCATTCTATTAGAGGAGACCAGACTCTCAACCCCCTTTTACGCAGTTTCCTGCCTTTCCGTTTATAAATAGCAGCTTCCAAATTAGAAATTGCCAATAACCTAGCTAGCCACTGATGAAAAGACGGTGCAATAGGATCCAGCCAAGCCGAGGCTATACACAATCTTAACACTGCCATGGCGATAAAAATAAGTTCATGACCTATTCTGGGATTACTCGGATCTGTGACACCCAATAGAATAACATCACTAGACAGAGCTACATCACTTTGCAATACGGCAGACAGGAATTTCTCAATGTTTTGCTTTAGCGACGTCAGGCCATCACAAGAAGAGTAAATATGTACACAATCAGCGTTAAATAGCATGCATCTAGGGCAGCAAGTCCCCTTGCCACTCCCCCATTTGGCGATTTTATCTGGAGTATAGTATAAAAAAAAACATGTTTTATAAAATTGTGCTTGAAGTTTTGTAGACATAAGAATTGTTTGAGACATTGAATAGGCATAATTAAATTCATCCATAGTTATACAAATTTTCCCCTGCCACGTTTGTGATGTTTTCTCTAGATCATCCGGAAACAGTGCATTTAAAAGGAAATATATTCCCCCAATAGTGCTTTTTTTAATGTGAATTAATGTTTCCACTAAGGTTATTTTTTCGGGCAGAGCCCTTACCCCACCCTTCGTAATAAAAAGTCTCTAATTTGAAGATATTTAAAAAAATCCCGCCAGTCCAGTTGAAAGTTTTTTTTAATTCTTCAAAGGATTGTATCCCTGCAGGGGAAAAGAGGCACCCTATATGAGTTATTCCTGCTGCATTCCATTTGTTAATGCAGTTATCTTTAAAAATATCCGGCAGAGCTGGGTTATCCCTTAAGGGAGTATAAAATGATACGCGTCCAATTCCCAACATTCTTCTTACAGCCTTCCAAACCTTAAACCCATTAATCAGTATTTTAAATTTCACTTTTTTATGGTAGCTATCATGTAAATGTCGCCAGAGATATCCGCTGCTTTTACTGCCCAAAATTATATGCTTTAAGGTTTGGGAGAGCTAATCCTCCTCTTTCTTTAGAAAGGGTCAAAAGTTTATACGCTCGCCGGGGTTGCGAATATGCCCAGATAAAACTTGAAAAAGTGCGCTCCATAGATTTAAACCATTGATCTGAAAATTCTAAGCATATTGCTCTAAATAAATATAAAATTTTAGGGAAAAAACCCATTTTCAAAGCATTAGCCCTACCAATTAAAGATAGATGTAGATTGTCTAAGCGACGAAGATCTTTCTGCATTGAGCCCAGCATTGGCTTCATATTTAGGTCCACCATATTCCCAAGATTAGATGTAATGCAAATACCTAAATATGTAGCCTTATCCACCACTCGGGGGTCGCGCATCTCACTTTTATTGTTCAGCACGACCTGTGTTTTCCCCTGGTTGAGTGCGTATCCAGATACTAACCCAAATTTCTGAGCCTCACTTTCAATAGCCGACATGGCTGTGTTGGGATCAGCTGTCACGACCGCTATGTCATCGGCGTATGCCAAAATCTTGGTCGGATATTCTTGTGTCAAAATCGGTGCTATTTCTCTGTTTCCCTCCAATCTACGAATGAAGGGATCAATGTAGATCGCGAAAAGCAATGGCGAACATGGGCACCCCTGTCGTGTTCCTCGAGAAATGATCAACTCTTTGGTGAGGCTACCATTCACCATCACCATGGCCCTAGGGTTGACATATAGTTTTTGCACTGCCTGAATAAACCCCTTTTTAATTCCAACCCTGGACATAGCGGCCCACAAAAATTGCCAGGAGACCCTGTCAAAGGCCTTCTCGGCGTCAAGAAGAACCAATGCCATTGGGTCCCCTGTAACGTCCGTGCTATCAAATAAAGTGATCACTCTCTGGATGTGATTAATAGTTGATCTCCCTGGTACAAAGCCATGCTGGTATTTAGCAATTACTTTATGAATGATAGGGGCAATTCGATTCGCCATAACTTTTGAATATATCTTAGAGTCTGTATTAATAAGAGTAATAGGGCGGTATGAACCTAGCTGATCTGGAGATTTTTTTTTTTAAGAAAAATGACTATCTTTGCCCTAGACCAGGACTTAGGGGCTGTCCCCCTTTAAAAATGTGTACAATTAAGTCACATAAAATATCTTTGATCTGATCTAGAAACGCTGAGTAGAATTCCGAAGGTATATTATCCAAACCAGTTGCTTTCCCTTTCGGTAAATTTTTGATTGTAGTTAAAATTTCTTCTATGTAAGGGATTTCATCTAAGGTAGACTGATCTTCCACATCAAACCTATCAAAGCCGCCTCTATCCAAATATTTTTTGATATTTTCTAGGTCACCCTCCCCCTCCTCAGTATACAAAGTACTATAAAATCGCCAGAATGCCTCTCTAATGCGTTCTGGATCAGATATTTGGCCTTCGACTGGGTCCTGTATTTCACGTATCAAATTTACTGAAACCTGTTGCCTCATACGTATAGCCAGCTGATGGCCGACCTGCTCATTGACCTCGTATAACATCTCTTTATGTGCTGCGGCTTTTTTATGGCTTTGACGGTAAAAATATTTGTAATTGCAGCCTTTGCGATTGCCACCTGGCTCTGTATTCTAGTTATTTCTTCTAACCCTTGAATCCCTCTGGTCACCCTTATCAGTTCTTCTTCGGCCAGTCCAAGATTTTCCTGCAATTCCCTCATGGATTCTCTAGCCAGTTTGTTAGACTTCAATGAATATTGCATCGTTTCTCCTCGAATCCCTGCTTTTCGAGCGTCCCATAAAACTTCAATAGATACACTCCCGATGTTATCCTTTAAAAAGTTAGGGATCCACTCTCTCATGTGAGCGCAATATTTGTCGTCTAAAAGCAAGGATTTCTCAAATGTCCATGATCTAGGGGTTATATTTCCTGATGTGATTTCTAGAGTACAAATTAGAGGGTTATGGTCTGAAAGAATTTGGGGCAACTTCACAATTTGAAACTTAGATCTAAGTGAATTAGACATCAGAATATAGTCTATTCTTACGTAAGTACAATGTGGGTTGGAGAAAAAGGTATACCCAGGATCATTAGGATTGGAAGTCTGCCATCCATCTACAAGCCCATGTGTATAGCACTTATGTTTCATTGCCTTAAACACTTTAGGTTTCCGGCCATTATAACGCCAATCGTCCTTCATAGACCAGTTACTGGGGAGATTGATATTAAAATCCCCACAGATCAGTAAAGGTAGAGGCCAGTGCGTGAGCTCGTTAGAGATCACATTGAAGACTGACGGGTCGTCACTATTGCTTCCATATATGGCACAAAGTGTTATTTTTTGCCCCTGTCCATCTTGGCACTCTGTGACTGCCCAACGGCCACATTTATCAGCTTTAGAGCGGTTAAAAGTGTACCCTAAACCCCTGGCTAATATACCAACTCCCCGTACCCGAGCCCCCTGTGATGTGGCACAAACCAGTCTATACCCCAATGTTTAAAAATATGTGTTTGTGAACCCTCTATATGAGTTTCCTGTAAACAGACAACATTCGTGCCCATGGTTTGTAATCCTATCGCAACAATTTGCCTCTTTTTAATATCATTTAAGCCACAGATATTTAAAGATAACACTTTTAACACCCCCATCTCACTATTTCGAGTGATCCAAATGTTTGCTCTGAATTTGGCATAGCCCCATTGTTACACCATAACCTGATAATACCCACAGACCAATTTACCCTATTGAAATTGCCCTTACTCTTGCTCAGAATAACAGCCTGTCTGACCTTCCGCCCTTCCCACCCTGCCCTCCCTCTCCCACCCCACCACCCACCACCACTTTTAGAGGTTACCTGGCCAGCACCGGGCCAGGAGTGTGACATCCGTCACGCAGGACCCCATGTGCCCGCTGAGACACCCCCCTAGAGAAATAACCTTGCAACAAAAACACCAACAGACCGACACCCAAACCCCGACACAGGGTCTTATGCTAAGCAATTCGTCAGGAAGAAAGAAAAATTAATTAATTAACGGAGGCAATGACAAAAACAAGCAGAGAAGAAGGAAAAAACACCCTATGGCCCCCTCGCTTGAGTTAAAACCTCCAATTCCGATATTCCATACCACATTCTAATACAGGTTGTTGAACCATTACTTATGTTACTTATGTCCCGAAATTTCCTCTAGATATTTTTTGGCCTGTACTTCGGAAATAAAGCTACGAGTAATCCCTTGATGAACAATTTTAAGTCTGGCAGGATTTTGAAGGTATACCATTGTCCCCAGCTTCTGAAAGGGATCAAAGAGCTGCCTCAGTCTCCACCTACGCTCCAGTGTAGCCTGTGCAAAATCAGGCCTGGTAAAAAAGGTTATTCCATCAAACGACCGCTTGCTTGTGGGTCTAGCCAGATCATAAAGAGCTTTCCGGAGCAGGAAATTACCAAAAAACAGGAGCATAGCACGAGGATGTTGTTGGGATGCTGAATTACGTTTCCTGGGTAACAGAGGAAACCTATGGGCTCTCTGCATTTCCTTGTCCCAATCCCAGGATTGTAGCTCGGGAAAAGAGCCTTTAAGAAGCGTAATCATAAACTTCCTGGGATCATCTTTTTCGGCACCTTCTGGAATCCCAAGGAAGCGGAGGTTGTTGCGTCTCTGCCGGTTTTCCTGTTCCTCCAGCTTCCACATAAGGTCCTTAACCGCCCCTTCATGCTCATCAGTCTTGGTTTTAAGCGAGGTAACATCCTTCTCTAGTTGTTCCGTTCTTTCTTCCACTGAAGCCATTCGATCTACAATTTCAGCACAGGTTTTTCCCACTTTCCTGACTGCCCCTTGCAACTTCTTTGCTGCCAGTCGAGATCTACGACTATCAGTTTTGACTTCTGCCTGAAAGCTTTTGATAGACTGTAGAATGTCTGTTAAAGCTGGTTCACTCCTTTGATCCCCGAGTGTCCCCCCTTGGTCGATACCAGTAATTGTTTGATTTCCCCCAGAGGCAGTCAAGGTGTTGGAGCAAGTCGTGAGCGATGTATCATTATAATCCCACTTCAAATCTGAGGCATCCTCTTTATCCGATAGGTCATAATTCTTTTTATGACAGAGCCTGCTTTTTTTCTTTTGTAATTTTTTTTTAAAGACATGTTTAAGTTTCTGCGGGTCAGTATTAGAGCTGCTATACCACTTGCCCTCCTCCTCGCCGCTTGACAGAGAAATACTAATGTCTGACATCTAGGAATCCTCTGTGAGAGAGTAAAATTGATCCTGATTGTCAGGTGTTTTCAGCATATGGTCTTGCCGTGTGCTACAAGTAGCTTGCGAAGATAGTACAACATTTAAACACTCCTCCGGAATATTTGGCCTGTCCCTTGGGGTGATACTATTGTTGTTGTAACTGTCGGTATTGTCAGTATTGTCCACGGGAGCACTTTCTAGCGGAGCAGACAGTACCAGGGCAACTATCTTTTTACCTTGGACTATGGGGAAGGGGGTATCCGGGAGCTGCACATCGCTCTGAACGACCGGTGAGGAGTGACCTATTAATTCTCCTTCCATCTGTACAGGCACCTCCATCGTTACGCCAGGAGATCCAGCTGACTGCATGGAGGCGGTACCCCCCCCCGCTCGCAGCACCAAAGCTGCTAGTGATCAATGGCTGAGAATAGTCAGTTTCTTTATTTAAGCGAGCGGGGGCTTTTTTTATAATAGCGATGTTTGCTATGTCAGTTTCCCCAAGGCTCTTGTCAGCACACTCCCTCTTTTCTCCTTTTTCTCCCCCACTTTTGCCTTTCGTCGCCAAGGTATCCGCTTTTCTCTGCCGTGTCGCTGCCAAAGTTGCACTGACCTGTGAAGATATCGTCGCATTTTTGCCTTTCACTGCGCGTGCCCCTCTGCCAGTCATTCTTACTTGATTCTCCTGAGTGCTGAAGAGAGACCATTCAGAGGATGCACCGGCACTCAAAGAATCTCCATGGCAGCCCCGGTGCGGTGGTTTCAGCTGACAGATTCTCCTCTGGAAAGGGAGCACGCTCCAGCGCCTAGCCAAGCTCTGCAGTTCCACCGATCCACTGGAAACTCACGCAGGCCAGAATGAATCCGTGAGGTCAGAGCCCGGCGGACGTCCTCGAGGCAGGGGAGATGCGTGCCTTCAACCCAGAACAAACAGGTCAGAGCGAAAAGAAAACGTTTTTTCCGTGTTTCCTGCAGCATTCCCTGGTCGGGTTTGTTTTTGAAGATTATAGGAATACAGCTTTGTGGCAAAAGTTTTCTAAAAAGCGAGTTTTAGGCAGATTTACGGGGGATGCTCAGCGGAGCATCACAGCGGTGATGTTAGCCGAACGCCATCTTGCCTCTGACATTGTCTGGAGATACAATTTCCTAAGAAAAACGAGTCAATCATTTAGTTGAATTTGCTGACACATCAATGCAACATTAAAATCTTCTTTCTTTGCTCTTATACAAACTTATTTGTGGCTTCTGGAGTGTACCAGGTAGGCCCTGCTTTCCTAAGGTAATTTAGTTTTATGTCAACATCTTTTCTGCACTGTCCCTCAATGTTTCAATTGAAGGAGGTATATATTAAAGGGCTTAGGTTGAGAGTACAGATGGAAGTCTGGGTTTTCACAACCTTGGTTAGTTAGGATTCAAGGTTATCTAGAATGGCAACAGGATATCCAGGTGAGGTTCATGTATTTTGTCCTGTTTCATGATACTGTGAGATGGTCAAGTTCCTAGGAATTCTTATAATGGCTAATTTTCAATGCAGTAAGTGGTTATCTAATGATCAGACCAGCTAGGGTGTTGGAACCCTGGGTGCTAAAGCTTGAGTCTCAAAAACAGCAGGTAGCTAATATTGTTATTGCATTTTGCCCATCAATCAATCAATCAATCAATCACAGAATTTGTAGAGCGCACTACTTACCCGCGAGGGTCTCAAGGTGCTGGGGGGAGGGAAGGGGGGATGCTGCTACTGGTCGAACAGCCATGTCTTGAGTAGCCTCCTGAAGGTCAGCAGGTCTTGGGTCTTTCGTAGGCTTAGTGGAAGTGTGTTCCAGGTCTTGGCGGCGAGGTGTGAGAAGGATCTGCCGCCGGTGGTTGTTCTTCGAATGCGGGGGACGGTGGCGAGGAGAGGTCGGCGGAGCGGAGCTGGCGGTTGGGGACGTAGAAGAAGAGTCGTCTGTTGAGGTAGGCTGGGCCAGTTTTGTGGAGTGCCTTGTGTGCGTGGGTGAGGAGTTTGAAGGTGATCCTCCTGTCGACGGGGAGCCAGTGCAGGTTCCTCAAGTGGGGGGTGATGTGGCTGTGGCGTGGTACGTCGAGGATCAGTCGTGCGGAGGCGTTTTGTATGCGTTGCAGTCGCTTGATGAGCTTGGCCGGGGCTCCCGCGTAGAGGGCGTTCCCATAGTCTAGTCTGCTACTGACGAGGGCCTGGGTGACTGTTCTTCTTGTGTCTGTCGGGATCCACCTGTAGATCTTGCGAAGCATGCGGAGTGTGTTGAAGCAGGAGGAGGAGACTGCGTTGACTTGCTTGGTCATGGAGAGCGTTGAGTCGAGGATGACTCCCAGGTTGCGTGCGTGGTCGGTGGGTGTCGGGGCTGCTCCCAGCGTCGTTGGCCACCAGGAGTCGTCCCAGGCTGAGGGGTTGGAGCCGAGGATGAGGACCTCCGTTTTGTCCGTGTTCAGCTTTAGTCGGCTGATCTTCATCCAATTGGCGACGGCCTTCATTCCGTCATGGAGTTTGGCTTTGGCGGCGAGGGGGTCCTTGGTGAGGGAGAGGATCAGTTGAGTGGAGAAGTGTGGCTCAATGGTTAGAGCGGCAGACCCTGATGCAGAGATCTGGCCCGGGACCAGGGTTCAATTCCCGCCTCGGCGGGTCTTGGGCTCAATTTCCTCGGACCTGATAATTCTCGCCTCGGTGCCTATTCTAATCATGGGTCCCACTCTGCAACTCTGGGCAATAGCTTGCTTAATCTCCACAACGGCCCCAACAGCGCTGGGATGCCTGGCTTCACCCTGGGGGTGCCCAGGAGTGGACATTTCACAGGGAAAAGCCAGGAAGGGTTCCACAGCGGTATGCGTACAGCGCCAGGACACCCCTTTGGGGGTATAAGTGCGCTTTACAAGTACAAATTTCAGTGGCGTAGGAGATAATGTAGGAGATAATGTTGAGGTCGTGTTGTCTGGCGATGCGTGCCCATGGCTGTGTTCGTTGACCAACTGGATAAAGCTGTGCAAGTCCACGTCTTCAAAAGTGTTTAGACAACAGGTATCAGATAGTTCATCCACACAAATGTTCAGGTCACCCTGAATGAGAGCTTGGTCCGAGGTGATTAGAATGTCTTCGGTAAAATCAGGGAAAACCTAGTAGAAGGAAGCAAGGCTTTTCTTGGTTGGGTGGGAAGTGACAGCACAGACAAGGGAAGTGGTTGGGACTGTGAGCACCTTCAATCAATCAAGGGTTTATAAAGCGCTGCAAATCACCCATGAGAGTCTCAAGGCGCTGCCTCGCCAGACAGGACTACCGGCTGACAGCAACAACCCCTGCCAGCCACTGAATATACACCACGGAAGTTTGGTCCTTGGATAAGAGATGCTCAAATAAGTCACAGGATGGGTGTTGAATCTCCTTGAGCAAGAGTGAATTGAGATGGAACAGATCAACCTCGCCAATCCCCCTATATTTAATCTTTAGTCAAGATTTTGTGTACTTTGAAGAGAGGAGATTTGTTATATCTGACTGTGATGAATTATTTAACCAAGTCTCTGTAATCACCAGTAAATGGAGACCTTTTTAGGTTAGGAATGTCACAGATGTTCTTGGCAGATGACCCAACTCCTAGCAAAGATTAATCTGGGGTAGCGGGAAAATGAAATCTTCAATTTAGGTAGTGCGGGAAGCAGTTGGTGGAGCAATGAGCACAAGAGAAGCGCAAAGTGGGTGTGGAGGGATATGTACAACAGATTCTACTATGAGAGGATTTGCGACATGAGATCGCTTTTAGCGTGGTGAAGTTCCGGTCAAACGTCCAAAGGCTGAATCATTATCTTCCTAATACTGCAATTAATTACAGTAATCAAGGCGCTCTTTACATTGAGGGAGACTGCGAACATCTGACGACCAAGGATTATTAGTTTACTCATATACTGGATTGAGTTAGGTATAAGGGATTAGGGTCTCAAAGAGATGAACGTATTGGTTTAAATGTTGTTTTGCTCTGTTTCTAGCATGCAGATGGGGACCAAAGAATGCCATAGCTCGGTGGACCCTTGAAGATAAAATCCACCCATTAGAGATGTGTGCAACCATGCTGAGCATCATAGAAATGTACAAATAATTTAATTTAAACAAAACTTTTGTGACACTGCAGAATTACTGTTGAGAACTCTGATGAGCTAATTAAATCCAATACCGCCACTACTCGCTCAGTGTTGAGGAATCAGGATAAGTAAGCCAGTGGGCAGCCACAGTTGTTCCTGATAAATCCTTGGTGGAGTGGTGCTGTAATGGTGGGGCATTGTACACGCTCATGGGTGGAATGCTTCAACTAATCTCAGTCTAGTAGCAGCAAGGGAGAGTGTATTGGTGGGAGGCCTGCTGAAGTAAACTCAGATTCTTGTTTGTCCTTCTGTTAATGGTGCTGTGTGAGGTGCTGGTGATTGTGCACACTTACTGTTAATAGCGGGGGGAGGACACACTCATGATTGCCGCTCTGGATCTCACAATATTTTGGGCAAGATCCCACTGTGTTTGTGTGATTCATTTTCTTTGTGATTTAGTTGTTAGGCTGGGAGTGATTCAAAAATGGGTATTTCCTCTAGTTTTCCAAGAAATTATTTTCTGGGGTTTGTACCACGGACTGCCTAGAAGCAGCTTATCCTGCACCCTGCTTTTGTGGCAATGCAGGCTCTGGAGTAAAATGTGTTTTGTTCTCTAATTTCTTGTTTTGTGGTTATACTACCTGCAACCCTTTAAGATGGGTGTTACTTTGTGCATATTCTGGTCAGTGTGGGTCCTGTGACTGTCAGCATCATTTTGCTTTTAGCGGGTGCCTCACAGTCCCACCGGGTGGCAGAAATAATAACATCTGCAAACCTGGTGGATGACCGTCTGCCATATTTAGAGATCTCTGCCTACTTGGCTGAGATCTCTGTTCCCTCAGAGGACCCACCACAGATGTTTCTGTGGCGCCGCTCAATTTTATGCTGATTGCATGGGCTTATAATGGTAAGTAAATCAATGCAAAGTTTTTTGTCGCTTTGCTCCAAACAAACGCCCAGGCAAAAAATTAGTGAGTGTATTCTAAATATTTCTAAACTTCATTTATGGTTGATTTCTGAGAAGTATTTATATGTTAGATTCTAAAAAACCAATACCATCATGCAAAGTTCCATGTGATAAAAGAGGAAGCAAAAGTGTGAAAGACAAAATATAATTTTCTAATAAACCTGCATAGAATTGTTGCTTAGGGCCGACTTCTAAATGTCATTGTGACAAACTAGAAAATAAATAGTCTGCTCTAGATGATGTGCATCTACATTAACGTCAGGGAATGCCCTCTCAGTCTATCCCTCACAGTTTGATGTCTGGTTGGTGGTTTGTGTGAAATGAGTTGTTACTGTTAATAGCAGGGGAGGACACACCCATGATTGCTACTCTGCATCTCACAAGTTTTGAGCAAGATCCCACTGTGTTTGTTTGAATTATTTTCTCTGCGATGTAGTTGTTAGGCTGAAAGTGATTAAGAAATTGGTTTTTCCTCTGGTTTTTCAAGGAATTATTTTCTTTGGTTTGTGCCAGGGCCTTCCTAGAAGCAGTTCACCCTGCACCCTGCTTTGTGTGGCAATGCAGGCTCTGGATTAAAAATCAGTTTTTTTTTCTCTATTTTCTTGTTTTGTGTTATTCTACATGCAACCCTTTAAGATGGATGTTACTTTGTGCATATACTGGTCCGTGTGGGTCCTGTGATTGTCCGTCTCATTAGCGTTTGGCGGATGTCCCACAATCCCACCAGGTGGCAGAAATATTAACATACACCAATCAGGTGGATGACCGCCTGCCATATTTTGAGATCTCTGCCTGCTTGGGTGAAATCTCTGTGCCTTCAGAGGAGCCACCATGCATGTTTGTGTGGCACTGCCCAATGTTATGCTGCATGCATGGGTTTATAATAGTAAGTAAACTGATGCAAGATTTTCTGTCACTTTGCATCAAATAAGCACCCAGGCAAAAAATTAGTAAGTGTATTCTATATATTTTTAAACTTAATTTACGGTTGATTTCTGAAACGAATACCATTATGTAAATTTCCATGTGATAAAAGAGATCGCAAGAGTGGGAAAGACAAAGTATAATTTTTTACATATAGAAGGCTCAGGGCTGAAGTCTAAATGTCATTGTGACAAACTGGAAAAATAAATAGTCTGCTCTAGATGATGTTCACCTATATTAATGTCAGGGTACTGGCCCTCCCCCAACTCTCTCTCTCACAGTTTGATGGCTGGTTGGTGGTTTGTGTGAAATTATCTGCATGTCTCAGCCTAGCTTTTACTTGTAAATGTCTGTTGTAATAGCATGAATGACCTTGGGATCTGTCTCAGCTGGGAAGATACACAGAATTATAGATGGGCAACTGTTAATAGCAGGGTTGCTTTCCATCAGGGCGTTCCATCAAACAGCCAATAAGAGCAGCCAATGATGACACCTTCTTATTAAAGAAGGAGGCCCAATTGCTGCAGAGTTTGTGATGGGACGATGTTGAAGGCCCAGTTCACAGGGTAAGTGAAAGAAGCAGCAATGGTGAAAATGTATTGCTTTTTAATAGAGACAGATCATATCATATTGCGGCCTAAAACCACAGCGCAGATCCCTGGTGGTTGCGGCGGTGCAATGGCGGTCTGATTGCCCAACTTGTAATGGGGCGGACGACCTCTGGTGTGGCAGTGGCTGGACCGCCACCGCTGCCTCACCGTGAGTCTGGCGCTCCGTGGACCACCAGACTCATAATCAGGCCCTAAGAGTCTTGACGGTTTTCAATCAAACGCCTTGTTCATGGTAGTTCTTCTCTAAACAGCAATGGTGTTTTCAGTAAAAGTCAAGCTTTCATGTACAGTCCCGCCTTAAAAAATATCGTAGAACTTTCTCCCAGTGACCTACATGTTGAACTAAGCTAATGGCGGCTAGAGTAAGACGGTAAGACAACCTCAAGGTCATTGGCGGGAGTTCAACCATTCCTTGTGTCTGGTCTGTTGCTTTAACACTGGGACTCTTAGCATCTCACGATGTGTTGTTAATTTCTCAGTGTCATTTGTCCTTTGTCCCCCTGAGTTGGAGAGTGTAGTAATTCTATGCTGCCCAAGAGAAGACACAGACGAAGTTAGGAAGAGTAACAGGTGAGGAAAAGTTGTGCACAATATTTAAAATAATTACCGCCTCACATTCCACGTACCCAACAGACACCTCCACTCTGCCCAGCTTTCCCTGGCTACTTGGAAAGCTGGGTCTGGTGGCTCAGTGGACTAATGCGTCCACTGTAAGGGCCTGTGTTTGACCTCATGGTCACAGGTTCAAATCCCGGCTGGTTCACTCAGCCTTTCATCCATCTGAGGTCGATAAAATGAGTACCATTGAGTTGGGTAACAATAAACATCTGTTATTCAGTGCATTGATACCCTTGGATGATACGTGTGCTTTACAAATACATGTGTTATGTTATGTTACTGTCCCACAAATCCGCAAGACCAGAACCAGAGGAATGTCCTTCTCCTACCTCGCCTCCAAGACATGGAACACCCTGCTCGTTCACCTCAGGAAATCACCCTTGCTGACGCAATTCAGGAAGGACCTCAAGACCTGGCTCTTTGGATGAACTCAGCACTTAGTCTGATCCACTGCACCACCCCCCCACGCCCCCCCCAGGGCCTTGAGACCCTCACAGGTGAGTAGCCGTGCTTTACAAACCCTGATTGATTGACTAATTGATTGAATGTCATTCATCATGTGGGAATTAAGCAAAACCCACACATCAGTGGAATCATTATGAACATGAACAACAAGGACGCTGGTGTTAATAATAACTTAAAATATTGACTTGTTTTAATATAGTGCTTTATGTCATGCTTCTGCTTTTATACTCCCTGTAAAGAACGGATGCAACCAGTACCCAATATAAAGGCACTATTTGTTCTGTTTTTAACTTACATTTACAATGCATTTTCATTATTGCATGTATATGTGTTTGTTTATGGTATTTCTAAAGCACACACCTAGCCAAAGGCAGCCAAACGCTGTGCATAGGAAACACGCCAGGGAAAAGTGTCTTGATTCCCTAATAAGGCAAACCAGCACTTTATTGGTGGTCCATAAAGATGTTTTTCTGAGTAACCGCTGCATCTCCTCACGCTATTTCAATGATAAAGAAAGGATGCTGTGGACAGTTCTTTTGCATATGAACAATAATTTCTTGGAAACTGGGCACTAGGGCTGTTTCCAGGTACTGTAATCTTTTTTCTGCCTCTTTGAGCAGTACATTGACATCTTCACGTGCATGCAGGGAGCAATCCATCTTCTGCATTTACCAGAAATGCAGCAATAAATGTCAGAGTGGCCTAGGCAGGACACACTAATAAAGAATTAAAACCAGCGACCCAGAAATTCTGAATTCCTCTCTAAAAGGACTGTTTTTGTGCAGAGTGCAGGATGATCCTGCTTATATTTTCTGACCAATCCCTACAACAAGTCCTATAAACAAGCATTTGCAATGCAATCGGTCTCGAATTTGTTAAAGTTTGAGCTGTTGGCGTTGAAAATAATGTTTTTTACCTTCGTTTTTTTATTTGCAGTGGAGTTATTATATTTGCATAGCACTATTGCCAATGGTATAAAAAACGCTACTGGACAGTGGTATTGTTTTTAGGAAATATGGCGCCACTCAGGAGAATAGCACTTGTATTGGTGTGAAGAAGCCTATCTTTGTCACAGTGCTGTAAGGTGAGGAGAACCACTGATCTCCCCAAAAATTAGCGGCCTGAGCCAACTGAACATACATGAGGAGCGACGTCCTCAGACCAGGATACATGAAATCACGATTCTGAGACTGTGGGACGTAATAGGATCCCTTGGATATATGCACTGCTGTTCTTTTGACGTCACGAGAAACTGAATCCCATTATGGGTTGGAATTATCACCACAAAAGAAGAATTTCTCTAAAGAGGACATAGCCTTGATAAAGTCGCGGGACGATTTCCCATGTAAGCGACGAAACACTTGTCGGCTGTTTGAAGACCCAGAGAATAAAGAAAAGAACAAGAAATTCACTTACCTGTGTTTAATTTGTGCTTACACTACGCACGTGTATATTTTAGGCCTGGGCGGAAAACTAGGCTACGCTCACGTAGTTTGCATAGTTTGCGCAACTACGCGCTACGCGAATTGCACGTAGCACAGTGCAAAAACGCGTAGCGGGCATTTTTTGCTTGCTCGCGGTCCTCAACGTCAAGTTGGCGACCGCGAGCGAGCAAAATGACATCCCGGCGAGACTTTTTCCTCGTTTGCGATCAGCAACATCAAGTTGCCGATCGCGAGCGTGGAAAATAAACCTCCCGGCGAGATTCTCAATGCGGGGAGGTCAGGTTTCTCATTGCGAGTGGTCGCGTATGCTCGCAACCGCTCGCAATGAGAAACTACCAGTCCGCGTTGAGAAAACTGCCGCTCGAGTACAAATCTACTCGAGCGGCAGAAAACGACCGCTTGCACTGTGCAAGATGCCGTTTGCAATGATTGCACAGTGCGGACAAGCATCCGGCACTGTGCAATCATTGCGAACAGCATTTCCTACCGCACTACGCAGTTCGCGTAGTGCTACGCGTAGCTCGCGTAGTGCGAAGTGCACTTCGCGTAACTCCGCGTAGCGCTACTACGCGAACTACGCCCAGGGTTAGTATATTTACTGTGACTTCATTTACGTGTGCTGAGGATTCTCTTCTGAATGGTATAAATAAGCTAACGTAAAAAACTTTGTCATTTTCAACACCAACAGCTCTAACTTTAGCAAATGCAATCGGTCTCGCATTTGTTGGAGTTGGAGTTATTGGCATTATAAATGCCAATTTTGTTTTTTTACCTAGCCATGTTGCAGGGTGCAGTACCATATGTGGCCAAAAGAGGTCCCAGGGGACCTGTTTTTGTCACATATGGTACTGCACCCTGCAGAAGATATGGTAAATCCACCCTACCCATAATGCATTGCATGCAAGACAGTACCATAGGTACATTCAAATAGCTATGTCCATATATACAATTAATAGCTTTGAAATGTGACAAAATAATTATTATATTAATTCCAGATTAGGTTGTACTCTGTGTGGAGCTGATGAAGGGAAATTTATAGAAGGTCTAATATAAATGTGAGATGTGCTAGTGAGTAAAGTAACCACTTCCAACCTTACTGAGGCCTAGGCTAGGCCTGTGTCTTGCTTGAAGTCCTTTAAGAAAATGCTCTGGGGCAGTAATTAAAACTCAGGGAGTAGCAACAAATGTAACAGGGGGTGTTCTCATGGGAGGTTACAAGAAGAGACAAGATACTACTAAAATGCTCTGGGGCTGTAATTAAAACTCAGGGAGTAGCAACAAATGTAACAGGGGGTGTTCTCATGGGAGGTTACAAGAAGAGACGAGGAACTACTAAGCCTATTGACCAATAGGCCTCTGTCCTGCTTGAAGTCCTTTAAGAAAATGCTCTGGGGCTGTGATTAAAACTCAGGGAGTAACAACAAATGTAACAGGGGGTGTTCTCATGGGAGGTTACAAGAAGAGACAAGATACTACCAAGGAGGAACTACTAAGCCTATTGACCAATGAAAAGCCACCATTTACAAAGGACAGGGACAGGAGCAAATTAAAAAGATGTGTGGAATGTTTACTTTTTTTTTTTATTTGCAGTGGAGATATTATATTTGCATAGCACTCTTGCCAATGGTATAAAAAAGTAAAAAACATTGTCATTTTCAACACCAACAGGTCTAACTTTAACAAATGCGAGACCTATTGGATTGCTAATGTAATCTGTCTTGCATTTGTTGGAGTTGGAGTTATTGGCATTATAAATGCCAATATTTTTTTTTACCTAGACATGTTGCAGGGTGCAGTACCATATGTGGCCAAAAGAGGTCCCATGGGACCTCTTTTGGCCACATATAGTACTGCACCCTGCAAAGTTGGAGCTATTGGCATTATAAATGGCAATGTTTTTTACCTAGCTATGTTGCAGGGTGCAGTACCATATGTGGCCAAAAGAGATCCCATTGTACCTCTTTTGCCACATATGGTACTGCACCCTGCAGAAGATATGGTAAGTCCACCCTACCCATAATGCATTGCATGCAAGACAGTACCACGAGTACATTCAAATAGCTGTGTCCATCCATAAAATAAGTAGCTTTGAAATGTGACAAAAGAATTATTATATCAATTCCGGATTAGGTTCTACTCTGTGTGGAGCTGATGAAGGGAAATTTATAGACGGTCTCATATAAATGTGAGATGTTCTTGTGAGTGAAGTAACCAGTGCCAGCCTAGTTTAGGACTAAGTGTGTGTCCTGCCTGAAGCCTTTTAAGAAAATAGTGCCTTGAGGCAGAAATTAAGACCTAGGGAGTAACAACACATGTAACAGGGGGTGTCCTCATGGGAGGTTACAAGAAGAGACAAGACGGTATTAAGGAGGGACTACTAAGCCTATTGACTAATCAAAAGCCATCATTTAAAAAGAAGGGGCAGGAGCCAATTAAAAAGATGAGCGGAAAGTGGGCGGAGCTTTATACTCATATCCTGAATACAGCATGTCTCGAAGAGACATCGCAAGCGCTGTCTAGGCGAGACCTAAAAATAAAAAGGCTGGGGTGGGAGGATAGGAGAGCAACACTGAGTGCACTGTGCTGGGGATGGGCATCAAATGGAAAGGCTGCACACAAGGGAGAAATGAAATAGAGGGAAAGAGGAGAAAAACAGAAGTGGGGAGTGTATTCCGAGGAGAGATGCAGCACGAGAAAGACAGCTAGAAAACACGTAAACTCTCATGGAGTGCTGAAAGAAAAAGGTAGTTCTCTAACTGAGCAGTGGAAGGAGACAAGTCAGACACTCAAAGGATGGTAAAGAGCAACGGCGGCTGGCATCTACGAGGAAGGGTGCGGGGGCACGTGTGCGCAATATAGTATTAAAAAATCTATAATAAAATAAAACTTACCTAACGTTGACGTCCTCGCTACGGACCTCTTCTTTGCAGGAACTGGAGCCTAATGCTGGAACTCCCTTGCCCAATCCTGGCGCTGCCCACATCCAGCATGTGAGCAGCACCTTGATTGGAGGGGGTAGCTTCACTCGGCGCTCCACAGCGCACTGGAGGCCTGCACTTACTCTCAACCCAGCTGTCTTAAGACAGCTGGGTTGTGAGGTTTAAAGTGTGCATGTGTGGCTGACCGTCGCAAGACGGCCAGCCAAAAGACATGCACACTTTAAACAGTGCATTAGACAGCCCACACTCCCCTGCCGCGGCCCCGTCCTTACCCTCTGCTCTGGGACTTTGGGGGGGATTTTAAGTGGGGAGACGTTCCTCCGCTCCAAAGGAGGAGCCGCCCCTAGTAAAGAGGCTATGCTTCAGGGTCGCGACAGATACAAGACAAGAAGAGACAGGCAAGCCATTGACTATGAAGAAAGAAAACGAGACTGACAAAGCCAGTCAATAGTAAACACTAGCGGGGCTGTAAGCAGGCTGGTAGAAGAGACCAAAAACCAAAATGGTTTGAAATTAAAAAGTCCAGCTGCAGTTAAATGAAAAAATACATTCAGCATAAAATGACAGAGCAGGGAAATTCACACTATCATTCGTCATGATAAGAAGCTGGAGAATGAACTCACTTGGGGGTTTCGGAATGGATTATGAGCAAGAAAAGACAAGCAATGACAAAGCCATTATGGGTTATACATGCCAACGCATGAAGTGTAAGCACATTTACGCCAGACAAGAAATATGTACTGTATAAAAACCGCCATAATTGTAAAGTAGTCCCTCATATACTTCTGTCTCAACTCCAGTTCACTGCAAGAACTGGAGTAGAGACAGAGGTATACACCCAAACAGCAAAAGCATTAGGTATGACATGAATACTCCACTGGACTGTGCCAAGACATGATGGACAAAATCAAGCCAATGGCTGACAGCGGCTTTTCTAAGAAAGCCAGTGGTAGGGAAGGGCCGGCCGAAAGCCAAGTCTGTGTTTCATAAGCAATAAGCATTAAGGCTACTTAAAAGTTAAGCTGTCAAAACCTAGAACTAAGAAAAACAAACACTGAGGTTGGTATGGAAGAACATAGATTAAGGGTTACCTGAAAAAGGGGAAATTTAGGACAACGAGGGAATGGAAGTTTAAAGGGAGAAAAATCAATATTTAGGCACGATTTACCATGGTATATTCCCTCCACCAGGATATTCATTGAGTGGATTCTATTTTTTTCAGTTAGTATGAATAAGTTAATTTACTATGAAGGGTGATCTTCGTTTTAGTCCATGAACATTTTAAAGTCAGTTTCTGTTCTTGCCAGGTCTTTGTAGTCTCTGAGAAAGGTTGGAACAGTTCTCCTACACCATTAGAAGAGGAGACAATCTAAGTCATCAGATACACACCATCCGATAATCAGTGTTTTTAATGTGATCCCCATGTCCGGTTCCAATGGATGCTAACAGGGCCTGTTTAGACTGGAACCAAGCCAGAACTAGATTTTTCAGGGCATCTCTTGGTTCTCTCTACAATGTTTACATGGCATTGGTTATAGCAATGTTTGCATCTGCATTTTATGGAATCTCTCAGGCACCATGTGCATTTAGGTTTTATGCTTCATAAAGGGGCCTTGTCCCATGGACCTGGAATCTCGTGCATCTCTCCCGGCCTTGCCTTCCACTTGTTGACAGTGTAGAGACTTGGTTACCCTGACTGAGAGAACTGAGGGGCATATTATCAAGGGCAGTATCGCCACTTTAGCGGCACTTTTTGCCGATAAAGCGGCGATATTTTTATCGCCCTATTAGCAAGCTGTCGCTAACAGCTGTTAGCGACAGCTTAATGGCGATAGCGGCCGTTTTGTTGCCGCTTTGCATGTCAGCGATAATTATCGCTAATGACATGCAAAGTAGGCGTTCCCAACTAAAAGCAACTGCAAACAGTCGCAAACACAACTTCCCCCTATTATCAATGCCCGTGAAGCGATAAAAAAAGTCGTGCTAACCGCGATTATCGCTGGAATTTAATACCTGCTAAAAACTTGACTTACCTATTTTCTCAATGGGAGGTGGATTGTGAGGCTAAGTCCACCATGGCCTATCATCAAGGATTCCCCTATCGCTGGTGTTTTATCACAGGATTTCCTGCGATATTCTCGCATTTCGCCGCTATCGCTGGATTTTTTATCGCCTTGGAGATAAGTGTTGCTAATAACGCGCTATTTTGGCAATGAAATCCAGCGATAGCCGGCGATAAAAAAAACAGCGCTAAGCGCGCTTTGCGATAATTATCGCAAATCGTTGCTAATATGCCCCTGAGTTTTAAACACAGCCTGATGTGTAGGGCACTACTGAGTTCCTACTTGGTCTGCCTGACAGAGGATGAGATTGTCTGGCTTTGCTTCTCACAAGGTGGATGGAGGGGTGGGGGCTGTTTCCGTTTCAAACACCATCATAATCCAACGTAAGAACACCTCCGAGTTTAAACCATGATCCAGTTTCATCAGAACTCTTAATTATGTCCATGGTCAATCATCTTCGTAAATATTCTTATTGTTTTTTGTGTTTCCCTGCGGATGAACATGAAGAAGCGAAGTGCATGGCAGAATGCACAACGACATACCACCCAGCGCACTGTTAAAAGAGCACGTCCTCTGAGAAAGTGTCAGTTTGAGTGGCTTGGGCTAAAGACTCCATTCCATGTTCTTTCATAAACTCTGATGTCTGTTCAAACTTTCCACCCAAATACACCAAGCGTTCCTAAGCATCTGGTAAAAACTGGGTTAGCTAGGGGCAGTAAAGTTACTTGTAAGGCATCCCCTAGGGCACCCCCTCCCATTCTGCTTACTACTGTCAACGCTGAGCTTAGCAATCAAGGTAATGTGATGCCTCTAAAGGCTGGCCTTCTTGATGACTCGGTTTCATATTGAACTATTCTATTTCAGGTCATGTTCCTATCCAAAAATCACAAAATTCACATTCATTGGTGTAGAATGGTCTTGGTCTTGACTCTCCTGTCCCAATGAACAGGGCCATTGGAATTGTGCGACTGTGTGGCTGCAACTTTGTTCGCATAATTATAGATTTGCCACATCATACATCATTTGCTGCATAATCTACTGATTTTAACAAAAATAAATTTTGCTTCTATATCAAACGGTTAAAAAGTTACTAGAAATACAGCAACATTTTGCTGCGCAGTGGAAGGCCCTTTGTAAAGGTTGATCACTTTTCTGTTGCCTATTGCTATATTTGGGTATTAAGCTGGTACTAGTTATGTGCAACCAATATGAAACAGGCACAGCACAGACACCTTCAAGGCAAACTTTGTGTGCACACACACACACACACACACACACACACAGACACACTCTCTCTCTCTCCCCCCCCCCATCTTAATTTGAGCCAGCGGTTGCAGGTGGGGCCCACTAGCACTCATTTTTGGGGACTGGCACTTTTTTTTCCTCAACAGAGAGAGAAAACACAAACTGGGAAAGAAGGAGGAAGAGAAAGGTGGAAAAGTAGTGCCTTGTGGTGGATTAAAGAGGCATGAGATGGACTCAAGACTATACAGCCTTGGTATTTGGCACACCAACCTTTGATAGCACTGGCAGCGGCCTGCTAAGCAAAACTTTGGGTCCTGGCACTTATTCTTTTACACATTAAGCACTGCACACTCAAAATGCCCTGTACAGGTTGTCCTCACAAACTCACAACAGATAAAGCGCACGCAGCAGGAGTGAAAACTTCACAAACAACAGTGGCTTAACAATAGTGTCATTAAGCTGAATGCAAGCGTGGACCCCCCATCCCCCCCATTCCTATGCTGAGAAGTAAAAGACATCTATAATTTGGGTGCATGGAGGCCCTTACAGGCATGTCCCTGGTGCCACTGTACCTGCTGCATCATTTATAGCTACGCCTCTGACAGACACACATGCCTCCGGTACAAAACAACCATTAGCAGGGTATGCTTCCCTCACACAGAGAGGAACACGGGTGGCAGAACTGCGTGCTTCCCTCACTGAAAGAATAAGATTGCACCATGGCCAGGGGCAATAAGGGTTTTAATCGACACAGACAGGTGCCAAGATACCTGTTTTTAGGCGAACCCTGCGCATTAAAAATACTGTTTTCATTGTCATTCATTTTCAGGAACAGCACACAGGAATTCAAGTTTTCATTATAGGCTAAATATGTACAGCGCAGGCAGCAGCACACATGGTATCACCCCAAGAATACCCTTCAATCGGAGCTGCAATGTGGCCCGGCTTCCGCCATCTCCTACTGGAAAGATTTGTAACCCCTCCTGCTTAATACCCAGTGGAGACAGAACAAGCATAACATCACCTTGATAGAGACCAAACCAAAAATTGGCAGCTTCTTGTGGGTTTTTGCATCTGCGTCATGCCTAAGTCTACTCACTCTCTCCACGTTTTTCCGTTTATAAAGCTTTGTTCACAATATATATAGATGTATATATATGTAGGTACAAACACTGGCATAACAACGCTCCATCGTCATAACTGAAGTAAAGTATCAATATGTCAAAATCAATATTAACAAACAAAGTGGCAATCCAAAAAAATCTAAATTCAAAAGCAAAGACTGAATCAAGTACTGCAGATATCAAATGAGAAATAAAACTTTTATAAGAGGAGTGTATGTGTGTGCAGGGAGTAGGAAAGAAAAGACGTATAAAGGGAAAGAAGATTAAAATGATGATAGAAGAATGGAGCAGTAGAGGAAAAAACAAAAGTGAAAATATATTAATAAAGTGTAATGCAACTAACATTCATAGGTGCTAATGTAATCTTCATAATCGCAAAAAATCACATTTAAAATAAGCAAAAATATAAACAGCAATTTACAATCATCACCATATAAAGAGAAATCTATATATCGAGATGGCAACAAATCCGGGAGGCATGTAACCTTACTGAATAGTAGCAAGACTAAATGTAGTTTTAGTGTTTGACAAATAAATGCGAATGGACCTACTATCTCTGCTCTTATATGAGATAGCTCTGTTGGAAGAGATGGAGCAATGTCCAATCTATGACTGTAAACAAATTCTGTTCCAACAACTCTTAAAGGAAATTTTCTTTAAAACTTAAATTTTCTTTAAAACTTTCTAATTTAAAGTAATTTGTTAAAAAACTATTGACATTAACAAATTCATCAAAAGACCTCTGCTTGGCAGGTTCATACCAAGCTTTCCAGAAAAATACTACGAAATAAGAAAAGTATTTTAGTTTTCATAATGTAGAAAAAGAATCCCCACTCTTGAGACCAGAGTTGCCTAAGTTACATTCATATAACAAATGCAAGATATCAGCAGTAGGATGTCCTCCCCTCTCATATAACAAATAAATTACTTTACACTCACCCTTCCACCCTCTACTTGTGATATTTTGGTGTGACTCGGCGGTCTATTATTTTCCCAACCTCAACTTCTCCTGATGTACTCACTCATGTGAAGTATACGCCAGAGTCACAAAGGTGCGTGATGCTCCCTCGGACATAAAGCTACAGGCCCACCCATAATTGCCTCTTATTACACCTCTATCTCAAGAGACAGCCAGACTGATCACTGCAAGACAGTAAATATTGATGACTGCAAGACAGTCAGTAAATATTGATATATATGACATAGGTAGACTGATTTCAGCACAGCACATTGCTCTTCAAGCTCAGCTCTGTACATGGTTCCTCAGAGCAGAGCCCGCCTGTGGTCCCTTCCGTCTATTGCGCCTTGACCATGGGCCAAGATCGGCCCATGGCATAACAGGCTCTCTTAGATCCAACTCTCCCCAGGTATTCCTCTCACCCCAACTCTGGTACAAGCATCGAATGTACCCCACACCCCTCAGTGCAGCGCTTATAAGGTCAGTTGCTATCTGTTGGAATTTCTGCCCCAGTAGAGTGAATAAGCAGTGAGTATTGTTGACTCTACTGTATCAGAATGACTTTTTGGAGGAGGAAGAGTTATGACGTAGTATTGGCTCGATTTCCTGCTAAGACCCTTCAGTGCATGAGCCCTTCCCTTCCTGGGAAATCCCAACGCCCAACCTTGGTGACCGTGATAGAACACTACTGGGGGTAACAGTGTGATTGGTCAGAGCTGAAGCCCTGTTAGAATGGGAAAAAAAAAGAAAATACGTTTTTTTTGTCTCGAGATTAGGTATTGTTGACAGCCTCTGGACATTTAGTAAAGACAGTATTGAGGAAGAGCGCGATTCATTGTAATAATGACGACGAGTGAGTAACCGAGTCATTACTCACTCTGCGAGACAAGAGAGCAAAAGTTTGAAGCCAGATGAGGCACATGGGGGATAGTTGCCGATAAGAGGCCAGGAAAGCTGATCTGAGAGATCTAAAAAATAAGCAGGTCTAGCACTTAAGCTTCTGGGAAATTATAAGGCAGTAAAATGTGAAACAAATAATGGCGAATGAAATGCAAATATATTTTCATTCAAGTGTTGAGTTGTACGTTTTATAAAACAGCAGCGCCTGACTTCGAAACTGATTGTATTCAGTGCTTTAAATGGAAATATAGAAGTGCAGATGCTCACTATTTACAGTACCTGTTTGCTGCTGAGAAGTGCAGGTACTCTCACGTCAAATGTATTACAGCAGTGCTGAGAAGTGCCGGTACTGTCCCTGTCAAATTAAAGAAGTGCGGGTACTCAGTACCGGATAGTACCTACCCATTTGATTAAATATTTATAATTTACTGAAGACGTCTTACGAATCTGGTACGCGTTCAAGCATGGTTGATGCTGCTGTGTACTGAAAAATTAGCCCGCGCACGCAGTGAAAAAGAATATCTCGTGTAAATATTCCCACTCTCGATTTCTTGGCAATGAGGATGCCAATGCTGAAATCGGTGGCGGTGACAGACATTCTCTTGAACTGCATTGAAAGACGCTACAATAATATTTTAAGGGCGCACGTGATGAATATGTGCGTGCCATATGTGAGAGGCCGTAAAAGCAGTGCGGCGTTTGCATGGATTGTCCCGCGAAGGTACGGCTGTGACACTTGACATTTCTGCCTACAGGAGCAGTGAAGCAGCCTCAGTGAAAGCTGCCATCAGACAGTGAGAGCAGGGGGCCGGGAGGAGGCGGAGCCGCCGCGAGCGGAAGTGACTCCGCTGTTAGCAGTGGGCAGCAGAGCGCAGCTCTCCCAGCCCGCTTTTGTGCTCGCGTTTATGTGTGTGCGCATGTGTTGGGTCTGACTGGAGAGCCGCACACCCCCTGCACCTCCGCCGGAGGATAAAAAAACAAGCATTGGCAAGGCAATAGGACTCACATTTACGCAAGACCTATTGCATTGAAAACGGGAGTGCGGACGGGCGCAAGAAGGCACGAGCACGACCGGGAGTGCATGGGAGGGGGGCCCCAAGAAGTCACAGACTGCGGGAGGGGGGGTAGGGAGGGACGGGAAGAAAGTAGTCTGTTCAGTAAAGGGGTCAGTGGCCATGGAAGGATACAAATGACTGACATGGCTGTCATGGGGAGGGACTAACCAGCTTACAACCAATCGGAAGGCAGTATTTATAACCTAAGCCAATGAAGAAGATGGGCCGGAGAGTGGGCGGAGCTTCCACGAAGCTTCCACATTATAGTGTATACTGCATGCCTCGCAAATCGATGGCAGCGCATTCGCGCTGCAACGCTAGGCGAGACCTAAAAAGGGACATACAAACTGGTATGGTATCAGAATTGTGTCTTAAATATAATCTCACAAATGTATCAGGCATTTTAAATATTGTTTATAAAGTATCACCCGAAATAGAATTAATAATAGAAAATCTACACCCAATGGGACACTGTTCTTGAATTCAGTTTTTAAGACTCAATATTTAAGTCCGACAATATGTTTATCAATGATGTTCTGGCACAAAACCTTAGTAAATGTTTTCCAGCAGTGCCTGCAACTTGCCCATCAACCTATCGCATCCTTCTGCCTTAACTCTCAATAGAGTTCCTATTGTAGGATGTTGGTGGCATCTGTCACACACTGAGATAACAAGTGACTGCACAATCCTTCAAATAGTTGGCTGATTTATTGATTAATCAATTGAGCGACGACTTTTGCCCTAAAGCTTATCATGGTACATTTCCTGAAAATATCCGTCACAGATTTGCAAATACTAATGAGTGTTATGTTGTGGGCTTTAATGGTCTGAGACCTTTGACCCTGGACTATTGGTAGGGTAGAATAATATGGGTTTTTGTATTTTATTTTTTTATGCTATGAAAGTTTTAAGGGTTCATGAAGTTACTATATGGTTACATAGTATATATGTATTCATAATTCATACGTTTTTATTAGTACTGATGCCTTTCTTTACCAATACCAAGTCTAACATGCTCGGAAACTAAATTATCATTGACAATATTGTTAATATGTATGTGATTCTCACAACATTTTCTCGTGAACAACTTAACAAGGCTTTTTCTTCAAACATTGTCGCAAAACCTGCCTGTTCACCCATTGACTTGGACTGCTGATAAAATGAGGACTGTGGACATCCCAGACTGCTGAGGTATCTAGGGATTGGGAAAAGGTCCTCATTGTAGCAGACTATAATGTAGGATTGTGCCAGGTTATTTTTGTAATGGTAAATACTTTCGTTGCATTCAGTTTGATATTGTACGCTTTTGGTATTGCTTTAATATTCATTGCAGTAAGTGTTTAATGAGTTTTAAGAAGCAATTGTCCCACAAAAAAAGCTATACTACCTTTTCTGGCAGGTCTGACACAAACTCAAGATGGCCCTTCACTGTGAAACAGCCCATGGGCAGGGGAAAGGCATCCCTTTCTATTTTCCCAGCTCTGAGAGCCATGGGAGATCTATTGGGTGGACCAATCCTTTGGCTCGCCTTAGTGATATTAGTCTGGTAACAGACTACTGGGATCCACTGGTAGATGAGGAATAACGTCCTTACTTTTGTTTAACATACAAGTTACAGTTGCAATATAACAGCATTCTATCAGGCTACTCTCAAAGGCCTTTTCATATTTTCTTCTTTCAGTAACATACCCGGTAAACCCTTCATTTTCTTCTGTCGTATTCTGAAATGGAGAATTTCTTTGAATGCTCCACAGTTTCAATGACTCTCCCTCTCTTTTGCAAGGATAATTCATAATTACGCCTCCATGCGTGGGCCATAACCGAGGGGTTCTTGGGAAACGTTTGTGCATCCCCCTTTCTCAACTCTTTGTTGGGGTGGCCGGCCTCTTGTCCTATATTCTGACCAGCCCACTTGACTCTCTTGCCAAAAAATGGGTGCCAGTCCCAAGCTTCAGATCTTGTGCTCTGTCTACCCCTGTCTCTCTTTTTCTGCTCACTCCTCCTTCTGTATCCACACCAAAATTGGTTCCTGGCCACCCCTTCACCTTGCTATCAGAATTTTGGGAGCAGCCTACTGGTAAATAGTTTCATGTGTCTGAGAAAAAGCAGTGCTGGCAAAAAAAAGAGATTCCAATGTTGAACAGCACTTGCACACCACAATGGGATATTGCCATCCAGAAATATAGAAAATAACACAAGTGAGGGCCTGCCACAGTCAGAAGATCTGAGTCATTCCTTAGAACACTGGAGACTCCCATAGCTAAGAAGTCGATATTGTCTTAGGATTACGGGGAAAGTAACTAGACCACCTACGTTATTGTTTAGGGAGGGAACAAGGACAGTAGAGGGAAACGTGGTGGCTGGTTCCCTTCTCCCACTCAAAGGAAAACATACAAAAGAGACTCACAACAATAGGGTAAAAGATATAACAGAAACCCACACAATGGGAAAGAGTATACTGTAGAAGAGAGCAACCCACAGAAAGACAATAAGTGGTAGATCACAGAAATGGGATTGATAAAAGAGAGACCCACCGAAAAAGAACTGGTAAAATATATGAACATGGAAAAAAGTAAGAGGTTTGCAAAAAAGGGCACACAATTAGAAATGAAAATCTCATCGTATTCACATCAATTTCCACTGCCATCTTTACAAGTCTTTCTCATCATTACCCCTCTTTCTGTTTCTTGTGATTCATCACATAGTCTTTCATTATTCTCATTTGTAGTTCAAGTCCATTAACATGTAACTTATATTACATTCTGTTGCCTTACTTTCAACAAAACATACTACCTGACATGTTAACCAAGATTGTGTAATCCAATAGACCCTGACATGCAGGGTTTGACGTCAGGAGTGGAGTACACCTCAACTAATCTAGACACTGTGATACCTAAATGCTTGTGGGCAGCACAAAAACAAGGATAGGGAGGAAAGTGTGTAAACCAGAAGCAGGGAAGTAAAATAGACAGCAATGTCATACAATCATGATAAAGGGGCTTACCCAGATTTCACTTGATGTATATGTAATGTATTGGAAATGCTAGGTCTTGTCAACAGACAGACGTTTGTAGTCAAGACCTAAAAAGGAAACCGTCGGAGCTAGTGGGGTTCTCTATAACAATTCACTAACATTTTTACCAAAAATCGTGAATTGATCCAGGGATGCAGTAGGTACATATGGTGGGCACCACACCCTGAAACTGTGGCAAAAGGGAAGACTCTGTATAGGCAGAAATAAATTTGGAACAAAGTAGAATTCACAATGCCAGTTAAACTGAGTGTAGCAAAGGTGCCTTTTCTGAATGGTCACCCTAAAATTGTCACCTTTTCCTGGATCCTTTTTTATGGAATTGAGTGGAAGCGACACTGCTAATCAGTGTGATTGTTCATGCCTTCTGGCTCTAACATGGTAGTGGTAAAATCTGTTTCACCCAATAGGTCTACTTAAGTGTCCTCTAAGACCATTGTAGATAGCTCAGAAAATGCACTATGGTGTGGAATTTAAATATCATATGTGGACTGCAGTGTGTATTTACACCACCCACATATATGCTAAAATAGATATCAGCCTGGAACACCACTGTGCTCTGGCTGGGTTGCAGTTTCAATGCACTGCAGCGACACATGGCAGAGAAAAGTGTCTTTGCCCTGTAGGAGAAACCTATTTTTATACATTCACTGTTTACCACTAAAGAGTGCCTTGTAAGTCAATAGGGGAGGGTGCTAATATGTAAAAAATGGTGTACACTACATATTGGGGTTAGTTTGCTGATACAGTGAAATAAAACCTCCAAGCGTTTTCACTGTGTAGACCTTGCTAGACCTTTCCCTAAATAGGCCTGGGTCGTTTTAAAATTCTTTATTTCCTGTCTCCACTTGGGAAAGTGCTAGAAAAAGTATTCAAAGTTATTTCCTCCTTAAGTTTCAAACTCTGATTTTATGGTGAAAACATATATTTGGTAACTTAAGGGTAATAGTACCTTTCTAAAATGTACTTTAGGCTTCCGGATGCATAACTTGCTTAAAACCAGTTCTGCCATTCACCTTACCTCTAAAACTGAAATATACATTCTTAGCTGGCACAGTTAACGCCTTTGCCTGAGAGCCCACGAAGAGCAGATGGGTGTTAACCGTTGACCACTTAGCAGGGATTAGCTATCTGGGAGTGGGCAGGAACAGTTGGCAGAACAGAACTAACTCTGTTGACCAGAATATGCCAAGAATGGCTTCCCCTCATTCCCAGGATCTTCCCAGATAGCTAGGCTCCTGTAACAGTAGAAGGAAAAACAGTTTTAGTCATGTCATATGGCAGGAGAGCTCATCTTAATAGAGGTTTGTCTAAGAAGCTGAAAACATGCTTGCATGGTAGCAGCTGGGTTTGGCCATCTTCAAACAGGAGCTCCTGGTTAATTTTACAGTAAGGCAAAGAAGAAGTGCTGCAAACAAAGTTGAGGGAACAGAAAAAAACAGTTAGGATTTCTCCAATGACTAGCTTGTGAAGAGGATAAATCTGGCACCTCAACCACAACCTCTTCAGAACTCGAGAACTTCTGAAACTTGCTGGCATCCAGAGACTGGAACTGCTCGCCAATGATCAAATAGTTGACCTCATGTTTGCCTGCTTCAGCAAAAGCAGACAAATTGCAGACTTAAAGAGGACCTAGGTGAACCTAGAGGACTGAAACCTACTGAGAGACCTTGTTCCTAGAAATCTGGCCTGAGAAGTTATGATCTTTCCTAGATGACCTATGTCCTGATTTAGGGTTTGACAGATGACAGATTCCATCTCAAATGTGACAGATACAATTTTTGCCGTATATCCCATTTTCAGGGGCTACACAGGTGCCACACACTGGCTCACCACAACTGCAAAGAAGGACAGATAGAGTGAAAGATCACACAATTTAACAAAGCACTGCTAAGAAAGAAGGCAAAAATATACTTGAGTATATGGAGGCCAATGGAACACACAAGATAAGTTGGTGATTTTGGAAATCTTTCTAAAATCCAGTGATTAGGGAAAATCTTTACCTTTCCTTTTTCAAAATACTTAGAGGCCAATTGTGATTGTTGGTCTTTGGGTTTAGGACTGACCTAGTTGCAAACTGCATTTTTGAGATATGTAAAGTAATACTACTGTAGTACTACATATATACTGCAAAATACTATTCACAACCCTATGCCCGGAGACCTATGCCTCTCCTATCTTTTCTGTGCAGAGAGCTCTGCCACACTAGCAGAGATCCTTGCACATGTAGGTGTATGATTTAGTAGTAAATGTGGGAGGGACCAGGGGAGTCGTGGGAAAATGGGCAGTATCTACTACTAAATGTGAGGGTTTTTTGGGAAATTTAAGGAGGGGACATGCATAACGTATACACACAAAAGATTGGCTAGCGACCACCTGCACTTACTACAGGTGTCAAAAAAGTGTATATGTACCCCGGTCCATCTCTGGAGTACCCTTCTCCTACCTTGCTGCGAAGACCTGGAACTCCCTGCCTCTACATCTCAGGCAATCATCATCACTGCCTCAATTCAGAAAGGACCTCAAGACTTGGCTCTTCGACTGAACCACAGACCCCCCCCCCCTCATCGCCTTGACACCCTAACGGGTGAGTAGTCACACTTTACAAGAAACCTTAATTGATCGATTAATTGATTGATTGGCGTAGATCAATCACCACACATAGCCAACCGCTGGTACCTCAACACACTCCCATAGAAAACAACGGAGACATGGAGTTCAGCCAGTCTGTTCGACCTTCCTAGAACTTTACAACACTCTGGTTTTTGGGTATCCCCCTGGTGAAGGACCACAATGTCCGAAATGCTTTGGCGCTGATGATGTGAAGTCCACAGTTATTGCAAGATTGTTAGAGGAAAACACTCCAAATGAGATCATACGCTTTGTTATCATTTGGATAGGAATTAAACGTTTTTACAGTTGATTCTAAAAAAAAATTCATACGGTTCAAAAATAAATGAATTCAAAGACTAATGAACAGTCAATCAGCGCTATATAAAAAAAACAAAAAAAACGAATTAAGGGCGAAGGTGCTTCTACATGAGCTGGAGGTCTGGATTAATGAGAACAACATCATTTCACACTATCAGACGGAGTTCAGGCCAAACTCCTCTACCATGAACAGTGTGATTGCTTTCTCCTACTTGGGCGCCAAGGCCTTTGAAACATCCATGGCCCTGCTTTATACCTGTTTCATCGATTACAGGGCTGCGTTTGACGGAATCGATGAAAACACTCTCTGGACCAAACTCGCAAAGTGGGGAATACCAAGGAAACTTCTGGTGGCTATCACAGCGATGTATATTGACACCTGGGTCCAGACCAAGATAACTCAAAACCATGCCACGGCAAAAATATATGCAAAAAAAGTCTAAAGCAGGGATGCATCATTGCTCCTACTTTGTTCAATTTATACACAGCTGACTTAGGCGTGGAGCTGCTGAAAGGAAACATCTTCCTACCTAAGTTAGGCCACATGAAATTACCTATCATACACTATGTGGACGACCTGGTGCTACTGGATCAATCACAAATTGGGGTGAAGAGGGCCCTGGGTATACTCCACTTATACAATACAAAGAAGCCCTACATGCACATGCTGCAAAAACCAAAGTCCTGGTCTTTGGCCAAAGAGCAAAGAAACATCAGCTAGAATGGCGGTTTGGGCATCTTAAAGATAAGCACGACCTGCAATAACTACCTCGGCGTTTGGTTGAACAACCACTTGACAGCCTTAAGTAGGAAATTAAGAAAGACATTGATTGATATGGCTTGATATCCTGGTACTTTGCACTTTGAAAGAAATAATTGTCTATAAACTTAGCTGCATCTGCATTATGTCTTTAACAAACTATGTTTGATCACAAACGTTGCTGGCAAACAGGTCTGGCTTCTTGCAAATGGTCCAACTGTCATGTGCAATCGGGCATAGCTTGGCACTTTTGGCACCTTTGTACTTTGATGAAACGACTGGCCATGATTATTTCTGAATCAGCATGTGGCTTTTTAAATGATTTTTCACCTTTGTCCTTCAAGCGGATGCCCCAAGCCGGTCTCCGTTTTGCGTCAGCTGATTAGTTTTGACATCGTGGCACTTTGCACTTTGAATGTTTTGCATGTTTACAGATCGCTCTTGCATCAGCACATGGCACTTTAGTGATCAGTCCTACCAGGGCTTTAAGTGGGGAAAAAAAACTGTGGGTGCTCTAAAAGGGGCGTGGCAAATCTCTTCAGGGGGTGTGGCCTATCCGAGTAGGGGCGTGGTCTAAATCAAGATAACTAGCATTGTGTGCTTAAAAAAATCATGAAGTCGCATCCAGCAAAGGATAATAAAATAGGCAAAAAGGTATATTTATTAAGTATAAGCCATAAAAATACCAAACACTTTAAAAAACATGTAAAAATTATTTACATTACTTAGAAATCTATTGCAGGATTCCCAAAAACCCTTGAAGATATTCACTGTGTCTATTTTGCTGGGGTTTCTCGGCGGAGTCAGAGGTGTGGCAGAAAGAGCAAAATATCCCAATTTTTAGTATTTGTTTCCCATTTCACTAACCAGTTACAGCTTATTACGTTATTTAATTTAACCAATGGATACACATGTTTATTTAAGGTTTAATATGAGCTATTGACATTAAAATACATTCACAAAGTGGGATACGTTTCCAATCACAGAATGTCCCAAATATCCTTAAGTGGAATCGCAAGCCATTTGTCTCCCAGCCATGGAGTTTCTGTCATCAGCACTTCCCCACCCTTTTTCCACAAGAGCAGTTCAAACATGAATGGCAAAATATCCTAGTTTGCAAATGTTTTCCACATAATTATGGCTCTGCCAGATTTGCCACATAATACATCATCTGCTGCATAATCTGACGATTTTAACGAATAAATTGTTTATAGCTCTGTGCAGGTAACAGCGGTGGGGCCGGGTAAGGGGGGGTTTCGAGGGATGATGCTGAAGGAAAATTAATTATTTAATTTTCCCTCTGCATCGTCCCTTGAAATCCCCCCTTACCCGGCCCCTCTGCTGTTAGCTGCACGGATCGCGGGTGGTCAGCGCCTGGTGCGGTCGCACTGCCCTAGAGCCACCCTGCTCAAAGGTCCTTTGACCTCAGTGACAGTCACTGTCACTCTATGGTGTGCTGCTTCATAGGCCTGCCCGCAAGACTGGAGATGAACTTCAGAATGAATTGTGGCGGACAGGCCTTCAAGGTTAACCCACACTTGCCACTGCTAGGGTCCACCTGCTGGTGCTAAGACACCAGGGCTTTTAAGATCTTGCGGGGCCTTGTAAGGTCGAGCATGGGAATGTGCTCCCTCAGGGGGGGTGGTCTGGTGGACTGGTCATGAAGGCTGAACCTGGTTCCCCAGTTCCAAATTCAGCAGCTCTGACCATAGTGCCACATCCTCTCCCCCACTGAACACCATACTGCCCCACTGAGAGAAACTTGCACTGCACTGACCCGCTATAAACACCTGGATGTGACTCAATTCAAATTACGCACTAGACAAGAGCAATATGCTTCCTAAAAAAAAATTAACAACATCCTAGAAAAAGCAAACACTCATAGAGAATGCAAGATTAAGTAAAGCACATGAAATGTAAGCAGGAACAACATGGTTACCTTTTTCTTTTTACACTCATTCAGAAATTAGTGAGTGCTTTTGCCTAAAAAGTTAAGGCCATGACCGCAGGCCCCAGAAGGGACCCGTTTCAATGCCCATTGCTTACATCCTTACAAAACGTAAGCAGTATGGTTTAAAAAGACCACATCCGTGAACACACAGCCGCTGTACACATTTTGTTTTCCAATTCACCCATCAAGTAGGTATTTCAGTACCTCCAGGAATAGTGCACTTTCCCACCCAGGGTAAACAATGTTGTTCAAAGAGAGACGAGAAAACAAAAGTAGCGCTTCACTGACAAACACTGTAAAGTGGCGCTAATGTGTTTAGGTGTGAATAAATCAATCTGGCCACCTTGCAACCACTCTGTCTTGCTTTAGCTAGTTACTTTTCATATTTTGAATGTTTTAGTTCTCTCCACCCAGAGGCTGCACTTAGAAATTGAAAAAAGTCAGGACGTTTCCAGCAAAAGTGTTTTTCTTTTTTGGATCCATTTCACAGGGGAGCAAATAAACGAAAGCAGGAAAGAGAAGGTAATACCCGTTTCTAAAAGTCTCGGTTTTCATCATCCCACGCTGGCACCACGACGACGTTGCTCCTGCGCTGAAAAAAGAGAAGGGAAATCCTGAGAGAAAATGGCTCTCTTAAAGGGTTTCCCTTCCTCCAACAACGCTCACCTGGCATGACGTCGTCGTGCCGTGGACGTCATGCCGTGACCTCCACTACTCAGTGAGGAAACTGAGCTCTCACTGCAGTCCATAAAAAAAATTAAAAAAAGAAAGGACTCCCTTTGCCAGCCGCGAAAATAGAGCCCGATAGAGACCCGTTTCGAGGGCCCCAAAAAAAAACTGCCGGTGCTCAGACCCGGACAGACCCGGCCCACTTAAAGCCCTGAGTCCTACTACTCGACTCTTTGCACCTTGGAAACATATACATGTTTACATATTGCTCTTGCATCTGCACATGGCACTTTAGTGAATGGTCCTACAACTTGGCTCCTGGCTTTTTGCACACATATACTCAGTATGTGACATTTTAGCGACTGCACTATCGACTTTGAAAGAAAGTCTTGCTTACAATTGTTGTTGGATCTGCATGTGTCACTTTAGCTAGCTTGCACTTTTGTTACTCACTGCTGGTCCTTGTTGGGCTCTGTCTTGAGTCTGTGGATAAGCCTTGTGAACTCAGCACCGTGCTCTCTGAAATTGTACTGGAAAGGTCTTCCCCTGCTGTGGCTTAAAATGCTAGAGCGATATATTAAGTGTTGGGACTCATGCAGCTGGTCTTGTGACTCAGGCAGCAGGTCTTTTTGCCACTCGATAAGCTTTGACCATTTGGCACTTTGCACTTTGATCATTATGCCTGCTTCCTAAATCATACCTGAAATGTTTACTCCCATTGGGCTTTTAATCTTTTGTGACGTTTAATTTGATAACTTTTAGACCAACTGACTCATGCCCTACATGTTGCCTGCTTTTATTAGAGACCTCAGGGTCTGAGGTTTTATATTGGTGTATTTTATTCCGAATGTGTTCTCTGGTGCTATGATTGAATTGTAAAGATTTTAAGTAATCACACAATAAAGCACTACTACTACTACTACTACTACTACTACTACTACTACTACTACTAAATTTAAGGGCTGTATATTAAGGCACCCAGTGAAAAGAATGTGTACCATGGGACTCTTCCCTCTATGAGGAGCAGCTATATTGAAATTCAAGGAAGGGAAATATATAAGATACACCCACAAAAGATGTGATATCCACAACCTGCACTTACTACAGCCCTCAAGGTGTCAAAACAAGTGTAAATGTAATTGTACCCTAGTCCAGCCTTGGAGTAGGTCAAGCACCACGCATGGCCAAACACTGGTACTGCAGCACACTCGCATAGAAAACAATGGAGGCAGGGAAATAAAATGGCACTCCATAAGAGCTAATGTTAAATAAATGAAATTAATTTGACATTTAAATTTAACATATATGTGTGTGTGACTTTGTATAGATATACATGTATATACATATACATTTCACAGAGAAAAATATGTAATTGATTATTTTATTATTTTTAAATGTAATAATACATTTAAATAAAAACAATATTAAACTTTTAACAAACATTTAAAAACATTTACGAGCTATTAAGGGAAAATAAAAATCTTAGTGTGATTTTTTTAAAATTATCACTCGTACTAAAATAATATAATTTATTTTTATACACATTTAATTTGATGGTTTACTGTGCTGGAAAATGTTTTATTTGTTGTATGATAACAAATATTTTACATTAATTTACTTTAATTTTATACATTAACATATGTTTAATATTTTTTTTAAATAATAATAATCTTTAATAATTTTTTTCTACACTTTTCCATAGGGAGATCTCTGACACGGTGGCAGAGGTGTCCAGCAATGGGTGGAAAGTTATTATGAGTAACTTTACACTTGTAAATTCAGCTGTAGGAGGCTGCATCCCCCGATTTGAGTGGTGGAAACATGCAAGTCTACACTGTGTAAATTTTCACTCAGAAATGGTGAATACCAAAAAAGTGAGGCATTACACCCAGGTGTGGTAGTAAATATATATATATGTGAGTAAATATGCACACGAAAATGTACCTTTTTAAATTGATCCCCAATTAAGGGCTGAGACGAGGATGTCATGGTAATGGGTGTCTGTAGTTGTGCTGGACTATGTGAATGTTCGTTGTGCATATGGATACATACCTCTTTGTTTATTAACTGTACAAACGCCAAACCTTTAGTCTTTGTCAGTGTTTGTTTCTGTGTTTGGGTCGATAGTGGATATGGGTATTTTTTGCCTAATTATGCATTTAGTTTTTTATCTTTTAGGTAAGAATTTTAACATTTTTATATGCGGAAAGAGTGCTATAGAAAATATTGTTCTCGTTTGGATGTTTATTTTAATGGTTGACTATTTTCATTTGTGAGCATAGACTTGAAGCTGGCAGCATTTTTCAGGAGACAGTAATTATAATTACATTTTGCTCAGCAGCCAGTAGATGGCAGTATTGTTCACCAGTATTTTAATAATGTGCCAGTTCAAGAGTTATAGGGGAAAAAAGGAATTCATTTTCACTGCACAAGAAAATCTTATTCTTACACCCACCCAATGAAAAGTGTATACATGAAATAAATGATGCAGCCAGAATAGCGGTAACTAGCAATGAAGCAGAGCCGGTACAGCGGTTCATCGGTTAAGCAGCTTGCATATTATGTGTAAATCCTGCATGTCATTTCGAATTCATTTATATATAGGGGTTTTATAAAGCAGTGCATGTCACTTTTCGGTTACTTTGGACTAACAGCTTGCTAATAAGAGAGGGAGTTGGATTTTAACTAGAGAGGGTAAGAGAACCATGTACAAAATGTGTTGCTGACGACCCCTCTTTGTGTGTTCAGTTAAAGGCATGGGTGTCAGTTCACCAAAATGCCAGGGGTAGCAGAAGGGACATCACACCCCATTTGACCATTTTATGAAACACACTCACCTGCAAGCATGCATACAACATACATTTAAAATCATTTTTTACGTACCTTAGCTGTCACATAGGGTCATATTCCAGCTCATTGTTCTCCATCTTTTATTACACTTTTTTTTTTTTGGGCTGATTAATGTAGCGCGAACTCGACCCCAAGGGATTGGAGCGCTATACATGAGCACCAGTTACGTAGGCAAGGGCAACTCAGCTTTTCTCTTTAATAGATAGATACGAGTACCATTAGGTTCAGTTGTAGTAACACTTATTACTTACAGCGCCCTGAAGCAGCAAAACTGTGGAAATAAGTGCTATATAGAAATTTGGTATAATTATTTTGTGTAGACATGCCAGCACTCTACTTTGGAGGCTTCATCCTGAAAACAGAACAGTAATCCACAAGCATTAATGTTTTCTTTAGTTGTCTCCCCTAACTGGTCCTAAAAGCTTGCCAACGAAACAGTAAAACATACCTGATCTCCTCGGTGCAACCTTTCCCTTTATGGGGGTTTAGAATAACAGTATGAAGAAGGCTGCCCCAGACCAAATTGGTATTTTGCAAAATTGGCTTTGAAATACAAAAATAATACCATTATTAAATAGACCAATATTTAGTTACTTTGTATATGACTGCTTAGGTTTATTGACTTAGGCAAGGATGCAGTCTAGAGAAATGTAATGGAACCTTTGTTTTTTTATGTGTAATACCAAAAATTCTAAAGTTACTGTTGAGTTTTCCTCTTCTGAAAATACAGTTAAAGAAGAATAAAATATATACCTATATGTATATAAAGTGTATTAAGTAATGTATAGAAAAAACAGGCATTCATTCTCTCAGCCAATAGGCATAGAATAACAAATCCCTACTAGAACAGAGCAATACTGTTTGAATGTTGTCAGGAATACCTTAAAATGTCCCACAAAGTTTTTTTTGGGTGAAATTCTCTTTGTTGGGTTTTTAACGCCTAACAGCTAAAATGAAAATCCATCACTCAATCAAACTTTTCAATCAATAGAATTTGACACCTGACGCTGAACATTGCGGATTGATAGTGTGTTCCTAGATCGAGTGGTATAGAACTCTTTTCAGTTCACAATGAGGCAGGCTCCCACTTTAACCCCAACTGTCCCACCACCCCATTCTGTGAACCCCAACTTCTGAAGGCAAACCCCCATCCCCTGCCCACCACAACAAACATCTCTGAAACCGTACCCCACATGCCAACCCACCCTTCCTCCTCCAAGAGAGGCAAGGAACAAAGAAGGTTGAAGCTTTTATATCAGTCAAACAAGCCCAAGAATCTCCATCGCAGATGGTGTGTCGAGCTCTGCGGGTTTCTGCTCTATATGCGTATAGGTTTCCATTTAGCTTCCCATTGTAAATGAATTCATGTTGCTCATCAACCATCCCATAGCAAGAATGAATCAGTCTTTTGTACCACTGTGAAAGTGGTGGGCACTTTGCCCTTTTCGAATTAGGGCTCCCGGTTTTATGGTATTTATTTTTTTAACTTTTCCGTCTGTATTTACCCATATTTTTTTTTTGCCCATCATATTGGTATTTGTCCATATTTATTTTGTGTTTTGGGAAAAAATGGAGTCGTAAAATGGTACATTTCCACATTTATTTAACTGATGAACATGCACTCATACTTTGATGCCTGTAACATTTTAGTAAATTAATGAGCCAAATTAAGCAGCCAAACAAAACACTACTCCCACAGGTAGATATTACCATTATACTTCATATATATATTAACATATGCCTGTATTTAAGGAACTGTTATCCTCTTTTTTAATTACCCATACTGTCTATCTGCTGAGATGTTGGCCTGTGATTCATGAAAAACAGCATGGAGAGTCACTCAAAAGAAGCACAATTTTCTGTATTTTTCCACTTTTAAAAATAAATACAGACAAGAAACACATTGTTTTCTGTCTGTATTTATCTGCAAAAATCAGTAAAAACAGAAAACTGGGAGCCCTAATTATGAGCAAGAGTCAGTTTGGTGCCCCCAAGGATGATAGCACCATAAGCCACTCATGATTCACCATAGCCTTCACATCTGTTTGAGCCTCACCTTGGGCAGGAAGGGGATCGAATATACTAATAACTCTTTAAGCAGTGTGTGTTGATACACCTTCCCAAAAGGTGACTGACCGACATAGCCACCAAATGTGCAGTGCATCTCTCATTGACCCACTAGAAGAACTGGAATAAATTTCAGAGTGGGGGTGCTGTCATCAATATTAGGATCGGGAACTAGCCAGGCACGTGTCACACAAAGAACAAATGTAGCAAATGAGCCACGCCCATTCAGCAGGCACGTGTTAAGGGTGTGCTATGTAGCTGGTAGGGAATTTTGACGCAAACTGCCACAAACATTACTAAAGTTGGTGTGGTACCTCACTGTCATTTAAGCACATTCAATTTCCTTTGAATTGGCCGCTAAATTGACCAGACATGTAGTTTTACTGATACAACTATATAGTCCACAAATGATAATGTGTGGAAATCGGTTTTCAAAGGATAGTTATCATTTGTGCATCACCAAGTAAAGTGCCTTGATTTGTTTTGATCCACATAAGATTTACATAAAAATGTGCCTTGTGTGCTTTCCTAAAGGCTGTTACATTTTAAAATGCTTGTACAGTTCACTCACAGGTATTTAAATGGTGTTGTGTTTGAACAAAATTTACATCCTACAGCCTTTCGTTTCACACTCCATATACCTAAGCAAGATTGTCGCATATCTCGCTTTAAAAAATTCTCTCTGTTTGCAGTCAGAGAAAGAAAAGAAAAATAAATATCACTCTCTAGCTTAAAAGAATAACTAGCAATTTGGCAAAAGACAAAGTCTGCCATGTGACAAGATAAAAACAAAACTTGAAGGTTATGGCTTGTTACTTTCTGAACTACATCATGGTTATTTTGGGGGTGCTGCACCACTCCCAGCACTTCTACTTCCAGAGCCTATGCGCCCCACGGCCCTTCCACCATCAGGGAGGGTGTTATCCAATGCCGTATTTGGGCATAGTGAAGCCGTTCAGTCTCTGGGAGGTCAAAATGTGTGTTGCATTGCAGAAAGGTTTTAGGAATTGCATTCTCATACAAGCCCCTTCTATCTAGCTGCTAAATGCTTGACCCTCCAGTGCAGGAGTGAAAGTTGCATTGCAGTGAATATTTCTCTAGGGAGAGAGGTACATTACCAAGCCCCGTGATGCAATATATCCATCACATGCTTTCCTTATGGTGGACCTTAAGCTATCCTTTGAGAGGCCTGTGTTGTTTCTCCACCCAGACCAGATCCCAATACAGTCTAGGGACTATATTGTGATCTATATGGTGCCAATTAATTTCGTATTCCATCATAGACAATTCCACCACCACTCTTAATTAAGAAGCTGCATAATAGTGGGGTATACTAAGTGCCGACATGCCCCCTGCCTCCCTCGGCTGGATCAACAATTTCTGACGAAACCTTAGGCATCTACCTCTCCAAATGAAGCGTAATAGCCGTTGTTGGATTTGTTTGAGATACCCTCTATCCAACCATATTGGGAGTGCCTGGAACATATAAAGGAGGCGCTGAAGAATATTCATCTTTATTGCAGTAATTCTCCCTATCCATGAAAAGTATCATATGGCCCCAGGTCAACAGGTCCCTCTTTATTGTCACCAGCAAGGGTGGGTAATTGGTTAGAAATAATTCCCCAGGAGTTTTTAGAATCCTTACCCAAGGTACCTAATCGATTTGTTTAGCCAACCGACAAGAAATCTGGGAGCTCATCCCCGAGAGTCAAATTCAGTGCGTTCAATTTATTATAATTTACTTCATATCTCGAAACTGACTCAAAGGATTTTAGCATGTTCACAACAGCAGGCAGGTAGGTGTGTGGGGAGACTAATGACGAGTGCATCATCAGCGAACAGGGAGCTCTTATAGTTCCTTGTCTCAAATGGAATTCCGGCTATGGTTTCAGTCTGTTAGACAAGCAGGCAAGGATGTCCACAGAACGCGCCCCAGAAATTAGCACGATGCTCAATAGATCAAAGTCTTTGGTGCAGTGCATCCGCTGTATGTTAGAGCTGTTTGTATATCCTGCATCTTTAGAAAGAAAAGGGGTAAACCAGTAACCCTGCCCGGACACTTTTTATCAAAAGGTGGTCCCTATGGGTTAAGTGTAGCCTTGGACTTCCATGGCAATAGCGACGTAAAAAAAATTCTCAGACAGATTTATCTCAATTAAGCGATAAGTGAATTTATTTACTCAAATTATATGCATAAATGGCACAGCATTCATATTTTTTCTTTTTTCACAAGATAAGGTGCTCCTGCAGAGTAACGGCACAGTGAAAGTGAGTAAAGTGACTACGTAGTGCGCATGTGTTATATACAAAATATGTGAATGGTTGTTACAATATGTTGTTACAAATGGCAGTCATTGTATGAGAGTCAATAGACACAATCACATTTTTAAAAAACCAGTCACATAGAATTTTTGTTTTACGTTTCGACCCCTTAGTACAATTACTTAGAACCGGGTCATCATCAGGACAGAATAAGAACGGAGACACCAGGTAGTCTGGGCTAAAAGACCCCCAACCGTAGATGTGTCACAAGCAGTCCGTAGGCAAATCTCAGCAAACTGCATTAAAGTAACAAAGGACTGTGCTGTATTCCTTGTCGGCACTGGTCTCTCTCATGTTCTGAATGGAGGCTCAGAAAATTAATATCAAGTTCATAAGGTACCAAAGTCTCCTTATTGTCACAGGAGAAGACCTTTGTATGCAATAAAATATAGTTCTGCGCTCAATTTGTGCAGGGCAGCAGACTTCGAAAGTATTAGCAATAAAACAATCTATCTTGATAGTCTCCCCGTGAATGTGGGAGATAACAATCGCCTTCAAGGAAGCAAAATAAATACCCACTGCTTGAAGAGAAAAGACTCATGCAATGGCGCTGTTTACAAACACCATTCAACCTTGCTAGTTGCATTTAAAGTAACATGCTTGTCCCAGACTCTGATAATCACTCTTCAGGAGAACCTTATCTTTTGAAAAAAGAAAAAATATGAAAGCTGTCCCATTTATGCATATAATTTGAGTAAATACGTGCACTTATCGCATAATTGAGATAAATCTGTATAAGAAAGTTTTGTATATCCTGCATCAGTAGCATTCAGTTCCCGCCAGACGTACCGCAAGCCCACGTCTGCTAGGCATTTCTTTAATCAATTGGAGATTGGCCCCCATATGGGCCACCACACCTCCTTCCCTGTCTTTCTGGGGATCCCACGCACCACTTCCTGGTAAGAATAAGTTTCTTGAAAGCATACTATATCAGGGTGCATGTCCCGGAGGTACTTCCATATTTTCATACTTCTTTTTATGTGCGTCCTGGGTTTCACACTTGCTCCCTTGTCTGTTTCAGTGATTTATTACTAACTCCTAATTCAACTGCTAACACGCAGCTAAATCCTAACTATATTGCTATCATACAGCCAGGGAGGTGAGTGAGTACCTCGATATACTCCACAGAGTGCTCTCTTCTGCAATTAGCAGTATACTCTATTAATAATCTCTCTCCTTCTGACAACTTTACACCCTCTATTTATTTTGCGCACTTCTACTGGAACGATCTCTCCTCCGCTATCTGTGCCCTACCCTCATCATGTCTCACCGCAACGCTAGCGCCCTTGACCTCCTTGCTCAGTTAGGTCTGAATGCATGTGAGATCATCTACCCCGCCAACTTATCGCTGAATGCGAAAAAGACCTTCAAACATAATCTCCTCAAACAATGGCCGGAAACTCTTATCTCGGACACATTTACTTCCTCTAAGGGCTCTGTGGTGACGGACCTCATCTTCTACACTAACAGAAGAGCCCAGTGGAGAAAGACTCTAACGTCTATGCTGAGAACCAAGCTACTGACCAAAACTCCGCACGGTTTCCGCTTAACCACACTACCCTCCCCTGCCCTTAAGGCAGATTTGACCATCTCCTTATACAATAATGGGAACATCCTTATTCAAGCTACTGACAGGAATCTCAAATGCTTTTACAACATCTTTATGAGGATTAAAAGCACACTTAACTTGACATCGGCTTCTATCCATCATAACAGTTTCCCCCCTATATCGTCACCCGCTGCACCGCACGGCTCTACTTCCTTCACTTCTGTATCCCAAGCCCTACCTATTGGCCTACCCACTATATCGGCACCCACTGTACCTTACGCCTCTTCTTCCCCCATTTCCGAGCTCGCTCATTTACTTGTGTACCGCTCTGCTCTCTCCAACAACTCAGAGGATACTGTTGTGTCCTGTGACACAAGTAGACGCTGGTAGCCGAGTAGAGTTCATAAGTACCTTTATTCTGTAGCTGGTCCAAGTACATCAAGATGGTATACAAGTACATCAAATAGATAGTCCAGGTAGACAGGTGATGGTGAAGGAGGTCAGCTTGTAGTCAGACCTTAGTGCCATGCCACAGCAGCCCCACCAGCAGCAGCCTGCCTGCTGCTCAGCCCATTTCTAAGTGTCATATCTCACTCACACAGGCACCCAACATTCCATGCATCACTGTATTCCCAACATTCTACTCTAAACATACACACTGGCTGAGCAGCAGGAAGACTGGTAAACTACAACATATGAGTAAACTATGCAGGGCATAACACATCCCCCTCCTTTTAAAATAAAAAACGAAAATAACAAATACAGGTAAAGCTTAAGAGAAAAACTATACACAAGAAAAATTACAAATGCAATAAACAGTTCAAAACCCAGGGATGTGCAATTATGTAAACATCACGAGAGGGTCAGAGCCATTCGAACCAGAAAGAATGGATAACTCACAACAACCAATAAATTGAGTAAAATAACCCATCCTCTCCCAATAAAATAAAATGAGAAAACTTTGTTGCGAATGGCAAAGGGCAAAAACACACCCCGCCACTCCGATCCCTACTGCAAGGGAACAAATGAGTGGACAAGATTCCACACGTAATGAAACCTACGTACGTTGTGAAGATGGGGCTAAAACCCGTCTTTCACCCCTCAAGAGGGACAAACACTTGGGACTGTGACCCATAAAGTCATCCCTCCTGTAAGGGTCTATGACTTTAACCATGTATATGGGACCGTAACCCATGAAAGCACACCCTGTGTAGGGGTTGAAGCGTAAATGGGACAAAGACCCATAAACTAATGTAATAGGACCAAACCCATGCAAACCAACCCAGTGTAAGGGTTAAATGTAATGTTAATTGGAGCAGACCCAATGAACATACCCCGTGTAAAGGTTACCAAATAAAACAACTGTAAAAGGGAATCGTACCCATGAACCCACCCCAGTGTAGGGGCCGCGTGTAACGCTTTATGGGAAGGGGACTCGTACCCAAACCCATGACCATCCCTAATGTAAGGGAGAATGCTGTACAGCTAGCCACTAAGGACAAGACTAGGATGTCCCTTGGGCAAGAGAACCTAAACTGTGGCATAACTGAGACAAATTTGCTATAAATGCAAAACATCTGCAGCTTAAACCATAGACAAGGCAAACACTTAGTGAATTGGAATAACCAACGAGCATTACATCAAAATCAATTACTGTAGAAATTACTTAACAAACACTGCAGAGCGAGATAAGTAGCGTGTTTCATACTCAACCTGTTGCCAGCAAACAAACAAATAGTGGAAAGAGTATTGTTTAGTCTCAGTACCTGTGGACATCTAAGACCAATTTGCAGTAGACAACAAACCAGCTCCAGTCACAGTAACGTTGGCAAATGTTGCTTCCGACTTTGTAAAATCCAAATTGAACAGGCAGACAAAGTACAAAATGTGCCAGTCACGCTATCCGTGTGCGGTGCAAAAAAACACAGCAACAGACAAAACTCCGAGGGCAATGCGTAGAACACCTTGAAGAACGGCAACAGGACAAACCGAATCTGTCACCAGATGGCAGCCAATGGAAAAAGAGAAAAACAAAAAAAATCACTCACCACCGGTGTCCATGACAGCGTTGTTTCAACTGGAAAAGAACACAAGAGTCAAATTTGAAAAGAAGGATGGATCCCACGGTGTGGCGAGTTCCCTCAATGAACATGTAACACCAAGACAAACCATTTGCAAACCAGAAGAGATGGTGTGAGAAGATCCTCCACAGCAACGTCCAAGCACAGATTCAAGTTTCAATAGACTTTATTTGAACGACAACGTGGTTGGCAAAACAGGGACAATGAATGCTTTAAGCTGGAGGAATAGACATCGATCGCTCCAACTGCAAGATGGCGGCACGCACAGGTGATGCCCCGCCGGATGGCTCCCGACATCACCTTGCGCCAAAACGTCACAAGGCATCACCAGAGCTGAAACATAAGTGTTCAGCAAACCGAAGATTCCGAGATGGACGTGGGGACTCTGAAGAAACTGCACGCGACGATCAACGAGGACAGAGGTATGCGCGTGCGTTGCATGGCTCATGCCACGTCTTTTTTTAAATTTGATAGCGGCGGTTGAAAATCACCGCAGACATCAGGTCTCAGAGTAGACCAACAATCAAAGTCAAAAAATATGTCTCACCTGACTCTGCCCCTTGTGATACTGCATCTGTGAGGCGCCAAAAATGTACCGCAACCTTGCACCACTCTGCTAGCCACTTCCAGGGAGAAACTCGTTATTACATGAAGCTCGTCAGTGAGACTCAGAGTTAAGTCCACAGCTCTCCTCCGTGTGAAGTCTCAACGTTGAGAACGTCAACAGCAGGCAGTAAACTTTTAAGAATCCAAATTGTTGTGCGAGACCAAGTGTAGAGATTTCTACACACATTGTAGATACATGTCGCACGTAAAATCCATTTCCTGGCACCTCCAAGGTAGCGCCCACATCCGGCAGCAGACAGACTTTGCGCCGGACAGATGCCCATGTAGATCTTGACATGTGCTGCATCCAAGCAGTGTACACATGTAGAAAGTCATTTCCAAGGAACAAGCTTCCCTTGATGGCGCAGGTCTTGTGCCAAACACACAGTACAGCACGCTATTGTTGGGGCTGTCCGATGTACAGGACACTGGTGGGGCTGCGGAGTGTGCTGTACCAGTTTCCTTTGTACCTTTTGTGGCATCTTGAGTTACAATGATTCCTCTTGTGTTGCTTCTTGTGTAGCCTCTTGCATGCTTGATGTAGCATCCTTTCCTAGTTGTCTGCGCTAGTAAGACCTGTGGCTCCTTCTCACCTTGTGGACTGGTTAAAGATGTCATCTTCTGCTTCCTTGACCAATTGTGGAGATCCGTAGGTAAGTGGGAAAGTCTCCAACTCGTCGCCAAAAATATGTTGTGTCCTGTGACACAAGTAGACGCTGGTAGCCGAGTAGAGTTCATAAGTACCTTTATTCTGTAGCTGGTCCAAGTACATCAAGATGGTATACAAGTACATCAAATAGATAGTCCAGGTAGACAGGTGATGGTGAAGTAGGTCAGCTTGTAGTCAGACCTTAGTGCCATGCCACAGCAGCCCCACCAGGAGCAGCCTGCCTGTCATATCTCACTCACACAGGCACCCAACATTCCATGCATCACTGTATTTCCAACATTCTACTCTAAACATACACACTGGCTGAGCAGCAGGAAGATTGGTAAATTACAACATATGAGTAAACTATGCAGGGCATAACAGATACACATAGCACGCACACTTCTATCTCCGACATACCGGCTATTCCTCCCTGTGGCTCTGGTAGTTACGTTCCGCGGGCCTCCCACCTATGGGCTGCACCCAGGAACTCGCCTCCTCCCCCCATCCTGACGTCTAATTTCGCGTCACCTGCCTTACCCTCTGGCCGATCTGTCCGCTCCATCAATCCGAGGGTGGTGCATCACACCCCCTACCCTTCTAACCTTGATAACCCTGTTAATCTACCCCCAGTTTCAGGCACACCCACCTCAAGGGCACTGGACCTAGCTGCTGGCCCTAGTCCATCTCCGAGGAACCCTTTCACACCCACTTCTGCCTCCTGCGCTGCTCCTATTGCCTGTTTTGAAACCAACGTGCCTGCTACCATGCCCTCCCTTGGGCCGGCGCAGCTCCCTCTTGCATCACATCTTACTCCAATTCATGCTGATAATCTAGCCTTGGCTGACGACAAAATAACGCGCAAGCGGAACTCTGTCTCCCGTTGTAAGTGCGGTAAGGGACTTACGATACCCTCCAATTCCCTCCACACTTCGGGATCCTTCCCTTCGTCTCTTTCTGGGGCGGCTGAGGAGTGCTTTAATGGGCCTTACCTTGAGGAGAAGTTTGCTGACCTCAAGCTGGATCTCCTGGCTGTCAAAGAGATCATGCAGTCTCTACTACAGTTCTCCATGAAGATTGAGAGGGTATGGAATATACACCCTCCTCATGGGAATGTGCAACGCAATCCACCTGGAGTCTGCGGAGATGGGGACAATCAATCCTTCTCCCGATTCCCACTTAGTTCCAGTTGGACTTCTAAGCCTCTTCCTAACCATCACTCCAGACCTCGTAGGTTTCAGCCTCAGCTGTCGGCTGAGGACACCCTTGCTCTTGTATTCTCGTACAGGGGCACGGGGTTTGCTGCCTCCTCTAACTCCGCTATTAACATCCCCGCTATTTCCCTGGACCCTGACAGGGAACCCAGAGTCAACTTCAGATCGGTTAATAAGGAAAACCTACTCCAAATTACTGCTGCTCATCATGAAGAGATTAACACCTCACCTCACATTAATGCGATGCTGCTCAACTGCAGATCTGCAGTGAAACATGCTGCAGACATTTCTGCACTCATCTTAGCGCAAGATTTGGATTTATTGATTCTCACTGAAACCTGGCTCAACGATGCCTCCTCCCCTGTTCTCGATATCTTAGTACCGCCTGATTATGCCATTATCCGAGGTGATCGTCTGGGGAAAATGGGGGGTGGCATTGCTTGCATTCATCGCTCCAGCCTAACTCTAAAACAATCTCTGGATGCTCTGCTATTTCCTGGCACCTCCAAGGTAGCGCCCACATCCGGCAGCAGACAGACTTTGCGCCGGACAGATGCCCATGTAGATCTTGACATGTGCTGCATCCAAGCAGTGTACACATGTAGAAAGTCATTTCCAAGGAACAAGCTTCCCTTGATGGCGCAGGTCTTGTGCCAAACACACAGTACAGCACGCTATTGTTGGGGCTGTCCGATGTACAGGACACTGGTGGGGCTGCGGAGTGTGCTATACCAGTTTCCTTTGTACCTTTTGTGGCATCTTGAGTTACAATGATTCCTCTTGTGTTGCTTCTTGTGTAGCCTCTTGCATGCTTGATGTAGCATCCTTTCCTAGTTGTCTGCGCTAGTAAGACCTGTGGCTCCTTCTCACCTTGTGGACTGGTTAAAGATGTCATCTTCTGCTTCCTTGACCAATTGTGGAGATCCGTAGGTAAGTGGGAAAGTCTCCAACTCGTCGCCAAAAATATGTTGTGTCCTGTGACACAAGTAGACGCTGGTAGCCGAGTAGAGTTCATAAGTACCTTTATTCTGTAGCTGGTCCAAGTACATCAAGATGGTATACAAGTACATCAAATAGATAGTCCAGGTAGACAGGTGATGGTGAAGTAGGTCAGCTTGTAGTCAGACCTTAGTGCCATGCCACAGCAGCCCCACCAGGAGCAGCCTACCTGCTGCTCAGCCCATTTCTAACTGTCATATCTCACTCACACAGGCACCCAACATTCCATGCATCACTGTATTTCCAACATTCTACTCTAAACATACACACTGGCTGAGCAGCAGGAAGATTGGTAAATTACAACATATGAGTAAACTATGCAGGGCATAACAGATACACATAGCACGCACACTTCTATCTCCGACATACCGGCTATTCCTCCCTGTGGCTCTGGTAGTTACGTTCCGCGGGCCTCCCACCTATGGGCTGCACCCAGGAACTCGCCTCCTCCCCCCATCCTGACGTCTAATTTCGCGTCACCTGCCTTACCCTCTGGCCGATCTGTCCGCTCCATCAATCCGAGGGTGGTGCATCACACCCCCTACCCTTCTAACCTTGATAACCCTGTTAATCTACCCCCAGTTTCAGGCACACCCACCTCAAGGGCACTGGACCTAGCTGCTGGCCCTAGTCCATCTCCGAGGAACCCTTTCACACCCACTTCTGCCTCCTGCGCTGCTCCTATTGCCTGTTTTGAAACCATCGTGCCTGCTACCATGCCCTCCCTTGGGCCGGCGCAGCTCCCTCTTGCATCACATCTTACTCCAATTCATGCTGATAATCTAGCCTTGGCTGACGACAAAACAACGCGCAAGCGGAACTCTATCTCCCCTTGTAAGTGCGGTAAGGGTCTTACGATAACCTCCAATTCCCTCCACACTTCGGGATCCTTCCCTTCGTCTCTTTCTGGGGCGGCTGAGGAGTGCTTTAATGGGCCTTACCTTGAGGAGAAGTTTGCTGACCTCAAGCTGGATCTCCTGGCTGTCAAAGAGATCATGCAGTCTCTACTACAGTTCTCCATGAAGATTGAGAGGGTATGGAATATACACCCTCCTCATGGGAATGTGCAACGCAATCCACCTGGAGTCTGCGGAGATGGGGACAATCAATCCTTCTCCCGATTCCCACTTAGTTCCAGTTGGACTTCTAAGCCTCTTCCTAACCATCACTCCAGACCTCGTAGGTTTCAGCCTCAGCTGTCGGCTGAGGACACCCTTGCTCTTGTATTCTCGTACAGGGGCACGGGGTTTGCTGCCTCCTCTAACTCCGCTATTAACATCCCCGCTATTTCCCTGGACCCTGACAGGGAACCCAGAGTCAACTTCAGATCGGTTAATAAGGAAAACCTCCTCCAAATTACTGCCGCTCATCATGAAGAGATTAACACCTCACCTCACATTAATGCGATGCTGCTCAACTGCAGATCTGCAGTGAAACATGCTGCAGACATTTCTGCACTCATCTTAGCGCAAGATTTGGATTTATTGATTCTCACTGAAACCTGGCTCAACGATGCCTCCTCCCCTGTTCTCGATATCTTAGTACCGCCTGATTATGCCATTATCTGAGGTGATCGTCTGGGGAAAATGGGGGGTGGCATTGCTTGCATTCATCGCTCCAGCCTAACTCTAAAACAATCTCTGGATGCTCTGCTATCTTCCTGTGAGCTACTAGTGACAGAAATCTGGAATAAGGGCAAGATAGTCTTTGTGCTTCACACGATTTACCATCCACCGGGTGACAATTTGCCCTTCATAGAGCAAATTATGGAGGTCATTAGCTCGTGTTCGGATCAACCATACCATATCTTCCTTGGAGACTTCAACCTCCATTGGAATGACACCAATGATCCTTTAGTCAGCTCCTTTAAGACTTTCCTCTCCGATCTCAACTTCTCTCAGATGTGTGAGGGACCTACCCACAACAAAGGCGTCACCCTCGACCTCATTATTGCTAGAGACAATATCATTCAACTGGGTGACATCCTACATTGTGACTGGTCGGATCATCATCAAATTGCCTTCCACATACTGGAAAAGACCACTCGCAGAAAGGGACAACCTCTTAAAGCTAAACAATGGTCTCGCAACATGAGAGACGTCAACATCCATGCTTTTACTTCCATCACTATGAATAGACTTCAGCCTCCCCCAAACATGACCAACCTTGATGATCTTTCTGATCACTACATTAGCACTGTGGCTATTATTTTTGACACCATTGCGCCGAAACAACTTAAAAGGATTCCTCTCAATCCATCCAAACCTTGGTTAAATGGTTCCCTTAATGACGATTGCCATAAACTTAGGCTTTCAGAGAGGCTCTGGAGAAACGAGCCTTCCACCACTAGCCTCTATCAGCTAAGGAAAATGAGAAGCGCTTACAACAAAAAAATCCGCATTGCTAAATCTGACCATTTCAGGGCACAGCTGGACGGCGCTAAAAACAGACCCAAGATGCTATTTGAAATCATCAAACAGCAAGCAAATCACTCTTCCAACCCCAAACTGTCTTCCTTGACTCCGCTTCCTAGCGGGGAGGACTTCACAGTGCACTTCTCTGATAAAACTAGGAAAATTGAACTGGAGCTGCAACCTGTCACTCCCATGGTGCTGCCTCTAATCTACACCACATCATCAGCTGAGCTTGTGGTTCCCTCGGCAGTCTCCTTACTTCTTGGTTGCTCTCCCAAAAATGACGCCTCTTGGAATTCCTTTATCCTGCCAGATCTCACAGAACTACTCCACGTTATGGCAACTCTAAAACCGGCCAATCACTTCAGTGATCCACTACCTGCTAAATTCTTTAAAGACCTTAACTCAGCCATTCTACCTCTTTGGTCGAGGATCATTCATGAATCTCTCCTGCAGGGGAGCATCCCTGATTGCCTCAAAATGGAGCAAGTCACTAGAAGAAGCCCAACTCGCATTTATCTGATCCTAACAACTTCCGACCTATCACCAGCATCATGACGCTAGCCAAACTGCTCGAGAAATGCGTCCACTAGCAGCTCTGCAACCATATAGAGAAATTTCAACTACTTGACCTCTTTCAATCTGGTTTCAGAGCAGGACATAGTACTGAAACTGCACTAACTCACATTGTGGATGACGCCCTGAAATCCCTTGATCAAAATGTCCCTTGTCTTTTGATCCTTCTGGACCTTTCTTCTGCATTCGACACCATCAAACATGAAAACTTGATTAATCTTCTTCAACTTAGGATGGGTCTCGCAGGACCGGTCCTAAAGTGGTTTACCTCTTTCTTACATAACCGCACACAAAGGATTAAACTCAACCAGTCCCTTGCATCCAGTACCCTGGTCAGGATTGGAGTTCCGCAAGGATCCGCACTCTCGCCTATGCTCTTCAACCTTTTTATGGAACCTCTCACTGTCATTCTGAACCATCTAACATCCATTACCACATGTACGCGGATGACACACAACTTTACTTGAAGATCTCCTCTCTAGATGACATTAAAATTCTGAATGAGGCTCTCTTGCAAACTCAACAATGGCTAGCCCAGAACCATCTTTGTTGAACACCCTCAAAACGGAATTCCTGCTGATTGCCCCCCACAAGCACTCTGCTCCTACCCTTGACTGGCTAAAACAACTCACACCCCTTAACTGCACCCCTCACGTGGTTGATTCTGCTAAATCGTTAGGCATTACCTTGGACAAATACCTGAATATGCAAGCTCACATCAGTGCCACTATTAGGGGTGCCAACTTTCATTTTAACAACCTTAAGAAAATCAAGCCTTTCCTTCCGCCTGAAGACATACAGCCTGCAGTACAATCCCTGGTGATCTCACGACTTGAATATGGTCTGGTGACCCTTGCGGGGCTTCCTAAAGCGAGCTTGGCCCCTCTCAGAGCCACGCTCAACGCATCGGCCAGGTTCATCACTGGCTCCAAAAAACATGATCGCATTACACCTGACCTTTTGCAGCTTAACTGGCTGTCTATTGAAGCGAGGATTCGTTTTAAAATAGCTTGCCTCACGCATAAAGTCTTGCATTACAACACTCCGGCCTATCTGGCGAACAAGCTTGTTCTTTCGGGCTCGGGCCGGAACTTAAGAAGTACGTCCACACTACTCTTGAAACCTCCCAAATTCAAAAAGAAAAGTACGTACAAACGTGCTTTCTCCGGCCTTGCTCCGAGAATTTGGAACGCGCTTCCTACTGAGATTAGAGCCAATCCTTCCACTGCTTCTTTCAAGAAACAGGCCAAATGGCTTTTCCTGAGTGAACATTAACTACATCACATGTACTTTTTTTTTTTTTTCAAGTCCCCTTGTTGACTGATTTGACATTTATCCCAACTTATCGTGCTCTATTTATTTTATGATTGGTTGGTAAATTGCTATTTTACACTAGGGCCCTTCCGGAACTATACTAGCTGGGCCGATTACAGATTTGTCATTGTTTTTACTTTGTTGTGACGAGTCACTTTATGATTGTCTTGCTGAATGTTACTGGAAATCTTTTGCACTCTTTGTGAAACTGAACTAGTGGGGCCCACTACCCGGTCCGTGATCTGGATTGTTTACTCCATGTGGTATTACTGTGCTGACCTCTAATGTACTGAGTTTATTCATGCTTTTGCCTCTGTGTACAGCGCTCTGATACCCGCAAGGGTCATGTTTGCGCTTTATAAAACTTTTCAAATAAATAAATAAATAAATATAGCCCCCCACCCCCCCTTTTGTTGTGTGAGTTTAGGTCCTTTGTGTGGAGCCTGACTACATTAACCATTTGAGACTAAAGAGTGGAAAAGCCTTTAATAAGTGTGCAGTTGATCAAGTGGTTTTGTTTTCATTGTGTGATGGAAACCCTCCCCCCAGATATCAAAAGGTAGTGAAACATGAATAGCATGGACAGTCAGTACATAAGCTAGACGAGCAATATCCTGAAATGCATAGGGGATAAATATCCCCTCAAAAGGACAACTCGTGATGGATCTATGTACCTTTGTTGCCGCCCGCAGGGAGGCAAGGAAATCTGCCCTCAACATAAACAGCAGTCCCCGGGCAGGACCTGCCATGTCCCGGGTTAGCTGGCTTGCCGAATGGGATTGAGCTGGGCCCCTCTGCCCACGTCTGACCTGGATAGAACTCCCGTAGTGTAGCATAGTTTAGCATCCACTCGCCCCTCCATACTGTAGTGTAAGAGTTGTCCTCCCACTGCCCCTTATGTCTCTTTGCTGTGCCCAAAATCCTGAACCCACCAGGGACCACAGTGCATTGTTGAATAGACTGCCTCTCAGAGGGATGGGGAAGCCAACAGACTCCAGGTCACTCTTTACCTTTCACCCTCCTCCTGCCTAGTAAAGTCCATGATTCCCTAGGACTTCGTACGGGAGCCACTCTTGATCTTCTGGGCATTGCTGGTTAATGGTCTGGCCATTTGAATGGCTCCAGCCCATCGAGTCTGACCTCCATGAGGGCAACCCAGGTAACCTCTCTCACCGTGGTGATCTTGGTGTGATTTCTGTTGCTGGTATGCCCATGACGTGGGCCAAGAGTGAGCTGTTTTCAAGGTCCTCCACTTGTTAAGTGCTTCCTTTACCTGCCTCTCAATGATGTCTTTTCTGGCTGCAATGGCAGCATTCCCCCACTCCAATCCATCCAGTATAGTTTGTGTGTCAAGAACTCTCTGGACCACCAAATCAATATCCGAGCAAAGCTCCTGGATTTTTGCCCCCATGTCAGAGCATAATTCTGCAAGGTTTTTGTCGAAATCTTGCCTAAGTTCATCATGAAGTTCGGCCTTTAGAATATGTAGGCTCTCCAGCAGGTCCAATTTAGTCAGGGACATGGTGGTCTGAGCCTGGGGAGGTAGGGCCTCTAAAATGTCAGAGGTCGCCAGCCTTTGCTGGGACCAATGTAGGCCAGGGAGCCGCCATGGCCAGCTTTCTTTTTAAGGGGCATAAGGGAGACCCTGCAATACCCAGAGCACCAGGAAATCCAGTGGCCACTCCCATGGGAGTGTCTCCTCTTGAACAGTTTCTCATAGCAGAAACCAATGGTTCCACATGAGGCCTCTACAACAGGCATGCAGGAATCATTTCCTTTAGGGGCTGGTCCTCCTGGGTGCATGCATTCTAAAGGCCTTAAAGGGCCATGGTTGTAAATGGTAAATGGCCGCCCTGCCACTAACTCAATGCCAGCCCCAGCAGAACAGCAGTGTGTCTTGAATTGTGAAAAGCAGATGGGGCTCATGAAGTTGCAGTCAGCACTCGCAGCAGCATCTTTATGCTCCAATTGCTGACGTATCTTCAGGAGGCCGAGGCCTCCATCCATTGATTCAGGGGACCATGATCATGTCCTAACTCACTCCAAGGGGAGATGGCCACCTCCCCCTTCTCATGTCTCTAGTGTTTCTCCACTGGCCTTGTGGGAGTCTGTGTGCTCACAACCCTGGCCCACAGTGGTCTGTGATTGTAGGAAGCTGGCTCTGTATATACTATACCAAAGTGAGGTATAGTGTGCACAGAGTCCAAAGGAACCCAAAAGGTAGGCAGAGGTAAAGTAGATAGCACCTCACTCTCTATTTGTGGTAATGTGGTCGAGCAGTAAGGCTTTATCAGAGGACAGTGTTAAGCATTTGTTGTACACACACAGTCAGCAAATGAATTCACACACTCAAAGACTGAACTTCAGACCAATTGTTTTTGTATAAAAATATTCTTTTAGTTATTTTATTTTCTAGAACCAAGCAAGCCTGGCACAGGTAAGTGATAAATACTTTGCAGTAAATATACAGTTGTAATACAGTTTGGATTGTAATTGTATATGCACTTTGTTTTGACTTACAGTATTGTTTCTGAGAAATGCAATGCTTTGTAAATACAATACATATACTTTGAATGGGCTTTTTAGTAAAATACCATGGGCCCGATTCACAGAACTAACTTAAGACAAAATCCTAAACTTACTACCATTTTGGTATTCACAGAAGGCACTTACTCATTTTGGTATTCACAGAAGGCACTTACTTACTCATTTTGAGTAACTTACTCATTTTGAGTAACTTACTCATTTAGTGTAATTTACTCATTTTGGTATTCACAGAAGGCACTTACTCATTGATGAGTAAGTGCCTTCTGTGAATACCAAAATGAGTAAGTTACACAAAATGAGTAAGTTACTCAAAATGAGTAAGTTACTCATTTTAGTATTCACAGAAGGCACTCACTCATTGATGAGTAAGTGCCTTCTGTGAATACCAAAATGAGTAAGTTACACAAAATGAGTAAGTTACACAAAATGAGTAAGTTACTCAAAATGAGTAAGTAAGTGCCTTCTGTGAATACCAAAATGAGTAAGTTACACTAAATGAGTAAGTTACTCAAAATGAGTAAGTTACTCAAAATGAGTAAGTAAGTGCCTTCTGTGAATACCAAAATGAGTAAGTGCCTTCTGTGAATACCAAAATGGTAGTAAGTATAGGATTTTGTCTTAAGTTAGTTCTGTGAATCGGGCCCCATGTAAGTTACTTTTTAGATTACTTTTCTTACACAGTGTAGTATACCTGGATACTACACTGGGACATTTCCTGTAAACAGGTAAGTAAAATCGTTTTTGTTAGTTAAGACAATTTTAAAGAATTTCTTTAGGTTTTCCAACTCCACACTTTTCACAGAAAAACAGTCAAAGTTATCCTATGGAGGAAAATAGTGTTATTGGTTTAAAGGTAAGTACTTTGTTGTGGGAGTTGGTGTTCTGGGGTTAGACTCAGGGGTCCCCCAGGGTCAAGGATGCACTCTTGTTACACCCTCAGCGGCACTAGGGCGGCCAGGTGCAGAGTGCTGAGGCCCAATGTTATCCAATGGGGGATAGGAGGCCTCCGGTTGGTGGCTGCTGACGAGCAGGCCACTGGGTTGTGGGAGCAAAGCTCCTGGACTTAAGCTCAGGGCAAATGGGGGTTTAGGCCAGCACAAAAGATGGACCCTCAGCGGCACTGGGGCTGCCGGGTGCAGAGTGCTGTTTTGGCGTCGGAAGCCGTGTAGCTTTCAATGGGGAGTCTCCGGTTTGCAAAAGCACTGCAGGCTCGGGGACAAAGGTCTTCTGGGTGGGACCACAACTTGGAGAGGTAAGTTGGGATCTTGGGGGTTGGTTAGGCACCGTCGGTTGGGCCACCCAAGGCCGTGGGGCATCGGGTGCAGGGGTGCCTCTTAGGGTCGCATCTTCTTACCAGCACCTGGTCGCGGTTGGGGGGACCTTCCGGTTTGAGGCTGCAGGCGTCGGCTGGAGGCTTGAGGCAGGTCAGGGGTTGCCAGATCTCGGGTCAGGATCGCCGTTGGGACCTCCTCTTGGTGTTGGGCCACTCGAACTCGGGCCGTGGGCGTCCGGTGCAGAGTGGTGCTGACACGCGTATCCTTGCGGAGCTGGAGTCTGCTGTTTCAACAAATCCAGTGTTCACGGAAGACAGAGTCTTTGGGATTGAAGGCAGGCAGGTCCTCCGGGTTTGTCGAGGTTGCTGGCTGCAGGACACACTGGGATTTCGCTGGAGCAGGCTCGAGGTGGGGTCAGGCCGGTAGGGCTGGGGCCAAGTCAGTGGGCGTCCTCCTCTTGTTAGCTTCGGCACGGCTATTCGGTCCTTTTTCTTCTTTTCTTCTTGCAGGTTCTTTTCTGAGGAAGCAAGGTTCAGGGGTGCCCCTAAATACTAGATTTAGGGGCGTTACAGGTAGGTAAAAGGTTGGGACCAATGGGTCCCTTCCCTGGGGTGGGTACATCCCCTATTATGCCACCCTCCAGTGGGAGTGGGGCATAAGCCTTTCCCTGGTTGGCTGAGTCCCCCCATCTGCAAGATGGCGGGGACTGAGAGTTGTGCTTCACCTCGCCTCCCCCACCTGAGGGGTGGAGTTGGCAGAGGTGGGCACACCTCTATTCCTCACTTGTTTTTCCCGCCGGTTCTCCTGCCCAAAGTGGGGGTTAGAACCAGTGGGGACCAGTTGCTGAAAGCAGCAAGTGGCCTGGGGAAGCTCACAAAGGCGGCAAGCCTTTGAAGCTTCCTCTTGGTGAACCCTGCCCATCCTGGGGGAGGAGGCTTGGCACCTCGTCCCAGGATGTGCATTGTTTTAGGCCCCCGAGAGCAGCAGGCTCTCGACCCAGGGGTCCAGAAACATGTCTGGTGGTGGCAGCTGAAAGCAGCCACTCAGCCTGGACACTAGTGGTAGGTCGTTTTTAAGGGAGCATCTCCAAGATACCCTCTGTGTGCATTTTTCATTAAATCCCACACTGGCATTATTGTGGGTTTAATGTGCTGAGAAGTTTGATACCAAACTTCTCAGTTTTCAGTGTAGCCATTATGGTGCTGTGGAGTTCGTAATGACAATCTCCCAGCACTGCACTTACAATGTCTAAGAATGGACTTAGACACTGTAGGGGTACAGGGCTCATGCACCTGCACCCTCACCACTGGTATAGTGCACCCAGCTAGAGGGGTGACTGATCTATGCCAGGGCAGTGGGTTGTAGGCATGGCACACAGGGATGTGTGCCATGTCGACTCTTCACTTTGTTCTACACCAAGACACGCAGCCTGCAAAGGCAGTGTGTGTGTGTAATGGTACAGGGCCTATAAGGGTGGCACAATAAGTGCTGCATCCCTTAAAGGTCTTCCCTGGTCACAGTGCCCTTGGTACCTGTGGTGCCATTTACCTGGGGCTGACCTGTGGCCAGAGATGCCAAGTGGATTTTGGTTTCAATGCAGATTTAGGGAAAGAACATAGGCCCTGGGTACCTGATTAGCAGGAGCCCAGGGCACACTCAGTCAAAGCACATCAGCAGTTCAGCAAAAAGTGGGGGCTACCATGCAGAAAGAGGGCACTTTCTCACAGTGATCCTCTATAGGTAGCCGCCAATGCGCCCGGGCGGTGGTGCTCCTCTCAGCCAGCCAGGTCACAGCTTGTAGAGGGCGGAGCTGTCCTCTTCATCTCCTGGGATCACTGGTAAACCCCCGCGTTTGCTCCTCCACTTCACCCTGCTGCCAGGCAAGGAGTTAGCGCAGAGGCTCCAGCTCCGGCTGAATCCCCACCATGTCAGCCTGCGTCACTTGATGCCCTCGCCCAGAGTATGCATAGTCCAAGCTGCCAACTGCGAGGGCCAAAATCAATGAGGTGGGCCACCTGAGATATCCAGGTGGTCTCCAATGCCACTGCATCTGTTGGCGAAATAACAGAAACAATCACAGAGTGTGTCCTGCTACTCCGCCAACTTGGCCACTCCCCTCGTCTCACATTCTTTAACCAGTAAAAGTCATAATGGCAGAATTTCCTTTAACTGTAAAAGGAACAAAAAGGTTTTGGTTCTAAAAGTTATTTTATTGAGGGTTGACAAAATGGCACAATATGCATTATTGTTTAGGCTCCCATTTTTAGGGAGAGACCAAAATCAGCAGAGGAAGGAAGAAAAAGGAGGTCAGATGGGAAGACAGGGACCCGTGAATGCTGACCAGGAGCAAGACGAAAGACCAAATCCCAGGAACAAGCAATAGCAGTCCCTGATATTTAACCTTCCGGTTTCACTTTTGACTGACGAGCAGATATCAATTCTCAACAAAGGACTTGGATTCGTACCCACTCCTACATTTGACAAATTTCACCTCCGTAGTGAGATGGTAGAATTTTGTAGAAAATTAAAACTTAAAGCCTTCTTCACTGGAAAAGAGAAGGTTACAGAAGAAGGTGACATGAACTTGAGAAGAAAATCTACCTACTGTTGTCCCCCTCATACCATGGTCCCAGTTGAAATTTTGGCTTTTGAACAAGCCATTTTTAAAGAGAATGAATCATTAGATGCCGCAACATAGAAAACATTCAATAACACCACCGGCAATGAACAGCAAGCTCTTCAAGAACTCACTGAGAACAGCAAAATGGTCATAAAACCAGCAGAAAAAAGGTGGAGGGATTGTCTTGCTGAAAACATCTGACTATGAGAGACAATGCACAGATCTATTGAATGAATATGGCAGAAGAAGCAGAAACAAATGGGTGGGTTTCCAAAAAGGAAGCAGGATTCCTATGCATAAGTGAACTAAAAACACTGTGGGGCATATTCTCAAGGAGCTATCGCCGAGTAATCGGCACTTTAACGCATCCAAAGTGGCGCTAAATTTATCGCCCCATTCACAAGCTGGTGCTAACAGCCCATAACACCAGTTTCCCTGCGAAAGCAGTCGCAAAAAACATCGACACAGATGACCACGGCAAATAACGCTAATGAGATGCAGAGTAGGCGTTCCCGAACAAAAAGCCGCGACAACACCACAACGCAACATTCTCAACGACCAGCCACATCTGCGATAGGAACACAAAACAGGCGATACGGCGCATTACGAGCAGGAAATTAACACCTGCTCTGACCTGGTGCAAAGTCGGACGTCAACCTGCACAAGAAAAGGGAGCCCAGCCCACAGCCACACCTGAAGAACAACAGATGCCATGGAGCCACTCACTATGCACCCCGGAGCCCCCAGAGGGCAACAACACCCACCGCCACCAGGACCGCCACCCCCCAACGGACCCCCCCCCAGACCACCACAGAGGCAGCGCAGACAAAGACAGCGGACCTTCAGGAAATGCACCAGCCCCACAGACCTAACACCAGACAACGCCAATGCCCACTTCAGGCCCAAAAGGACAACCATCCTCCGCATCCTGAACATCATTGCCCACAGGCTGACGGTACCAACACAGCGGACAACCAACATCCCTCCGCAGTCAAAGCTGCTGGCTGTGCTGCACCTGTTGGCCTCTGGTACCCTCCCAAACAACAACCTTCCGAGTCGGAGGAGTCACAAAGCCAGCCCCATCCAAGTTCCTCACACCTGTCCCGGATGCCCTCACCAGCTAGGGACCCCAGCACCCATACGTCCCCCACAATGCGCAGGAACAGCTGGAGACCAAGCAAGGACTATACGCCATAGCTGGAGCCCCGCACGTGTCGGGGGCAATCGACTGCACACTTGTCCCACTTGTGCCCCCTGCCAACACCGCACACAATACCCCAACAGAAAGCACACGCATCCCATCAACGTGCAGGCAATAGTGGACCACAGGGGACTCCTCACCAATGTCATGGCCAACTACCCAGGCAGTGTGCATGTTCCCTTCATCTTCCGACAGTCCAACATCAACCAGCGCTTCCAGGATGGCACCCATGGGAATGCACTGCCCGTTGGCAAGTACCAAATGAACACACCACACACCTCAACCCCACAATCATGCAACTCACAACTCTGGCACTGCGCACGTCACAATCACATACAACATGCCAAACAGCATGCCCCCCCACCAGACACGACAGCACAACTTACTGTGGCAACCTTGGTCAGCCATGTACATGAGCCATCGACGGCATGGCACCTCAGCCACACAATACCGGAATGTGGGGAGAGGTGGGAACCAGGCATGTGCGAAGAAGGCTAGTGACCCATGAATGAGTATTTACACAATGCCAAGTGTGGCGGAGATGTGCTGGACAGACTGCAGTATGCAGACCACAGACACAGCCATGTCTACATGCACTGCTGGTGTTTGGAGTGTCGTGGACAGTGGACGCAACCATGTCACCTCAGCCAGTGGGGAAGATCGCGGAAATGTAGCTTGTGACGTCCCCCCCCTGTAAGCGTGTGCGGAGTGGGCTGGCCCGGCGTACGCCAGGCCAGCGCAGGGGTGTGAATAAAAAGCACGCAGCTCTGGGCGTGGTTCTCTTCCGGAATGCCCAACGTGTCTGCCAGGGCGTGAGGACGACGACGACGCCGTGAGCGGTGTGTCCTGCGATCCTGTGCGCCAGCTGCACCCCGGGCCGCTGGTCCCCGGACTCGTCATGCCCGCCCTTCGCAGCCAGGCCTCACTGCTCACCTGCCGACACCGGCGTGTGCCAAAGAGGGCCCACCACGTGCCGGCGCAAGCTCCAAGCCCGAGGCCCGCGACCTTCGCAGCCTCCTCAGACCATCACGGCCTCCGCGACACAGGCCCGCTTTACTCCTTTTTCGTTGACGTACTCCACCGCTGCCTCGGGCCTACACTACGCTCAAGTAGGTCACACATTTGGAACTGAGTCTTGATTATGCTATGGCAGAGTACACACTTTATGGCAGCGTTTATATCACTGTACTCCCTTCGATGTGGTGCCACCAACTCTGTGCATAGCATCGCAACCACACGTGTCTGTGGGCCCCTGATGACTACGCCTTCGGCCTACACTGCAGACGAGTAGGTCACACATGTTGAACTGATCCATGATTTCTGCATGGCGGAGTTCATATCATTGTACGCAGGGAGACGAGGAAGAGGCGGTTCAGTCCGGAGGAGAAAAGGACCATCGTTACGGAGGTGTTCGAACACTGCCGACAACTGCCCTGGTGTCACCAACCCTGTGCATCGCGGGCCAACGACACGTGGCTGTGGGCCCCTGCTGACCACTGCCTCGGGCCTACACTGCGGTCAAGTAGGTCACACATTTGGAACTGAGTCTTGATTACACAATGGCCGAGTACACACTTTATTGCGGAGTTTATATCACTATACTCCCTTCGATGTGGTGACACAAAGTATGTGCATGGCATCCCAACCACACGTGTCTGTGGACCCTTGATGACAACGCATTCGGCCTACACTGCGGTCGAGTAGGTCACACATTGGGAATTCAGTCATGAATCATTTATGGCAGACTTGACATCATTGTACTGGCCTCATCGCAGACTGCATCCCCTTTCAGCTCCGGTGCCACTAAGTCTGTTCCCCGACATCCATGGACACTTTCTGGTTGAACTTTGGTGGTGACTGAGTCTATGGACTGGGGCTTGTCTTCATCATCATGTCGGTGATACTGACTTTGTGGCAAAAACGAGGCTGTGGCATTCCACTCCTCCATTTGCCGCTTCCGGCCGGCTTCTGCCCTCTGCATCATGCCCTGGAGGACACCTTCCACTGTTCCCCGCAAACCTCCGCTACATTCACCTTCAACATCGACGAGGACCCACTCACCTCGCGTGGCCCTATCTCACTGCACCGCAAGTCACCGTCCCGTGGTGGTGTGCCTGTGCCGGCCGCAGTGCATCCGGGGCCACTAACTCTGTGCAGCTCAAGTCATGGCCCCTGTCTGATAGCATATTGGATGGCCTCTGGGTCGATGGACTGGGGGTCATCTAGGCCATGTGTCTGTGGCCCTGCGCTGTCCGCTGCCTCCGGCCTCAACTGCGGCCCACCTGGGCTCACACATCAAATCGAATCCTGGCCTGCCCGGACGTCGCATCACCGCAGGATGCACACGCCACCACCACCAGGACCAACTCCAAACAACAGGTGCCAGAGTCGTAAGTGTCTTACTGCCAGACTATCAGAGTTGCTCACACCAGTCGTGGGTGCCATCATCAGCTTGTTCCCTGCTCAGCTCTTCAGGTGCCACTAACTCAGTGCACCACAAATCATGGACCATTCTGCTTGCATGTTGGGTGAACACTGTACTTTCTCCGGCTACCACCATGATGCTTCACAGTTATTTCTGTTATGCTGGTGTTTTCAGTTTCCACTTTAATTGTGATCTCTGTTCAAGTTGTTGCCTGCACCAACGACTCCATGAGGGCTGGCTTACACTCACCCCACACATCCAGCACATGCGTCACTGTACATGTGACCATGCCAATAAAGGTGTCGAGCGCACATGCCCGTGGCCAGTTCAACGAACTATCTGAGTGTGTCCGTGTGCTCATGATGTATGCATTTGTGCCCCGGGCACTACAACATTACATTGTGCCGTGTAATGAGGACGCAGCCATGTCACCGCAGGCAGCGGGTGGGACATTGCACATGTAGCTATGTCGTCCCCCACTCAATACGTAAGAGGAGTGAACTGGGCCGGCGTACGCCAGTCCAGCGTGGGGGTGTGGATGATCATCCCGTGGCTCTGGTTGTGGTTCAGTACTGGAAATGTGCAGAGGCATGTGTCTCTGTCGCAGTGTGGGTCTCCGTTGGGGAGTGTAGGTGGGCCCTGATGGGACTTAGACACCCATGTATGTGATCTGGTTCGGCTTCCATGAGGTAGTACCCCACCTGCACATGTTCGGCCACCCCCTTCTGGCAGTCTGACACCTGGCCTTGGAATGGGATGTGTGCTTCGGTGGGCTGCTGGGAGCCAGCCGGGGTGGTGGGTGCGTCCAGCTGTGTTGTCTGTGCAGGGGGTGGGGTATCCTCGATGCAGCGGTGCTGCCCTGCTCCTGGAGGTCGATTGCCTAAGATGCCCATGGACTGTTGTGGGGCGTAGGTGTCGGAAGTGTGGTGGTCCTCTTCAGCATCACTGTAGTGTTGTCTGGTCTGCTCTGCTGGAGGTGTTGTTTGTCCCTCTGCAATGTGAAGGGGAGATGCTTGTTGACATTGTGTTGGCATGTATGTTGCCGCATTGTTCAAGTTTACATTCAAACTTCATGACAATGTACATTGTGACTGTTTGGGAGGGGCGGACTATTTGTACTACATGACGTGGTGAGGTTGTACATGTACATTTGCATCTCACAGTTTCCTGCTATGTCAGATGTGATTAGCCATTTTCTACGCACAGGCGGACCCAGTTGTGTCCTTTGTTCTGCAGTGTAGGTGTTGGACTGTGTACCACATTGTCGTCCATGTGGGTGTACTGTAATTGCTATGTGTGTGTGTTGCTTTGTGTGGGAGTCGCACCTGCAGCTGTGATTTTGCTGCCCCTTCTCCCTTGGAGGCGGTGTGCCTTTGGCTTTTGTGCTTTTGAGGTGCTGTGATGTTGGCGACTTGGGTCATTTGTGCTCTTGGACGGTTTTTGTACTCTTGTGCATTGTTTGTCTGCAGATGTGTTGTTGACGTCAGTGGTTGTTTGTGCAGGTGGATATGTCAGAGTGTGACCTGCTCCTTTCTGGATGTGGTCCACACTCAGCCACCTCAGTCTCGTGGCGACGCACAGTGTCATGGTGATTGTACTCCAGCCATGCTGCTGGTCATGTGGTGTCACTTGCATTGTCAGTGTGGCTCTCACATACGCATCTTTGCTGTGTTTCGCATGGTGCATGTGTGTGCTGTGTAATTGGTGATGTGTGGGGTGGGACCCCTTTGGGCACATGGTGAACGGGGGCCTACTTGATGTTTGTATGTGTGCTGCAGTGTGCCACGGGGATCAGGGACATGACCCAGGGTTATTGTGGGTGTGCGGTGTGCTACACGTCATTGTGCATGTGTGCCATTGTGCCCGTCCCCCCCCATCCCCACAGTCCCTGTTCGCTACTCACCCTGTTGCTGTTGTGTCAGGTCATGTCGAGTAGTGTCCGGACTCCCGACTCCTTGCACCGTCTCCACACTGATGACTGTGGGCGCCATTTTCTCCAGCTCCTCCTGTGGCGCAGGAATCCCACCTCCATTCGCCGTTGCTGCCTTCCTGTTGGCAGCGGGTTTCTGCTTGGTTTGGCTTTTGACATTGTGCCAGCGCATCTTGGCTGCCTCGGCACTCCGACTGCATTCACGATGGGATGCCATTTTTCCGTCTGTATTGCCAATGACACGGTGGTGGTGACGGACAGTTGTTGTTGGTGCTCTGTCACCTCCGTGACGACGATCGGGTTTTCCTGCGGACTGTACCCCGTCTTCTTCTTCCTCTTCCTCTTCTCCTTGGCCTTTCCCGACCCCGAGGTTCATTGCTGGTGGTCTGTGGGGCTTGTGGGGTTCGCGTTGACCTGGGCACTCGTTCCGGGTGCATCCATGTTGCTGCGCAGTTTGATTTGTTTATGGTGTGTTTTTCTTGGTCAGCTTTTATGGTGCATTTTCCCGCCAGATGCGTGGGGATTGCAGGCCTATCGCTGGTTGTCGCTGGTTTTTTTTTCGTGGTTGGCCTCATCGCAACTTTATTCGCGTTGGTGTTTCGCATTTTTTCGGCGTCGCGTTGTTTTTAACGCAGTCATTTGACGTGTTATCGTGGGACTATCGCATGGTGACGCCAGGTTGAGAATGCTACGTTAACACGGCGTTGTTTTCCCGCGATGGACTGCAATGTGAGAAGTTGCGTTAAGCTAAACTTGCGGTGGTTATCACACGTTCTTGTGAATATGCCCCTGTATTTTCACTCCCTCCCAAAAATGCATAGAAATAGATCTCCCCCTCCTGGCCGCCCCATCGTATCAGGAATTGGTTCTATTCTTGAACCCCTCACACAATTTACAGATCATTTTATAAGACCAATTGTACAACTGACATCGACCTACCCAAAAGACACAGGCAATATCCTACGGTTACTTGAAAACCTTCCTTTTGATTCCCAAAAGAATCTACTGGTAGGCCTCGATATTGACAATCTTTACACCAGCCTACTTTTAGAATGCTACACTGGACACGATAGAACAGGTTTTTTTCAGATGGAATTGGGACTACCGAACACCTAGACATTTCATATTAGAATGTTGTAGGTTGGCACTTGCAGAAAATTTCTTTAAGTACAAAGGCACATTATATTTACAAGTCCACGCAACATCGATGGGCAGCACATTCGCCCCTAGTCTGTCTGGACTGTACGTGAGCCAATTTGAAGAAACTCAAGTTCTATCTGACCAAAATCCTTACCAACAGAGGATTAGCGGAGGACATATAGCTTCCTTTAACAAGCACCTCATTAATAAACATTAAAATTGTTTATCATTATCTCTTCACTTTTAAGCTCTGCAGTATCTACTATTTTTAATTACCTCTTTCAACCTAGTATGATACACACAAAAGGTGTGAAACGTTCACTTGAAATATAATTATTTTTTGTAGTGGCTTCATAAGGCACATTCACAAAATGTGGAATTCACCATGGGGATTCACTTATATAATTATTATGATATTACTGTTAAGGTGTCATAAAATGTGTTTTCATGTTCTGTCTTTATTTATGTCTTTAGGGGATAGCAATAGATGTCCCAGTTGACTCAGTCATTGATCTTACTACCAAAGTTCCAGGGAGATAGTGTCCCACCAGGTACCACAGGGATCTGATATATCATGGTCCTGAAGTAAGCCGATGACCTTCCTGGGTGCAAGTAGGCTGAAACATGTCGACGTTTTTGATCACCAAATAGATGTGAAGGATAAATAACCTGTACCTAACACATCTCACAGATTTTATCCTTGCCCTCACCACAGTCTGTAGGGGTCAGAGACAATTTTATTTCTACCTTTTCACAGATCCCACCATGTCTCTAAATCAAGAGACTCTACCTCCTGGGGGATGCGAGACCTTATGATGACTCTATCGACTACCAGTACCACTGAAGGAAAATAGTTATTGAAGGTCTCAATACTAATTTTAGAAGAGACTCTAACTTTTGAGAATGGTGTGGGGTCACTCCTTTTGATATTTTCCGCGTTAATCAAGAAAACTGAGTGAACCCCACGTTTCTGCTTCTTACTCATTGATTATTTCGCAATATGCATTATGACATGCTGCACAACAAGAAAGTGGTCTTGAAGGAATCATTTTGAAACATTGGGGGTCATTACGATGGTGGTGAACACACCACTAACAGGCTGTCGGTGGCGGGTTCACCGCCATCGTGAAGCCATTTACCGCCTGCCATATTATAATGGTGGGCGGTACCGTGGCGGTTGGAAACTCCGACCGCCACGCATCCGACGGGCTCCATGAGCCCGCCGGTGTGGAGGAGGCCTTCCCATCCCCAAAATGGTGGCAGTGCCTCCAGGCACCGCCGTAGGGATTAGGATGTGCCTCCCCACCAGTCATTCCATGGCAGTTCACCCGCCATGAAAAGGCTGGCGGGGATGGACATTGGAGGTCTATAGCGGGCCCCCTTTCACCCCTGCACCTAAGTTTTGCACACTGGGGGGCATCCATGGTGCCCCCCAACATTTCCCTGCACCATGTGGTGCCTGCGACATGGTGCAGGGAAATATTACATGTGATGTTTTTACATTGCGGCGGGTGCTGCAGCCAGCAGCACCCGCCGCAATGTGAAATATAGCCATTGCGACCGCCGTGGTGGCGGTCGCGTCCTAATCCCTACTATGGGACCGCTGACAGCATGTCGGGTGGTCAGTCCGTCTGCCATCGTAATCACCCCCATTATTATGTAATTAAGTGAAGTTTGTTATAAAAATCGGAACTCTAAGAGCCAGCTTAATTTATTGAAAGGAGGACGTACTCCTGTGAAAAGAAATGTTGTAAACATAAACCTACTTTTTTTATACACAATAGTTTTTTCACTACTGAACCAATATAGTTAATGTACAAAGAGTCAGGAACAAAAGCACACACTTTTGCGAGATGCCATGTAGTATCAAAGTCCAAGGTTCATTCGTGAAATCAAAATAAATGCACCCAAAGTGTATCTCCATTTGTAGGGAGAGAGTGTCCAAAAAGTCCTGGATAGTAAGATCAGAGGCATGTGATAATCTTTCCTAGCAATGTTTGAAGAATGCTGATGTTTCGGACTCCTAAGTTACAAATACATGAGACCATCCTCAGCTCTTTAGTGACTGATTAGCAAAAATGGCTGACCCATGACGCAACTCAAAGTATATGTGGGTCAGAAGCTCCCATAAAAGGCACATACGTCTGATATACAGACTAACTGGAGAATAGATTCACTGAAGATAGATACTTGCACTTAGGGTGACCACGTCTATCGGCGTGTGTTCACTCTAGCCCGAGCTGATACTGTGGGATATCTGGGGCCATGCTTTAAAGGAACACGCCTCTGCTAAATTTAGCAACACTCTCAGTTCATTTCTTTAAAAAATGGAATACAAACAATGCACGCTTTTGCTGTTGTTACAGGTGATTTTTCTGCTGAGACCTTTGAACCTGACAGTAGTTTGCTTGGGGAACTGGTGACAGGTGTTGGGCAGTTAGTGGGGTGAGTTGCTGCGCATGGACATAGTGCAGTGCAGTATCACCGTGACCGCCTTTATTGTGTAACACGGCATACCTTTCATTCCTCTCTCCAAGTCAAAGCACAAACCGTCAGAACACAAACCGTCAGACGTTAATGCGGGAAGGGTTTAAGAATGTTTAAGCAGAAAGACAGCAGTGACCGCGCGAGCTTTCAAAGCCGAGCCCTCTGTTGTTGGCCTAGAACCGACTGGAAGGCATGTCTGGAGGCGGCAACGAGCGTCATCAAGGCCGTGACATTCGTTTTGTTAAGGTGGAGAGGAACACAGGCCAGTTTATCTTTAATTGATGTACTGCCGCGTGCCTGCCAAGGATTAAGTGCCTGTTAACATTTAACAATACGGCCTGCCTGCTTTCAAGACTTGCCCCTCAAATTAATGACTCAATGGCTAATTGCTGCATTTCGTGTTTGGCCAACAACCAGGGAGGCGGGCACAGAACTTGAAATATAGTCAGTCCTCACAAACATGCACTCAACCAGTCACTTATTCAATGTACACAGATATTCATAAATCTCTCACTCGCGAAGGACGCTAGTCAAACATGGACGCTGGTCAAACATCAGGGGAAGCTGCTTACGCAGAGACAGCCGCCTTTTACACCCCAGTCATAAGGGCATTGGGAACAAGTGCCTAAGAGCGCAGTTGTGTTGAAAGCAGAGCTCAGTCATGGGTGCTACTTGAAGGTAGCTTTGGGGGCCAGCTGCTACTACTAGCTTACTATTTATGACCCCTGGCTCTGCCCTACTCTCTGTAGTTGGCACTCCTGGCCCAACGGCTAGCTCTCAGCCATAAATAAAGCGGGTCAAGAGGTCATCTCAGTGACGTCATTAGTGGCCAAGAGGCGACTTTATGCTACCTGCATTTTTTTTTTCAGTTTTATATAGCATGAACTCTACCCAATTTAATAAATATACCATTAACATCTTTTTGTAGGTCAAAAACACCCAGTTTGCCGCTGGTTTGCGTTTCATTTTTTTTGTACATCAGGTCACAATCTTGTTTGGCGCGAACGTCAGTGCACACCTGGGAGCTACGGGCACACCAAATCTATTGCACACTTACATCTGCCGTCTTCATAGAGATGTTTGCTAAAAGTGAACAGTCACTCTTAGGAACCCTCAGAATATGTAAGAAAAAATAGAACCCTCTACCATCAAGTGCTGGTGCAAATTACAGTCGAACAACTACAAGTGATATCTGCTACTTCCAGGTGCAGCATATATCATGTTCTTTGGGGTATCTAATTTACAGCCAGAAAGAACATTGCATTAGATTCCAGTTCCATCTTGGATCTAGTTGTTGGTGTCAACGTTTCTTTCAGAAGTTTTATTAAACCAGTACACTTCCCCCTCTTTCGCTCCTTCCGAACATTCTAGTTAATGTCTAAAACCCGACTTGCAACTATTGTACCCTGTTGAAACCTTTGGTAACTTGTAATATGAATCTCACTAGGGTCCGGGATTCTTTCAAACTATGTGAATTCGTTTTCAAATGTTACTGGCAGTTGTTTGTTTACTTGGCACATCCTGCTGATGATGTCATTGATTAGCAGTGTGACGCTGACGCAGTCCAGCCTGATTGGTCGATGACATCACATGTAGAATGTAGATCGCAAGTCATCACACTCACATTTGAAACACAATTTGGATAGTCCGAACCGCTCCATTGGCCCATTTCCTACCTTTATTAGTTTACACATATCTTCGGTGGGATAAACTCACATTTAAAGTTTTTCATACAAGTAGCTTTTCAAATGATCGATTTTTCTTCATTTTATTTTGCCACTATACTTTAATTGTATCAGCACGTGATTTATCAGTATTGGAGATATAGGTAAGTCTTTGTGTCCTCGCGTGATCTATACTCTGATATATGAACCCGTCACGTCCCACCAGATTACATCTATTCTATACCTTTAAAATTTATATATTTCTTATGTTAGCTCAATCAAAGATGTCATCGCCTACTACAAAGTTCAAACATTTTTATTCTATTCCTAGTAAATTGCTTTTAAAGAACCTGTGATAACTGCGCACTGTTAGAGACAAGAGAGCGGGAAGTGATGGCTTCAGCAGGCAGGCAGGTTTTTTATTCTCCCTCCTTGCTGAAGTTTCATTCCCAGTGTCTGGGAATGCAGGGTGGCCTTGGTGTGCTGTGTGCATGAGTGTGAGGGAACTGACAAAGAGAAGAAAAGGCTGCCACAGGTTGCGCCGTAGGAGCCCTCGCTCCCTTTCTCAAACTATTGCTAACATTCACCCCACAGAACACCAAATCACACCTCACAACTGGGCCTTTCATTTCATTGGCCAGGCTGCACCTGGTGGGTCCTTGTCAGGAGGCTGGTTGGACCTTATTACTCCGGTACTCTTTGGTCAGACTTCATTGTTGAGCATGGAGCTCTCAGATTGTCGTTTTGTACCCTTCTTGAATGGTTGCTGTTATTATTCTCCATGAAGAACCTCACGTGTTCTCTAGCTATTGTGTCTGTGCTGCTATGAATGACTTCCTTCAGGTCCCATTGTTAGCTGCACCCTGCAGAAACAAAACTTCACCAATCTCTGTTTTCTATAGACCGAGTTTTTTTTTTTTTTAAATGGTCAAAGGATGTGTTTCTAAACGTCCACATTCTTAACTACAAAATAAATGTTTCTCTTCCGTTTACTATAGAAACAAGCGCGCGCGCCTCGCATGGCAGCAGGGGGGGGGCCTGCGTGATTCCCTTGCGGGAGCGAGCGGCGCCAGGAGCGATAATTACTACCATATGGCGCCGCTCGCTCCCGCAAGTGAATCGCCAAACGTGCACGCGTTGCCATTGAAGGCAATGGAACGCGTGCACGTTTTAGGCTGAAAAGCCGAATCAATGGCAAAAGGTCTTTTTGCCTATGCAGCGCATGCGCGCTGCGTAGGCGAGACCTAAAAAGGCGCGCATACAGTCTGTAAAAGATGCTACAATTGAGGCACGGGAACCCTCGAAGGCAAAGAGCAACTGGGTATCGTCGGCGTAAGAAATGCTTTTACACCCAAAAGGCTCAATTATAGAGGCCAGAGGGGACAGGAAAACATTAAAGAGAGTAGGGCTTAATGAAGAACCCTGTGGGGCTCCCTTGTTGACCATGGAAGAAAAGGAAGTGAGCCAAACCGATTGGCCTCTACAATCTAAGGAGGACTTGCACCAGTCCCACACAGTGCCCCTCACACCCACAGCGGACATCCGAGCAGTTGCCCAGCGCCCAACCTAACAAGTTAAAGAGATGAGAAAGTGATTTTTTTCTCTCTATCTTACCTCTGTCTTTTTCTTTGTCTCATTCTCTCCCCCTCGGTCTGTCTTCTTCTACGTTTGACTTTCTCATTACCCAGTGTTATCTTAAGGATTTTTGGGGCCTAATACAAGGCTTATTTCAACTGTTTTTATGTGACCCCCTTTCTGAAAGTTTGAGGTATAATTCAATAGTGTTTCCAATCATGCGGGCATCATCAAGCAGAAAATCGCTAATAAAATTCAAAGTTACTGCAACAGGGGGACACAATATATGCCTTTCAGCTGCACCAAAAGATGACACTGATGTGTGTATGTCTGTGGACTTGTAAAGCGCAAATCTAGCTGAGTATATCTTATCATTTGTGGACGACATGTTCCTTAAAAAGGTGAGTCTTCGCAGGCAAGTAAGAAAATAACAGAAATCCTCTAATGCTGAGATATTTTCCCAATGGCCAGATTCCACTAGGCAATTTTGTACCAACATTTACAGCTGCCAACTGGTGCAAAAATGACACTGGCAATTACTGGCTGGTTCAAAACATCTATTTGCATCAACTGACCAGTGAAAAATGGTGTTTATGCACTGGTTGTTTAGCACAAATATCGTTATTTTCAATGGTCAGCTGGTGGAAATGTTGCTGCATAACTGTCCTGCATTGATGTAAATTTGTATATAATCTGGTCATGATATCAGGGATGGTGGTAAACTGACCTTTCCTGAATAGTTTAAAAAAAAAACGTTATTTATTAACTTTACAATAATTGACAACAACTAATAATACATTGACTATAGGTACAAGAGCCATCTTCATTACAAATGAATCAATATTATGCAAACAAGCAGAAGAATTCCTGATTCCTATAAAAATAGGAAAATTGCAAATAAATCTTCAATATGGTATGTTTATGAAATAATAGAGTCCAGGTATAATGGTGACACTAGTGAGAGATATGCCCAAGGTCTGGTGGTCTGGAGGGTTGAAGCAGGCCAGGGTAAGTAAACAGTCTCGTAGGGTAAACATCGTTAACCACGAATCCTTTTCCCCGCAGGCAATTACAACGCGGTCGTTACAACGACTGCGTTGTAACAACGCATACCATTACTCCGCAAGTCAGAACAACGACTTGCGGAGGGGTCAGAAGGTGTTGGATTTAAAATCCAACACCTTCCCTACTGTTGCACAGACTGGAGTTGGAATAGTAAATTATACTATTCCAACATCCAGCGCCCCCCCTAGAGCAAGTTGTTGTTACGACTTGCGGGGTAATGGTATGCGTTGTTAAAACGCGGTCGTTGTAATGACCGTGTTGTAATTGCCTGCGGGAAAAAAGCATGCGTTGTAAGGAGGCATATTCATCTCGTAGTGGTTGCCATATACCCTTTGGTCTGGAAGTATGGGTTTGCAACAGTGTGTAGTCTAATTTTATCGCAGTGGATCATGCTTTTCAGCCAGGCAGAATCTGTGGCACAGTGTACACTACCCCAATGGAGTGCTATTTCTCGTTTTGTGATCAGGAACGCAATGGAAGCGAATCTACGGACAGACTTGGGGACATCATAGGTATATCCCAGAAGCGCTACCAGAGGGATGGGCATAATCGTAACTCCTTGCATAATGGAGACTAGAGAGAATATGGTGGCCCAGTAGCGTCCTCTAAGTGGGCATGTCCAGGTTAGGTGTGAAAAGTCAGACCTTTCCTGAAGTTCAAGTCTAGCTCAAGATACTTTCAGCAATTGGCTTTACATGCATGGAAATGGTTTAACAAATATATTGAAGCCAATAGGACTGGATTTGTATAATTAAAATACTACACATGGTTGTGAGCATGCATGGATGGAAGAATATAGGAATGAGTGTGCTCTTTTGTTTCCAACTGCCTGCTACAGCCCACAATATGGTTTGCAATATTACTCAGTGGTGCTGAATGCATATTCAGATTTACACCATCAATCAGAAATCTTCACTGCATGAACACATTTTTCCCATCACTCAGTAACCATTAGTGCATTTTCAGATGAGTATCATCACTCATTAACTCTAAATGCAAATTCAGATCTACCCCATCACTCAAATATATTTAGTGCATGTTCAGATCTGCCCCATTGCTCAATAAGATTTACTGCCTATTGTTAGATTTGCACCATCACTCATTAATCCTGACTGCACGCAGGGAGCGCCACACTCTGGTGCCATTGCAGAGGAACAGAATCTTGGAGCGCGTGGAGGATGTGCAGTGGTGATTGCAGAGTGTCTGAATCACGCTGCTGAAATACAAGCTAGAGCTCTACTTCCTGCAGCACCATGGCTGGCATGCTCCCTTTATGTTTATGCTCGCTGTGGCCTCTAATCTGGGCTGCACTTCTCCTACTGAGAAATATCAGATCATTTGCTGCTGGATTAGCATGGGTGGGGGATGGGAGGTGGGACAGCTCCAGGCAGGAGAGCGAGCTCACACGTGTGGATTTGTGCATTGCTCTGCAGCTCTGGATCAGCTCCAGCCTAAGACCTGCTACAGAAAAGGACTGTGTAGGGCAGTGGAAGTTGAGTATCCCAGGGCACCTGGAAGGGATACAGGGTACCTTGCTTGTTACATGAGGGGCCTGGTGAACAGCAGAAAAGCATCTGGCCCAGATGAGGTGCTGTCCCACTGTTGAGGCAGGGTCTGGCCATCCAGGGTCAGATTGGTACTAAAAATAAGCCCGGGCACCCAAACAATTCTTGGATCATGATCTTTCACAAATCATTGCTTTGTTAGCCTTTGGCACTAACATGTGGCAGAATATGTAGTAAAACAAAGTAGGCCTTCCTCCAAACTGCTTAACTATTTTCATTCCTTCACCTTCCCTTAGTCCATCCCGTCATCCTCATTCCTCTCTTTTGTACCCCATATCCTTCCCTCTCCTCTTCTTATATGCGTTCCATATTCTCTGCCCTTTTTCTGCTTTCATCACTCATCTTGTCTCCAACCTTTTGATCCCCTCCTGACCATGGTTCTCTTTTTTCCTTTTCTCCATCCTTTGTCACTCTTTAGTCCTTTTCCTACCCTTTTTCTCTTCTCCCTTCTTTTTCTCTCCTCAGGTTCTTCAGTTTCTTTTTCTCCATGAGACTCTCTCTCCTTTGCTCCAGGCTAACCTTGTACTTAGTTTTCCTCTGCTCAAGCATCCAAGAATCATTTCTTTCTCTCAGCCTTTCTCGTTTTCACCACTCATCTCTTACTTATACCTTTCTTCACATCCAGCCTGTGTTGCTCTTTTACTCCCCTATGTTCTTGTTCCTTGTTTTCATCCCTTCATGCCCTCTCTGTTCTTTTTTTCTCCATTCAGCCTTTTTGACTTCTCCCTCTCTTCAGTCTTCCTACCACCATTTTCTCTCTCATACATTCACCATCCTTTTCATTCTCTCAACCCACCCCATCCTTCTTTAGCTCCACTTTCTCCATCTCCGACCCATTTGGTCGTACAGAGGCTGAGGCTAAGCTGTACCCTGTGTTGGACACGAATGTTGATCATGCCTTCTTCCTCCCCTCTTCAATTACTCTAGGATGGCCAACTTTAGAGTTTCATTTCGCAGGACATGTTGAGAGTGCAGAATCATAGAAAAATATCTGGGTGGACTATGACAAGCAGAACACTTTTTGGGGATTCATCCAATACAGTCCTCATTCAAATATGGCTCTGAGTCTCATGAAACGATAAAGCTCTGACCTGGTATTGAGAGTATCGAGTGTGATTTCTTATGCTATATTTTATCCCAGTTCCAATGCATTTACCACCTACCAGAGTAAGCCTTAAACTTCAGTGGCGGCTGGTATTTGAAGGTGGTGAGGAGCAGGTGACGGGGAGGGAGGAGGGAATGAAAGAATTTAAATACACACTTACCTGTCTCCTGCTGCTGCCCACAGTCGCTGCCGCCTCCTCTTGGCCTTCTTCCCCGCTACCAGGGCAGGAAACAGGATGCACCCGTCTCCCAGCCTCACAATAGCCAATCTCAACGCTGCAATGCAGCCTTGTGATTGGTCTGAGTGCTGTGATTCGGCGCTCAGCCAGAGAATGGAAGGCTGGGCATGTTCTCCATGCAGGCTGTAATGCAGCCTGCATGGAGAACAGGAAAAGTGCGCATGACGGTTTGGCCGGCCCGAGACGGCCGGCCAAAGCCTCATGCGCACTTGGAGTGGGCAAACCACTCCTCCCCTGCCCTGCTCTGTGAGCAGAGCAGCCCCGCCCCTACCCAGCTGAGCAAGGGGGAAAATAAAATGATAATAACATTGAGTTATTATCATTTTATTTTTTCCTTTTTTGACCTGCTCAGTGGGGCGAAGTTCCTCCGCTTTAGCGGAGGAGCCGCTACTGTTAAACTTTCATTCTCTCTACAACTACCTTTGGAGAGTCAATTGCAGAAAGGAAGATACTTGGTTATCCTGGTGGAATAAAACTGTATTTTAGGCCCTGAAATACCAATGGTAAACTACAGTACCCACCAAAGACAGGCGAGTAACCACTGGAAGTTCAGGGGCCAGAGAAAAGGCCTCACAATCTCTTTCTACCATTATGTTCTTATCTAAAAATATTGGGAGTGCTTAGAATTAGAGGAGTAAAGAGGCCCACAGCTGGCATCTGCCAGTGTGACTCGGGTAGAGATCGAGGGCTGTATATTCTAAACTTTCTCGCTACGCAGCGCAGCAATGGGCCTGTGTAAGAGGGAGAGAGCAGAAATGCACCCTATTTACAAAGATATGGCGTACTTCTGCTCTCTCCTTTCGCTTGCACACTTGTTGTAGCCTAGTGCTAATGCAGACACCCTTGTGCCACTATGCAAGGGTGCCTGCATTGTGGTCAGAATTTTTTTTGTGCAGGAAGGGATATCTTCCCGCTCAAAAACTATTATTAGAGGCTTATTCCTCTTTGTATGTGTGTTGCAAAAAGCAGCACACATACAAATAGGAAGTAACTAGGAGAAATGAAAATATTTCTCCTCCTCACGTTAGTCTTGGATGACACACCATTTTGGTGCAAACCCAGGTTTACAGACTTTAGTAAATCTGGGTTTGTGTCAAAATCCATGAATGGATGCACAGGACCACCAATGCTCCACCCATGGACCGCCTCCCAGAGGCAAGGTAACGCAAGGCACCACTATGTCCTGCATTACTTTTTTTTTTTTACTAATCCCTGCAAAGCCATGCAAGGCGGAGTTTGCATAGCTTAGTAAATCCCAACATACATTTAACGTCGGTCCTGCGTCAAAAAAATTGACCCAACCACAATGCAAAATGTTAGTAAATTTGGGCCCGAATTTGTGCCTTCCCAACTTACCCTGATAATAAATGACCAGCCTGATAAGTATCAGAGAAGCTGCTGGGAGCTCTAAATGGAAGGACTGGTTCATGGGGGAGGCAGACCCACAACTGAAACTGACACTAAGGCCCAGATTTACAAATATTTGATGCAAAGTAGCACCGCAACCAAAGTTACTTCATTGCCTTGAGTCAAAGGGAGAGAGAAAATAATGTTTCATATCTGCTAAGAAGTGTCACGTTTTTTCTTTTCCTGTGTGCTGGCGCACTTTTGCCTACCATGTGCCAATGGACACACCCTTGCACCATAGAGCAAGGGTGCATGCATTCTCTAAAGCATAGGTTTTGTAGAGGAAGGGGACCCTTGTAGTACAAAACCTACCCTTTTAGAATGTTCTCACCGCTGTAAAATGCAGCACACATGAAAAGTTGGAAAAAATAAGGAGAAATGAAAACATTTCTACTCATTTTGCCTGCCTCGAGGAGGCATAAGGTTTTAGCACAAATTCCTGTCTACGAATTTTAGTATATAGGGATTTACTTCAAAACCTATGGGTGATTGCATGAGAACACCCCTGTACCACCCCCTTGGCGCAAAATAGTACAAAGTAGCGCTTAACGCGAGTACGTTGCGCCAGGATTGCATCACTGTTGTAATGGAAACCTGATGCAAAGCAGTAGCAAATATTTTTATTTTTTATTTTGAAGGTTTTGTATAGCGCGAACAAGACCCTTGTGGGTATCAGAGCGCTTTACAGGCAGACATGAGTAATAGGAATACGCATAGCAAAATCGTCTAGACTAATACAGTAATAGTAACTAATATAAATTGGCAAATATATATACAAGGGTACACGAATATTTCCGGTGAATTTGGCCATGAGAATAGCTTTCACTTCTTTTTTGAAAAATGCCATAGAAGGGATCTGTCTCGTTTCTGGTGGCAGGGCATTCCAAATCCTGGGAGCCATTCCTGAGAAGGTCCGGTTGTAAGTTTTCTTCTTGGCAAATCGTTGTGGTTTCAGTAGCAGGTTGTTTAAGCTCCTGGTGGATCTGTTGCCACAAGAGAGCACCAATTTGTCAGCTAGGTACCTCGGTGTTCTGTGGTGTAATGCCTTGTGTGTCATACAAGCGATTTTCAAATTAATTCTCGCCTCGAAAGGTAGCCAGTTGAGGGCATGAAGGTCAGGGGAGATGTGACAGTTTCTTTTGGAGCCTGTGATGAGTCTGGCGGCTGAGTTGATTGAGGCTCTTAGATGGGCCGTCATCGATCTGGGAAGGCCACAAAGAGCGACACTCCCATAATCCACTCTGGGGATTACTGGCGCTTGAACTGCCTGTTTGAAGTCATTTGCGGGCAGGAAGGGTTTGAGTTTTCTCAAAGTGTTCATCTGAAAATTAGCTCCTTTTGTGGAGGCGCTGATGTGTTTCTGCATATTTAGCTTATTGTCCAGAGTTACTCCCAGCGATTTCGCTGAGTCGATAATGAGAGGTTGACCGTTGAGTGCTGTTAGGTGTTTCATCCACTCGAGGATGGTGGTCGATTGGTTGGGGGGAGCGATTAAGAGGAATTCGGTTTTGAGGGTGTTTAGTTTCAGATGGTTTTTGGCCAGCCAGTTCTGCGTTTTTTGTAGCGTTGCATTGAGAGACTTGATGTCCTCAAGTAAGTGGACCTTTATGTAAAGTTGTGTGTTGTCTGCATACATGTGAAAGTGGACATTCGAGGACCTGAGAAGTTCGGTGAGTGGTTCCATGAATAGGTTGAAAAGTGTAGGTGAGAGGGATGATCCCTGCGGTACTCCTAAGGTGACTGGGGAGGGCTTGGATAAGGATTGGTTGGTCTTGAATCTTTGTGTTCTATCTTGAAGGAAGGAGGAGAACCAGTTAAGAACAGAACCAGATAGACCCATTCTGTATTTCAGGAGGTCTAACAAGTTGTCATGTTTGACGGTGTCGAAGGCAGAGGATAGGGCAAGTAAGATTAGTAGACAGGCTTCGTTTCGGTCCAGGATTTTTAATGCGTCATCTATTATGTGGGTCATAGCTGATTCAGTAATGTGTCCTGCACGGAACCCAGATTGGTATTGGTCGAGCAGGCTGTATTGTTCTATGTGGTTGCCAAGCTGCGTGTGAACACATTTTTCAAGCAGTTTGGCCAGGGTGGGTCTGTTGGATATTGGGCGATAGTTATTCAGGTCTGAAGGGTCCGCCGATGTCTTCTTTAGGATTGGGCATACCTGTCCTGCTTTAAGGATTTCAGGGATGGTTCCTTGAAGGAGAGAGGTGTTTATGATCTTGGTCCATAGAGGCAATATCATTGGAATGAAGTCTCTTAAATAGTTTGCGGGAAGAGGGTCTGTGAAGTGATTGGATGGATTCAGGGCAGTGAGCGTTTTTAATATAGTTTCTTCGCTGTAGATATTGAAGGAGGACCAGGAAGCATTGTTTTTGAGGTCAAACTTTGCGGTGCATAGGAGAGGGGCCCCTAGCGGGGGCAATGAAGTGTCCATGTGAGAATCTGTATGGGATAATAGGTCGTTGAGCAAGTCTGACTTTATGTTTTCTGTCTTCCTGGTGAAGTAGGAGGCAAATTCCTCGCACTTAGGTAGTGTGTCTGCGATAGCTTGGGGGAAGTTCGAGACACCCTTAGATTGAGATTTGATTAGTTCGAATAGCTTTTTGGGACGATTCTTGGCTTGGTGTAATTGCTTATTGAAGAAGTCTGCTTTTGATCTTCTTATCTTTCTGTAATAGGTGTTTCTTGTGCTTCTAAGTAACTTGAGATGGTCAGAAGATGGTGCAGATCTCCATCGTCGTTCAATTACTCTTAATGAACGCCTGTCTTCGTTTAGCGTACCATCATACCAGGGTTTGGAGTCTTTTGTAGTGACTCTTTTCAGCTGCAAGGGGGCTATGTTGTCTAGTACCCTGCTCATGGAGTGGAAATAATGATTGGTCAGATCTTGTACATCGGATAAACCTTCCGGTGGAAGCATGAGGTTAGGACTAGAGGAAGCGAGCACGTTGGGACCTACATCTTTTAGGTTTCTCTTTCAAATTTTCGTTCTCGTGGGTTGGACAGAAAGTATTTTAACTGATTCATTGATGTGGAATGTGATGATGTGGTGGTCAGACCAGTCGCAGGGAAGGATCGATTCAAGTTGGGTGGATTCTGCTTTGGAGATTACTAGATCAAGGGTTGAGCCTTTATCATGTGTGGGGCTGTCACAAATTTGGGAGAGGTTAAGGTCTGAGAGGAACGCTTTGAGGCTATTGACCCCTGGGTCGTCAAGGTCGTTCCAGTGGAGGTTGAAGTCACCAAGGAATATTTGAATATTTTGTTGACCCGCATTTATAGCTAGGATATCCATGAGATGTTCGATGAAGGTGAGGTTATCCCCTGGTGGGTGGTAGAATGCATGTAATGAACATAATGGTTTGTTGTTACTAGTGATCTCTAACCATATGTATTCACAGGAGGAGGGTACCTGGGAGTCGGATCGATTCACGGAGAGGTTGCTCCGATGTATGCAAGCGATACCACCGCCTAGCCTCTCAGTTCTATCTAGTCTTGTGATGTGATAGTTTGGGGGTACTAGTATGTCTAGGATGGGGGTGGAGGATTTGTTTAGCCATGTTTCGGTCAGGATTAGAAGGTCCGGTTCACTAGTGAGTATGAGGTCAGCTATGTCGGCGGCATGTTTAGAGGCTGACCTACAATTTAGAAGCATACATTTTAGCTGAGCTTTGGTAGAGGTTGTGTTGGGATCGTGTGATATGGGCACTCACATGAGGTTGCTTTCAACTATACCTCTGGAGATGTGTCTGGTAGCTCTAAAGGTATTGGAAGGGATGGATTGGATTGTAGAAAATCTATGGAGGCTGTCTGAATGCGCCGTATTAAGGGGCAGTGACGGAGGCTCATAGGAATGGAGTAGAGAGGTTAAGTCCTTCGTTGAAAGAGGATTAATCCTCCGGATTGGCCGGGATGAGGCATTGGGGAAGGGTATTGTTCTCCACCAAGGGGGCTCGTGTTTCTGGCAGCTTGCGCGCTGTTGTTGGGTGAGTTTCGAGTGATTGATATGTAGGAATGTCTTAGATTCTAGTGTGGACCACATGGACTTGGGTTGTAGCAGAATCAGGTCATGTAGAGTTTGGAGGTCCTCTTTGACTTGTTGTAGTGATAATAATATCTGATCGAGTCTAGTGTCCGGTGTCGGTGTTAACATATTTGAGGTGTGGAATGTGGTTAAGGGATGTGAGGTGGTTCCTTGTGTAACGTTTGTGAGGGAATCATGAATTCGTTCTTTTTGTTGCATTCTTTCTGAGTGGTAATCAATAGAGCAAGGGGGTGTTAACGCGGGGAGTGAGGAGGTATGGATGTGTGTTAGTTGCGGGACGGAGGGATTAGTGATGGGGGAGCAAGGGCGGGTAAGAGCGAGGGCTGGGAAGCTGTAGGGGAGTAGGGTGTAGTTGGAATAGAGTGAGTATTGGTGGTGCTGGGGGTGGAGTAGGAAGAGGGGAGGTGTGTGCTATCTTGAGGCTGAGAGGGGGAATGGGTGTGGGGTATGCATGGGCCCGAGGAAGAAATGGTGAGGGGAGGGGGGGCGTGTAGGAAGGTAGGATGAGAGGAAATGAGGGTGAAGGGGGTGGTGGGAACAATAGGGATTGTGGTGGTGCTGTGGGGCGAGTAGTATTTGGGGAGATGGGTGTCATCAGCATTGGTGTTGATTAGGACTGGGGTAGGACTATATGCTAGATCGGATGCAGCGTTGCGAAGTAATGATGGGGAATCAGACAATATGGGTCTAAATGTGCCTGCAGAAGCTCCAATGGATTGCGGACACTCTGCGTGTTAAGTGAGGAGCCCAGCAAACAGTATTACGCTGCTGAGAGCTGTCAGTTGAGGGTGAGATTGGGCTAGGAGTGAGGTGCACACAGTGAGGTACAAGACATCAAGCACTTATCATTGATTGGGTGGCAGCATTTTCATTGCAGTGCAAGGCTCATCTCCTAACCTAAGATTGCTGTATCATCACGTTCATGTAGTGAACAGTTTGGAAGTGGGCAGTCACCTTTTCAATCTAATGAGAGCGCTGGAGGCCCAATTCATGATGGGCAATATATATTTTTTTCCTGTTCTTTGTCTTTTAAGAACATAAAAGATGTGAATTGAAACACTAATTAAAAACATTGGCAAAGCTAATAGGTCTCACTCTTCAATGGTGTTACCCGACCTTTTGCTTTGCCAGTACATTATTTTTTGCTGATGCTGTTTTGCATCCACAAAATGAAAAAGCTTTGCTGCTAATGCAGAACAGCCTGAGTAACATCCTTATGCTATGGGAGACCTAGTGTGATGACGTTTGCAGATGCATATGTCGTGATGCAGCTGCAGTTAATAATTTGCTTTAATTTACTGTTCCAAGATAGTGAACACCTATCCTGGAGTGATTCATTAAAAAGGAGCAGCCCAGTGGCAATTTGAATCTGCTTAGCTCTCCAAACTCAAGAAAAAAAATAACAATAAAGACATCAAGACAAAGGCATCTTGCACAGCTACAGTAAACAAAGAGTAACCGGGACAGATGTGACAATATAGCTACTGCTATTATCTGCAGCCGCGGCCGCTGCAGGTAAGAGCGGTGAGGCGGTGGGGCCCTGTGAGGGGGGATTTTGAGAGACGACCACGAGGGAAAATTAAATAAATAATTAATTTTCCCTCGTGGTTGTCTCTCGAAATCCCCCCTCACAGGGCCCCACCGCCCCACAGCCCTTACATACAGCGGCCGCGGCTGATTATCTGTCCTGTGACAAGTTTTTAAATATATTGGTAAATAGTGTAAACACAAAATTCTCTTTCAGTCTAAACACTGTGGCCCAGATTTACTAAGGGATTGCATCGCCGTTGCGTCAAGTGAGGCGACTCAAGCCAATGCAAGCCCTGAAGTCAGATTTACTAATCCACACAAAGTTACCTTGCGTGTATCTGTGTGATTTAGTAAACCTGGAGTAATGCAAGGCAGCACACATCACGCCCTTGCATTGCTCTGCATTGGCAAGGTGCTCTATGGGCGGAGCCTGGGTGTTCCCACGCATCCACCTATAGTTTTGGCATATTCCTAGATGTAAACCTGAGAATGCACCAAAAGAGTATGCTACTCGGGTTGTGGCCAGATCGACCAAGATGGCGGATGTCCCTCCGTGAGCTCTCATCTCCCTGGATGAGACTCTGTATCCATGGTGCTGCTGGCGGCACCTAGTAACCCCCTGGGAGGCAGGCTTATCCTTTCTTGGGTCCTGGGTCCCGACAGTGCATTCTGTTTCCAGTGGGGCAGACACTGGTGCAGCAAACGGCTTGGGGCCTAGGCGGCAGCACATATGAGCGGTGATCGGGGTTCGCGGTTGCAGGATCCTTACCCGCACCGCTTCTCTGGTTATCGGGCAGGCGCAGAGCCCATGAAGGGCCGCTAGGTCAAGGCGCTGACTCGCGAGCCCCCATTGACTGCTCCCCGGCGAATGGTCAGCCTCGCAAGGCATGCAGCCCCAGTGATCATGGGATGGGTGCAGTCCTATGCGCCTTGCACATCGTGGCTCCAGCCCTGGAATTCTTCGTTGGAGGGTGTCTCGGCTTGGAGCCGAACCTTGAGGCCCCCCGCTCCTGTAGCCTTTGACATAGGGAGGCGGCGGGACCGGTGACAGTTGACTCGGTCTGGGACCTTGCTCACCCCTTACCTCTTCACCGCTTCACTCATTGGGGCATGCTGGAAGCCTGTGTGGGGTCCTCCAGGTGAGCTGCTTTCAATCTTGCTCCCCTCTGCGGGCCACATACAATTCTCTTTCCTTCCCACAAGACTGGCATGAGGTGGTTATTTCTGGGCATGTCGGCTTACATATTCACCCTGTGGCTGGCGAGGGGGTCTGACTGCTCGTGCTGCCAGGGTAGGGAACGGACCCCTGTGCATGTGGGTCCATGAACCTCCCCTTTTTATTTTCCTCCACTGCCTCCCATTCGATTGACCTGGTGCACTGTATGCTTTCCCCCTTTTATGGACATTGTCGCTGTTGGGAGGCAGCTTAGTGGACTTTCTCCATATTCGTCACAAACTGGACTGCATTTCGGTCTCACCATGGGAGGGTGGCACCCCGCACAGGCACTGTAGTGATGTCCCTTTTGGGCCCACTTTGGTTCTCCCTTAGTTTAGCGTATTAGATGTTTTAGGCTGCCTTTGCTTTGCACAGTCCCACATAACATATTTGTTTTTATGACATTATTTTAGGAATACGCTATACATGTTGTTTGTTATTCAGTGATTTTTCTTGGGAGTCAGTCTGCACATTTTGTACAAGGTTGCCTGAAATACATAACGACATAGGGTACTGTTTTCTTTTGCCTGATCAGCAACAGCTCCTAACGTTTACGACATAACACAGTAGCCCAGCTGCAGCTTTCCAAAGCAATAGTTTTATCATATAAACTGTGTCTTGTCCCCTTGGGGGCAGAGTGGAGGATTCCGGCAGTGAGACCTATCCTGGAATGAATGCACGCAGAACCTGACATGCAGCCTTGCATAAACTTAGTTTACACTTATGTTGCGGACCACCTAACTATACACACCAGGTATTGGGTCTGTTGCTAATTTCAGAGATCACTAATGTATCCCTTGGTTACATAATAAGGATAGGCCTAGACAGATAGATAATTTGCCATGGTTGGGATGTTTATTTGATACAGCTTGATAGTAATGCTAATTACTTTGTTTAGTTTCATTTGCCTAGTGATCGCAGCACATTTGCTTCATAATAGACTACGATCGTTTCAATAAATGTATTATACATTTTCTTTGTGTCTTTCTTTTGTTTACTAAGGGCATTCATAAGTGAGGGACGAAAAGTGATGATCTGTTTCCACGGTTCTCTTGGGGACTACAGGGTCATGTTCTAGGTTTGCCAAAATCCCCTGCCACTCTGGCAAGGTTAGGAGTGCAGCTGTGAGCTAGCCAGGATTTGGGCCGAAAGGAGACTCATTCCCTACATTCTGCCCTCCTGTCATCCCAAGGCACAATTCTGCTTACCAGCAGAATCCCTGCGACACCACAAACAAAAATCGATAAATGTACAGCCCCCTCAAGCCCCCAGTGTCAAAGCAGGACAATGTGGACACTCTCCCTTCCTTGTTGGTGAGCCAGCCCACTGCCACTGAAATCCTTCTTGCTATCCAAGCCTCCTGGTCAGTTTTGGAGACCACGATTGGGGAGGTCGGCGTGGATATTGCACTTCTACACCAAGATCTTCAAAACATCGCAGACCGTGTGGCTGGCTCTGATGGGCATATCTCGGACCTGGAGGACTCCGTGTCCACACTTATGGCAGAGGTGGCCCACTTGACTATGACATGCTGTACTAGTTATTTGAGGTATCCCACCTGTATAATAAAAGCTCAGCGCTAAACTCTCGAGGCGTCAACCGCTCAGGCGCGAGGAAGGAAGCAATTCCTTTTTTGTTAAGTAACCCTCACACACCCTAGTAGAGTCATGCTTCATCATCAGGTTCACCCTGACTCCTAAAGGTCAGGGTGGGCTCGACCGTATTTCAGGGAGCACTTAGGAGAGATAGGCCAGGGGGTCTAAAGATAAAAATCCTCCTCCGTCTACAGGTATCCCTTTATTAGTGGAGACGTAGGGAATGTTAACATTTATTTACAAAGGGGTCGTCAGGAATTGATGGTCCTATGACCCTAGTGTCATGCCAACATGTTTCAGCCCTATAGAATGGCCACTTGGGTCCCGGGCTTTCTTCAGGGCAAATAGAGGTTCCCTCCCTGGATATTCAAAAAAGGGGGGTTATTTCCCTAACTTTTCAAAATGAGGATGCAGAAAGCTGCATTCTCGTGAACGGTATGGAAGGTATACTTATCTCCCATCCAGTTTCCTTATGTTTTGTATCCGCCCTATTGAGGAGGAATATATGTGTCTCAGGGGGAGCGGTAGTTGGGGTAGCCTTGTAGTCAAACTTTTGTCAAAGGTCATGCCCCTCAGTTCCACCTACTTGGGTCCCGCGTCTCCGGGAGACGCGGGACCCAAGTAGGTGGAACTGAGGGGCATAATAACTTCATTATACAGGTGGGATACCTCAAATAACTAGCATTTGATTCGGGAGGATGTATCCACATCCGGGAATACCTCTCTACCCTTCCGGCTTAGGTGGAGGGTCCCTCCATCTAGCCAAAGTACAGTATGACATGCTGTAGCCTGGAGATTCTGGCAGAGGATGCAGAGAACCAGGCCTGGCAAACAACCTTTGTTTTATGGGCTCCCCTGAGGTGGCCGAGGGGTCAGCTCCTGAGAGTTTCCTAGAGAAGTGGATCCTATTGAGGGTCCCTGAGGGGCACCCGTCCTTGTGATTCGTGATAGAACAGGCCCACAGATTGGTGGTAGCAACAGGCCCCCCGCCACCAACGATCGCAAAAATCCTCAATTATAAGTACAGAGATGTAGGTCTCCATTTCATCTGCGAGCCGGTCTCCATGAACTTGCAATCCAACCAGATTCTGGTTTTCCCTGTTTATACTCGCATTGTGCAGTGTCAACGCAAATCCTTTGAAGCTGTCAAGCAAAAGCTGTGAGCGATAAACTTGTGATATATGCTCCTCTTCCCAGCCTGCCTCCGAGTGATTCATGCTTCCAAGTACTTCTTTTTCGATACCTCAAAGTGGCGTAGGATTGGGCAACGGAGAACCAGCTCTTGAGCAGTAATTCATCCCCTCCCAGGGGTGTGGGTCAATCTCTTGAGAAGACTGTGGATGGAGGGAGGGGCACACCGCGCAGGCAAAAGGGCTCTTGCAAACGTCATCTGCAGGCTGGAGGGTCTCCTACCTCTTTCACCACAGATGCTTCTAGTCCTTCGCGGTATGCCGATGAGGGGGCAACGGTCACAGATGGGTCCTCCCCCGACAGACTTGGTGGCCTTGACTTCTGCTTCATAAGGGGCCGTTGGTGGAGCCTGGCCCTGAGGAGGCTTCCATGGCTACCCATTGGATTCAACTGTATCATTGTGCCAGCAGCACTATATCTTTTTCAATGAGTATTTCTGGGTGGGGGAACATTGTTTGTGTTGGTCCAAACGTTGGTTTTCTACTGTTGATTTATACTGTTGGGGTGACAGATACTTCTGGGGAGGAAGTGTGGGGTGGTGGCAGGTCAGGGTTTAGTTGGGGTAGTTTGGCCCATTAGGCCACACGCTTGTTCATGTTTCAGGCAGGCTGAGACCCCTGTGTCCCTCCTTTCCAATAGATGCTTGCTTGGGTACCGCCCAACTCGAAACCTGATGGCTCTTAAGTTAATGATATAGAATACCAATGGTCACAATGATCGTGTTAAACGGAGTGCAGTATTAGGTTTTGTGAAATGTCTTGCCCCAAATGTGCTCATACTACAAGAGATGCACCTTCTTGGTACCCTATGCCCCTCCCTGGCCAGCCATGGATACAACAGGTTATATCTTGCCAGCTACATCAAGTAGCTACCCTGATTCACAAACGTCTTCCCATGGTGGTCACTTTAGTACGTTGGACCCACAGGGAAGATATGTTACTGTCAATTGGTCAATTAATGGTCAGCTTGCTGAGAGTTTATGTTCCTCCCGAGCTCCCTGGTCTTATGTTAGAGGTAGTGAAGCAGGTGTTGGCGGGACTTCCCCAGAGGGTTACCATAGTGGGCTGGGATTTCCACATGACGATGTCCTCCATCGCGTACAGTTCGAGGGCTTCGACTGACCCCTGCCTCCCGCCTTGCGGACTGTGTGTCTTACCTTGGCCTTTTTGATATACCTCCACTGCACACAAGACCAGATCACGCGTAGACTAGGTTTTCATGCCCGCCACCGACTTGCTTCTCACCAAAAATCCTCCCCAGGGGTATTTCGCGACCATGCTCAAGTCCCCACTTACCTGGGCCGAGACGCCTTAATGCGTGCCTTGTGGACAATGGCAGGGCAGTCTCTGGTGAATTGTGCGTCTTATTGCCAGAGCTCACTTATTTACTCGGAGCCTAAAATATACGCCAAAGTGCTGGTTAACCATCTCCTCCAGGTTATTTCCAGGCTGGTCCATCTCAACAAATGTGGGTTTATGCCACGCTGGGGTACACACCACTACATCTTCAGGGTACTGGCTATGGTCGACTACCGTCATCTGCTGCCGGAGTCTAACGCCTTTCTCCTCATAGACTTCTAGAAGGCTTTCTACTCACTCGACTGTGACTTCCTCTAGGATGTTCTTGCTCGGATGGGATTCGAACCCCGTTTCATCTCCTATGTACGAACCCTGTATATTGGACCTTCAGCCAAGATTCAGGTGAATGGGGCCCTTTTGCGGGTGTTCCTGATTCAGCGGGGGACCAGGCCGGGATTTCCCCTATCCCCCCATCTCTTTGCTCTTGCAATTGAGCCTCTGATGACATGGGTTTGCTGAGACACACAGCTGCAGGCGTTCCGATGGGGGGGAAGGGGTTTAGGAGGATCGTATCGTCCTGTATGCTGATGACGTGCTGCTCTTTCTGAGCGACCCTGTGGCAATGAGTCCTAGTATGCTACACATGCTTGAGCTTTATGGCCAGGCATCCAGCTTACTGGATAACCACTCCAAGTCCTTACTGATTCCGCTGACGAGCACTGTGCAGAACCACGGCTTGCGGGCCCAAATACCCCTCCGTTGGTTAAGCTTCCTCTACCTCGGCATTTACACCTCATTCCTTCCCACTCTGGCCTGGTTCCTAAACCTGACACCCCCGGTCGCTCGTATATGGAAGGATTTGGCACGGTAGTCTTCCTTACCTTTTAATATCATGAGGAGGATTGTCTTGTTCAAAATGATAGTGCTGCCACGTTTTCTATATGTTAGGCAAAACATCCCCATTACCTACTGAGGTCTTGGTTTTGCTCCATTCAGGCCTTGGTATGCCCCTTTCTGTGGGACCACTGGGTCTCGAGCATTGCCTTTGGCAAATGCATACAGTACACCTTTGATGGCAGCCTGGCAGTGGCTGGCCTACTGCTCTATTATTGGGCTTCCCAGCTTGTGGTTTTGAACTACTGGCTTTATGGTGGACCGGTTGACCCAACAGACCACGTGGAACTGTCGCTGCTGTTGTGGGATATGATTGTAGATCGCCTGTATGGGTCACCGATCCCTCGCTTCCTTTCTGGACTCAGCTAGGGTGGTCTTCAGGGTGTTGCGGGTTGCCACGAGGTGGACTTGTTGGGGGGAGCAGTATTACTCTCCAGACCCTCCTCTGGAGGGGTACACTGCTTCGTCAAGTGGCTGGCTTGGAGTGGTTAGGGAGATGGGACCTGATTGATATCTCACGTTTGGACGACATGTGGCACCGATCACACATGTGGTCCTTCTCCAACTGACAGTCCGACTTCCAACTGCACCGCTCCCAACTTTTAAAATTCCAGCAGCTCCAACATGCCCTGTTGTCCACCAGTCCTCTCATGGGGAGGTCCCTGAATTTAGTCCCATGGAGGTTAAGGTTCTTATGACTCTCCTGGGGCAGGATGGGGTCTCCCAGATTTACCCCTCATTGGTCATCAACTCTCCGGATTTTCTTGCCACCCTCCGCACCCGCTGGAAATCCTGTGTAGGTGCCTCAGAAGATGGGTAATGGAGGGAGGCACTTATGGCCTGAGAAAACTGGCTATTTTCTTGCAGTTCCGGATGATTCAAGTGAATGTTTTACATACTACATACCTGATGCTGCTGCGGTTATTGACAGTGGGCAAGCTTCCTATGTCCACATGCCATAGGTGCGGAGCAGACAGAGCAGATTTTATCATTGTGCCCCCTCATACATGAGTACTGGTCCCCGACTCATAGGAGTTCTGTCGGGGGTACTGGGCAGGCCAGTTGACTGCTAGCTCCGGATTGCCCTCCTGGGATTTCTGGATGACCTGGATGGGATTCGATGTGGGGCTGGGGACGCTGCTTGGTAAGCAAGGTATAGCCTGGAATTGGACTTCGGCCGCTGCCTCAGACTTGCAGGCTTGGCAGCGGGCTATAGACTGGTGTTCCAAAATGGAGGAACCAGTGTACGCAGTGTGTGGATGCCCACATAAACATCGTGAGATATGGGGTATTTTGTGGGTCCACAATTGTATTGATTATCCTTGTGTTGATAGGTGGCCGGGAGTCGTGACTCATTGTTTTGCTTTGCCTGTCTTGTTCACTATGTTTGATTTCTGCTTTGAAAACCCAATAAAAATATCTTATTAAAAAAAAAATGGTAACCTACTCAACAGAGGCATAATGAAGAGAAATATATTTATTTCTCTTTATTGTTTCCTATTTCTACATTCTGCAGCACATGTAGAAAAAGGAAAATGCTTCTGAGGATTGGTTTTGTGCAGGACAGTGTGCCTTCTTGTACAAAGACGATCCTCCCTTTAATGCACCATGGTGCGAGGGTGCCTGTGTTGGCACTAGGCAGCATGCAGGAATATTTATAAATATGGCGCATTCCTCCTTTCTCCATTTGATGCAGTCCAGCACAGCAAGTTGTCTTGCTGTGTTGCACGAACTTTTAGTAAATCAGTCCCTCTATGAAGAAATCAAGCCTTTCAGCAGGCTTTAAGTGCATGCACACTAGCAAAGTAGTGCTGTTTAGTTGCTAAGCGAAGAATAGGGAGTGCTTTAGAAATCATTTTTTATTTAAAGTGACATAGCAACAACTGACCTAACACTGACTGCAAGGACTTATCATCTTATGCCTGTTAGAAAGCAGTTCTGTTACATCTCACTCTGGGTGATGAAATTAGTATTTCAGTGATGCGCAGTTCTTTGGAAAGCTAAAGTAAAAATGTAAGTCTTTGAAAGTCCTCCTCACACAATTGGCTCGTTGTCATTGATGGGGGTTTATTGCCAAGCAGCTGCCTGCCCTTCTGCTGCTGTCGGGTTGATGACCCATTGGTGACTCTGGGCAGACTGCAGTTTGGGCATAGAAGAAAGTTTTGTTAAGGTGCCTTGCAGCAGCTGAATGTGGAAGAGCCCACGTGGAGGCTGGCTTGCATCTAAAATAATGTTTTTGTTTTGTTTAACCCGCGACTATTTTAGAGATGTTTACCAAAGGAAATAGTTTTTTTCACAGAATAAATATTCTTTTTTCGAAGTGTAAGACCACTCCCACAAGCTTTTGTAATACCTGAAAGGACGTGCACTAGGTAGAAGGTGTTTTTCTTTGTCCAGTATCTGTTTGCACAGAGGCAGAAAGGTGATTGCAGCCGTAGGTGACTGCCAACGTGAACCGCCAGTGAACCCGACTCTTCACAATACAGTTACCACCGGTGACGACCGACAAAACAAGATCTGCACTTTGTTCTACAGCAACAACAGCACAGGGTGACCGCAAGCGCAAAGCTCCAGCATTGACTTTCTGCAACGCCCGACCAGATCTTTGCTCTACAGCAACGACCCTCTACTACGCCAGGCCTGCTCTTCGCACTACAGCAACGGCCATCATTTAGTGACTTGTGTGGTTCACCCTGAGTGAAACTGTGGTTGTGTCCAGAAGGAGGCTTCCACCCCCTCAACCAATAACCTCGTTTTTTACAGGGTATATGTAGGAAAAGGTGACAAATATATAGAAAAGGCTTTCGTTTCAGGAAGGAAATATTTAAAGAATTATAAAAGCAATTCCATAATTTTCCTAAACCCACACATTTGTAATCTATGTATTTCATGTAACATGCACAGCAAGATTTAGAACAAGGATTGGGCTATTGTGTTTTACTGATTCTGTTAAGAATTGGCAAAAATAAATTATTTTTGCCAATGTTGTGCAGCATCGGGCAAAAAAAGTACAATGACATTTGTGTACACTTGTGCATGTATAATTCATGATGCAATGGCAGCCCAGTATGATCACTCATGTATTACCATGCGTACGCAAGCATGATACAGCAAAATGCACTCACTATTTTCTTTCATTTTTATTTAGTATTCCAAGATGGTGTATGTCAATCTTGGAGAGATAAATAAAAAAAATATTTAAATGTGAGTCAGAGAGCATATAGAAATGAAGCTGTTTGGCAGCTAAATGACCATGCCGGGTCCGCCACAAAGTTTTTAAAAAACATTCATTTTTAAAGATTGCAACAGGAGGGGAGGAGGAGCCATGGAGAAATGGATGGGGAAGAAGTCAAAACGGGGAAGAATAATGGGGAGTGGGCAGAGGAGGAATAGCAGAGATTGAGGTCAGAGAATAAAGGAGAGGAGGGAGAAACACAGAGAGCAGGAGGTGAGGGTAGGATTTTTTAGGGGGCAAGCAGCACTGGAAGGAGAGAATGAAAAAACACATGCATTCCCGAGAAGCACTGAAAGAAAAAGAAAAAACTAGTTCCCTGAATGTGAGCAGTGGAAGGATGCAATGGTTCCAGTCAGCAAAAAACACTGCGCGCTGCATCGCCGATTTGGCGTTGCAGCGTGCGCAATGTAATTCGTTTTATTTATTTATTTAGTGACTCAACTCCGTTCGTCCGTATTCCGGAGTTTACTACCCCCCACCCTGCCCCTCCCCCGCCCCACCGCCCCGCAGCACTTGTTGTATTCCTCTTAGGGTGTCCGTATATAGGTTTTCCTGTATCCTGTCCTTATATAGGCACAATTCGCCCTGCCCTTATATAGGCATAAAATCCCAGTCCTTATTTAGGCATTAAACCGTGCACTCCAAATACAGGCATGGTCTCCGACATCCGTCCACCCTAACGTCACAACGAGTTCTTGAAGAACAGACCCTTAGGCTTCGGGAGTTTCCCTAGCACAGGACTATTGATTTCTGCAAGGACTCATCTATTATGCATGAACCGTTATACCTTAAGGGTTCATTCATGACGTCTTCCGCTGTCCGATTCACGTCAATGCTAACATTCTGAGGTACCTCTCAGGTATAAATATACCTTCCCTAGCCCTTGTAAATCAGAGGAGACCTCGACTTCAGAGGAGCCCGTATCCCGGCCTGACGCACTGAGAAGACGCTGTCATCCCTGCACGCAGAGAGTCCAGCTTCCAGTGATCTAACTTCCCTCGCGGGGTGTTGGAGTCCGAGTCTGGCAAGAGATTCCCACCTCTCTCATTCTTAAGGTATGGAGCTGACTAGAACCTAGAGGGACTCTTGGCATACTAGACATACTAGGCATAACATACTCTTAGTATACCATAGTAAGGAATACTTCACCTACTTCATACCTCTCCCTACACCTAGGTTAGGTTAGGTACATTGGGGTAGAACTAGCTTAGAAACGCATCGTACGAGTACTCGCATTTTTTAGTATGTGTTATTTATGTAAATGAATATCTACTAAAAGATCATGCTAGCGCAGTATTATTTATTTCTACTGCTTACGCTGTACATTATTTATCTTGCATACTGTCTTGTGATCGTAACAGCACATATTACTTACACGAGAAACAAGACTGTTCAATAAATCCTTTTATTGAAACGCCCGTCTATTCTTTCTGTGTAACTTTGAGGAAAACTAAGCATGCACGATTGAGCTGAGTGAAACGGTTATCTATTGTTTCCACGACTCTGGGACACGTTCTGATTCTAAAGGGAAACAAAGTTGTCATGTTTTGCGGCTGCCAGAAACTACTCCCTCCTTGTTATCCAAGGAGTTTCTAGTGGCCTCTGAGCTAGCTGGCACAAGTAATTAAGTTTAATATACTCGATAGGGACATACCGACCTTAGTCCTATGTCAAGGCTATAGGGTATATTATTACAATGCGCAGAGCCTATTAGGGAAATAGGAGCTACACTACACACTCCCTCGAGGAGCCGCTACTGCTGACAACTATGTTGTAACTGCCTGCACATTACGAGATTTGTGATTTATGCACAAGTCACATGGGAAAATACGTGCCTACAAAAAAGTAGTAAGCTGGGCACGTGCATAAGTTACCCACCTCACATGGTACACATCTGAATCACTAGGGTTGTGACTCCGCATCAAACATTTTTATCCATTGTTAATTTGTGAGACTCTGAAGAAATGATGTTCCTCGTTGCATTCCAATTAAGAAAAAGGTAATTATCTAATGGCTCATTAAAGCCCGAAAGAGAACAGGAGACATCTTTCCTTGGCCAGATGCTGTTTTCACAAATCGTTTTTAAAATCGTTAAACATGTTTTGACAAGTATTTTTGGGTTTTGAAAATCTCAGTTGGCTGGGCACCTTCCTGTGCTATTGCTACACATCTATTTACATCAGAAATACCTGAGCATAGTTTCCTCATCTAGTGACACCCTTCTGCAAAAACCACAACTACCACGAAAGTAAGCTGGTGGCAGTGCTGGAGGTTGTAATGTCCCAGCATCACAATTACGCATTGCTTGTGTTTGTCGACTGCAAAAGGCTTAAAACGGAAATATTAAAAGCGGTTAGGTCATTGCTATGGAGGTTTGAAAGGTCCAAAATTCGTCTCCCTAAAAGTCAAAGGATGAACCATATCGTTGGCTTCTGGAACAGTAATTGGTTTATAACTCCTTTGAGTTGTGCGGATATTAAAGTCATGACTGTGTCAGAAATTAATTTACAAAGGAATTGAGGTTCTTTGACAGCTTTGTCTGTAAAACGCTTCTAGCAGGTAACAGTGTGCATGGCGTGAAGCCTGCTCTGGTAGAGGCATGCTGACTGTGGAAGCGGATGTAATGATATCTCTCGTACTTGTCAGTGGCTCTCTTATCAACTTGATGAATCATTTGTCTGGCGTGTCTGTGATGAGTTTCCTTGGCAACCTTCCATGCCTCTTCTACACCCTGCCTACAGGCTAAGACTGTGTCACTCAGATTGCACAGTCTGCCTGTTTTGGAATTTCACTGAAGCTGGCGGTGCTGCTGCACCTGGAGCAGAACAGTGGGTGTATATGGCAGGTTGATACAAGAGAATGATGAAACATGTAGAAATGGAGGCAGTCATGCAACTAGGGTGGTCACCTCCGTCCAAGGCATCACAGACACCATGGTCCAAATTTACTATGATTTTGTGACACATCACTTTTGTGGTGCAGCCCCTATGCAAAATCATTTTTGGCAGTTACTAAGCCACGCAAAGCCACTTTGCGTGTCTTTGTGTGGTTTAGTAAATACAAAGTAATGCAACCCAGCACATAGCATGGCTTTGCAATCCTTTGCATTGGGTAAGCGTTGCATAGGTAGAGCATGGGTGTTCCTATGCATCCACCCATGTATTTTGACCTAAACCCAGATATACAAAGACTTGTAAACCTGTTTTTGTGCCAAAATGGTGCGCCTACCTGACAAAGGCATAATGAGGCAAAATATCTTTGTTTCTCCTTGTTACTTCATTTTTTAATGTGTGCTGCACTCTGCAGTTTACATGAAAAGAGGAATATGCCTCTAAGGATTGTTCTTGTGCAGGAAAAAACCCTTACTGCACAAAAAAATCCTGGCCGTAACACTATAGTGCAAGGGTGACTGCGTTAGTGCTAGGCATCACACAGTGTGCCAACGCAAGGAGAGCAGAAATACTCCATATCTTTGTAAATATGAAGCATTTCTGCTTTCTCTCTTTCACACAACACAGCACACACAGCAAGTTTTCTTGCTGTGCTGGGTGAAATAATAGTAAATGGGACCCCAAGTTTCCTGCCATACACTTGCATATCTTTAAGTCTTGGCTTGCTTCAATTGAAATAACTAGACTGACACACCCAATAGCAATGATTTGTAAGTCAAAAGCCTTGGCCAACAAACGTGTTGTTCATGATGACATGACATGAGGTGGCCACCTTACATGTACCATGAATTGAGGTGCTCCCCTGCAAAATTGGCTGATGGATCCTTAGTATTTCACTTAGGATGGTTGGCTCACAGACATACAAGGGTGCCTGCTAGAAGAAGAGTGTTGCAGGTGCTATAGCGATGGTGGAGTCAGCAAGGGTCTACATTATGCCCCTGCAATGAAGAGGATTTGCATCCTGGCAAAAACAACTACTCTAAAATGAAGGCCAGCGTAACACTCTAAAACAAAGGGAAAGCATACAAATCACTTATGCACAATGACTGCTGCCCATGTTTACAACCCCTGATATTCTTGTGCTGTAAGATTTTCCATTGTGGCTTTAATGCTTATTGCATTAGCGATTTGGCAATCATTTTGACCCGTTTAGTCACTGGTTAATGTAAGCCTTTTGCGACCTCCAATTTATTGTGAACTTGATGATGTAGTTGAGATAATGGGCCATATTATGTCCCAGTTGGCAGGGGCGTAATGCCCCCAAGCAGAAGATGATGAGGGGCCTACAAAGCTTATGCATCTCACTACTACCCATAGGCTTAAGACTGAATGGTCTTCCCATGCTGCAGGGGATGCAGAAGTGTATGTTTACACCCCTGCCAGATGGGGATGGCGAACAGAGGTAGGTGGTCGAGACAGAGGTAGCACCTATTCCTAAATGTCACTGATCTGCAGGCTAACAGGTTTGGGTCCCGTCAATAAAAGTGACAATTGGGGGGAAAAGTATATGTTAATCCTAAAATAACTCTCACTTTCAAACTGAGAGTCCGAAAGGATTATGCATGCCTAGTTATGCATCTTCTAGATTTGAAGTTGTAAGGCTCCTTCCCTACGCCTGCATATATTTGGCTTACTCTGCAAAGAGGGTTGAAGTTTTCACCCAATGTATTCCTTATAGAGAAAACATCTTTCCCTGTAAAGATAATGCTTCCCTTTCTTCTGTATGAAATATGTGTTCTTTAAGCTTTACTCAAGGCTTTACACAGTAGACCAAAACCTCCACATGGTGTTTAAAAACAATACTGACACTGAGCCTTTAACAGTGCAAACTCATTCATTGACTTAGCAGTCTCTCCTCGCCTCACTCCTACATATCCTCTTATACCAGCCATAGAGCCCTAGACCTACCATACTCAAACTAATGATCAGTGGCGGCTGGTGACAATTTAAAGTGGTGAGGTGAGCAAACTGGCATTGAGAGACAACCACAATGCCTTTAAGCTCAGTGCCAAGGCTCTCAATCATGGCTCGTTATAAACTGTGTTTACAACGAACCACGACTGAGAGCCCTGAAGTTAAGGCTGAAGGCATTGCCATTTCTCACATTACCTATCAACGGGCCAAGATGTGCCGCTGCCGACTCGAGCAAAATTAAATAAAACTCTCGGCTTACATGCGAAATACAGTAACTAAATCAATGACATGCATTACATTAACATTTTAAAGATAATCTTTAAAGTTCACTTTAAAATGTTAAAGTAATGCATATCAGTGATGTAGTTACTGTTTATACTGTTTAAATATGTTTACAAAAATAAAATAAATTAATACATAATATTTATATATATATTATGTATTTATTTTATTATATATATATATTTACTTGCCTACTGTCTGCATGTCCTCCGGTCCTTGTATTCTTCTCCAGTTGTCCAGGGCCCTAGAGCCCCTAACTCCCGTAACCAATCCAGACGCTGCTCTCGCGCTGTTAACCAGCATGAGAGAAACACCAGGATTGTTTGGAGCAGCTGGCTCAGCACTCTTTTAGACACCGGGTGCCTGTGCCTTCCCCACAGCTGACTGTCTAAGACAGCTCGGGTTAGAGAGGTTTAAAGTGTGCATGTCAGGCTGTCTGTCACAAGACAGTTGGCCAAAGTGACATGCACACTTTAAACTGAGGTAACCAGCCACCACTTCTCTCTGCTGCCAATCTGCAGCCGTGACCCCTTCCCGCCCTCACACTCAGCTCGGGCTGGCAGGGATGAAAATAAAATGATAATGAAGTCATTTTATTACCATTTTTATTTTTCACTTTTGCTTTACCTGCAGGGGGGCAGGGTGACGCTCCTCCGCCCATATGGAGAAATCGCCGCTGTTAATGAGTACGTTAAAGACAGAAAAGATAGTCATGATCTATTAGGCAGCATTTTCAGAACTGCATACCTTTAACAATCTAGGTACTGTGCTGAATAAAAAACATTTTGCCTTGTTTTTAGGATTCCTACATGCAAGTCTTTTTAAACTATGGGGCATATTAGCAAGACCGGCGATAAAATTATCGCCGTTTTAGCGGCAGGAAACTGCCGCTAAAACGGCGATAATGGGCTTGCTAATATGCGTTATGGAATTCAATAGAAGCCCAGGTTAGATGTCCTGCACATCTAACCTGGGCTTCTATTGGAATTTATAACGCATATTAGCAAGCCCATTATCGCCGTTTTAGCGGCAGTTTCCTGCCGCTAAAACGGCGATAATTTTATCGCCGGTCTTGCTAATATGCCCCTATGTGTTTTAGCAAGATCTCTCAGATCTCAATCTGCCAACTTATTAGTGATTCCTCGCTGTTCTAAGGTTCGTTTCGAGGTATGACCTCTCTTACCACAAAGCCTGGAATTCACTACCATCAGATCTCAGATCCAACTTCCTTGCTATCTTGCGTCTCCAGGGGAATTCTGTTTCAGGGGCAGGATGCTCTACGTGTAGTTGTGTTAAATATATAAATAAATAAATAGATAGATAAATAGATAGATATGTAGACTCAAGTTTTGATTATGATGGCTAAGAAGACCTAAGCATAGGATCAAATCCACCAGCAAAAGGTATGACTAAGAATTTACTGAAATGAAGAAAAAGTGCAGGAACTGGAATGCAGCCAAAACGGTATGTATCACCAAACACATCAATGAAGCCAGAAACCAAACAAAAGAAATCTGCAGCATCTTCCAAGAACTGTCTAATCACGAAGTGTAAATAAAATGCCCCCTGAGCGTATCACTGTGAAGGCTTCTGAAACTCCTTGAAACAGAACTCTACTGGGAGCCACAAGTGGAACCTCTTCAATCACTACCGACCAAGTTAATTCCATAGGTGGTGGAAAACGCTTAGAAAACAAAAAATATAGGGCATATTATCTAAAAGTGCGCTAAACATCGCAAAGCGTGTTTAGCGAGCACTTTTATCGCCGGCTATCGTCGGAATAATTTGCCATGCTAACGCTGTATTAGCGACATTTAGCGCTATGGCGATAATTATTCCAGCCATAGCGGTGTTTTCCATGAAACATCGCTGGTTTTCCAGCGATGTTTCATGGAAAACGGCGATAACCTTGCTGATACGACCCTGTGGTCGTATCAGCATAATCCACCCCCATGTTAGATATGGCTAACACCTGCTAATTGCAGGTGTTAAATAAATGGCGATGACCCCGGTTAGCGCGACTTTTCACGTCGCTAACTGGGGCCATGGCCACCTTGCTAATAGGCGATAGGCCTGTTAGCGGGTGTTTCCCAGGTTTGTTCGTCGGGAACGCCCACTTTGCATGTCATTAGCGATAAATATCGCTGACATGCAAAGCGGTAACAACACGGGCGCTAATGCCCGAAAACTGTCTCTAACTGCTGTTAGAGACAGTTTGCTGATAGGGCGATAAGAATATCGCCGCTTTAGCGGCAAAAAGTGCCGCTAAAGCGGCGATAGTGCCCTTGCTAATATGCCCCCTAATTTGTTGAGTGGAAACATTCATAGCAAGGTCTTGACATTTTTGCAGATGATATCACAAACATAATTAATGCTTCCATGCTCAGTGGTAGGGATTTCGCTGCAATGAAACACAATCTTCACACCCTATTTAAAGAGTCCATTGTTTATTTAAGTGACCTATACCAACTTCCACACCTGAGAAACGGGAAACATCCTTTAGGTCGAAGCCGGAATCACGCTGTGACATCACAGCGCCAGCAATAGAACAAGCGCGCCTTTAGCACGCATTCGTTCAACACGCAAGTTGTTACAACAACTTGCTTTAGGGGGGCGCATTGGTGGAAAGGTGTTGAATTTAAAGTCCAACACCTTACCTACTTTTGCGCAGACTGGAGTTGGAATAGTAAATAAAACTATTATTCCAAAATCCAGTGCCCCCCTAAGGCAAGTCGTTACAGCGACTTGCGTACTAAACAAATGTGTACTAAAGATGCGTTCGTTCTAATGACAGCGTTCAGAAGGAATGCGTGATAAACGCATGCGGATACCGTCATACATTCCTGAGAAACATATAGGAAAGCGGAATAACTGGGCAACTGCAAGAATATATGGAGAAAAATGTGTTGCATGACTTTCAATGAGGTTTCAGGCCCATGCTTGATGCAGAATCTGCTTTTGCCACCACCAAAGAAGACCTGCTCATTTCTCTTAAAAAAGCCACCAAGCTGCAGTTTATCGTACAGCTGAATACAATGTTCTGCTGAAGAGACCTGAGCCGAGGTGTATCAACTGGTGTTATGGATTTATTCTTTTCTTCACAATCAAAGCCAGCAACTGGGAACTTGGTCATTAATATCAAGCTCTCACAAATTACTTTGTGCTTGCATGTATTTAGCTGGTATCATATCAAGCTGACTCTGCAGGTTTTTCATTACTTTCTAGTGGGATACAAAAATCTAATTTAAAACTCAATATCATGAACAAAGCTTATTTGAGGTCAGCCTCCATCCATATGATGTGAAGACTCAAACAACACATGCATGGAAGCTCATCTCTGGGGGCTCAAGTCCTGAGACTCTGTATAGGAAAGATGCCATTTCTAAGTGCCATTTTGGCGCATTCCCAGATTTACTAACGCTAGTAAACCTGGGAATTCATCAAAATGTTACGCCTTCCCAGGTGAGACGTAACAAGGAGAAATATCTTTAGATTGCAGCACACATAGAAAGATGAATATCCCCCCTCATGGGATTCTTTTTGTGCAGGAAGGTGTCTCTTCCTGCACAAAAACAAATCTGCCTGTAATGCAGGCACCCTTACACCATGGTGCCTGCGTTGGCGATAGGCTACACTCAGTGTGCCAGCGCAGAGAGACAGCAGGACTGTGTCATATCTTTTTTGATAACCAATTTTTTAAATCATTTTCCAGCGAAGACCTATAATACAATAAAAGGGAAAAGAAATAAAAAGACAAATACAATACTTCCGTTGCCACCACAACCACAAGTTTTCCCCAACACACTCTTACGAAGGATATATGAACATGTCTATGTGAAAGCCCATAGGCCATAGTATTCCTTCCATTCCCCCATATGCACTCATATTTGCGAGGACAGCCTAAAGCCACATAAATAGGTTCTTCAAGTGTGGCACACTGGTCCATTCTCCTTCTCCTCCACTCAGACAACATCGGTGTGGTGGGTCCTTTCCAATTTCGGGCAATGTCCCCTTTCACCACCATTGTGGCTATACCGATGAGATGAATATGGATCAACCTGTGATGGTACGAAATTGCGATCTCATGGGAAGCCATGAAGGCAAGTTACCAATCCACATCCTCCAGAGCACCAATTCAGGCCTCCCACTTACATCTCAGGGGCACGAGGACATTGGGGGCATTGTAAATCGGTGTTCAATAAATACAGGGAATCCCCCCTCCCAAGCTTGTCCATTAGTAGTTGAGCTTCCAACGGACTATGTTCTGGCAGTGCAGTCAGGTGGACTCTATTATTGTAGAGAGCATGCCTGAGTTGTAAATATTTGTAGAATTGTGTCATAGTGAGGTTGAAATGTGTTAAGAGATCCTGGAAGGACTTAATGTGGCTACCTTTCCAGACGTCCCCCAGGGTTGTGACACCAATTTAGTCTCACCCCTGAAAGCCATGCAGTCTAGAGGTGTGAATGAGGTAGTGACCCTGCCATAATGGAGTCTGTTGCGTAAGTTTTTATTCCATTGGATGAACTGCAAGGCCGTTCTCAAAGTCTGAAAGACGACCCAGGCTAACTCTGGGAGGTGTTTGGGGATCGGATCTCCATACAGTAAGCCAATGACTTTGTCCACGTTTAATAAGGTGGGTTCTGCTCGATATGCAGGGTCATCCCAACCCCCAGTCAACCAGTCATTATTCACAAGTGGAGATCAGCCATTGCCATACTGCCATCAAACACCAAAAGCTTGCACTTAGACCAGGCTACGCATGGTGGCTTACCAGCCCATAGAAAGTTGCAGATCATGGCAGTAAGGTCTCTGAACCACCGGTCAGGAATCAACAACGGGGAACTTTTGAAGTATATAAAGATAGCGTGGGAGTACCATAATTTTAAAGAGGGCCACCCGGCCCAGTATATCAAGAGGAAGAGTGAACAAATGTTGGAGATTCATTTTCGTTCGGGTCAGGAGAGGTGTCATGTTGGGGCTTCAGATCTATTCGGGAAGGAGAGCTATGCGAATGCCCAAATATTTGAAACTGAGCTGTTTTATGGGTATGGAGGAATGCCAGTTCACAGACTCATTGTCCCCATAGATCGAGACCAATAGGGATTTGGAACGATTCATCCAGAGATGCCCGAGGCCTCTTCATATAGTGCTAAGAGACGGAGGCCCCAGCAACTAGAGTTCTGCCAGGTACAGGAGGACATCAGCAGCGTAAAGTGCAAATCTATCCTCCCAGTTCCATCCCTGCATCTGGGCATCACAGCGTATCAGTCGGGCCAGTGGTTCAATAGTGAGGGCAAACAAAAGGGGCAATAATGGACACTCCTGTCTAGTCCCCCTATAGATAGGAAAGAGGTCAGAGAGAACTCCATTTATTAACACCCAGGCCATAGGCTGGGAGTAGAGAAGATCAATGTAAGTTCAGATCTGTGGCTGAAAGCCAATCATGAGTAGGTCTGCTCACATGAAGCCCCAGTCCACCAAATCACAGGCATTCTCAAAATCGAGGAGCAAGACTATATATATTAGGGCCGCTTGCAGCCGAGGTACAAAGTGCCAAGTGCCACAGTTGGGCATGAACCCACATTGGTCAGGGTAGACCAGTGTAGAAATCACCCGTCCGAGCCTGGCCGTAATGATCTTTGCAAAGATCTTTACTTCTGTATTTATAGGGGATATAGGCCTATATGACCTGCAGCATGGCGAGGGCTGGTCAGATTTAGGGATCACCATGATCGTAGCCATGTCTAACTCTGGTAGGAAGTGGCCCGCTCAAGCTGCCTCCATGTACATATTGAGGAGGGGTGGGGAGAGGAGGTCTCAGAAGTTACTAGAATATTCTGGAGGCTACCCGTCTGGCTTAGGAGTTTTTCCTGGACTGAAGCCAATTTAATGCCTCATGTCAGGATCCTCACGTCTCAAGAGGAGAGTCAAGGGGTCGGTATATCCACCAGGAGGGTTGACGTTGTTCACAGGGGGACGAGGGCGGGCCGTGTATAGCGCTCGAAAGTAATCGGAGAAATCCACCACTATCACCTCTGCATCAGTGTGCCGGAACCCGGGCTGATCTACGATTTCTAGAATCGCTCTGGTGGCCGCCCCTTTCGTGGCAAGCCAGTTGAGCAGTATATCTGATTTGTTGCCCGACTCATAGACCCATTGGGTAGAGGCCCTCCAACACTGCCGAGCCTCCTCCAGGGCAGTCTGTCTAAGGGTGGAGCTTGTTAGTTCCAATTGGCGTCTGATGGTCTCCGAAGGGTCAAGTACGAGTTGTCATTGCAACGGGAATATATGGCACTCCAGATCAGACATGTGCTGTCGTTTGTCTTTGTCGAGTCGTCGAACATATCCTTTTGCTATTCCATGCATTGTGGCCTTTCCGGCAATTCAAAGCTTGTTCGCAGAGGCAACGGACCCAGCGTTATTTGCAAAATAGGCCTTTAGTTTCATGTCGAGAAATGTTGTGCATCTCCCATCCTGGAGGAACCAGGCATTGAGATGCCACATAGAGCGCTGTGTGTGTGTCAGACTACCAATTTTGAGATCAATCAGGGAGTGATTGCGTATGCCCCTAGGGAGGATATCTACCCGGGTAACCTTCAGCACAGTCGCTGGCAGCAAAAAGACATCTATATGTGAGAGTGTCTTATATGCTGTAGACATATGTGTATAAGTCCCGTCTTGGGGATACCAGACTCACCAGACATCACACAAACCTAAGGAATGCATCCACCCCTGTTGATGTCTAGCCTGTGTTTGAGGTGTATTATGCGGGCACCAATGGTGTCTATTTCTAGACGCAATATAGCGTTAAATTCACCCCGTATGACCATTCTGCCTACATGGAAGGCTGAGATCGCCTCTGTGAGAGCTACGCATGCTTGGGTGGACATGGGAGGGGGAACATAGATACTCAGGATATTATATGGGCATCCCTCAAGTAGGCCCTCCAGCACCACATACCTTCCCAGGGGGTCCGTGATTGTACTGGTTATCAAAAGAGGGTAGGATTTGTGTAAAAGAATGGCCACACCTCTAGAGCCTCTGGTAAAGCCTGCATGATAGACTCTATCATATCCGAATCTCTTCAAGAAAGGGCAAATGAAACCCAGAAGTTGTGTTTCTTGCAACAGCAGGATGGAGGGGTGAAGGTGCTTGGCATATCAGAGGACTGCAGTACACTTCACATGCCAGGTCAAGGCCATGCGGGCTACTGTAGGGTTAACCGTATCGTGCACCCTGGGGCACTTTCTGGAAGCCCGATCTGTGGCATGAGGGGAGAATGAAGAGCCCTCAGAGGCTAGCTGTTGCATACTGTTAATACAAGAGCAGTGTGTGTGCGGCATACACTCATTTAGCAAGACAGTCAAAGCAAAAAAGGGAAGGAACAAAGAAAAACAAAGGGGGGCCTCCCGACAATCAAACTTCCCTTCCCCTCATGTCTCCATACCCCATACTTTCCCCTCAAAGCATCTGTCGCCCTGAACCCGCAAGTCTAACAAGAAACCATACAAATGCAAACAGTCCAAACTCTTCGGGGTATTGCTAGTGGTGGCTTGCCTGATTTAGATGGATCTATGTATAGTGCACCAGTGCCTCTCGGCTACATACATCCTACGAGTGGCCCTCCTGGGTCAACTGCAAGTAAGTCACGAAGTCACTCCTTGGGTCCATGCCCTGTTCCGACTCCTCTGCTATTGCCTGATCGCTCTCCAGCAAAACTGGGGTGGCGGCCTCTCCGTGCCCGTGGGCCTCTGCATCAGATGATTCTGGCGAGCCTACAGGTCCTTGTGTCCGGTGGGCTCTAGTGCACTGGCACAGTGTAAGACCCGAGCTTTAGGTCGCGTGGAGGCCCTTCATTTTGGAAAAGTCCCAGGGTCAGCGTTAGAGCAGTGTCCAGGCAGTTTTTCGGTCGCCCAATCCCATGCAGACTCAGGGGTATGAAAGAAATGGGAACGCTCATCATGAATCACCCTGAGTCTGGCCAGAAATAAAAGCATATATTTCAGGTTAAGGGCCCTGAGTATTTTTTAACTTTATCGAAAGAATGCCGTTGCCTTTGAGTTTTGCTGGTGTAGTCTGGAAAAATCATAATTCGGGACACTTGAAAAGTTAGTGAACCATCTTTGCGAGCCTCACGTAAGATGGCATCCCTATCATGGTAGTCGGGATATCTGGAAAACCATGAACATGGTGGGGTCCAACAGCAGGGGGCGTTGGGCCAGTGATCTATGCTCCCTCTTTATGACAAACCATTGATACAGAGTCATTAGGGAGCCATGTTTGCAGCCAGTCTTGCAGAAAATCTGCCAGAATCGGATAATTCCGACCCCTCCAGATGTGTCATATCTTAATAGATATGGCACATTTCTGCTCTCTCCCTGTCACACAATGCAGTGCAGTACGTTGTCTTGCTGCGTTGTGTGACCTTTTAGTAAATCTGTCCCTAACTGTGATATGGGGCTGATGCATGTATTTATACCACTCACTAGAGTGGTCTGGCTAGCTTGCAGATTAAAAGCATTGCAGGGACAATTAGCAAAGCAGAGTGCCAATGTAGGAAAAACTATTTTTTATATATTAATAACTCACCCTTAAAGTTTGTCTTGAAAGCCCAAAGGGTGAGTAGTTAACATATTAAAAAATGGTGCACTGCATATTGGAAATAGCGTGACTTTACAATGACCAAATATCTAATAAATGTTTTCACTGTGTAGGCTAAGCTAGATTCTCCATGAACAGGCCTCAGTATAATTAAAAAAATGTTTTCGCTTCATCATTTGACGTTAGTCTGCTTCTTGATGTTGATGCGTGCCCTATGATGAAGCATGACACCATCTAGTGTGTGAGGGCAGTATTAAAAACAAGATGGATTTCCCAAACGATGAGAAATAAGCAGCGCCCAGGGACAGATTGGTCCAGCTGATTCCCCTTTCCCTTCCCAGGGTGTGTGTCTAAGTATAATTAAAACCTTAATTTATATCTTCAAAGTTATTTTTCACTTAGTTTCAGAAGTCTAACTTAATGGTGAACTATAAAAATTTACTTTTTGCTACCTGAGACAAAATTGGTTTACTACTGTTTTGCCACTAATTTCACCTCCGGAGGTCAATGTACATCCCTAGCTGGAGTTATTGATCCTTATTTCCAGTGTACTATGACCTGCCCTCTGTGCCCAGGAAAGCAGGAGTGGCCACTTAATAAGGGTGAGAGGAACAAGTGGAAGGACGGGACAGCCTTCACAGCACCTCTTTTGAATTTAAGGTATCAAAATGATCGGCTTCCATTCTTTCCCAGGGCACTCCTAGACTCTCTGGTTACAGTTCCTGTAGGAGAAAAACAGTTCTTGGCCTGACGGAGAGAGGATACCTCATCTAAATGGGGGGCATGCTTAGGGTGAGCCAGATCCCCTTCTGATGGATGAAGTGGTTACCCATTTTGGATATAGGGCTTCTGGGAAATTTTACAGTAAAGCAACAAGAAAGTTCTGAAAATGATGAAGGGAGACCGGATTGAGGGGAAAAATGCTCTAATTACATGCTAGTGCCCAGGATAAAACTGAGATCATCACCACCTCTTCATAACATGTTTGGTACAGGGAAGACTGATATATGAAGAAGAAGAAGGCCTACTGGAAGAAAGAAGACTATATGACTCCTGACTACTACCCGCACCGAGGGACTGGAACAGTTCTGCAAGGGTCATGTGGTTGACCTTCTGTTTGCCTGCAGTAGAGACTCATAAAGCAGAAGGACGCCTGGGGCAGAAAAAGCCTGAGCTGACAACAGAGTGCTGGATCCTACAGGAGGCCTTGCTGGAGAGAGATATGGTGTCTAGAGTCTGACATTAGGAACTGGGGGTTGCAAGAGTGACTAGAACATATTTTTCAATTATTTGAGAAGACAGAGAATTACTCATTTTTTTTCTCCTCCAGAGTAATAGGACAGTACAGAGGCTTGCGTAAGAGAGTTGGATCCTCAGTGGGCAAAAAAATTAGATTCATACAAGCTTTTGCTTTGCTGAATATGAATTCAGCAGGTTGTGCTGACCGTCATGTTTTTTATGGCAATGCCCCTACCTGTCACGATCTTGAGGGCTCCCTCAGAGACACAGGGGTTAGATTTCTAGCCCCCCCCAGTGCAAGGACTTAGTTCAGTGTACCAACACAAAGTAGAAATTCAGTTGGACTGCGACAGGTACACAACCCTCTAAGCAATACTGTGCGGGTGGTGTTTTCTGGTCACAATTAGTCCATCTATAGGAGTTCAGGGACACAGCATAACTCCAAACCTTCGTTCATAACTGAAAAACACACTCAAACATAGCACTAAGAAACATGGGATAAAAGTTCAAAATGGCGATTTCTAAAACCCAAGCCTCGTGTTTAAAAAATGAATGGTAACCACACAGAATGAGACAATAAATGAAGCAATGTGTGACATGGCCAGCAAAAACAATATGGACATTCCTAACATAGTTACCAAGGGGCATATTATCAAGCGGCAGCGATAATTATCGCTGGCCGCTGTTAGCGTGAGGAATCCTATCGCCGGCTATCGCTGGAAAGTATCGCCATGCTAGCGCTGTAATAATAACGCTTAGCGCAAAGGCGATAATTTTCCAGTGATATTGATGTTTTACATGGAACATCGCTGGTTTTCCAGTGATGTCCCATGGAAAACGGCGATATACTTGGTGATAGGGCCTGTGGTCTTAGCCACACAATCCACCCCCCATGTTAGGTATGCCTTAGTCAGGAATTTAGCAGACGTTAAATTCCTGCGTTAAGGCATACTTAACGCAATTTAAAATATCGCTAACCCACGTTGCTAATATGGCGATACCTGGGTTAGCGATATTTCCCCCTGTTGTTTTCACAGGCACGCCCCCTTTGCATCTCATTAGCGATGCGATGGGAGGCGTGCAGAAAACGGACGCTAAGTCAGGAATCACGCGCTAGCGTGTCCTTGTTAATTCGGCGATAGAATTATCGCCGCTTTCCGTCCGAAAACGGACGCTAAAGTGGCGATAATTCATTAACGCCGCCTTGTTAATATGCCCCCAAGTTCCTAGCATCCTAACACCTTATCGCTACTTCTAGGTGCTATGCTAAGATTTAGCAGAAACAGAAAATTGCAACCCTTTAAATCGAGCTTCTGAAGATGGATCACACAGGATACCTTTCTCAGTAAAAAACTAGCTATTGAGCTATTCTCTATCACAGCAGCCATTGCCTGGGAATGGTAAGCAGTGCCGGGCTGAAGGACACTTCTCTGCTCTGCTCTCAGAGCCTCAGAGCAACCCTCGACTGGTGCTGGTTTGTAGCAGCAAAGCGGCTTGACCTATGGCCTGATCATGACATTATGATAGCTCTGTCACAAAGCCTCTTCCCCAAATACTTAGATACTGGAGTTTTTATAGTATCTGATCACAGATTTTATCTCATCTTTATAAGTTTGGCGACACTAAAATGCTAACATGACAAAATAAGTATGGCAATAAATGTGTCATCCTGAATCACATGTAGACATTTTAGCCTGTGCTGTAAGTGTTCATATTAACATGGCAGTGACCATATCATAGACAACAAAACATGTCAGCCTAGATAGAAGGCGGACATGATGCTAACACTTCTATGCATATCTAAACGTAATACTTTCTAATAGAAATCGATTAAAGAGTCTGAAGATAAGCACATGATAAAAACAGAAGAGATTTATATGGGCCTTGTCACAGTGCTCATGACATTCCTGGTTACTTTTATGATATGCATGTTGATAGATTAAAATCTAATCAGGCAAAGCACTATATCTATGACTAATGTGGCTGGGTACAAAAATATAAATCGAAGAAACCCCACAGCAGCATGCAGCTTCCTGAAAACTACTCACCAAACTTTCAGTGCCTTCAGAGGAGCTGAAGTGCAGGCACAGAGATCTCTGCTGGACCACTGGACCACTGGAGATCTCTTAATAGGGTGCGAGAAGGACAGACCTCCGCCACTCTGATGGACGGTGGGACGCTCACCAAAGATAAGTCAAGAGCTAAGTCCCAAAGCAAACACTTTCCCTTGGATGATACGCTTGGTGTATCAGACCTCCACTCGATTAGGGTCAGCCTCAAATCTCGCCTTAGTGCTGGTCAACTGAAAATTAATATTTTTCAATGGTGCTTTTCGTTTTCTAAGTGGATTTTACTTTAAAACTTTCAAATACATCTCTCAGGTCCCCGTTATCCAATTTTAATAATTTGGGTGTCTTTTTGCTTATGCACATCTCTCTATTTTTCTAAATTGATTTGGGAGATTTGTTGTGTTGTTTTTGGGACTTTAACCTTATTTGTACTGCTTTAACTTACCAGGCATTTCTCTTTTTCTAGGGACTTGTCAGCTGCTTGTAACATAGCTACAATGGGTTGAGCAGAGTTTCCCTGAGTTGTGTGTTGAAACCTAACCAGCAAGTGTTCATTACATTTATAATGGTTCCCCCATTCCCAAATGATGAACCCACTTTCTGACACTCTAAAAGTCTTTCCTTATCCAGCTTTACATTTCTAATTTTCATCAATTAAGAAAACTCTTGAGGAGTTTGTGGAGACTACGGGAATTGTCAAGGATGGATAGAGTAGGAGGGCTATGTAGGCTGGTGGCTCTGCAGTTTAATCATCTCACCACATTAGATCTTATGGGGCTTTGATGACACATAGACATGATCTTATTATACCCATACTGGGGTTTGAGGATACTAGTCCGAGGTGTCATATTTCTGCAGTTGCTTTCTTCCTGCAATCTCTTTCTATAGTTTTACATCCTCAGATTGCATGCTATCCCTAAAAGCCTCATCCCACTATATCCTAAAGGTCTACATGAAAATCTGACTGTCTCCTAAAACTTGCAATTCATCCTTAGTCTTTCTTTCTCTTGAAAGACTCAGGGGCTTATTTACAAGCCCCTTGCGCCGCCTGTGCGTCACTTTTTATATGAGAAAAAGTGACGCACTGGCGGCGCAAGGGGCTTGTAAATAAGCCCCTCGGTTCATACCTCGGTCCTTTGCATGCCAACTCCCTCTGAGCATAGCTTACTCTAACTTCCCTCTCAATCTCCTTTATTATACTTCTGCAAATCACCGGCACCTCATTTCAAAGATCACAACTTCCCCTCTTTGAAACCATATCCATCCTAATCTCCTCTAGTTTATCTACACATCCCATTAACCATTTACAAAGCTTTGCTAAGCCGCAGCAAATGGTCAAACCTCACTCCTCCTTAATCTAATTTACCATGCTGCATATGCATGGAATGATATCCTTGAGAGAAGAAGACTAATCCGGATAACCAACAATCATTTAACAGCCCCTGGATTAACCACTAACCTTGAGTTCCGGAGTAGCGTGCTACTTGCCATAATTTGCTTCAGGGGTAGAAAGTACTGTTTAAATCCAATTAGAATTCAAAGCATGTAATGCCACACGAATTGAGGAAATCTGAGGAAGGGATCACAAAGCAGCGCAATTGTGAACAGCAATGCTTGTTCGTAAAAATCACCCTTTGCAAATAGATTTTTTCCCAAAATGATCCGAGGGACCATAGCCACCCAATGGAAGTAGTGCCCTAAGCACCTTATTTTGGCGAAAGAAATATACATTTTGAAATTATGTATTTTTGAAAAGGAAATGCTCTGCTCACAGGAGAACTATCAAACGTATAAAGGAATGTTCTCATTTATTTATTTACTTATTAGAAAAGCTTCAGCCTGTCGTGGATTGTTTCTTTCTAGCGCAGAATGCAGTGAAGATCCAGTCTTTGGCACTCATCTTCAATTTGGTGGGGGATGAATTGAACCACTAGAGGAGGAGTGTTCGCATGTTTTCCTGGGTGGCCGAGATGATGTCTTTGACGAGGCTTCTTTCAGTTCTTTTTAAGGTTGGCAAGTTGCATTTTTTTCTCAGATAAGTGCAGTTCCTAATAAAGCGCTACACTAACTAACAGCATCTCAACTTGCTGAAGCCTATATGTCTACTCATGGATAAATGTGTCCATCTTAAATTCCACCAGGATTGTGAACAGATCCTGCAAATATCTGACACTCCTCAGATAAGGGGAAATCAGAGAATGATCACTGCCCATACGTTGGTAGCACGTTTTTCATACTATGATGCTTCTCATGTACACAAGAGTCTGTGGAATCTGTTCTTTAATGTTCTTGGTGTCTATCTTGGCCATTATCCTTTTCCCCTTTTGTCCAAGGAGGTTGGTTTGTACATGGCTGAAGGACACCACGCTATTGACTTTTGCCTTGGCTTTAGGAGATATATATAATCATATGATCCGTGATAGACGAGATTGACCAAAGCTCATCTTCCTCATTCCTCAATACGGTTTGCATAAATGGCCATTCAAAAGAATTTAAAGCCTTCTGTGGGGCATATTCTCAAGGACTTGTAGCCGATTTATCGGCACTTTAGAGCCGCAAAAGTGGCGATAGATTTATCGCCCTATTCTCAAGCTGGTGCAAACTGCCGATATCGCCAGTTTTCCAGCGATAGCTGCCGCAAAAAAACATCGCCACGGATGAGAGCGACAACTAACGCTAATGATATGCAGAGTAGGCGTTCCCGTGCAGAAACACACGAAAACACCACTTCGCGATATTCTCAACGACCAGCCAGATCGGCGAAGCGATCCAAAAACAGGCGATAAGGCGCGTTAGCAGCAGGGATTTAACACCTGCCTATTACTTCTGTAAAGCAGGACGACAACCTGCAGTAGAAAGGGAGCCCAGCCCAGAGCCACATCTGAAGACCAACAGATGCCATGGAGCCAATGATCATGCAGCTTGGAGATCCAAGAGGGCCACAACACCCACCGCCACCACCTCAAGGACCCTCCCCCCCCCGGACCACCCCCCGGACTACCACCTAGGCAGCGCAGAAGACGACAGCGGGCGTTCCTAAAATGCACCAGCCTCAGACACTCAACGCCAGTGGATGCCATTGCCCACTACAGGCTCAAAAGGACAACCATCCTCCCCATCCTGACCCACATTGCCCACAGGCTGACGGTACCAACACAGCGGAGAACCAACATCCCTCCGCAGACAAAACTGCTGGCTGTGCTGCACCTGTTGGCCTCTGGTACCTTCCAGCCAACAACTGCCAGAGTCGGAGGAGTCTCACAGCCAGCCCTATCAAACTTCCTCACACTTGTCTTGGATGCATGTCCACAAAAGCAACGGCAGGCCCCTGTATCCGCACCACACACCAGTTCCAATTCGTAGTGTTCCTGCACAACCAACCCCAACGCCAGCCGTTGCTTGACGCCTCTGTGCTCCAGATCCAAGATTGTAGTTACTGAAATGGGGGTGCGCCAGGTCATGAAGTCCAGTAGTCAACAGTAGTGTAAAAACAGTTCTTCATTACAAATACATAAATTAACAATACGAAAAGCTCAGCCAACGCGTTCCATTCCCAACGGCGAACTTCATCAGGGCATTGTGTGGATTCAATTAACTGCATATGCTGCGGGAACTCCCCAATACAATTCCATCTTCCGAAAGTCAGTATTCAGAAACCTGTTGGATAAATGGTGCCAATGGTCAAGCGTCCGTATAGTCACAAACGTAATCTGGTACAGTGTATTGCACTTGGACAAACCGGAATGCTAACAGGTATGATAAATCCTGCATAAAAAGACCGTAACAGAAGTTCGTGTGGTCGTAACCTTCGTAGGAAAGAAAAGGAAGGTTACGACCACATGAACTTCTGTTACGGTCTTATTATGCAGGATTTATCATACCTGTAAGCATCACGGTTTGTATCAGCTTGATACCCCTGCACCTTCACTTCCCCCACACTGCACAGGAACAGCTGGAGACCAAGCAAGGGAACAACACCATAGCTGGCTTACTGCACGTGTTGGGAGCAATTGACTGCACACATGTACTACTTCTGCCCCCTGCAGACACTGCACACAATAACCGCAACAGAAACCACACGCATTCCATCAATGTGCAGGCAAAAGTGGACCACCAGGGCCTGGTCACGAATGTCGTTGCAAACTTCCCAGGCAGTGTGCATGATTCCTACATCTTCCGCAAGTCCATCACCAACCAGCGCTTTGAGGATGGCACCTATGGAAATGCACTGCTCGTTCGGTAAGTACCAACTGAACACACCACACACCTCAACTCCACAATCATACAACTCACAACTGTGGGAATGCACACGTTACAAAATCACATACAACATGCCAATCAACATGCCCAACTACCAGACACGACAACACTAGTAACTGTGGTAACCGTGGCCAGCCATGTAGACAAACCATCCACGGCATGGCACCTCTGCCACACAATTGCAGAATGTGGGGAGAGGTGGGAACCAAGTATGTGCGAAGGAGGCAAGTGACCCATCAATAAGAATGTACACAATGCCAAGTGTGGCGGTGATGTGCTGGACAGACTTCAGTATGCAGAGCACAGACATGTCCATGTGGACATATAGTGCTGGTGTTTGTAGTGTTGTGGACAGTGGACGCAAACAGGTTACCTCAGGCAGTGTGGAAGACCTTGGACATGTAGCTTTGTCGTCGTCCCCTGTAAGCGTAAGCGGAGTGGGCTGGGCTGGCGTATGCCAGTCCAGCGTAGGGGTGTGAACAATGAGCCCGGGGCTCTGGGCGTGGTTCAGTTCTGGGCTGGACAAGAAAGTAACTAATGCGTGTGACTCAAGTTCCACAACATGAGCAACATGGACGTAAGGGGGAATCACTGACCCTACATTCATCCATACTTTCATACTTGAATGATCATAGACATGACACATCTGTGTGAATTTGAATGTTTCATCCACATTCAGTGGAGTGTTGAAGCTGGAGCAGTACAGGGACATGCAAACCCCACTTTACATTGCTGCCCCGTGGAGGGCCAGCCAGAGTCCTTTAGGGAATGACAAGTTCATCGGAAGAGGAAGAGTTCAGTCCGCAGTCTGATTGCTGTGTCATTGGTAACCAATAGTATAAGAAGGAGAATCCTTTGGGCTAAATTACTGGTAACAGTAGAACTGGGAGTTTTAACCCTATCAATGTCATGCAACACACACTCAAATGCTAACGCTCCAAGTATACCTTTGGGAAGACTGCTCATACATCTGGAAGACAATCTAAACAATATACCACATTTTTAGAAAAATATCAAAATCTTTTATTAAAAAGTCTCATAAAGCATAAAAAACCACACAGACATAAATCATAAGATTACAGTGCACAAAATCTTTGAATGAGCTTGAACAAACTCCTAAGTGTAATTCATACACATATACATCAAAAAACAATTTAAAAAAACATATGAGAGTACATTAAAATAGACAAAAATAATATGTCATTGAAAATCAACCATCCGTGATTACACAAATTCTAGGGCTGGAGCCCGGTATGCCTCACTTCGTTGAATACTCAAAGGCCCAGACCGTGACACAGATTAGGTTGTATTCAAAAGGGCGTCAACGCGTTTCGATGGCTAGTGGATAATACCATCTTTGTCAAGACAAACAGATTCCGACTCTCAGAAAATTAAAAAGCAACAATGCTGCAGTCAATAAACACCTGCATAATAGAAACACATGACTTAAAACCTCAAAGTATATACATATAACACAATAAATCACTGTATTAATGACATGATCCTACTGATGTAATGTTAAAAAAGGAGATTTAAACATCAACTAATAATCAACCAGAACATATAATCCCCTTCCCAATTTAAAAAAAAAAAAAACAATCACATTCATTCTTCTCACTAACTGCTCCCACAGTTTCATACTTGCGTAATATTTACCAAAATAGAAATGACTGCCTTACGTATTAATTCTACTGCAATTGGACCTTCAAAGGCAGGGCTTACCTATATTCAATGGGGTAAGCCACTTCAACTTCCAGAAACTGTTATGGTCATGGGAGGATAAAATAAATCCTTCCGTCGTCCAAATGAAGAGATATATATATATCTATGGGGAAAATTAGAATCGTATTATAAGCGACCCTCCTTCCTCCTTATTGTTTGGTCCCCATTATTCTTTTTCGGAAAGCTTTATCTCTCTCACCTGGATTATTAGTATTGACTGGCCGCCTTGTTTTTCATACCACCAGGAAGTAAAAATTTGAGGATAAACTATATCTCTTGTCAATTCCTTAGTCACTGTAACGACAGGTATAATCTAAATTAGTCCCCATTGCTCGCTAGCTGGGGCTACTCGTGGTATCACATAGAGCCGCCATAGTAAGTTTGTATTCTAAGTACCTGATCGGAGAATGACGGAATTCAAGGATTTTAATTTTATGTCCTAGGTACTTATTTTCGTATTTTCCTCTGGCTTCCACGTGCCCTTTTATAATTAGGATCTAGACAAGAAAAGTATACATTTATGTATAATTATGCACCAATGATATTGGGAAATAATTATCTCTATCATTATTATTGTGGTTTAAGCAGAATTAAAATTTTAAAATCATAGGACAGCTGGACTCATATTCTTAAGATTATTGCTGCCGGTATCAGTGATTTCTATCGATCGTTTAGTCTAACCTAATTAAACTTTAAAAGGAGCCTGTCAACTTCCTCTACTTTTATTCAACAGACATGTGTCTGTGACTACTTAAACAAACTCTCTTTCGCCAATCGATCTCTACTCGCTAAAGAAAACATTTTTCTAGTTATGTTCTGCACTGCGCCCTCACCCAACACTCATAATTGCCAACCTTAAACATTGCTGCAGAATAAAAGGAAAAATGTAAGTATTCTCTAATAACATACATTGCTTTCATATTTGCCTTAATGATCCAGGAAGCAATGCTGGCTGTCAAGTCATTGAGAAAAGTCTTTAAGAGTTTAAAATACTTCTAAGCTACGAACGCTCTCTATATATTAAAGGAGATTAGCCCCTCCCGGCACATGCAGACCGCAATGGCAAACACTTACTTCTGGCAATATCGTCCGATCGCAGTGGCGTCTTCCTGATAGTATGTGATGGCGGGAGAAAGGTTTAATCCGACGAAAACACGGTATTATTTATACCGTTTCCCATTACTTACACCTGTGTATCATTAGTTACACACGGCGTTCGCCGGTTCGAGCCCAATCGGGACCGACTTCCGACGAGTAATAGAAAGAGACAAAGGCAGAGACCCTCTACTCTGCCTAGCGGCAACCAGCGCCATCTTAGAATGGATATCTGGCTAATTTATTATGTTCAAGAATCGGCAGTTATTGTTAAAATAGATAAAAGTTAAAAAATCGGGATCAAATTTTATCAACAGTTGAAATTGTTTTTATATTGATCTTATATTATAAAAAGTACATTGAGAAAAGTTTAAACCTTCATCACCTCCTTGTCTATATAACTGGAAATACCAGATGAAAATGAATGATTTATACACTTTTTCATATTAATAATCAGACATTTTTTAGATGTCACTGGATCGAATTTTACAACAAAATCCGATCACCTTTAACAAATAACAAAACGGATATTCATCAAATGGTATAAAAAGACCCCCATAATATTAAAGTCGATTTTTAAACCATTTGTGCCTCCTCATTTTGCAGGACTGATATTGTGCAGTTAAATTTAAAAAAAGGTGCATGGTTGCATCCACCTTTTTTATATGTAAGCCCTATCGGGGGTGCAGGTAGAGAAACCCGCGGCTATACAAAAGTACTGATGTAATGGCTGTATAAGACCAGCCTATAAATATTATTCGCGGCCCTTTTAACAAGTTATAAGGGACCCCAGCCAGCAGGGCTACATCCCTATGTGGATTGTTGTTTGGACTGACCATCTAAACAAAGGACATCCAATCCTCTCTGGTATTTAGACCTTTAATGACGGTGTTCAACTGGCAAATATACCATTGCTCTCTCATCTTTCTGACCCTATCCACATCGCCTCCGCGCCTGTTAATCTTTATTTTTTCGAGAATGAACCACCGAAAATCCTCACATTTGTGACCTCGTTCAGCAAAGTGAGTAGTCAGTGGTGCATTTTCTTTATTGATGCGTACGGAGGACTTATGTTCTAATAGCCTGTATCTTAATTCTCGTCCAGTCTCGCCCACATAGCCCAAACCACATGGGCAAATTAAAAAATAAACAACATTTTTGCTTCTGCAGTTTGTCAGGGCCACTGATGAAAAGGTCTGGCCATTGTGTTCTAGTTTTTTGGCTACTAGGCATTGTTCACACATAGAACATGATCCACATTTGTGGTTCCCTACAGCTTTAGATTGATATAAGGTGGTTTGGATATTCTCATCTTGGTCAGTATATGTGTGGACTAATGAATTGCGTATGTTTTTGTTACGCTTAAAAGCGAACATGGGTTTATTAATGGGATCTTCTCTGTCGTCATTGATGATTTTCCAATTTCTATTAATTATATTTTTGATTTGATTGCTAATGTGAGAAAATTTACTTACAAACACTATTTTTTCATAAGCTAGTTTTTGATCTTTCTTGTTTGTGGTACCTAACAGGGCTTCTCTATTATAGAATCTGGCTCTTTTATATGAGTTTTTAATTAGTTTTTTTGGATAACCTCTATCACTAAGTTTTTTCTTTAGTGTATCCGAATGTAAATAAAAGTCTTCGAGTGTAGAACAGTTTCTGCGGAGACGCAAGAATTCCCCAAAGGGGATATTATCTTTCTGTACTTTGGGGTGATTACTTGCGTAATGTAACAGGGTATTTTTATCTGTCGGCTTACTATATAATTCTACAGCTAATTTCCCATCTAGATCTTTAATGCAGATGTCCAAGAAATCAATTCTGGAATTACTGCATTGGGAAGTGAATCTCAAATTTGGGTCACCCAGATTGAGCCAAGAAATACATTCTGTCAATTGGTCACTGGCACCGTTCCAGATGAAAATAATATCATCAATGAAACGATACCAGTGACTAATATTTTCGAAAAAAGGTGCTAGTTCGTTGAAAATGTGAACTGTTTCAAATTTGCTAACATAGAGGCAGGCCAGACTTGGGGCGCAGGTTGCGCCCATACTGGTCCCCTTAATTTGGTGATAGAGATCTTTTTTTTATAGGAAAAAGTTATTCTTCAGAACCATGCTGATACAGCTCATGATGAAGTCCAAATTGCCACCACCTAGATTTTCTGTTTCTAAAATTGTTTTGACTGTTGTTATAGTGTCATCTTGGGGAATGTTCGTGTATAGGGCTTCAATATCCAGCGTGACCAGAAACTGGGTCACCCTGTTGAAACCCAATCCCTCAAAGGTGGCAATAGCATGGGCCGAATCTCTAAGGTAAGATGTTTGTTTTGCAACAATAGGTTTTAAAAAGAAATCAGCATACTTGCTAAGAGGTTCCAAAATAGAACCTATACTACTCACTATGGGACGCATTGGGGGTCATGGCTGTTTTTATGGATTTTCGGCAATCCGTAAATTGCTGGTGTTATGGGATCTGTGGTAAATAAGAATTTATATTCTTCATCACAGATCCAATCTTCACTTCTAGCTAGATCGAGTAATTCGCGGACCTCTCTCCTCAATTGGATGTTATTGATATGGGAGACCTGCCTGTAATGTTCTTAAACATTCAAAAGATTAATCATTCTCACATCATAATCTTTATCATCAAAGACTACAACCCCACCGCCTTTGTCGGCGGGCTTAATAATGATGCTGGTATCTTCCTTGAGTTGTTTTAAGGCTATTCTATGGGAATGTGAGAAGTTGTTGTGTGATTTGAATGGACGATCAAAAAGATGTTTAATTTCAATTTCAACGGATTTTTCAAAAATCTCGATATTTTTACTTACTTGGCCTAGAGTCGGGGTAAAGGTTGATTTGCCCCGCAGGCCAGTAATATTCATACTAGGGCGACTCTCTCTCCCTGTAAAGAAATCCCTGAGTCTAATTTTCCTAAAAAATGATTTGAGATCTTTCTCAAATTCAAATTTGTTTGGGGCTACTGTAGGGGCAAAGCTGAATCCTCTCTCAAGAACTTCCTTTTCTAAATTAGTAAGGTTTTTTTGCAGATACATTTATAATGGGGATTTTATCTACCGCCAATATCTGCGGTTCCTGGTCTTCAAATATTCCTGAGGCGGATAATTTGCTGCCACTTCCCCCCTGTTTGCACTCCTGTAGTTCCCTTGGTCTCTCTTTTGGCGTTGCCCTAAAAAAGGCTCTGTTTCCATATTGTAGCGCATTCTCCCCCTGGTGTCATGTTGCTGATTCTCTTCCTCACTACTCGAGCAGGAGGTATCTGAGAAAGTAATCCTCTTGTTACCTCCTCTCGAGTAGATGGGTTTTTGGAAGGTTGGTTTCTCCCATCACTGTTCCCTTTTGGAATCATAATAATCTTTCTCCAAATAGGGATATGTTTTTTCTGCACCAAATTTCTCAATATCTTTCCTAAGTTTATTAGTTTTTTTATTAACTAGGTATTCCCTATAACCTTCGGCTTCCAGTTTCATTTCTTCAATTCTTTTTTTGATTTCCTCTATTAAATTGGTGTCTTTTATTTTATTCTCTAAGTCTTCAATGTTTTTCTTCTCAATGATTATTATCTCATGTGCCGTCTCTATGATTAAAATGAGCCAGTCCCGGCTACAACGATTACCAATATGCGACCACGTCTCTAAAAATTTTTTATGCTCGACAAATAATCCTGGCTCATTTCTTATTTGAAGACCAATTGGTATCACGCCTGTTTTTAGATACTCGATGAGGAATTCAGCGTGTAGCTCGGTACGAATTAATTTCTTTTTCAAATTATATAATTTAAGTAGATGTTCTTGATTAGTAGGATTCGTACCGTTGGTGGTTCTACTCCTAGAGTTTGAGTTAATAAGTCTATTGAATTGGTCTTCAGAAAAACTGAACGTTTTAAAATTGTCCATATTTTCTCTAATGAAAGGCAATTATGACCTTATGGAGTACTCGATACTTCCAAGAGCAAACACCTCTTCAACACAACTGGGCTGTACTGGAAATTAAGAGAAAAAAAGAGGAACCCCTTAAAGCCAAAGGAATAGGGTTATATACAATAGTATAAGAAGGAGAATCCTTTGGGCTAAATTGCTGGTAACAGTAGAACTGGGAGTTTTAACCCTATCAATGTCATGCAACACACACTCAAATGCTAACACTCCAAGTATACCTTTGGGAAGACTGCTCATACATCTGGAAGACAATCTAAACAATATACCACATTTTTAGAAAAATATCAAAATCTTTTATTAAAAAGTCTCATAAAGCATAAAAAACCACACAGACATAAATCATAAGATTACAGTGCACAAAATCTTTGAATGAGCTTGAACAAACTCCTAAGTGTAATTCATACACATATACATCAAAAAACAATTTAAAAAAAACATATGAGAGTACATGAAAATAGACAAAAATAATATGTCATTGAAAATCAACCATCCGTGATTACACAAATTCTAGGGCTGGAGCCCGGTATGCCTCACTTCGTTGAATACTCAAAGGCCCAGACCGTGACACAGATTAGGTTGTATTCAAAAGGGCGTCGACGCGTTTCGATGGCTAGTGGATAATACCATCTTTGTCAAGACAAACAGATTCCGACTCTCAGAAAATTAAAAAGCAACAATGCTGCAGTCAATAAACACCTGCATAATAGAAACACATGACTTAATACCTCAAAGTATATACATATAACACAATAAATCACTGTATTAATGACATGATCCTACTGATGTAATGTTAAAAAAGGAGATTTAAACATCAACTAATAGTCAACCAGAACATATGATCCCCTTCCCAAATTTCTTTAAAAAAAAAACAATCACATTCATTCTTCTCACTAACTGCTCCCACAGTTTCATACTTGCGTAATATTTACCAAAATAGAAATGACTGCCTTACGTATTAATTCTACTGCAATTGGACCTTTAAAGGCAGGGCTTACCTATATTCAATGGGGTAAGCCACTTCAACTTCCAGAAACTGTTATGGTCATGGGAGGATAAAATAAATCTTTCCGTCGTCCAAATGAAGAGATATATATATATCTATGGGGAAAATTAGAATCGTATTATAAGCGACCCTCCTTCCTCCTTATTGTTTGGTCCCCATTATTCTATTTCGGAAAGCTATATCTCTCTCACCTGGATTATTAGTATTGACTGGCCGCCTTGTTTTTCATACCACCAGGAAGTAAAAATTCGAGGATAAACTATATCTCTCGTCAATTCCTTAGTCACTGTAACGACAAGTATAATCTAAATTAGTCCCCATTGCTCGCTAGCTGGGGCTACTCGTGGTATCACATAGAGCCGCCATAGTAAGTTTGTATTCAAAGTACCTGATCGGAGAATGACGGAATTCAAGGATTTAAATTTTATGTCCTAGGTACTTATTTTCGTATTTTCCTCTGGCTTCCACGTGCCCTTTTATAATTAGGATCTAGACAAGAAAAGTATAAATTTATGTATAATTATGCACCAATGATATTGGGAAATAATTATCTCTATCATTATTATTGTGGTTTAAGCAGAATTAAATTTTTAAAATCATAGGACAGCTGGACTCATAGGGGCCGATTCCGATCTCGGCCGGTAGGGCTCCGAATCGGATTCGGCATTACCGGATCCGATTCGGAGCCCTGTTTCCCGACCGATTCGTACGTGCGTCCGGGCGAGCGAGTACGAAGCGAAATCTCCGACCGACTCGTTCGCAAGACCCAGCCGCACCGACCGACTCGTTCGCGAAAGCCGACCGCTCTGACCGAATCGCTCGGACACGCCTCGCACCGCGCTATGGAGACGTTCCCCGGCCGGGCAAGTACGATGCGCGCTGCGAGCAGTCCGACCGACTCGCGCCGTCCGGCTCGAAGAAGCAGTCGGAGCCGTACTTTGGGGGTCCGTGTCGGACCCCCCTGTATGCGTATCTGCGTGAGTCGCACACAGGGGGGACCCATTGGTCTCCCCTACCTGTGCGTGTACGGCGCGAGTCGCTTCGCCGTGTACCGGCTGTAGAGGGCGCCCTTGTTCGCCTCGCACCCATTGAGTCAATGGGAGCCCGCGTACGCGTTGTACGACCGGCTCCCATTGACTTCAATGGGAGTCCGACCGACTCGAGTCCGATAGCATACGTGCGCATCGTACTCGTTCGGTCGGGCTGCTAGGGTCCGATTCGGTCGGAAATCTCTCCGGGTCCGGCTCGGTCGGTGAGATTTCCGGCCCGAATCGGAATCGGCCCCTTATTCTTAAGATTATTGCTGCCAGTATCAGTGATTTCTATCGATCATTTAGTCTAACCTAATTAAACTTTAAAAGGAGCCTGTCAACTTCCTATACTTTTATTCAACAGACATGTGTCTGTGACTACTTAAACAAACTCTCTTTCGCCAATCGATCTCTACTCGCTAAAGAAAACATTTTTCTAGTTATGTTCTGCACTGCGCCCTCACCCAACACTCATAATTGCCAACCTTAAACATTGCTGCAGAATAAAAGGAAAACTGTAAGTATTCTCTAACAACATACATTGCTTTCATATTTGCCTTAATGATCCAGGAAGTAATGCTGGCTGTCAAGTTATTGACAAAAGTCTTTAAGAGTTTAAAATACTTCTAAGCTACGAACGCTCTCTATATATTAAAGGAGATTAGCCCCTCCCGGCACATGCAGACCGCAATGGCAAACACTTACTTCTGGCAATATCGTCCGATCGCAGTGGCGTCTTCCTGATAGTATGTGATGGCGGGAGAAAGGTTTAATCCGATGAAAACACGGTATTATTTATACCGTTTCCCATTACTTACACTTGAAATCATTAGTTACACACGGCGTTCGCCGGTTCGAGCCCAATCGGGACCTACTTCCGAAGAGTAATAGAAAGAGACAAAGGCAGAGACCCTCTACTCTGCCTACCGGCAACCAGCGCCATCTTAGAATGGATATCTGGCTAATTTATTATGTTCAAGAATCGGCAGTTATTGTTAAAATAGATTAAAGTTTAAAAATCAAGATCAAATTTTATCAACAGTTGAATTTTTTTTTATATTGATCTTATATTATAAAAAGTACATTGAGAAAAGTTTAAACCTTCAACACCTCCTTGTCTATATAACTGGAAATACCAGATGAAAATGAATGATTTATACACTTTTTCATATTAATAATCAGACATTTTTTAGATGTCACTGGATCGAATTTTACAACAAAATCCGATCACCTTTAACAAATAACAAAACGGTAACCAAACAGAATATGGCAGTCCATGTCGAGGTCCAAGGTGAGTGCCGCAGAGTGTATCGGGGGACAGTGGAAGGTGATGATGCAGAGGGCAGAACCAAGCAAAAACAGGCCATATGGCGGAGATGAATGCTACCGCTTCCTTCTTACCACTAAGGCAGAATCATCCACATCTTCGTCCTCTGATGTTTCATGTGCCTCACATGTGGGTGGTGTTGTTTTGTCTGCATCACTGTGTGGCAGTGACACATCAGTGGCCGGAGGTGGATTGTCTACAGCACTGTGTGTCAGTGACACATCAGGGGGCGGAGATGTGGATGTAGAAGCAGCAGCAGCATTCATCGGCGCCAGGCCTTGTGTCGGCAATGCCATGATGAGGGTCTGCAGGGCATGGAAGCACCCAGCTACATCTCGCTGGTGTGCAGCCGTGGCAGTAAAAAAAAAAAAAAAAAAATGTAAGTCCGTTTTTATATAGCGCAGCTACTCACCCTTACGGGTCTCAAGGCGCTGGGGGCCGGAGTGGAAATTAAGTGAGCTATTGCCCAGAGTCACACGGTGCTGAGCTGAGCTGCCGCCAGAGCCGGGGATCGAACCGTGAACCCTGTGCTCCGAAGTCAGCTGCCCTGGCCGCTGCACCACACCTCTCCACCTTTCCTCAGTAAAGGAGTCCTAACTTTACTACTCCTAAACTGAGAAAAATCCTAACTTTAAGACTTTCGGTATTCACAGAAGGCATTTAGGAGTCCTAAAGTTAGGAGTCCTAACTTCTGTGAATACCGAAATGAGTAAGTTCATTCTGTGAATACCAAAATGAGTAAGTGTATTCTGTGAATACCAAAAAGTACTAACTTTACGTTTTTGACGTAAGTTAGTTCTGTGAATTAGGCCCTTAGGGCCTGATTACGATGTCGGTCGGAAACTAAACCTCCCGACTTCTTGTCGGAATCAGTTCCAACCGACTCGCGGTCGGAGTTTCCGACTGACCGATTATGATGCTTCCGAACACCGTTCGGAAAGTCTCCCATTGACTTCAATGGGAGCCTGTGTTCCGACCGACAACACAGGCTCCCATTGAAAAAAGAGGTGGTTTCGGAAAACCTTGCACCCTGTGACGAGCACCCCATGGTGCCTGTCACACTGTGCATGGTTCTACAGGGGGGTCCCTTGGGTGCCCCCACGGCCCCCAACCAGAGGCCTCAGGATGATGGGGGGCTTGCTAGGGTCCCCCAAAGTTAGTTTCCGACATCCTTTTCGTGGCGGACGGTCCGAGTTGGAAAGGCTGTCCGAATCACATCGTAATACATCGGTCGGAAACGCGGTCCGTAGAGCTGTACGATTCGGCTTCGACTGTCTCGGAGTTTCCGAATGCCGGTCGGAACTCATTTGGAATTACCGAACGGTTACCTTTCCATCGTAATCGGTCTGTCGGAAATGTTTCCAACTCGGTCGTAAACATAGATTCTGACACGGTTTAGGAGAATCCGAATGCCGTTCGGTGCCTTTCCGACCGACATCGTAATCAGGCCCTTATTTCGTACATTACAGAGAGAAGAACACTTTCATTGATAAACTGGTTTGCGTGCGTGTCTATCTTGGGGCAACTGTAGGGCCATTTTCTCTGGTGCTAACTTTTCCTTGGCTTCTACAACTCCATTTGTAATTAGATATTCTCTTTCATCTGTATCGATGGCATATTTCAGAGCCCCTCCTTCCCTAAAAGTCTGTTGTAAAGTCGTGCCTCTGTGTTGTTTCCATCTGCCTCTCAACACTGTAAAAATGTTTTAGCCTCAACTTTTCTGCTCTTTCTTTCTTCTGCTCTTCTTTTATGTATCAAATGTAAATTGTATCTACCCTGAATCTGTATATCCACTTTTGTCTTTGAATGACTGTGTGAGTGAGTAATGCCATGTGTCTATTGTTTGAGACTCGTGGTCAGTGTAATGATGTTGAAAATACAAAAGCAATAAAGCCTCTTTGAAGATTCATAAACCCATGCCACAGAGTTTATAATGAGCCTGATGACTTCTAACAACCTGTATCTCCCACGGTGGGAGGCCAATAAATTCATTACACCATTTCAGCCACTTAGTAGAATTCTCTAAATTAAACAGATAGAAACAGTCATGTCCTTAGGCACCTTTAGGGGCACATTTCAAGTACTAAACACTGAGCCACGAAAAGTTATGATAATCACTCAGATATGGACATACTGCCTCCTTGATTAGATTTAAACATACACACGAGCAAAGAGACACATTCAGGTTGCTAACACTTCCCGTGTGATTTCTTCACTGTGCCATTCGGCACTTCTTAATCATATGCAGCCCCATCCCCAATGAATAAATGCACCTTCAGCATTTCCCCGGAATTATGGTAAACCGTGGGGCAGATTTACAAGCCCCCTGCGCCACCAGTACGTCACTTTTCGTGACGTACTGGTGGCGCAGGGGGCTCCTCCATATTTACAAGGACAGGAAAAGCCACCCTGCGTGACTTTTCCTCTCCTTGTAAATGCGGCCCCTTCACACGCAGCACTTTGCGTTGAAGGAGCGTTCCATGGGTGTTGCTGTGGGTGTTCCCACGCAACACCCATGGAACAAGACACATCTCCAGATTTCCGAGAAATCGTAAATCTGGAGATGCGTCTGAATGCTACGCCACCCTAGAGGTGGCGTAGCGAGGCACAACGAGGAGAAATGTTTTAATTTCTCCTCGTTTTTCCTCTTTCAATGCGTGCTGCATTCTACAGCACGCATTGAAAGAGGAAAATGCCTGTAGTGATTGTTTTTGTGCACAAAAACAATCTCCCCACGACGCAGGCATCCTTGCACCATGGTGCAAGGGTGCCTGCGCCAGCGCATGGCTGCAGTTTGTGCGCCAGCGCAGGGGGAAGCACAGAGATGCGACATATTCTTGTAAATATGTCGCATCCCTGTGCTTCGGAAGTGCCGCAGCGTGGCGCAGCCAAAGGGCTTGCGGTGCCACGCTGCGGCACTTCCTTGTAGATCTGCCCCCAAGTCTATAAAGGTTGCAACATTGTTTTTCTGAAAGCATACGTGCCAGCATTTTTAATCTAGAAAGGGGGAGATTTTGAAAAAAACTGGGGGACTTCATTTTTCCCAATGGACATTGAAGCAAAGGCAATTTTAGGTGAGAGATGGCTTAAATATAGCTGTTTTGGCTTAAAAATCAGGAGTTTCCAACCAGAGTCGGGTCTGTGTGCATGCAGGTGAAAGGCATCTATGGCCTCAGTAAATGTAATTTATAACCTCAAATCCACAACCCCCTCACGGTTTCTCCAGGACCATTGATCTTACCAATGGTTGATTACATGTGAAGAGCACGCTTGAAATCTAGCTTGAATATATGAGATTTCAGAGCTGTCGCGTGACCGGCTGGCCATCTTGGTTGGCCCCATTATAACTACGATGCCCAAGCCACAAGACCATTGCTTGGCTTCGATCACCAGTTAGCTAGGTGTTCTGTTCACTGTGTCTTGCCACCACCCTTGAGAAACCAGCCTGAGTTCTAGGACTTACTTAAGTGGAGACGCAGCTGTCTAACTCAAGGGCCTTCTGGAAACACCTATGAGGATTTCCCACCAAAGGTACCTAAATGAAAGAATAACAAAAAATTTGAGCAACCAAGAGAGACAAGATAAATATTATTATGCTTTAACACAACTAACACACATTTGTAAAATGACAATCAATTTTTTAAAAGACTTTAGTGACAATTTTAAATAGCACAGTTAGTGGAGAAAACAAATGTGGTGCCCAACCACAGACTACCAGTGACCGAGAGACCTTAGCACTACATCTCTGAATCCTGAGAGAGTAATTTCCAATGGAGACATAATCAGGGGCGGAGCTTCAGGGGGCGTTTGAGGTGTGGCATCTCCCAATTAAATACATTCTTGTCTTGGTAGGTGGGTCTGGGGGCACCGAGTCGGGTCTGCTATCTCTGTGTTGGTTTTTCTTGCTTTAAAGAAAGCATGAAAGATAAAACAGTGACCTTTAATTTAAACAGGAGAGAGAGAGAGACAGAGACACCCATCTGGCTGAATTTCAAAATGTGAAACCATATGATCTGGAATCAGTACCAGTTTCCTTGTTTGTCTAGTCTAAGTGAGGGGGCTAACTAAGAAGACACACTAATATAAAAGGCAAAAATATGTAGCTGGCCTCTCCTCTTCGGATCCAAGCAGGCAACAGCATTCGTCTGCGGGTGATTTCAGCTCTTTCCTTTCCCATAAAATAACATGCAGTTCGCAAAGTTTTATCACAAAGTTTGGTACAAACATCTTACGTATGTAGCTTCTCAATTGATAAGCCTCCGTTCCCATGGGCATCGAACATAGTTTAAACTTCTAATGTTAAATGTTTCGTTGCGTAAACCATGTACTACTCTAAAGAAGAGAAATATCAACTTGAAATAATACTGTTTAGTAATGCATTTCATTAACACGAACAAGAATTACTGTTTTAAAATATACAACTATTCTATGCAAGCATTATGTGAAATATGGGGTGGATGGGAAGTTTCGTTATCACAATCAGATGTTTCTTAGCAAAATGTAATATATTTGTTAAACCGGAACACTATGCAGTTATGACGAATATTTCTAAGCATGTCACATTAAGTGCAAGCCTCTAAATTCCATGGTGCATATTCCAGCATTTCAGCATTGTCGAGTTCACTTCTAGTTAAAAGCAAACTTGCATTTAAGCATTACTGTGGCCTATACGAATAACTATGTCTGCATAGTGCAGTTTTCACGTTTAAAATGTGTGCAATTTTATCTTTAAATTTTACTTTAATCATTGCACATATGGCTGTTATTCTAAGTCATTTGCATCTTAATTAGTTAGCTTTTTCACTGGTAATGTACTTTGGCATCCAGCAAACTGTCAAGATCCCTCAGTAAAGCCTTTACTGTGTATCAAAGTGAGTGGTGGTGTTTGAAAACTTATGCCTATGTTTGATGCTGACTGTGTCACCTTACATTTGCCTCCAGTAAGTGAGTAGCAGTGCCGGTAAAGTTGTACCTGTCTTAGATGGCAGCTGGTCACTGTTCCCTTGCTTCCAGTGGAGTGTCAAGATCCCTGAGTATCTAAGTGAGTGGCATTGTGCGTGAACATTTACCTTTGGAGGATACCCACTGCCTCCCTGAACTTCTGCCTTCATTAGAGTGTCCATTTCCTTTCCTGTAACCCTGAGGATGCATCTGAGTGTGAGGCTGTGTGTGTGTGATTGTACCAATGTTGGATCCCAAATACCTTTGCCTCCATTGGAGCTTCCTTATCCCTGAGTGTAGCCCTTAGTGTGTATCTGAGTGAGTGGTGGTGTGAGTGAACTTGTACTTTTGATGTGATGCAGATACAGCCTCACTATACCTATGCATCCACAGTAGTGTTCATATCCTTGAGAGTGTACCTGAGAGTGTGGCAATGTGCATGAGCATGTTCATGTGTTGGGCATCTACTGCCCACTGAACCTCTGCCTTCACTGACGCGTTCATATGCCTGAGTGTAGCCCTGAGAGTGTATCTGCATAGGTGGTGGTGTTGCAAATTTTGTACATGTGTTACTCGCTGACTACGTCACTGTATCTTTGCCTCCAGTGAAGTGTGGAGATCCCTAAGAGAAGCACTGACTGTGAATCAGAGGCACCTTAAAACGTGTACCTGAGTAGGATGCCATGTGCATCAATGTCCTTTTGCCTTCATGGGACTGTTCACATCCCAGAGTGTAGACCTGTATGGGTGTTTGTGCGAGTGGTACTGTGTGCAAACATTTACCTTTCTTTGATACCCACTGAACCTCTACCTCACCAGAGTGTTCATATCCATGACTGTAGCCATGAGTGTAATGATGAGTGAGTGACAATGTGCATTAACTTGTACCTGTGTTACACACCCACTGACTCACTGTACCTGTGCCTCTGACTGCTCATATCCTTGAGTGTAGCCCTGAGAATGTATCTGAGTGTGTGGAGTGTATGCATATACTTGTACTTGTGTTGCATACACGCTGCCTCCCTGTACCTTTACTTCCATACGAGGAATTCACACACCCTACTGTAGCCCTAAGTGTGTATCTGTGTGAGTGGCAGTGTGTGTGAACTTGTACCTTTGGTGCACACCAACAGTTTCACTGTACCTATGCCTCAATTGGAGCGTTCATATCCCTAAATGTAGCCCTGAAAGTGCATCTGAGTGTGTTACGATGCATGTACTTATACTGTGTTGAGCACCCAATGCCTCACTGTACTTTTGTCTCCATCAGAGCGCTCATACCCCTTAGTGTAGTCCTCTGAGTGTGTCTGTGTGAGTGGTGCTGTGGGTGAACTTGTACCTGTTTTGGACCCCAAAGCCTCACTGAAATTATGCCCCCATCGTAGTGTTCATTTCCTGAGTATAGCCCTGAGATTGTACAGTGGTATGCATATATTTATGCCTCTATTGGATACCCACTGCCTCACTGAATCACTGCTTCCATTGGAGTGTGCATATTCCCTACTGTAGCCCTGAGTGTGTCTCTTAGTGAGTGGCGGTGGGCGTGAACTTTTACCAGTGTTAGACACCTTCTGCCTCACTAGATTTGCCTGCATTGTTGTGCTGATATCCCTGACTGCAGCCCTGAGCTTGGATCTGACTGAGTGTTGGTGTAAAAAATCTTGTATATGTGGTGCTCCCTGACTACGTCACCCTACGGTTGCCTCCAGTGAAGTGTGGAGATCCCAGAGTGAAGCTGTAACTATGGGCCTCATTTAGAGTTTGGCGGAGGGGGTACTCCATCGCAACAACGGTATCGCATACCCACTACTTCCTGTCCCTTTGCCTCCATCTCAGTATTCATATCCCTGTCTGTAGTCCCGAGTGTGTATCTGAGTGAGCAGTGGAAGTGTACCTGTGTTGGACACACACTGCCTCACTGAACCGCTGCCTTCATTGCAGTGTCCATATCCCTGACTGCAGTCTTGAATGTGCATCTGAGGGAGAGCTAGTGTGCTTGTACTACCTGTGTTGCAGTTTTCATAACCATGAGTGTAGCCCTGAGTGTGTATCTGAGAGGGTATCGCAATATTGTGATGCTCTGAACTGCTTCATCACTTCATTGATTTCTTGACGATTCAGGCTGTCCTAAACACTTTAAAAATTTCGTTTTAAAAATGGTAGTACATGCCAAACTCCAAAAGACACAAGACAGGTCAAAGGGTAGGTGATATAATTGGGAAAATACCTAAACGAAAGCACCTATTATTTTTTACTGATAAGCTTAATAAATATATGGGTTACTGGGTCAAAGCTTAAGCATTTGTTGGCCTTACTGAAGATAAGATTGCTCTGAAATCTGTTTGTATGTTTTATAGATTGACTCAGCAGACAAGGGTGATCCACTGAACCTAAACACTTACTTCCTGACTAGAAGACCCCAAAGCTATCTGAGGAACAAAGGCGAATTCTTAAGGAGTTGCAAGTAATTTCTCTCGCTCATCCCAACCCCGTTTCCCTTCAGATAGAACTGCCAACACTTGGTTAGAGATACACCTGTTGAGAGCTGTTCTCGAGAGGGTGTGGTGGATTTTCATTGCCTTGCAGAAGACCTGTGATTCTGGTACGTACCTAGCGTGGCACAGGTACATCTAATGCAAATCGGTAATAAGTCAGATTCGGTGTAGGGAAATGATTTGTGTATCACTGATGTTCAATTTACGGAAAACATTCTTCTTTTTAAGAAAAGAAAAGTAAAACAATCAGGTCGAATTATTGTCTATCTCCCATTACATGAGGCAAAAGCTTCTAAATGAATACATAGGTGTATGGATTCCGAACAACTCTAACATTTAGAAGTAACAAGGTACCACTGCCTGATTCTCATATAGTTTTATACACTCTGGAATATCTTTTGTAAACTGCCAGTCTTTTAATTACTCAGGTTTTTAGAATGATCTAGGATGGGTTACAGAAAGACAGAATGATCACAGTAGGATGAAAGGAAGGGAAAACAGACATTGCAAAATTGTGTGCAGCTGCAAGAGAAGGAAACAAGGGGGAGAAGAGAACTGTAAAAGTAAGATAGAAGGGCTTATATCAATCAATCAATCAGGAAATTGTAAGCGCGCTACTCACCCGTGAGGGTCTCAAGGCGCTGAGGGGGGGGGGTCCGCAATCTGTTAAGCCGAAGAGCCAGGTCTTGAGGGTCTTCCTGAAGGTGTTCAGGGAGGGGGCGCGTCTGATGTCTGCCTGTAGCTCGTTCCAGGTCTTGGCTGCAATGTGAGAGAAGGATCTTCCGCCTGCTCTGGCTCTGTGGATGCGCTGGGTTTTGGCCAGTGCGAGGTTGGAAGATCGGAGGTTTCTTTTGGGTACGTGGAAGTTGATTCTGTCGTTGAGGTATTTGGGTCCGTTGTTGTGTAGGCATTTGTAGGCGTGAGTGAGGATTTTGAAAGTGACTCTTTTCTCCACGGGGAGCCAGTGGAGACTTCGCAGGTGTTGGCTGATGTGTTCGTGTCGGGGGATGCCGAGGACGAGTCTGGCGGCGGTGTTCTGTATTGTTTGGAGTTTGCGGAGTAGGGACTTGTTGATGCCGGCGTAGAGTGCTTTTCCATAGTCCAGTCTGCTGGTGATGAGTGCGTGGGTGACTGTCTTCCTTGACTCAGGGGGGATCCACTTGAAGGTCTTGCGTAGGATGCAGAGGGTGTTGAAGCAGCTGGAGGTGACGGCGTTGACCTGTCGGTTCAGTGAGAAGAGGGGAGGAGGGAGATAAAGAATATGCTGTGCGGGAGAATTTAAGTAGGCACAAGTAGAAAAGGTTGACAGCACAGAAGGGTAAGAAATATTATTCATTTATCACACATTTGGGAGACATGCAGAAAACAGAAGAAGCAACAATAATTTCAGAGCAGCAGTATGGTGGCAGTCAACATGGAATAGTGAGAAACTAAACACAAAAAGTGTGAGAGAGGTGTGATTGTTTTTTAAAAAGACTGTGCCGAAGACATAGTGATGAAGGAGAAAGAAAGAAGCTGAGCAAAGAGATGTACATACTTTGAAATGGCAATATGAATGGAAGAATAATAGATGTACGCAAAAGGGAAGTTGTTGGCCAACTTTGTATTTGCATGTTATCTGGCTTTCCCTGGTCTGGTATCTTCGACAGGTTGAATTAGGACTGAACTGTTATGGAATTACTGATTAACCCACAATAAATATGATCTTTTGAACTTGAAAAACTTGAGATATTTTTGAAAGCCCAAAGGGGATTACTCTGTGCATCCGAAACTGGGGCGAGATGCTGCTCCAATCATGTGTTGAAGTTTTCAAGTGAGTGGTGTGAGGCAAACCACAATATATCTGGACTGCATGCAAAAAAAGGAAAAAACAGCAATATTCAAGGAACTTTTACACAATGTCGGAAGAAACTGGTGTGCATTTCGTCACTCTTGGTTTAATTCTAAATGTTTTTGCCTTATATACTGACATGTTGCACCCAATGATTATCGACAAACCAGTTAAATGTCACAAGTGAGACGTCAAAAACATCCTTTGGAAAATCGGCGGTTGAGGAAACAATACGGACAATTTGGGAATGGACGACAGAAAACATGAATGTTAAAAACATGTGATTGTTTTACACAGGCAAACGTGTTCATACCTATACAATAAGTCAGAGTATATTATTCGCGTATAGTTGACATTTGAGGGTGGGCGGGGCATGGCATCAGATCGAATTAGTTATGCTAAAATATCGGTGTGCACACAGTAGTAGTTGATGAAAATGCATTCTGGGATTTGTAGTAATGTCAACCTATGAATCTTGGTGATTGGTACAACTAAGGGGGAAGAGGCAAGATACCGGTAATTGAAAAGGAAGAAAGGCGGGGAACGGAAGGTTTCCATTTGGGGGAACGTTTGGTTTGGCGGGAAGGCGAGTTGACGCAGGTATGTGTGTGTAAGAGCACAATGAACATCAGCGAAGAACGGGGAACGATCTAATGGGGTTTTATGCAAATTGAGAACGAAGAACATAGAGGATGAGCATTGTTTGAGAGAGGTTTCTCAAGTGTACTCTTGTTAGCGGGAAATGATGCAATGTAGAGGGAAAATGCGGATTATGGTATCTGTTTTTTTTTAAAAAGACCAGTTAAAATCGTTTAAAAAAAAAAAGACCAGTTAAAATCGTTGATTTATTGTTGTTAGTTTGCTTGCAACGGGGTCTGATTACACATTGTAATGGTGTTGTTTTTATAATTTGTAACGAACTCCTGATGAAGGGCGACGAAAAGCCCGAAATGCATTGAGTAACATCGCTGAGGCTGTTTGATGTAGACGACGTACTATAGAAAGAGGCCTGGATTGGCACATCTACAGTATTTGAAACCTTTTGAATACATCCACGTCTCCTGTGTGACAGGTTGAATTAGGACTGAACTGTTATGGAATTACTGATTAACCCACAATAAATATGATCTTTTGAACTTGAAAAACTTGAGATATTTTTGAAAGCCCAAAGGGGATTACGCTGTGCGTCCGATACTGAGGCGAGATGCCGCTCCAATCATGTGTTGAAGTTTAAAGTGAGTGGTGTGAGGCAAACCACAATATATCTGGACCGCACGGAAAAAAAGGAAAAAACAGCAATATTCAAGGAACTTTTACACAATGTCGGAAGAAACTGGTGTGCATTTCGTCACTCTTGGTTTAATTCTAAATGTTTTTGCCTTATATACTGACATGTTGCACCCAATGATTATCGACAAACCAGTTAAATGTCACAAGTGAGACGTCAAAAACATCCTTTGGAAAATCGGCGGTTGAGGAAACAATACGGACAATTTGGGAATGGACGACAGAAAACATGAATGTTAAAAACATGTGATTGTTTTACACAGGCAAACGTGTTCATACCTATACAATAAGTCAGAGTATATTAATTGCGTATAGTTGACATTTGAGGGTGGGCGGGGCATGGCATCAGATCGAATTAGTTATGCTAAAATATCGGTGTGCACACAGTAGCAGTTGATGAAAATGCATTCTGGAATTTGTAGTAATGTCAACCTATGAATCTTGGTGATTGGTACAACTAAGGGGGAGGAGGCAAGATACCGGTAATTGAAAAGGAAGAAAGGCGGGGAACGGAAGGTTTCCATTTGGGGGAACGTTTGGTTTGGCGGGAAGGCGAGTTGACGCAGGTATTTGTGTGTAAGAGCACAATGAACATCAGCGAAGAACAGGGAACGATCTAATGGGGTTTTATGCAAATTGAGAACGAAGAACAAAGAGGATGAGCATTGTTTGAGAGAGGTTTCTCGAGTGTACTCTTGTTAGCGGGAAATGATGCAATGTAGAGGGAAAACGCGGATTATGGTATCTGTTTTTAAAAAAAAGACCAGTTAAAATCGTTTTTTAAAAAAAAGACTAGTTAAAATCGTTGATTTATTGTTGTTAGTTTGCTTGCAACGGGGTCTGATTACACATTGTAATGGTGTTGTTTTTATAATTTGTAGCGAACTCATGATGAACGGCGACGAAAAGCCCGAAATGCATTGAGTAACATCGCTGAGGCTGTTTGATGTAGACGACGTACTATAGAAAGAGGCCTGGATTGGCACATCTACAGTATTTGAAACCTTTTGAATACATCCACGTCTCCTGTGTGACAGGTTGAATTAGGACTGAACTGTTATGGAATTATTGATTAACCCACAATAAATATGATCTTTTGAACTTGAAAAACTTGAGATATTTTTGAAAGCCCAAAGGGGATTACGCTGTGGGTCCGATACAGGGGCGAGATGCCGCTCCAATCATGTGTTGAAGTTTTCAAGTGAGTGGTGTGAGGCAAACCACAAAATATCTGGACTGCACGAAAAAAAAAGGAAAAAACAGCAATATTCAAGGAACGTTTACACAATGTCGGAAGAAACTGGTGTGCGTTTCGTCACTCTTGGTTTAATTCTAAATGTTTTTGCCTTATATACTGACATGTTGCACCCAATGATTATCGACAAACCAGTTAAATGTCACAAGTGAGACGTCAAAAACATCCTTTGGAAAATCGGCGGTTGAGGAAACAATACGGACAATTTGGGAATGGACGACAGAAAACATGAATGTTAAAAACATGTGATTGTTTTACACAGGCAAACGTGTTCATACCTATACAATAAGTCAGAGTATATTATTCGCGTATAGTTGACATTTGATGGTGGGCGGGGCATGGCATCAGATCGAATTAGTTATGCTAAAATATCGGTGTGCACCCAGTAGCAGTTGATGAAAATACATTCTGGGATTTGTAGTAATGTCAACCTATGAATCTTGGTGATTGGTACAACTAAGGGGGAGGAGGCAAGATACCGGTAATTGAAAAGGAAGAAAGGCGGGGAACGGAAGGTTTCCATTTGGGGGAACGTTTGGTTTGGCGGGAAGGCGAGTTGACGCAGGTATGTGTGTGTAAGAGCACAATGAACATCAGCGAAGAACGGGGAACGATCTAATGGGGTTTTATGCAAATTGAGAACGAAGAACATAGAAGATGAGCATTGTTTGAGAGAGGTTTCTCGAGTGTACTCTTGTTAGCGGGAAATGATGCAATGTAGAGGGAAAACGCGGATTATTGTATCTGTTTTTTAAAAAAAGACCAGTTAAAATAGTTTTTTTTAAAAAGACCAGTTAAAATCGTTTTTTAAAAAAAAGACCAGTTAAAATCGTTGATTTATTGTTGTTAGTTTGCTTGCAACGGGGTCTGATTACACATTGTAATGGTGTTGTTTTTATAATTTGTAGCGAACTCCTGATGAAGGGCGACGAAAACCCCGAAATGCATTGAGTAACATCGCTGAGGCTGTTTGATGTAGACGACGTACTATAGAAAGAGGCCTGGATTGGCACATCTACAGTATTTGAAACCTTTTGAATACATCCACGTCTCCTGTGTGACAGGTTGAATTAGGACTGAACTGTTATGGAATTACTGATTATCCCACAATAAATATGATCTTTTGAACTTGAAAAACTTGAGATATTTTTGAAAGCCCAAAGGGGATTACGCTGTGCGTCCGATACTGGGGCGAGATGCCGCTCCAATCATGTGTTGAAGTTTTTAAGTGAGTGGTGTGAGGCAAACCACAATATATCTGGACTGCACGCAAAAAAAAAAGGAAAAAACTGCAATATTCAAGGAACTTTTACACAATGTCGGAAAAAACTGGTGTGCATTTCGTCACTCTTGGTTTAATCTTCGATATGAGACCTTGCAATATGCATTTTCAATATTTTTTTCTACGGCACATAACTCTCAAATCTGATGTGACTCGCAAGTTTTGTGCAAGCGCAAAGGAAATAGTTACAGACAGACTCTACCAACATACAGTGTCGGTGTCATAAGCCACCTACCTGGATCCCATGTCATTCCAATAGGGCAGCGATGCTGGTTCCCAAATCCTATTGAGACTTGCCCTCGGTTTACAGAAGAAGACACTGCTCCAGTGGCAAATGCCAGGGGGAAGGTGGTTGGGATGGAGAGAGTGTATGGAGTCAAAAAAATGCTGTGGCTCATCGACTCAACCACAACACTGCAGCAGGCATTCACACCAGTCTGATGAATGGTACCGACAGATATGTTATCTATAAACAAACAAATAATAAGGCTTTAGTATAGTATTAGCTATATCTTTTAAGGTATCACCTCATGAAAGCTTTTTATATCTCAACCAACCTTTCGTTTTGTTGTCAGTTGTTTTTAGATAGTCCACAGAGGTTCCTTCATAAAAGTTTCAAAACTGTAGTGAGTATGATTCCAGCATCAAACCCACAAGCTAATTTGGGCGGGATTAGCTTTACTCAAGTCCTTTCTGGCAGAGCCCTGCCAACAAGTTGAACAAAAACACTGGTTACCTTGTCTACAAGCACGATGTTGCGATTGAGCTCAGCGCGTATCGAAATCAAGTCTGTTAATACGTCTCTCCTTTTCTTCTTGTTTTTCCATCCAGGTGCGTGACTGATGCAGGACGTCCTTTGTGGTGAGGTCGAAGTGGAAGGAACAAGGGAGCAGGCACGACAGAGTCCGGGAAGCGGGGAAACAGGTAAGTGGCAGGGGAAGAGGCTAAGCGAAGGGGAGGAGTGTGAACGGAGAATGTTCATAAAGGACACATTCTAATTGTTTGTAACAAGGAACAGGTGCAGATGATTCATTTGATGAGGGCTGTCTTCTGGAAGGTTCACATTGATGTCATCTATGCCAGTTGCTTGATGCTTATTATGGTGGATTTTCTGGATGTTTCCTTGGCGACTGAAACCTGACCTTGCATATGCATGGTAAAACATGTAAAAGCTATTAAGCCTTTTCAAACAAACCAGGGAACACCAGCTGCAGCTACCTATTACCAACAGCATGTAATATGATCAAAAGTCAGGGTCCAAGACGTTTGTTCATTCTTAAGTGATATGAGTCATGGCGGTATATTGTGATGGTCAAGAGATGTGTGCTGTGGCTGGAATCCTGACAGTCTCCCCACCCAAAGGCAATTTTACAGGTCGTGGTTTGGTGGGGTAGAAATTGTCTCACCAGACAGGGGGCATGAACCGAGGATGCCGGTTCCTAGGAACGCTCTGAAGGGTCATAACTCTTCCAATCTATAAGGTAATATAGTTTTCCATGAGATCGTTTGAAGTCCAGGATATGGTGAACTTCGTACTCTTGTTAGCCATTAATCAGAACGTGTGGGGGAGGAGTGTCTTTTCGTGTGGTGGGGTGGTATGGCTTGATCAGTGAAACGTGAAACACTGGGTGGATAGTGTATTCAGGGGGAAGCCGTAGCTTGACGGTCACTGGATTAATTATCTTGATAATGTCATAAGGACCTTTAAACTGTGGTTATAGTTTCCTTGGACCTCCTAGTTGTAGGTGCCATGTTGATAACCATACCCTGTCTTTTTCTTTGTTTATAGGTGCTGGCGTTCTATGCTTGTCAGCTTGTGCCTTCATGAGCAATTTGGCTTTTGCTAAACTTGTCCTAGCGGGTTTTTTAACCTCATGCAGTTGTTCTAATCTTTCTGTGACTGAAGGTAGCGTAGTAGAAACTCCTGATATATCAATGGGAAGAGCCCAAGGATGTTGTCCTGATATAAAGAAGAAGGGTGTGTAACCTGTAGCTGAGTGGGTGCTGTTATAAGTGAATTCAGCTATGGGTAAGGCCTGATCCCAATGTCCTGTGTACATGGATTATAAGCATCTTAGTGTAGTTTCTAGGGATTGGTTGACCCATTCAGTTTGCCCGTCGGTGTGTGGGTGGAAAGCAGATGACAAGGCTACCTCCATTCCTAACTTATCACAGAGTGTTCTCCAAAATTTAGATGTGAACTGAACTCCACGATGTAAGATGATTATAGTTGGTATACCATGCACTCCTACAATATGATCAATTAATATTTGACTAAATTCTACGACGGTGGGTATCTGTTTGAGGGGGTTAAAATGTGCCATTTTGGGCAACCAGATACGTATTCTTGTATATCCTTCCGCATGTTGTTCCAACAGAAGGTTTTTTGCCAATTCCTTAGGTTTTCTTTATACCTGGGTGTCTTGCTAATGCTGTGTTGTGATTCCATTGGATTACCTGACATCTTAATTTTATAGTAGGGATGTACAGTTTCTGAGTGTGAAGAAAAATATTGTCTGTGGTAGTATGGTTAGGTGTTTTGATCCATTCTTTGGTCTTTAATTTTTTATATTCATCCCGTTGATGAAGATAGAACGGCATTTGTACATAGTGCATAAAAGGGCCTTGAACATGATGTTCGAGGCATCGTGATAATGTTGTCCGAAGCTAGATGTGAAAAAAAGTAGTTTCAGAGAAACTAATCCAAAATTATCGTGCACGCAAATATGTGCAAAAGGTCACGGCAGAAATGTTGAGAGAGTGACTGCATCCTGAAAGTGCATCGTAGAGATGGTGTTCGTTTCATTAGGAGCCAAAGCATCCCAGGGTGACTCGAAGAATGCATTCATCAGCAATGGAATACGCTGGGGAGAACAATACCCAAGGGCCATTAAGGGGTCCATCAGTATTTCAATGTCCAGTGGCGCAACTGATTGTGATCCTAGGCATAGATCCAATATGCATTTGTGGCAGCAAAGCAGGCAGTGGAATACAGGTTGTACGCAGTGAAGCCAAACAGGCCTGAAGGACAAAAAACAGTGCTCGTTTTCGTTCTCAAAGCCGAGGTGAGCCGAAGCAGTGTACCATGCGCTCATGGCATCACAGCACAAGCAGTGCTGTCTCCTTTCCGGGTTGAACTGGGATGTCCATTGCGGAGCAGAAAAATTATAATTAGGATTCCCCCCACAAGTAGCAGGACATGCGGGAGACCTCCAAAAACACTTCCCAACACGGAGTGTATGGAAGATGGTGAAAATCGTCTGAAATGTGCTAACCAGTCCAGAGACAATACATTTAAAAAAGAGCACTGTTCCCTTCATAACAGACATATTGAAGATACGGTGAACCAGCTCCAAAAAATGCAGCGGGAAGTTAGTGTGGAGTAGTGTCTGTATCTCAGACGAGGACCTTGCAACCTGGAGATCAAACGTCTCTCTGGCTGAAGTTAAGGCCACAACATTTTGAAAAAGCATGGCTTTCAGTTTACTCAGAGAATCAAAGCGTATGTTGGAAACATTTATCGAAGGCCATAGCGTTGTCTCCCTAACTCTGTGGGCAGCTGGAAACAGTACTTGTGTGTAACAAGTGACTATGGAATTAAACGTTACAGGATAAGCAATGCCCTCTTTCATTACACAGCAACCTTGATCATTCAGCATCAAATAGCTCCCATTCGAGAACAGCCTGAAGACAGTATGAATCACGGCAGCCGGAGAACCCTTCAGATAACAGGTCAAGTTCGTAACTGAAGCATTGCATGCCCCATGAAGAGAGATGTCTTTGCAAACTAAGGACCCGCTGAAAGCATCCTCAAAGTCGGAACCACTAAGAAAAACTTCTGTGTCCCCATTTGTGCACCTAAACCTGAATGGCAATTCCCAGTACTCATGCACAAACCTTCCTCTAGCACTTCGTATCTGTCTACCTGTTGGTATTGTAGACAATATTGGAATTGGATAGTTGTGACCGGTAGGGTGATATGACCATGGATTTTCCAGTCTGTGAATGGTGTCTCAGCCACGGTGAAAGGTAGTTAGTCTAATTTTTCAATGTGCAACATTGTATATTTTGCATCTCTTTGTGCCATTACAAGCTGTCTTTCCATTAGATCATATGCAGAAAACAGACTTGTACTATTGATGTAACGCCACAGCACGTGGCCAGAACGTAATGTTTGCAATGGTAAGCTTAATATTACAATGGAACGTAGTTGTGATTGTCCATTTTGTGAAATAGACATATCTTGCTGTATGCTGTATTGTGTCAATTGTGGAAGACACTATGTTGCCCAGTGAATAAATTCTAGATGATAATGTGGTCATACCGTTGGAAGCCAAAGCCTTTTCTAAGTTGACCCTGTCGACCTCGCGCAGTCTCTCAGCAGCTTCCTGTTGAGAAACTTTCCACAGCTTGTTGTATATTCTATACAAAATGCACTTTTGACGTGGGTTCTGGGGACCTAATAGAAAATCACTGTGATCTAGGTCATCAGAAAGAAGGGACAAGTGTTGCTTCACCTGAGAGAGTGTTGAGGTTTTTAGCCAATCAAGGCACAACTTCCCAAATGGTCCATCTCAATGATCATGCTTTTTACAGTTGCATCCCCTCTTTGCATGACATATTCATTGATAGGTCTGTAATGCTCAAACAGGCGTACAAGCATGTAATAAGTGGCAGTCCAGCACGTTGGCACCTCCTGTATGAGTGCTTTAACTGTCATTCTATTATCACGCTGAATGACCCTCAGCTGTTTCCGGGCTTTAAACGAATGGCTGAAATGAGTGCAGAATCTTCTGTAGGTGGACAGTAAGTTGCTTACTTAGTCTTCTTTTTTGAGAAAGTCCTGTACAATAATGTTGATGCAGTGCACCAAACACAGGACCCTGAAATAACCACCATAAGCCATGGCCTTAACTATATTACTGCCATTGTCTGTGGCAACAAAATCCAATATTAAGCCCTCTTGGTCGCAGCGATTCAAAGACCTTGTTGTTAAAGTCTTCCAAAATGTTTGCAGCTGTATGGGATTTCTCCATGGCGAATATCGCTACTGTTACATGCTTTCGAGCAGCATTAAAAATCTTAGCAGTGTCGACACCTGCAGATATTTTTTCTTTAGCCCCATAAACGAGATCCAGAGTGCAGTGATGCACATGTAATCAGTCACTTCGCAACCGGCCCATATGTCTGTTGTCAGGTGGATACTGTGAACAGCACTCTGCTGCAACGCTTGTCCAAGCAATTCAAGCACATCGTGATGTAGCGCTGGAACAGCAACTCTGGCACAATAGGACCAGCTGGGAACCTTCCATTTGGGCAGATGGCGGCCACAAATTCAAGAAAACCCACCCCTTCCACAAAAGAAAAAGGGATGAGGTCCAGCGCTAACATTTTTGCCAGCTTTGCATTGTACAAACGTGCCGTCGGGTGGTTGCGTTCATACTACCCCTCCTACCTAAACATGGCAGGTATAGTAGCCTGAATTTTTTTTTTTCCTGATGCCACTGATGCAGGTGACTTTTTGAGAGCAGGCGGTTGTAGGCTCAGTGTGCTTTTCAGCGGGGCAGTCAATGTCCTCAGTTGCCTTGGTGCCTCGACCTGAGTCTTGTGCCATTGCGATCTTGCTGATATGGGCGATGCTACTGCACTGCTGGGAAGAGGACTGCTTTGCGTAATGAAGATGTCTTCCTCTTCCTCACCTTCCACCGTGATCAGATTCGGATTCCCTGCTCAGCCGGCTTTCACCTCCTTCACCAACAACACTTGCAGTTTTTTGGCCGCTAAGGTGCGCCTCCCAATGGATCGTATGGTGCTTTCTCAAATGGGTTGTTTGGCCCCCAGTACCATAGTTTGTACCAACCTTACCTCGACTCCGCAAAAGGAGCATATGGCAATGTTCTCCTCCTTCTGGCTAACCGAAAAGAAGTCCCAAACTGGGGAGCTCAACTTTCTGATGCTGGTGCCACTGCCGATGTCGGATAAACTGGTGGTAGGTGGGCGTTTTGACATTTGACTCTCTGCAGTACCTACTTCTACTGAGGTGGTTGAGGATGTATGTCACTGCCGGGACTTTGCAAATATGGCAGCTGGCGGTGGTTGGATCTGTGGTGCCACTGCCGCATCCCCCCCCCGGGAAGTTGGGATGGGGTAACGTCGGTCTCCACTGGGGCTGGGCTAACATCCATGATGACTGACTCGTCGTCATCCTCCTCTTCTACATCTGCCTCCATAACTCTATGGCTTTCTGGAAACTTCCTTTTCCCTAGCCTCATCTGAGTCATTTCGTGGTGTGTCTCACTCTCAGATTGAGGCGGGATCCAAGTGGTGTCTAGATCATCAGAAGGGGGGCTTGAAGAAGAAGATGATGCACCACTAACCCTCCTTTTTCTAGCTGGAGATCTGGAAGACAATGGATCTAGTGGAGCGGATTGCTCTACTTCCTCAGCATGAAGCTCAATCTCTTGAACTTCTCCTACTTCGGAAGGAACTACTATTGGCGGTTGTGGCTGTTGTTCTTGTTATTGCCTACTTCTCTGAGGTTCCTGCAACAATTGGGTACTACTTTGCAATAGAGATGAGTCAATTTCAACATCACTGCTCGTCGGCGTTGCTGTGATTAGATTGGCTGCCTCTGTGACAGACATGGGCTTGGGCCTAGATTGGGGTGGGTCCACTGATTTGGGGATGCTGCTCCCAGCTTGCTCCCCAGAGGCCGGTGCGGCAGGCACAGTTTTTTGTTTTCCAAAAACATCTGGGGCGACATACCAGTGGTGGTAAGCTCCTTCTTCTCACTGGCCACTTTCTTGGTAGCAGTTTTAGCACCTTTCTTAGGGGCCATCTTGAAGCGGTCAGTTAGCAGTGGCACTTAGCTACACAATTGATGTCTGTGATGTGTGGGTCAATCACACGTCACGCCTTGCACAGGCCTTCTTTCTGGCAGTACTGTGGGTGATGTTGTCTCTTGTCTTGTGGGACACCTAAAAGAAAGGAAGCAAGAAGGACATCAGTGAAACGTGGCATTGTTGCTGTTCAATTAGTAGTACAAACAAACACAATATCATTTAGTGTAGTCACTGGTTACTCCCTGTTATAAATAATTAACAATACAGTGTATATCTATTTGTAAAACGGAAAACCACACCAACATAAACTTTCATGGTGACTGACTGTACACTCAAAGGATAAGAGAGAGCAAAAACAACAACAACATTCAGATGAAACGGTTTGCTTTATGTGCGTAACATGATGTCACTCACGTGTGATGTGGCACTCAGGGAGGTGCATCTGGAAATTGACAATGGAAGGAATAATCCCTAGACAATGAATGCTGTTGTGCAACTATGTCAGACATGGGGTTGATTGATGCCAGATGTAGTGGAAAATGTTATGAACAAAAACAAATTATTTTAAAAAAAAATTATATGGAAAAAATTAAAAATATAATTTACCAATTAATAAAAAAAATGGAAAAATTAAATTAAAAAAATTAAACATAAGTGAAGTTATCCTCAAAGATATAAAAATAAGTTATTAAACTGCTGCCTTATTGCTCAACCATCCATGCAGCCTATGGCAAAGGCCTGAATTAGGTTGGACATACAAAATGGCTGCCAACCAGTGCCACATTGTCATCAACAACAACACTGAGCAGGAAGGCATTCATTGGGAACAAAGAGAAGACATGCAGGCCTATATACGGAAAGCACATTGGCTGCCTAGCCTACTCCAAAAATGGCCAGGCATGATCACAAGATCATGCCTGGCCATTTTGATCACATGATCACAAGAGAACACATGTAGGCCTATGGGGAAAGCACACTAGCTGGCTAGTGGTAAACAAAAAATGGCCGCCAGCCACATGGTCATGGTCACAACAACAACACCAACCAGCAAGAAGGCATGACCACAACAAAGAAGACATGCAGGCCTTTGGCAAAAGCACACTGGTTGGATACACAAAATTGCCACCAGCCACATGGTACAGACTCACAACAAGCAGCAGGAGGCCTAGAAATCAAAGAACGCATGCAGGCCTATGGCAAAAGCACACTGGCTGGATTCACAAAATGACCGCCAGCCACATGGTCACAGACTCTCAACAAAAAGCAGGAGGCCTAGAAAACAACAAAGAACGCATGCAGGCCTATGGCAAAAGCACACTGGCTGCCTACATAAAATGGCCACAAGCCACATGGTCACAACAAGTAGCAGGAGGCCTAGAACGAAGAACGAATGCAGGCCCATGGCAAAAGCACTCTGGCTGCCTACACAAAATGGCCGCCAGCCACATGGTCACAACAACAACAACCAGCAAGAAGGCAGGGCCACAAAATGGCCGCCAGCCACATGGTCACAGACTCACAACAAGAAGCAGGAGGCATAGAAAAAAAAAACGCATGAAGGCCTATGGCAAAAGCACACTGGCTGCCTACACAAAATGGCTGCCAGCCACATGGTCACAACAAGAAGCTGAGGCCTAGAACAAAGAACGCATGCAGGCCTATGGCAAAAGCACACTGGCTGCCTACACAAAACGGCCGCCAGCCACATGATCACAACAAGAAGCTGGAGACCTAGAACAAAGAACGCATACAGGCCTATGGCAAAAGCACACTGGCTGGATATACAAAATGGCCACCAGCCACATGGTCACAGACTCACAACAAGAAGCAGGAGGCCTAGGAAACAAAGAACGCAGGCAGGCCTACGGCAAAAGCACACAGGCTGCCTACACAAAATGGCCACCACCCACATGGTCACAACAAGAAGCAGGAGGCCTAGAACAAAGAACGCATGCAGGCCCATGGCAAAAGCACACTGACTGCCCTCACAAAATGGCCACCAGCCACATGGTCACAACAACCAGCAAGAAGGCATGGCCACAACAAAGAATACATGCAGGCCTATGGCAAAAGCACACTGGCTAGATACACAAAATGGCTCCCAGCCACATGGTCACAGACTCACAACAAGCAGCAGGAGGCCTAGAAAACAAAGAACGGATACAGGCCTATGGCAAAAGCACATGATCCAGCGCGGCTAATATATATTCCTCTCCTTCGGATATGACATCCAGGTGAAATCATTCACATCTACTATACCATATGACGGTGGGGCCCATAAAACCGCATATCATACACCCAGTCGTTCCCTGGATCACACCCACATTCACTAAGGAGATAAAGATGCGTTGCTGGAGGAACGGAATACCTTATTAAATTTGACAGATTATTACCTTAATCATTATATACATTCAGTTTTAATCCTGTCGGTTCTAAAACATCAAGGTACTCCGCTCTTTGGTCGATGGACCAACTAGTAGAATAAGTTGATGGTGATCAAGACCAGCTCAATCATTTAAAACCTTTTAAATGTCACAATTTATAAATGAACTAAAGAACCACAGACTCGAAATTAATTAGAAATTAATTTTATCTAAATTCAATTTTTGCACGAGTGAGATTCTTAGTTTATTAATCACCTTAATACATTCTCTTACATTTAAATGAGAAATTATATAAAGAAATTCGAAATTATGCATTTACCTATTTAGATTTAGACAAAAATGGTTCATCAAAAGAAGATAATCCGTAAATCACTGAATGGTCTCCCAAACTGACTGACTGTCCATCTAGATGGCCTCCTCGACGGGACCTCCCATACAGATTTCCCGCAACAATCTCGTTCCTTCCCCAGTCAGGTTCAAAGTCAGCTTCAGCATTGACATCAGCATCGGCATTTGCAATTATAACAGCATTGATCAACCGACTGAACGAACACGAACCAACACCAACAACGAACGAACGACCCCTGCCATTGAGAGCAGTCCTTCTTATACCCTACTTCTAGCTTACTACACAAAAAGTTGCAATTCTTGGGGGGCAGGAATCACGCTAATTGGTCCATTCAACGGGTGGCGAAGATTGTCTCATCGCTTTCCTTGTTCAAACTGGTTTTGGGGACATTCAAATACACAATGAATCTCATATGTCCTGGGTTAAAGGCAGTTCACTTGTCCATTTATTTTGTTGCAATCTTTGATGGTCAAATTCTAGTTAGTCCATTGTTGCTCAGTACTTTCCCATCCATTCTCACGGATACGCGCTGAGTCTTCCTTGGCACTCTCCTTATGGAAGGTCAACGTGACCCTGACATCTCTCACTCCGTGCATAGTTCGTACCCACGTGACTCAGTGTTCTCAATTTCTCTCGCTCAGAGGTCATCTTTTGGCTTTTTACGTGACCTCATCTGTGTCGGCAGCCATTTTCGCAGCCTGGCCTGACAGGCCCAAACGGACTATTATAAAAACAAACACAATCGTAATTAAAACAAAGAAAATAAGCCTTTCTGTTTACCACCCGTCATTCTAAGAACCCGTGTTAGGTGTTACCTAGCAGAAGCGACATTTAAAGCCATTTTACTTACCATCCGTGTTCTTTGCCACAATACAATTTTCACTACAGAGCACAAATCATGCGATTTTACTCTGATTAGTATGCAAATCACAGTTTTAATATTATAAAACTTCACAATGTTAAATAAATTAGATTTTGCACAAGAAGAGCAATTACCATTTATGTAAATGTTTACAAAGGGTGCAGTTTGTTGGTTATTTTCATCAGACAATTAGTACTGTTAATTTATTATTCTTATTTTAGGGTGTTTCAAAATTATTTCATTTACCTTGCTCCATCAACTCCCCCTTTGGTGATTTTTTTAATATCACCACAAAAAACCATGTAACACAATTTTCAAATAAATGTTTCTTGTCCATTTGTTTTGGTTAGTTCACACACCAGTGTCTTCCTCATCTTGTCTTTTTGATATTTTATATATGTTCTCTTTCAGTTTTTCTAATTCTATTTCTCCCATTTCTTGTTCTCTTTCTTTATTTTTCTCATTTTCTCTTTTTATTCTATTTTGTGTTTTTCTCTTTTTAATACACACATATGCTAATTTTGCTAACAACATTACCATTATTACCACGGTCACTGATATTAGTACCTTCCCAATAAGGGAACCACCTATTTCTGTGAACCATATCTGTATTGAGGAAAAACTCTTACCAAGTTTCTCCCAGGCATTTTCAACCTCCAGTGGAGCAATTTCTTTGTGCAAATCAGTAATATTCTTTATATACTTCTGCATATTTTCACTTTTATCAGGAATGTAAGTGCAACAATGTTGGACTTTCAGCATTCCACAGACTCCACCCTCTTTTGCCAAAAGAATGTCAAGGGTAAGTCGATTTTGCATCACCATAGCTCTCATGGCAACCATTTCGGTATTTACCATCAAGAACCCTCCAGCAGTATTCGTTGATAACCGATCTACCACTGTGGACAGTTTCCGAATCTTAAATGCATTCAAATATATACCCACTGCTGGTATCAATGCTCCAAAAATGTCACCTATTATCTCTGAAAATTTTTCCCTCCTTCTACGTGTTAATGTTTTACCTATCTCATGCATTCCTTTTTCTCCTCTCTCCACATGGAAAATCTTTGGAAAGACCAGACCTAAATAACATGATCCGTACCAGTGGTCCGGCAACCTATAATAAGCTCTATTTCCACATATATAATAGATTCCAGGAAATATTGGATCTTTCCCTCCTTTAAATCCCCATCCTCCTAAAATTTTATATGTATCTCGGCATTCACTAAAACCTACGAAATAATTATCATACATGGTCTTATTTCTACTAATACACAACTTTCCCTGTTGGGGCCAATCCAAAGTCATAGCTGCATTTGTCTCTCCTCTGTCATGATTTTTCTCTTCAAACACCCAAAGTGGTGTTTTTGTCTTTTCTTCTACTACCTTTCTTTGAAACTTAACTCTTCTGTTTTCTACCATCTCCAAGAAGATCTTCTCCTCTTTCTTTAATTCACAGGTAAGATTGTGTCTAACTACATACTCTAATGTTAAATCTTTATTTTCTAGGAAAAATTCACCAAACATTTTTGCTTCTTTCACCTTGTTTAGTTCAGGAATTATAGGAACCTTCGCGAAAATAGTGTTTATGTCAGTGTAATAATATTCTAATCTACCTGTTTTATAAAATAAACTAGCTAAAACGCTACATGTTATCCCATACGTCAAAGGAAGGTGATGATAGGTTACACCTTCTGTGACAGACGCAGGTAATTGCATACAAACATAACAATCCCTTACATCCATTGTCTCCACATATTCGTACAGCAATTTCGTGAAGACATTCTTGGAAAAGTCAGTTATTGACTTATCCTTATGCAAATCAATACTATTTACTAATGTTGCAGTGTTCTCTGTGTTAGCTTCTTTATCCTTTTTCGTGTTATTCCCTATTACAGATGTCTCTTCTACTATCAACCTTAATGGAACTGTTATTGCTAAAATAAGCCAAATAAACATTAGCAAACCTGTACAAAAGAAACACATTCTACACCATCTACGTAAAAACTCACATCTACGTTTTCTATTCTCAATGTCTTCCATTTTGTTCTATTACCTAGCTATTTATATATTTGTACAGAAAATGTGTCACCACACCTCAGAATGACTTCTCAGCCACTCTACCCTTTTCTTGTGTCACGTTTTGGATCCTTCTTCAGCTCCTTTCAGAACTCTTTTCTTGTCTTGTTCAGGTTTTTGTGTCCAATCTAGTTTCTTTCTTTATCTCTTCAGGTTTGTTGCACTTCACTTTCACCCACTTGTTCACAGTTTTCGTCTGGGCTCTCGTGAGTGTTATCCTGTTCTTTAATGTCAGTCAAAGCGATGTATAGCCACTCAGGTGACTTCTATTTCAAATTAGGTCTCTTCACTCTTTTTGTTTTCTGCAATTGTTTTCCACTTTGTTCTCCTTGTCCTCTTTGACTTGTTATCTCATTTACTTGTTCTGCATCATCTCTGTTCAAATTTATTATCTTGTATCTCAGCCTTTTGACTTCGTGGGGCCAATTGTCTCCTTTTCGTGGCCTTTTTGGTTCACTTTCCTTTTCCTCTCGTTCAGTTCTCCAAGTCCTCTTTCTTGGTCCTACTCTCTGTTTTCTTTCTTCTTCGCTTCCTTCGGATTCTGTTTCAGACCTTACTTCACTTCCTCTAACCTTGAATTTTATGATCTCAGTTTCTTTGTCGGAATCTGAACCTTCTTGTGACTCTCCAGTTTGGACTTTTGATTCTATCCCTCCTCGAGTTTCTTCCGCAATTATTCTTATCTTTCTGTCTGGATCTAAATTTCCCTGTATTTCTTTTATTTGTTGATCTGTCCCTACTTCTCCTCGGGTTTCTTCCGCTTCCCCTATCTCTCTATCTGTATCTAAGTCTCCCTCAGTTAGTTCAACTATTTCTGGAGGAATTCTTCCATAACTTGTTCTTGGTTGTTCGTTATCACTGTCTCTTGGTTCAGTTTCTTCGCTTATAATGTCTTTTCTTATCTTTCTCTTTTGTCTTTCATTAAAATCAGATTGGTCTGTTTCAGATGCTGAACTGGTATCTGATATTTCCAGATGTCGACTTACAGGTCGAGCTTCAAAATCTGGATCTTCAATTTGTTCTGGTTCTTCTTCAGTTGTAAAACTTGTACCTTGTTCTCCCAGATGTCGACTTTCAGGTCGAGCTTCAAGATCTGGAATTCTGTTTATTTCAGGTTCTGCTTCGGATGCTGAGCTGATATCAGATATCTCCAGATGTCGACTTACAGGTCGAGCTTCAGGATCTGGAACTCTGATGGTGTGACTGGCATGCACCCAGTTTTTCACTCCTGCACATTTGACAGCAGTTGTTGTCACCAGGATCACTTGACGTGGCTTATCCCAGCGAGGAACCAAACAGTTTCTTCTTCTGTGGACTTTTATATGGACCCAGTCTCCTGGATTCAAATCATGTGCTGGTTTTCTTTCAAGAGTGGTCGCATCCGGTCCAACCTGATGAAACACAGAATGTACCACATCAGCCAATCCTTTGCAATAGTCCAATACGAGATCATCAGTTATAGTCAGCAGTTTGTTGACAGGTACATGTGCTTGTCTCATTGCTCGTCCCATGATTATCTCATGAGGACTCAGATCCGTTTTTCTGTCAGGTATGCTTCTGATAGTCATTAGTACCAATGGTAGGGCATCAGGCCATTTGAGTCCTGTGGCTTTACACATTTTCCCCAACCTATTCTTTATTGTTCCATTTACTTGTTCTACCACTCCAGAAGCTTCTGGTCTGTAAGCACAGTGTAATTTCTGTTGTATGTCAAGAGCTTCACATATCAATTGGATCAGTTAATTTTGGAAATGTGTTCCTCTGTCCGTTTAAATCGTTACTGGAAAGCCATATCGTGGAATGAATTCTCTCAGTAGGAGCTTAGCTACAGTAACTCCATCATTCCTTCTTGTCGGATAGGCTTCCACCCAACGAGAAAACAAACAAACGACCACAAGAACATACCTCAATCTATTACTCGGTGGCATTTCAATAAAATCTAGTTGCATTCTAGTAAAAGGACCTCCTTCATGTCCTATTGTTCCTAGACTCACTACTGTTTTCCTTCCTGGATTTATCTGTTGGCATGTAAGACATCTTTGACAGAGACTCTCAGCTATAGCTCTGAATTTTGGGTTGTACCAAGTTTGTCTGAAAAGTCTAATCATGGCATCCCTACCAATATGAGCTTGTCCATGGTACATCCGTGCCATGTTAGAAATCATGGTATCAGGCATAACTGGTCTTTCATCTCTATAAACCCAAACGTCATCTTCCTCTCTTTTCCTGCAACCTGCTTTTATCCAACCATCTTTCTCCTCTTTGTTTGCTTCTCCCTGTAATTGTCTTACATCATCCCATGTTTCGACAATGTTAGTAAATAACAATGGACATGAAACATTTTCCTTTTCTCTCCCCCTGTTCAATGAGACCATATTTCTGGCACAGTATTGGGCTATTTCATCCGCATACTTGTTCCCCATAGCAATATAGTCTGTCCCATTTTTATGTGCAGCACACTTCACCACTGCAAGTTGTTTAGGCAGCTGTATCGCCTCAAGCAATTTCTTCACAAACTCTCCGTTCCTAATTGGAGTTCCTGCAGACGTCCAGAAACCTCTCTGAGACCAGATCTGTCCAAAATCGTGGACCACTCCAAAGCCATACTGGCTATCCGTGATCACCGTAATTCGGACATTCTTTCCCAGTTTGCATGCCTGAATTAGAGCAATCAGCTCAGCTACTTGGGCTGAACGTATCCCTCTCAAACAAGATGCTTCCATTATGGCAGCTACTGTACATACAGCATATGCCGCACTCAACACTCCTTCACTCGTCCTTAGACATGATCCATCTACAAACATCACATAATCTGATTCTTTCAAAGGCTCATCCTTAATATCTGGTCGAGGCTTTGTGCAGAATTCAAGCACATGCAGACATTGATGATCGACTTCATCCATCACTCCTGCATTTCCTTCGTCTGGCAGTGAAGTTGAAGGATTCACACTTGTGCATCTATCAATAGTTACATTATCTGCACTCAAAATCACCTTTTCATACCTAGTCAGCCGACTATGTGTCATGAATTGGGTTTTGGTTCTGGTCAGAAGAATTTCAACAGAATGTGGAACATATACTCTTAATGGATATCCCGTCACAATGCCTTCACTCTGTTCCAGACTCACACAAGTAGCAGCTACTGCTTTCAGACAACCAGGCAACGCCTTTGCTACCGGGTCTAAAACAGCTGAAAAATAAGCAATGGGTCTTTTCATTTTTCCATGCCTTTGCACTAGAACTGAAAGTGCACATCCATCTCTTTCACTACAGTATAGTTCAAATTCTTTTTCATAATCAGGCATTCCCAATGCTGGTGCTTCGCACAACTTCGTTTTCAGTTCTTTAAAAGCTTTCATTTCTTCCTCATTCAACTCAAACGGATCTTTAACATCTCTTTTTGTCAATTGCTGTAAAGGTTTTGCAATCAATGAAAATCCACGTATCCACTGTCGACAATACCCAACCATTCCAAGGAACATTCTCACCTCTCTCAGTGTCATTGGAGCTCTCATTCCTCGAATAATCTACATTCTTTCTGTTGTTACCTTTCGCATCCCTTTTTCAATCTTATGACCTAGGTACTGTACTTCCAGGTGACAAAATTGCAGTTTTGACGGAGACACTTTGTGCCCTCCTTCTGCCAAGTGATTCAATAAAGCAATTGTGTCAGCAACACATGCTTCTTTGGTCTTTGATGCCACTAACAGGTCATCAATGTATTGGACCATCACGGAATTTTCAGGCATCCTTAAATCTTCCAATGATTTCTTTAGGATCTGATTAAAGATTGAGGGGCTTTCTGTATACCCTTGAGGAATTTGGCACCATGCCAAAATACGCTCTCCGAACCGGAATGCAAATAATGGCTGGCTATCTGGATGTAATGGAATAGAGAAAAATGCATGGCACAAATCAACTGTGTACCATTCTGCATCATGTGGAATCTGATACAGTATTACAGCGGGGTTTGGCACAATTGGACAACAAGGAATAACGATTTTATTTATTTTCCTCAAATCCTGCACTATCCTATATGTCCCATTCGGCTTTTTCAGACCCATTATAGGGGAATTACATGGGCTACTCATTATTTCTTTCAAAATTCCCTGTTTAATCATTTTATTAACTACAGGTGTTATTCCTTCAATAATTTCTGGCGTTAATGTGTACTGTGGAGTATTTGGGAAATGTATTCCTTCTCTTACAGTGATTTTCACAGGGTCTACTCCTCTCATTAACCCAATGTCTTCGCCTGTGAAATCCCATACATCAGATCTGACTGTTTCTTTTAATTCAATTGGGATTTTCTCTACGTCAAATACAGGAAACATGTCATTTACTCCTGGTTCTAGTTCTGCCATTGTCATTTTGTACAGAACATCTTCATCTGGTGTCTGAAATGCAATACCATCAGGGGTACAATAAATGGTGCAGTTCATTTTACAAAGCAGATCGCGTCCTAGCAAGTTTGCAGGACTGCAATCACACACCACAAACCGATGCATTTCTCTGAATGGTCCAACTTTCACCTCTACTGGTTTCGTAAGAGGCGCTTTAATCTGCTGGTTTGAAACACCGACAACTTGGATATATTCACCTGAGAGAGGAAGGGTTGGAATTTCTACTGATCTAACAGTAGAACGGGTAGCTCCAGTGTCCACAAGGAATGTAACATTTACACCATTCACTTCTCCATCCACAAATGGACCTGACTGATCTACCTCTAGAATTGCGCCAAGCACGCACTCTTCCTCCTCTCCTAGGCACCGTCATAAACTTTCATCCGATTCATTTCCATCCTGCCGTAACCAATACTGCGATATTGCAGCTGCGCGCGGCAATTTTGTTACCTGTTCTCCTCCGTAGAATCCTGTCTCTGCACTGTATCTCTGAGGGTTTATACTCTTGGGAAGAGGTGGTTGTGGCACCTGACTCTGTTGAGTAACTACCTGCGGTTGTTGCAGCTGTTGGTAACTCACCTCATTCTGCACCTGCGGATTTAATGATTGATTTTCCATATTAGCTTTTGGAGGAAATTTACACTCGTTTCTCCAATGCCCTAACTTTCCGCAATTATGGCATGGCCATTTCTTTTTAGCTTCTTCTATACTCATTTGACCTTTTCCTTTACCTATATTCGGTTTGGATTTAGTCTGTCCTGCATCACTAGTCTGATTATTCATTTGAGCTTCTTGTTTTTCCGCGACTTTTACTTGTGCCCACATCGCCTTTTCTTTTAGTTTACGTTGTCTACACTCAATGTCATCACTACAGTATTTAGCATACCTCAGTACTTCATCTACAGTGCTATTCTGCCAGCACAACATATGCTGCTTAATCATTTCACTTATCTCAGGCTTCAATCCATATACAAATCTATATACAAAATGACTCATGTCTTTTTCACTCAAAGTCTCATAACCGCTATACTGTTTGAAAACCAAAAGTAGCCTTTCATAGTAGGCATGTACAGATTCTTTACTTTCCTGTGTTGTTCTATCAATCTTTACCCAATCTGTTTCTTTTGGTGGAATTTTATTTTTCAAAAACGTGATAACCTGGTCATACTTTCTCATCACTCCTGGACCTGGCGCTCCAGTTTTTGCATCTCTAGTATATTCTTCTGTTGGCCAATCAATCGTAATCTTACATTCAGTCCATAAATCTGCTGGTACTACAATATCAAACAATCCATCCAGATCTACCCACAACACCTTCGAAACTTTTACAAATCTTTCCAATTGTCTATACCATTCTACAGGTTTCTCTCTTAATTTCGGAAAATCATTCGTAAATGACAATATATCTTGTCTAGACCATGGGACATGCACATAGCTTCCTCCTGGAGTTTCTCTCATTGGACATTCCATCACTATTGGTTCTTTTTCTTTCACCGTAAAAGCCAAAGATGCATTATTGGTCATTCCCTCTTTTCTTTTCATCCACCTGCTCCTCCATCTTTCCACATCTCCCCATTTTCTCAATAACACAATCAGTTCTTTTATCTGTGTTAATCGTCCTGATGTGTTCAGATTTTCTATATCCTTTTCACAAAAATCTACTCTATATGGTTTCTGCAAACTTCTGATTTTTCCAAATTCTACTCCTAGTTCAATCGCTGTCTCTTCCAACCTTTCATGCAAATTTCTAGCTCTCCAAGTAATACTCTTGCATAAAAACATAACCTCTTCGTCCTGGTATGATTTCAATTTTTCTGTACCAATAGTCCCTAGAATCAACTCTTCCGTGTCTATCTTAAGTCTGATTACATCCAACGGTTGTGGTTCTGCATCTTTCTTCTGCAAATTCCTCATCCACTCATTTAATTCTTCTGGAGTCGGACCTACAGGGGTACTATTTATTTCTATCCAATTTGTGCTTCTCTCTGGGGTCTCAGTTGCTGACTCAGTTCCCATAGGAATCCTTCTTATCTCACTCTCATTTACTGTCAAGTTAGTAGGTGGACTCGATTTATATGAGCTAACCAAATCTCTTGTTTCCCTAGTCTCTGTAATTATTCCTTCTCTCATTCTATGCATATTCGAGTTCATTGGGATGGTCAAGGAATGTTCATCTATTCTTTGATTTTCAAATACCGGTATTACTGGTCCTATTGTCACTGGCACAGTCACGGCTTCCATATTCATAGTTAATTCCCTTATTTTCTCAGTCAATTCTCTTGTGGTTCTTGCTAACTCAGCTGTATTACCACTGTCAGACTTCTCATTCTGTGGAGTCTCTGAATTTTCATTTAACCTATTTATTTCATGACTTCGTTCAGGGCTTTGATTCCTCCCAGTTTCCATTGGTGGTGCATTCGGTGTCACCACTGCAGAATTCTGTTGATATGGAGGTGGTTTTCTGTTTAAAATATCTTCCAGCAATTCATCCTCTGTTTCGCTACCTCCATACCCATACCTCTCTGTTACTACATGTTTCCTTTTCTCTGTACACTTTTTCCTTATAACTTCTTCATCTGTTATGGCTGGAAACAATCCATCCGTCATATTAGCATATCTCCAACGTCTCATCCTATCTTCATGATTCACTCCCCATACTCTTCCATGAACTAAACTATAATTCTTTGCCCCTCTTTGTCTTTCTCTTTCATACATCTCATCTTCCCATTCACCTAACGCTTCAAACTGTGTCGGTCTAGGTCTTGGCTCAAGTTTCATCATTTTCTCTCTCAAATTCCGAAGTACAGCTGTGCTAAAGGAACCATTTTCTGGAAAAGCCAATACTCCATCATTCTGAGTATATTTTGTCCAATTCTCCAACCAAATGCAAGTATGATAACCATATTTCAACATCATATGAGAAGCTGGTGTTTTCGGTGGAGGAATTACTTGTCCTTACCTAGTCACTACCTTCTTGTCCTTCTTGAAAAAGCTTTTAACTTTCGCCATCCATGACGGTTTCTCTCTACAATACTCATAATAAGCCATATTTCACGATTCTTTCTTTCCGACAACTCACAACTCTGTTCTGTTTACTGTGTGCTATTCGGACCTATCCCAGCGCGTCTCACACCAACACACCAATCCGAGAGCTTCTACGTCACTCTCAACTGGCCAATACCAGCGCGACTTCACACTAACGCATCAATCAGAAAGCTCTTCATTTTCCCACCTCTGGCCAATACCAGCGCAGTCTTAGTCAACGCCAGTTCTACTCCTGACCCCTCCTTTACAAAATTTATCGGCAGTTTTTCTTACCATCTTTTTCGACAAAATTTCATTAGTTACAACGTAAAACACATTTCCACTGTCTGTTTTCGCTAAACAAAAGACATAGCTTGCTCTATCTTGCAAGAATACTGTTTTATTCGATAAGTGTAGCACGTCCCTCTACCTTACCCTTCTCTCAAGCAAGGGGTAACCCGTTTCTCTGGGGATAAAACACATGTGGAGACTATACTGCTCCTGAGAATTAAGGCCAGAGTTTCACAAGAAAACCAGTTGCTATTTCATTCATACACGTTTTATACCAGAAATGTCCCTATCATAACACAATCCTGTGTTATCACCAATTTGAAAAATCAGACAATGCACAATTCCATGTGACTTCTCTTGCCACACGTGTCCACTTCCTACTTCCCGGAAGCTTCAAAATTTCGACTTACACATAACATAATACAATTCGACATGAAGGGTTAGACATAAATAATCAATAATCAAATAATCAATAATCACCAAACTTATCTATAGTAACCATAACTCTGCTACCAAGAAATCTGATCCAGCGCGGCTAATATATATTCCTCTCCTTCGGATATGACATCCAGGTGAAATCATTCACATCTACTATACCATATGACGGTGGGGCCCATAAAACCGCATATCATACACCCAGTCGTTCCCTGGATCACACCCACATTCACTAAGGAGATAAAGATGCGTTGCTGGAGGAACGGAATACCTTATTAAATTTGATAGATTATTACCTTAATCATTATATACATTCAGTTTTAATCCTGTCGGTTCTAAAACATCAAGGTACTCCGCTCTTTGGTCGATGGACCAACTAGTAGAATAAGTTGATGGTGATCGAGACCAGCTCAATCATTTAAAACCTTTTAAATGTCACAATTTATAAATGAACTAAAGAACCACAGACTCGAAATTTATTAGAAATTAATTTTATCTAAGTTCAATTTTTGCACGAGTGAGATTCTTAGTTTATTAATCACCTTAATACATTCTCTTACATTTAAATGAGAAATTATATAAAGAAATTCGAAATTATGCATTTACCTATTTAGATGTAGACAAAAATGGTTCATCAAAAGAAGATAATCCGTAAATCACTGAATGGTCTCCCAAACTGACTGACTGTCCCTCTAGATGGCCTCCTCGACGGGACCTCCCATACAGATTTCCCGCAACGATCTCATTCCTTCCCCAGTCAGGTTCAAAGTCAGCTTCAGCATTGACATCAGCATCGGCATTTGCAATTATAACAGCATCGATCAACCGACTGAACGAACACGAACCAACGCCAACAACGAACGAACGACCCCTCCCATTGAGAGCAGTCCTTCTTATACCCTACTTCTAGCTTACTACACAAAAAGTTGCAATGCTTGGGGGCAGGAATCACGCTAATTGGTCCATTCAAGGGGTGGCGAAGATTGTCTCATCGCTTTCCTTGTTCAAACTGGTTTTGGGGACATTCAAATACACAATGAATCTCATATGTCCTGGGTTAAAGGCAGTTCACTAGTCCATTTATTTTGTTGCAATCTTTGATGGTCAAATTCTAGTTAGTCCATTGTTGCTCAGTACTTTCCCATCCATTCTCACGGATACGCGCTGAGTCTTCCTTGGCACTCTCCTTATGGCAGGTCAACGTGACCCTGACATCTCTCACTCCGTGCATAGTTCGTACCCACGTGACTCAGTGTTCTCAATTTCTCTCGCTCAGAGGTCATCTTTTGGCTTTCTACGTGACCTCATATGTGTCGGCAGCCATTTTCGCAGCCTGGCCAGACAGGCCCAAACGGACTATTATAAAAACAAACACAATCGTAATTAAAACAAAGAAAATAAGCCTTTCTGTTTACCACCCGTCATTCTAAGAACCCGTGTTAGGTGTTACCTAGCAGAAGCGACATTTAAAGCCATTTTACTTACCATCCGTGTTCTTTGCCACAATACAATTTTCACTACACAGCACAAATCATGCGATTTTACTCTGATTAGTACGCAAATCACAGTTTTAATATTATAAAACTTCACAATGTTAAATAAATTAGATTTTGCACAAGAAGAGCAATTACCATTTATGTAAATGTTTACAAAGGGTGCAGTTTGTTGGTTATTTTCATCAAACAATTAGTACTGTTAATTTATTATTCTTGTTTTAGGGGGTTTCAAAATTATTTCATTTACCTTGCTCCATCACACACTGGCTGCCTACACAAAATGGCCGCCAGCCATATGGTCACAACAAGAAGCTGGAGGCCTAGAACAAAGAACGCATGCAGGCCTATGGCAAAAGACCACAGGCTGGATACACAAAATGGCCACCAGCCACATGGTCACAGTCTCACAACAAGGAGTAGGAGGCTAGGAAACAAAGAACGCATGCAGGCCTTTGGAAAAAGCACACTGGCTGCCTACACAAAATGTACAATAGAAAGTGGTCACAGTGGAAACCAAACTTGACACAATACAAAATTAGATTATTCAAACAACACCATGTTAAATTCACATGAGTGTGATTTTATTTTCTTTATCATCATATGATAATCAAGGACAACATGATTGTCTGTACATTTAATTAAAATGGTGCTCGGAGAGGGGGGACAGAGTGCTCAGGAGAGAATGTGTGCTAGTGAGGGTAGTAGGAAAGGATAGGCAATGTGCAATATATACATCAGACGCTGCTGAAACCTATCCAGCCTAATGATGGCAACTTAATACAAAACAAACATAGCAAATTGTAGACTCAGATGATTAATTTCTGTCGTCTAAGCTTGAGAAGTAGTGAAAAACCGTAGACGTTTCGACCTCTAGGTGCAGTAAAGGTAATTGAATCCTTATCCTGGGGTCTTCATCAGGACCAAAGATTAAGGGGGGAGGGAGCACCTAAGGGTAATTAGATAATATACATTAGTCAGGCAATGGGGGATGCAGATCAAACAGAGAATCAAGTAGCAGGACAATGAATGTTTTACCTATGGTGGCAGCATGAAAAATCAGGCCGCAGACTGAGAAGAGGTGGGCCCTAAGGCTCCTGAAATAGAGAGGACGAGAGGAAAAAGAATCCAAAATTAGGCATATGTCCCACTGTACGTCTATTCTCAGGGGGAGGGAAAGGAAAATATAACCTCCCTACGGGTGCACAAAGCACTTACTTGAAGATGCGAATTTAAACCGCAAGCAAACTTAGAACAATGTTGGGCTCCGTGGCCTCACGTGGAGACACGTGGGTCTCGACTTCCTCACATCCGGTAAAGGTTGACCAGTAACCTCCTAAGACAACAGAACGACAATCTAGGTAGACTAATACTCAAGGGACAATAACAGAGTTAGCTGTAGGAGCCATTACTAAGGCATACATATGTGATCCGTGTAGAGTTAATGTCTCCAGGTGAGGCCGTGTCATACAAACAAACCTCTTATGTAGGTGCGTGTCATGCACTGAATGGTCATGTGGTGGAACAGGACGCCCGCCACACTAAAGGGTGCCTTTGTAACACGTAAACAAATGAGGCAAATCGTGGGTACAATGCATATACGGGCGTCCGCGCCGTGACTGGTGAACGGGACTCTATTTAAGGTCGTGGGTTGGAAAATTAGTCATCCGTGAGGGCGGTAGAAAAAATACAAAAGTGACCTTATCCCAATGGTACCCAACATAGATTGTAACCGGTTAGTGCAACTGTGCCAAAAACTCCCCTCGCAAGGTTATACAAAACAGGGTAGAGTTGAGGCACCCTGCCCTCTTACAATTACCCAAAACCCGAAGTTAAGGGACTGATTGTGAGAGTCACAAGACTGCATGCCTTACTAAAAATCCGGCGTACTTTAATGTATTGTACCCGAAGAACGAATTAATCTAGACGCGCGTATAGGCATGGTACCCACGATTTGCCTCATCATTTGTTTACGTGTTACAGAGGCACCCTTTAGTGTGGCGGGCATCCTGGTCCACCACATAACCATTCAGTGCATGACACGCACCTACATAAGAGGTTTGTTTGTATGACACGGCCTCACCTGGAGACATTAACTCTACACGGACCACATATGTATGCCTTGGTAATGGCTCCTACAGCTAACTCTGTTATAGTCCCTTGAATATTAGTCTACCTAGATTGTTGTTCTGTTGTCTTAGGAGGTTACTGGTCAACCTTTACCGGATGTGAGGAAGTCGAGACCCACGTGTCCATACAGTATGAGGCCACGGAGCACATCATTGTTCTAAGTTTGCTTGCGGTTTAAATTTGCATCTTCAAGTAAGTGCTTTTTGCACCCGTAGGGAGGTTATATTTTCCTTTCCCTCCCCCTGAGAATAGACGTAGAGTGGGACATATGCCTAATTTTGGATTCTTTTTCCTCTCGTCCTCTCTATTTCAGGAGCCTTAGGGCCCACCTCTTCTCAGTCTGCGGCCTGATTTTTCATGCTGCCACCATAGGTAAAACATTCATTGTCCTGCTACTTGATTCTCTGTTTGATCTGCATCCCCCATTGCCTGACTATTGTATATTATCTAATTACCCTTAGGTGCACCCTCCCCCCCTAAATCTTTGGTCCTGATGAAGACCTCAGGATAAGGTTTCCATTACCTTTACTGCACTTAGGGGTCAAAACGTCGACGGTTTTTCACTACTTCTCAAGCTTAGACGACAGAGATTAATCATCTGAGTCTACAATTTGCTATGTTTGTTTTGTATTAAGTTGCCATCATTAGGCTGTATAGGTTTCAGCTGCGTCTGATGTATATATTGCACATTGCCTCTCCTTTCCTACTACCCTCACTAGCACACATTCTCTCCTGAGCACTCTGTCCCCCCCTCTCCGAGCATCATTTTAATTAAATGTACAGACAATGACGTTGTCCTTGATTATCATATGATGATAAAGAAAAGAAAATCACACTCGTGAATTTAACATGGTGATGTTTGAATAATCTAATTTTGTATTATATCAAGTTTGGTTTCCACTGTGAACACTTTCTATTGTTCTGTTTGCTACCAGGGTCCAGTGGTATTTCGGGTTACCCCATTGTTGCATAACTAGCCTACACAAACTGGCCGCCAGCCACATGGTCTCAACAAGATGCTGGATCCTCGAACGAAGAATGCATGCAGTCCTAGGGCAAAAGCACACTAGCTGGATACACGATATGGCTGCCACCCACATGGTCACAACACGAAGCAGAAGGCCTAGAACAAAGAACGCATGCAGGCCTGTTGAAAAAGCACACTGGCTGCCTACACAAAATGGCTAACAGCCACATGGTCACAACAAGAAGCAGCAGGCCAAATGCATGCAGGGACTATGGCAAAAGCACACTGGACGCCTAAACAAAATGGCTGCAAGTCACATGGTCACAACAAGAAGCTGGAGGCCTAGAACAAAGAATGCATGCAGGCCTATGGCAAAAGCACAATGGCTGCCTACACAAAATGGCCAACATCTTCACGCAACACGCGGAGCATGACCAAAACATCACAGCAACCAGGGTCGAGCAGGGATCCAACTTAGTAGTGAACCTGAGCCAACAACAACTGACAGAGGACGAAACACATGTACTCAACCGAGGACTCGGTTTTGTACCAACTCACAGTGGAGATCTGTTCCAGTTACACCAAAAGGTCCATCAATTCTTCCGCAAAGTGAGACTACATTTCTTCTTTGCAGACAAGACCCCTGACAAACCAGGTATGGACATCACGAATACCAATATTCGCTCCAAATCAGCGTTCAATCCCCCCATCGGCCTAGTACCCGCGGAGGTAGCGACCTTTGAGAAAGTTGTCCTCAAGGACTTGGATTCCAGATTGACTACACTACCTAGAGCCTACAATAACATTCCGAAAAGAGAACAGCAGGCCCTACGTACCCTCAGCATGGAAAAAACCATCACCATCAAGCCAGCTGATAAGGGCGGCGCTACAGTTATATTGGACACCACATCCTACAGATCTGAATGCCTCCACCAACTGAGCATGACAACATCCTACCTCCCACTACATCAGGATCCAACAGACAGAATCACCAACACCATCGCTGCCATGGCTACAGATGCTCTTGACAACGGATGGATTGCACCCAAAGAAGCGGATTTCCTTCAAACTAAGGAACCCATCACTCCTTACTTCCACATATTACCGAAAATCCACAAGACTCAAAGACCACCACCGGGGAGACCGATCATCTCTGGTATTGGTTCTGCCCCCGAACCACTATCCCAATTTGTGGAATTTTTCCTTAGACCCCTGGTTAAACTCATGCCAACCTATCTACAGGGCACTAAGGACGCACTCTGCCTACTAAGGGAGACTGAATTCAACAACAAAACAGACTTTCTGGTGTCCTTCGATGTCAAATCACTGTATACCTGTATTCCCCAGGACCAGACCCTTGCGGCAATAGAAGGTCTCCTCAGTTGCAACCCACCAGACACAATTACAACCATACCATTCATCATGGAGTGCGCCACTCTGGCAATGAAGGAGAACTTCTTCCAGTTCGAATACTTCTATGGGCAGCACCTTCGCCCCCAGCTTGGTGAACCTCTACATGCATGTCTTCGAAGAGGATGTCGTCTTGTCCGACAACAACCCGTACCTGTCACATCTCCTGCTCTGGAAAAGGTACATCGACGACATCCTTGTTGTGTGGCGTGGCGATTCCATCTCCATCATGCTATTCCACCAGTGGCTGAACACGCAGAATGGACACATCTGGTTCACCTGTGACTACAGCACGGAACGGCTCCCCTTCTTAGATCCCCTAATAGTCCCACTAGATGGCCACCTTGAAACAGAACTATACCAGAAACCAATGGCCTGCAACGCTCTCCTGCAATACGACAGCCACCACCCAAAATCTCTGCGGGACAAGCCTACCCTTCAGCCAGTTCCTTAGGTTCAGACATAATTGCTCAAGCACTGAGAAATACAAAGAACACGCCACGAGACTTCGATGCAACCTTCTGGACAGACATTACCCGGCATTGCTCATAAAGAAATCCGCCAAACTAGCATTGAATAACAACAGCGACGCTCTGCTAGACACCACCCCTAACAGACAACCGCAAACGAGACTGGTCTGTGTCAACACTTTTAGCACCCTTTCCAACGAAGTCAAAAAATCTATCAATAAGAACTGGAACATACTGAACAAAGGCTCCTTGACCTTGGAGAAACCCTTATTTGCACTTAACCCCTTCCATGCTCATGACGAGCTCAGCTCGTCATGCTGCGCAGTGCTCGTGTGCGCATGACGAGCTGAGCTCGTCATGAACCCGCCCGCTTAATGAAACGCCCCGCACAGGGCAAAAATTGGCCGCGCATGCAAGGGGTTAAACGGGGTCGGAATCTGAGAGATAGCCTAGTACAGACAAGACCCTCTCCAGTGATACCCAACAGGCAGAACACTCTGTGGGACCTTCCGCCTGTCCAAGGACACTTCCCATGTGATACTTGCGCAGTCTGCACGCAGACCGCAATAACCAAAGCCATTGACATCGGCACGGACAAACAGTGGGAACTCAGACACCACACCAACTGCAACAGCGAAAGGGTGGTATACCTCATCACCTGCCCCTGTGGCCTTAGATACGTGGGGATGACCACTCGTAAAATAAGAACTCGCATTCTGGAGCACAAAAGTACCATCAGATGTGCCAAGCAAACTACCAAACTAACTAAACATTTCCTTAAAATGAATCATCATGCTGACACTGAGATGGACAGTATTAGACAAACCTCGCCTCTACACAACCACACCCAATTTAATGAAAAGACTGCTGCAGATCGAACAAAGATGAGTGTTCAGACTAGGCACATCTGAGAATGGGCTCAATGACGACATACCTTGGTTATCACTAATCTAGTCTCCACCACACCCGTTCCCCAAGCATCATCTTGTGCCCCCCATGTACTTCCTGAGTACCCTCAGGTCACTAGAGCTTCATGATCCTTAACATTCCTGACACATGCCCCACACTGGGTCCTTTGTGACCCTCCTGAGCACTACCGGGGGCTGAACATACCTGCACCACCTCATGCTGTGCTAGATCTCTATTCGGGACCAATCCCCCCCCTTTGACATGACCTACACTATTGAGTAACTTTATCTTTTTGCACCGCATTTGTGATTTGCAGGCCACCCGATGAACATCCATAAATGCACATTGCAGCTTCATACCCCACCTTCACTCGGTAGCGAACATAATGTAGCCATTTTTCGTTAACCGTCTGTGGGACCTCCAGGCTCCCCCCTGACAACCACTTGGTCACCCCGATGACCAAATATGATTAATTATACCCCACCATCACCTGCAAGCAATATCTCATTTGCTTTCCGGACCCCGGAAACCAAAGAACTACAATACCCGGCATGCCTGGGACTGCTTCCAGGAAGCGGTCACGAGGTCAGAGCGCACGCCGGTGATATCTTCCTGGCTGCTCCAAGCAGGCACCCTCCTGCCCTGTGGACAGACGCCGCCGACTCCCCGCTACAGCCGAGCGGTAAGTGCGTTGTCAACCGCGCTCTGCCGCCTTACTCTCCGGTACATTGAAGACTACCTTCCATGCTCTCCATGGTCTTTAACGCGTAACTTGATTTTCCCGCTAAGACAGACAGGGGCTCGACCCTTACTACTATGGGTCTCTCACCACCGCAGCGGCCCCTCGAGGGCATGGGCTCTTTGCCTTCATGTTTGTGCTCTCTTGCATTGATCCATGGGGCTTGGCACGATGCCACCACGATGGGCACTATTTACAGAATAGCTGCTGCAGTCATGCACCATTGTTACGGCCACAGATGATGGGTTCTGAACTAGGGCTCCACTTGGGGCTGACGATCGCTCCTCTTTACACGCTGACTATGTAGCAATGCCCATCGATCTCTCATACAATTTAGTCTGACACTTCCCTTCAATCAGTGCCCTATGCTCTCAATCCCAGCACAGAGCCTTCCCCTGCGACAATCTCCACCTGGGTACTCAGACTAGGTTGTTCTTCCGCTTAACCATTCTGGTCTCCTCAATCACTGATTTTTTACTTCTGGACGCTTGTCTTTTAAACTGGGCACAACTTTTCTACTTTCTAACGCCACCACCTCTACTTACTAGGTTGGATGGGCGTGTGTACCATAGGCTACTAGCCAGGGACAGATGTGGTACAGAACCTGACTCTTGCAGGTGAGTGACACGCTACCAAGTAAAAATCATGAGAACTGTCAATAGTCACCGCATTAGCTCTGTTGCATGACACTTGAAACTGTTGTACAAGCTGTATATATGTTTTCACGTTGATTTGTATAGGTGTTGGACAAATATGCTGCATCCCACTACATAGATTTAACTGCGCGGCATGTTGTTTATGTTTTACCACAGGTCCTACCGGTGAATCTGCTGAACTGCCGGATCACTGGTCTAGTATCATTCATATACACACCGACGCTTGTGTCACTCCTTATCACTTTATTCTTTTCACTTACACATAGCAGTAGTTGTATCAAGAGATCCTGATGAAAGCCATAATACTTGTGTAGGTCAATAGGCTGAAACATGTTGATCACTTTCTAGTGCCACTGCCTCTAATGTCGGCAGTCACACTATCCGCTATTTGTTTTTAATCCTAGCACCAGGTAGCAACAATAAACTGTGTCTGGCTAACCTCCTAGCTAGTTTTAACCACTGTTCAGTTAGCACTGCACCTCTGCCACCACACGCTCCGCTCACATTGGGTTTTATGAATACAGATATTACCTGAAAATATCCCTGAGCTCCTCCCTCGCAGCGAGGGGGTTGTAGCCCGCATCACGACCAGGTTCGTGATGCGAGGAGGATTCCCCATGATGAAGCATGATACCTCTGGTGTGTGAGGGATACTGTCCTTAACAGGGAATCCCCCCCCTCTTCAGCATAGTTGTTCCCACCCTTTCACTCGCCCTGCGCGATCCCGGGTCTCTTTGTGTGTTACATACACAAAAATGGCCGCCAGCCACATGGTCACTCACAAGTCACAACAAGAGGCAGTAGGCCTGTAAAACAAACAGCACATGCAGGCCTAGGGACAGTCCACTGACTATATAAAATGGCCTCTGGCCAGTGGCCACATGGCATCTGAAACAAAGGCAAATGGTGGCCTATGGCAAACACACACACACACTGGCCAGACAAAGGAGGCATGGTTAAACAGAGACAACAGCATTAATTCAGCAATGCCAAAAAAGAAAATTAACAGGGCTAAAACTTTTTTTACAACAACACACATCCTTCAAAGGCATCACACCACCTAGTGCTATACACTGCATGAAAAAAAAACATGAAATACCATAAAAAAACACATTTTGTATTTCAATTCAAATCCATCCATGGCCTACATGCTGTAGACACCACAGAAACAGTTGTTTCATGCACCCATGACTAGCATGGGGCCTACTGGCTGAAAGGCCAATTGCCAGACTAGTAGACCTGGGCGGTGAACTCCGCTCCGCTCGCGGAGTTTGCGGAGCTTTTGGAACTCCGCGTTAAGCGGAGCTAGCGGAGCTCCGAAAAACTCCACCCTGCATAGTGTAGCGGAGTTTTTTTCCTCGCTCGCGTTCGTCAACGTCAAAGTGGCGAGCGCGAGCGAGGAAAATCCACCTCCCGGTGAGATTTTTCCTCGTTCGTGATCGTCAACATCAAGTTGGCGAGCGCGAGCGTGGAAAATAAACCTCCCGCCGAGATTGCTCAACGCGGGGGGGTCAGGTTTCTCATTGCGAGTGGTCGCGTATGCTCACGACCGCTCGCGTTGAGAAACTGCCCGTTTGCGTTGAGAAAGCTGCCGCTCGAGTAAAAATCTACTCGAGCGGCAGAAAGGAAAGCAGCGCCCGCTTGCGCTGTGCATGGTGCCGTTTGCGATGATTGCACAGTGCGGACAAGCATCCGGCACTAAAAATCACCGGGAACAGTATTTTTCTATCGCACTCCGCCGCTTGCGGAGCTCTGCGTAGCGTAACAGAGTTTTTTTTCACTTCACTCTGCGAACTCCGCCCAGGGTTACAGACTAGGCCACATAGTAAATTAAATCAATATTCCAAATGTATTAAAAAAAAATGGAGCAAATGTAGTAAACTGTGAGAAAAATAAAATGCAAATAAATCAGTGATCACTATGCCCCTACTGAAACAATAGGCCACCCACCACAATAAATCTAAAAATCCATTACAAGTTCAAATAAATCCAGGTGCATGGCCACAATGAAACAAACAACACAAGTTTTTCAACTTACTTGTGAAATCTAAAATACAAAAAGTCCATAAATCCAATGGGATATGCCGCAGACCCTAAGAGTAATCCTTCCAGCTCCAAATTCAAATGAAAAGTGACCAGGAGATGGACAAAGCACTGGGAGGAGCCTGCTGAACAGGAACAGGAAGTTGGAGACTCTGGGGCACTTCCTTCCAGTTGAAAAAAAAGTAACAAAAAAAAAGACTCCTCACACAAAAAAACACTGCAAAATGTCACCTTGTGGAGGTTTTTAACTCCAGATCGTCAGTTCGGGAAGATTTGGAAGCTTCTCGAGGAGAAAATCTTCCCCAGATTGCAGCTGCGGTACATCCTGCACGTTCAGGATCGCATACAGCAGAAAACATCCGCTGGAAGTCGCTGGCTCGCTCGAAAGACCTGTTGGCGACCGCAAAATCTCGCGGGAACATCCGGACGGCTAGCAAATCTCATGGCACCCGTGAACGGCCCTGAAAATCTCGTGGGCAATTTCGAGCGCCAAGCAAGTCGCTCCCGCGAAATGACATTTCCAGCGCGTGGACCAGAAAAAAACTCTGCTCCGTTGCGGAGTGCGGAGTTTAACAGTGACTCCACGCTCTCCGTGGATTGTGGAGTTGCCGAATTCCGCAAACTCCGTGAACGGAGCGAAGTTTTATGCCCGGGCTTATTTCCAACATTATATAATGTCACCACCGCAAGTGTTTTGACTGTACCTATGGCTGATCAGGCCTATTGATCTTAAACCCTTCGGTGTTGCTCAGGAATCTAGATTGACACCCATTTGTGTCCACCAGCCAAACCAACCATCCCTTCCAATTGGGGTCTGATGAATTGTAAGAATCATTTCATATCATGGTATCTAGGGTATCCTCACTGTATTGTGTGAAATGCTGACAGTTCTCAAAGCATGAGAATGCGGGAATTCGAGGTGTGTTCAAATCCTTCATCTTGGCTAGTCCAAGAAAGGAAGTTTGTTGCAATGTTTTATTCAGGAAAATCATTTGAACCTGCCATTCTTTTGTCCCCCAGACAGATTTTGCGTCTATGGTGTCTTTCCAAAAGTCGCAACCCTGTACAGACAGTTGGGAAATAAAGGAAGAAGTGCATATCAGCTTGGTGTTTGTTAGCATATTTTTCTTTGCAGGTGTAGGTGTAAGCCTATAATATTAAGAGGCTGGGTATGATGTGTCAAATCCAGAAAAATAAGCAAACTTTTGTGCAAATATTTTTTAACTACCTTTTGGCAGTGTTGAGCAATGTTCCCATTGAGTGTAATAGTAAATAGCACGCGGGATACTAGCTTTGTGTAAAAAATAGTGACCATAATGTTGTTAACAAAACACGTCGCCAAAGTTAAATGTACCATCATACAATTCATCATTAGAAAATGCAGCTGATTGCTCTAGATCTGCAAGCAAATTGTGCAGTTTCAATGTCCCAATCATCAGAGAAAGTACAAGAAGTGATGATATCATTTAAGGAAATTTTAAACAAATATGGAATTTGTAAAAGTTTAGTAGGACCATACACATCATACCATACACTCTCCCAAATTATTCGTTTTGGAACCAGAACTGCTGTAATGTTCACCAGGAACAGGTCCCTTAGTTCCCGGTGCGATGATGCATGTGGTTTAACCCCTTCGCTGCTAGGCCTTTTCCCCCCCTGTGCTAAGCCTTTTTTTGGCTATTTGGGGTAGTGCGCGCTTAGGCCCCTGTAACTTTTTGACCACATAAGGTATCCATGCCAAATTTGCGTCCTTTTTTTCTAACATCATGGGGATTGTAAAGGTACCCAGGGTTTGTGGATTCCCCTGGAGGGGACCCAGAAATTAGCCAAAATACAGCTAAATTTTGTTTTTTTTGGGGAAAAATGCGAAAAAGGGCTACAGATGAAAGCGTCTTGTTTTTTCCCTGCAAATGGCATCAAAAAGGGGTTGTGGTGCTGAAATCACCATCTTCCCAGCTTTCAGGGACAAGCAGACTTTTGTCAGAAAACCAACTTTTTTACACAGTTTTGGCATTTTTCTGGGACATAGCCTATTTTTGCTATTTTTTGTGCTTTCAACCTCCTTCCAGTTAATGGTAGAAATGGGTATGAAACCAATAATGGATCCTGGAAAGCCATACATTTCTGAAAAGTAGACAAAATTCTGAATTCAGCAAGGGGTCATTTGTGTAGATCCTTAAAGTTTTCCTTTTAGAAACTAACAGTTAAATAAAGGAAAAATTGAAAATTAGTTGAAAAAAACAGCCATTTGTGTCAACGTTTTCACCTGTAACTTCTTCTAATTATAACAGCTATTTGAAGGCAATATACCGTTATATCCGCTGGACCTTTCTGTTTGTGGGGATATATAGGACTTGTAGGTTCACCAAGAACCCGACGAACCCAGAGCCAATAACTGAGCAGCATCTTGCAATGGTTTTTTATTATGTACCGGGTATATAGCAATTATTTTGGGAAAATGTATACATGGAAAAATTGTTATGAAAGACACCTATGTATTTCTGAAATGGGAACAAAATGTAGATTTTAGAAACAGTAGATATTTGGACATTTCCGAAATTGGGAGTACCCATACTAGCATGAGAAGTATAGGTCATTTATCAAAATGACTTATTTTTTACACATTGTCTTTCATTTGGAAGGCAGAAATGCATCGAAAGTCAATAGGTAATAACAGTTGCTCTACAATTCTGTGTTACCCTAAGTCTCTCGATAAAAATGGTACCTCACTTGTGTGGGTAGGCCTTGTGCCCACAACAGGAAATGGCTCAAAATGCAACGTGGACGTACCACATTTTCACAGTGAAAAATGACCCTTTTTGCAAAGTGCCTAGCTGTAGTTTTTGAACCCTAGCTCTGCCGGCACTTAGGGAAACCTAGCAAACCTATACATTTTTGAAAAGTAGATACCCAAGGGAATCCAGGATGGGGTGACTTGACTGGCTCTCACCAGGTTCTGTTACCCAGAATCCCTTGCAAACCTAAAAATTGGCAAAAAACACATTTTCCTCACTTTTCTGTGGTGGAAAGTTCTGGAATCTGCGTGGATCCACAAAATTCCACCCACCCCACGTTCCCCAAGGTCTTCCGAAAAAAATGGTACCTCACTTGTGTGGGTAGCCCTAGTGCCCGCGACAGGAAGCAGCACTAAACGCAACGTGGACGCACCACATTTTCACAGTGAAAAATGACCCTTTTTTTGCAAAGTGCCTAGCTGTAGTTTTTGAACCCTAGCTCTGCCGGCAACGTCTTCCGAAAAAAATGGTACCTCACTTGTGTGGGTCGGCCTAGTGCCCGCGACAGGAAGCAGCGCAAAGCGCAACGTGGACGCACCACATTTTCACAGTGAAAAATGACCCTTTTTTTGCAAAGGGCCTAGCTGTAGTTTTTGAACCCTAGCTCTGCCGGCACTGGAGGGAAACCTAGCAAACCTATACATTTTTTAAAAGTAGACACCCAGGGAAATCCAGGATGGGGTGACTTGACTGGCTCTCACCAGGTTCTGTTACCCAGAATCCCTTGCAAACCTAAAAATTGGCAAAAAAACACATTTTCCTCACTTTTCTGTGGTGGAAAGTTCTGGAATCTGCGTGGATCCACAAAATTCCACCCACCCTGCGTTCCCAAGGTCTTCCGAAAAAATGGTACCTCACTTGTGTGGGTAGGCCTAGTGCCCGCGACAGGAAGCAGCGCAAAACGCAACGAGGACGCACCACATTTTCACAGTGAAAAATGACCCTTTTTTGCAAAGTGCCTAGCTGTAGTTTTTGAACCCTAGCTCTGCCGGCACTTAGGGAAACCTAGCAAACCTATACATTTTTGAAAAGTAGACACCCAGGGGAATCCAGGATGGGGTGACTTGACTGGCTCTCACCAGGTTCTGTTACCCAGAATCCCTTGCAAACCTAAAAAATTGGCAAAAAACACATTTTCCTCACTTTTCTGTGGTGGAAAGTTCTGGAATCTGCGTGGATCCACAAAATTCCACCTACCCCGCGTTCCCCAAGGTCTTCCGAAAAAAATGGTACCTCACTTGTGTGGGTAGACCTAGTGCCCGCGACAGGAAGCAGTTCAAAACGCAACGTGGATGCACCACATTTTCACAGTGAAAAATTACCCTTTTTTTGCAAAGTGCCTAGCTGTAGTTTTTGAACCCTAGCTCTGCCGGCACTTAGGGAAACCTAGCAAACCTATACATTTTTGAAAAGTAGACACCCAGGGGAATCCAGGATGGGGTGACTTGACTGGCTCTCACCAGGTTCTGTTACCCAGAATCCCTTGCAAACCTAAAAAATTGGCAAAAAAAACAAATTTTCCTCACTTTTCTGTGGTGGAAAGTTTTGGAATCTGCGTAGATCCACAAAATTCCACCCACCCCGCGTTCCCCAAGGTCTTCCGAAAAAAATGGTACCTCACTTGTGTGGGTAGCCCTAGTGCCCGCGACAGGAAGCAGCACTAAACGTAACGTGGACGCACCACATTTTCACAGTGAAAAATGACCCTTTTTTGCAAAGTGCCTAGCTGTAGTTTTTGAACCCTAGCTCTGCCGGCACTTAGAGAAACCTAGCAAACCTATACATTTTTGAAAAGTAGACACCCAGGGGAATCCAGGATGGGGTGACTTGACTGGCTCTCACCAGGTTCTGTTACCCAGAATCCCTTGCAAACCTAAAAATTGGCAAAAAAACCACATTTTCCTCACTTTTCTATGGTGGAAAGTTCTGGAATCTGCGTGGATCCACAAAATTCCACCCACCCCGCGTTCCCCAAGGTCTTCCGAAAAAATGGTACCTCACTTGTGTGGGTATCCCTAGTGCCCGCGACAGGAAGCAGCACTAAACGCAACGTGGACGCACCACATTTTCACAGTGAAAAATGACCCTTTTTTTTGCAAAGTGCCTAGCTGTAGTTTTTTAACCCTAGCTCTGCCGGCACTTAGGGAAACCTAGCAAACCTATACATTTTTGAAAAGTAGACACCCAGGGGAATCCAGGATGGGGTGACTTGACTGGCTCTCACCAGGTTCTGTTACCCAGAATCCCTTGCAAACCTAAAAAATTGGCAAAAAAAAACACATTTTCCTCACTTTTCTGTGGTGGAAAGTTCTGGAATCTGCGTGGATCCACACAATTCCACCCACCCGCGTTCACCAATGTCTTCCGAAAAAATTGGTTCCTCACTCGGGTGGGAGGCCCAAGTACCCGCGACAGGCAAGGGCCCACAACGTATTGAGGCGACCTCAAAATGGCCTATCACAAAACGACCTGGTTTTGCAAGGGGGTCCCATGACGTTTTGGCCCGGGGCTCGGCGGCCACGTAGGGAAACCTACCAAACCCACACATTTCTGAAAAGTAGACACCCAGGGGATTCCAGGGAGGTATGGCTTGCATGGATCCCCCAACGTTTTCTTACCCAGAATCCCCTGCAAACCTGCATTTTGCTTTAAAAAATCCCTTTTTTCACACATTTTTGTGTGGTAAAGTTGTGGCATCACGGGGCTGACACAAATTTCCTACCACCCAGCGTTCCCCCAGGTCTCCCGATAAAAATGGTGCCTCACTCGGGTGGGAGGCCCAAGTACCCGCGACAGGCAAGGGCCCACAACGTATTGAGGCGACCTCAAAATGGCCTATCACAAAACGACCTGCTTTTGCAAGGGGGCTCCCATGACGTTTTGGCCCGGGGCTCGGCGGCCACCTAGGGAAACCTACCAAACCCACACATTTCTGAAAAGTAGACACTCGGGGGACTCCAGGGAGGTATGGCTTGCGTGGATCCCCCAACGTTTTCTTACCCAGAATCCCCTGCAAACCTGACATTTTGCTGAAAAAATCCCTTTTTTCACGTGTGGTAAAGTTGTGGCATCACGGGGCTGACACAAATTTCCTACCACCCAGCGTTCCCCCAGGTCTCCCGATAAAAATGGTGCCTCACTCGGGTGGGAGGCCCAAGTACCCGCGACAGGCAAGGGCCCACAACGTATTGAGGCGACCTCAAAATGGCCTATCACAAAACGACCTAGTTTTGCAAGGGGGGTCCCATGACGTTTTGGCCCGGGGCTCGGTGGCCACCTAGGGAAACCTACCAAACCCACACGTTTCTGAAAAGTAGACACTCGGGGGACTCCAGGGCGGTATGGCTTGCGTGGATCCCCCAACGTTTTCTTACCCAGAATCCCCTGCAAACCTGACATTTTGCTGAAAAAAATCCCTTTATTCACACATTTTTGTGCGGTAAAGTTGTGGCATCACGGGGCTGACACAAATTTCCTACACCAGCGTTCCCCCAGGTCTCCCGATAAAAATGGTGCCTCACTCGGGTGGGAGGCCCAAGTACCCGCGACAGGCAAGGGCCCACAACGTATTGAGGCGACCTCAAAATGGCCTATCACAAGCGACCTGGTTTTGCAAGGGGGTCCCATGACGTTTTGGCCCGGGGCTCGGCGGCCACCTAGGAAAACCTACCAAACCCACACGTTTCTGAAAAGTAGACACTCGGGGACTCCAGGGAGGTATGGCTTGCGTGGATCCCCCAACGTTTTCTTACCCAGAATCCCTGCAAACCTGACATTTTGCTGAAAAAATCCCTTTTTCACACATTTTGTGTGGTAAGTTGTGGCATCACGGGGCTGACACAAATTTCCTGCCACCAGCGTTCTCCCAGGTCTCCCGATAAAAATGGTGCCTCACTCGGGTGGGAGGCCCAAGTACCCGCGACAGGCAAGGGCCCACAACGTATTGAGGCGACATCAAAATTGCCTATCACAAAATGTTTTGGGCCCTTGCCTGTCGCGTGGTACTTGGGCCTCCCACCCGAGTGAGGCACCATTTTTATCGGGAGACCTGGGGGAACGCTAGGTGGTAGGGAATTTGTGTCAGCCCCGTGATGCCACAACTTTACCACACAAAAATGTGTGAAAAAGTGATTTTTTTCAGCCAAATTTCAGGTTTGCAGGGGATTCTGGGTAAGAAAATGTTGGGGGATCCACGCAAGCCATACCTCCCTGGAATCCCCGGGTGTCTACTTTTCAGAAATGTGTGGGATAGGTAGGTTTCCCTAGGTGGCCGCTGAGCCCCGGGCCAAAACATCATGGGACCCCCCTTGCAAAACCAGGTCGTTTTGTGATAGGCCATTTTGAGGTCGCCTCAATACGTTGTGGGCCCTTGCCTGTCGCGGGTACTTGGGCCTCCCACCCAAGTGAGGCACAATTTTTATCGGGAGACCTGGGGGAACGCTGGGTGGTAGGAAATTTGTGTCAGCCCCATGATTCCACAACTTTACCACACAAAAATGTGCGAAAAAATTGATTTTTTGAGCAAAATATCAGGTTTGCAGAGGATTCTGGGTAAGAAAACGTTGGTGGATCCACGCAAGCCATACCTCCCTGGAATCCCCGGGTGTCTACTTTTCAGAAATGTGTAGGTTTGGTAGGTTTCCCTAGGTGGCCGCCGAGCCCCGGGCCAAAACATCATGGAACCCCCTTGCAAAACCAGGTAGTTTTGTGATAGGTCATTTTGAGGTCGCCTCAATACGTTGTGGGCCCTTGCCTGTCGCGGGTACTTGGGCCTCCCACCCGAGTGAGGCACCATTTTTATCGGGAGACCTGGGGAACGCTGGTGGTAGGAAATTTGTGTCAATCCCATGATTCCACAACTTTACCACACAAAAATGTGCGAAAAAAGTGAATTTTTTCAGCAAAATTTCAGGTTTGCAGGGGATTCTGGGTAGGAAAACATTGGGGGTCCCACGCAAGCCATACCTCGCTGGACTCCCCAGAGTGTCTAGTTTTCAGAAATGTGTGGGTTTGGTAGGTTTCCTAAGATGGCTGCCGAGCCCAGGGCCAAAAACCTCACTGGTGTGGGTGGTTCAAGTACCCGCAACAGGCAAGGGCCCAAAACGTATTGAGGAGACATCAAAATGATCTATCACAAAACAAGCTGGTTTTGCAAGGGGAGTCACCTGGGTTTTGGCCCCGGGCTCGGCGGCCATCTTGGGAAACCTACCAAACCCACACATTTCTGAAAACTAGACACCCGGGGAGTCCAGCGAGGTATGGCTTGCGTGGATCCCCCAACGTTTTCCTACCCAGAATGCCCTGCAAACCTCAAATTTAGCTGAAAAAAATCACTTTTTTCTCCAATTTCTGTGTGGGAAAGTTCTGGAATCTACGTGGATCCACAAATTTCCTACCACACAGTGTTCCCCCATGTCTCCCGATAAAAATGATACCGCACTCGCATGGGTGGGTCAAGTACCCACGACAGGAAAGGGCCCAAAACCTATTGAGGCGACATCAAAATTACCTATCACAAAACAACCTGGTTTTGCAAGAGGAGTCCCATGAGTTTTGGCCCTGGGCTCGGTGGCCATCTAGGGAAACCTACCAAACCCACACATTTCTGAAAATTAGACACCTGGGGGAGTCCAGCAAGGTATGGCTTGCGTGGGTCCCCCAACTTTTTCCTACCCAGAATCCCCTGCAAACCTCAAATTTAGCTGAAAAATCACTTTTTTCTCAAATTTCTATGTGGGAAAGTTCTGGAATCTACGTGGATCCACAAATTTCCTCCCACCCAGCGTTCCCCCAGGTCTCCTCATAAAAATGATACCTCACTTGCGTGGGTGGGTCAAGTACCCGCGACAGAAAAGGGCCCAAAACCTATTGAGTCAACATCAAAATTACTTATCACAAAACAACCTGGTTTTGCAAGGGGGGTCCCAGGAGTTTTTGGCCCTGGGCTCGGCGGCCATCTTGGGAAACTACCAAACCCAAACATTTCTGAAAGCTAGACACCCGGGGAGTCCAGCAAGGTATGGCTTGCGTGGGTCCCACAACGTTTTCCTACCCAGAATCCCCTGCAAACCTCAAATTTAGCTGAAAAAATCACTTTTTCCATACATTTTTGACGTGGATCACCGTGCCAGCACAAATGTCTTACCACCCAGCGTTCCCCTTGTTCTCCCGAGTAAAATGATACCTCACTTGTGTGGGTGGGCCAAAGGCCTGTGACTGGGAAGAGCCCAAAACATAGGGATTTAGGGTATAGCACCGAGAATTCTAAGCGCTATATTTTTTTAAAAATACGTTTTAGCCAGTTCTGCTTTGGACACCCACACAAGTGAGGTATCATTTTACTCGGGGGAACAAGGGCAACGCTGGGTGGTAGGACATTTGTGCCAGCACGGTGATTCCACGCAAAAATATGTGGAAAATATGGGGGCATATTATCAAGGAAACACGATAAATATTGCGTTTCCCGTTTTGCGCGATTCTGTTTAACGCCGCATATCGCAGGATTTAATCGCCGAGATATCGCGTTATTATCAACGCATATCTCCACGGCGATTAAATCCTGCGATAGCGGCGTGAAACAGAATCGCGCAAAGCGGGAAACGCGATATTTATCGTGTTTCCTTGATAATATGCCCCAGGGTCTCAGCCGTACGATCCACCTGCCATATCAAGTATGGCTAAGTCGGATTCAAACCAGGCGTTGCAAACCCGCGATAACCGCGGTTAGCGCGGTTAATTCAATCGCATCGCGGGTTTGCTCGAGGCTTGGTAATAGTGCGCTGCCATTTCAGCGCGGATTTCCAGGGAGGAATGGAAGGGAACGCCCACTTTGCATGTCATTAGCGATATTCTTCGCTGACATGCAAAGTGGAGTTAATTGGGCTGCTTACTCAAGGAAACACGCGTTAGCGTGTCCTTGATAATTGTGCGGAGTGAAATTCGCTGCTTTTCGGCCGAAAACGGCCGATAAAGCGGCGAAAATGGGCTTGATAATATGCCCCATGGTTTTTTCAGCTAAATTTGAGGGTTGCAGGGGATTCTGGGTAGGGAAACGTTGGGGGATCCACGCAAGCCATACCTCATTGGACTCCCCAGGGTGTCTAGTTTTCAGAAACGTGTGGGATTGGTAGGTTTCCCTAGATGGCGGCGAGCCCGGGGCCAAAAAACCAGGTGCCCCCCCCCCCCAAAACCAGGTAGTTTTGTTATAGGTAGTTTTGAAGTCTCCACAATACGATTTGGGCCATTTCCTGTTTCAGCCACTATGCCTACCCACACAAGTGAGGTACCATTTTTATCGGGAGCCCTGGGGAACGCAGGGTGGTAGGAAATTTGTGGATCCACGCAGATTCCAGAACTTTCCCACACAGAAATTTGAGTAAAAAGTGATTTTTTTCTGCTAAATTTGAGGTTTGCAGGGCATTCTGGGTAGGAAAACGTTTGGGGACCCATGCAAGCCATACCTCGCTGGACTCCCCCAGGTGTCTAGTTTTCAGAAATGTGTGGGTTTGGTAGGTTCCCAAGATGGCCGCTGAGGCCGGGGCCAAAACCCAGGTGACCCCCTTGCAAAACCAGGTTGTTTTGTGATAGGTAATTTTGATGTCTCCTCAATACGTTCTGGGCCCTTGCCTGTCGCGGGTACTTGACCCACCCACGCGAGTGAGGTATCATTTTTATCGGGAGACCTGGGGGAAAGCTGGGTGGTAGGAAATTTGTGGATCCACGTAGATTCCAGAACTTTCCCACACAGAAATTGGAGAAAAACGTGATTTTTTCAGCTAAATTTGAGGTTTGCAGGGTATTCTGGGTAAGAAAATTTTGGAGGACCCACGCAAGCCATACCTCGCTGGACTCCTCCGGGTGTCTAGTTTTCAGAAATGTGTGGGTTGGGTAGGTTTCCCTAGATGGCCGTTGAGCCCGGGGCCAAAAACTCATCGGACCCCCCTTGCAAAACCAGGTTGGTTTGTGATAGGTAATTTTGATGTCGCCTCAATAGGTTTTGGGCCCTTGCCTGTCGCGGGTACTTGACCCATCCACACAAGTGAGGTACCATTTTTCACGGAAGACTTTGGGGGACGCGGGGTGGGTGGAATTTTGTACATCCAGGCAGATTCCAGAACTTTCCACCACAGAAATGTGAGGAAAATGTGTTTTTTTTTACAAATGTTTCGGTTTGCAAGGGTTTCTGGGTAACAGAACCCGGTGAGAGCCAGTCAAGTCACCCAATCCTGGATTCCCCTGGGTATCTAGTTTTCAAAAATGTATAGGTTTGCTAGGTTTCCCTAGGTGCTGGCAGTGTTAGGGTTCAAAATCTACAGCTAGGCACTTTGCAAAAAAAGGGTCCGTTTTCACTGTGAAAATGTGGTGTGTCCACGTTGCGTTTGGGCCGTTTCCTGTCGCGGGCACTAGGCCTACCCACACATGTGAGGTGCCATTTTTCTCGGAAGACTTTGGGGAACGCGGGGTGGGTGGAATTTTGTGGATCCACGCAGATTCCAGAACTTTCCACCACAGAAATGTGAGGAAAATGTGTTTTTTTGGGACAAATTTTTAGGTTTGCAAGGGATTCTGGGTAACAGAACCTGGTGAGAGCCAGTCAAGTCAGCCCATCCTGGATTCCCCTGGGTGTCTAGTTTAAAAAATGTATAGGTTTGCTAGGTTTCCCTGGGTGCCGGCACAGCTAGGAACCAAATTCAACAGGTAGGCACATTCCGAAAAAAGTCAGTGCCTAGTGGGCTTTCTGCCGCCCCTAGGGAGGGGGAAATCAGGGGCTATTGCCCCGATATGCCCCCGAGGGGGCAGAAAGACTGTGGCTATTCTTTTGGGGGTCGGGGGCATTGGGATGCCTATTCTGGTCAGCCCCCACCCCCTCCGTATAAAAAAGCCAGCATAATAGCTGGCACATAGTGGGCTTTCTGCCCCCCGGGGGCAGATCAGGGGCTACTGCCCCCATCTGCCTCCCTGGGAGGGGCAGAAAGACAGTGACATCTTTTTGGGGTGGGTGGGGGCATTGGCATGTTTATTCTTGGCAGCCCCCACCCCGAACTTTGTAAAAAAAAAAATCCCTGGTGGCTAGTGGGCTTTCTGCCCCCCGGGGGAGCAGATAAGGTGCTATTGCCCCATCTACCTATCAGGGGGGCAGAAAGACTGTAGCATTTTTTTTTGGGGTGGGGGCATTGACATGCCCATTCTGGGCAGCCCCCACCCCTACCTATATAAAAAAAATCCTGGCGCTTAGTGGGCTTTCTGCCCCCTCCCCGGGGGGGGCAGATCAGGGGCTATTGCCCCCATCTGCCTCCTGGGGGGGCAGAACGTTTTTTTCTTTTCTTTGGGGGGTAGGGTGGGGGTATTTGCATGCCCATTCTGGGCAGCCCCCACCCCGGGCCTATAAAAAAATAATCCCTGGCATCTAGGGTATTTCGAACCCCCGGGTGGGGGCAGATTAGTGGCCACTGCCACCATCTGCCCCCCGGGGGGCAGAAAGACTGGAATTTCGTGGGGAGGGGTGGGGGCATTGGCATGCCCATCTTGGGCAACCCCCACCCCTAAATGTATCGAGGGGAAAAAAACCTGGTGTCTAGTGGGCTTTCTGCCCCCCGGGGGCAGATTGGGGGCTACTGCCCCCATCTGCCCCCAGAAGGGGCAGAAAGACTGTACCTTTGCGGTGGGGTGGGGTGGGGGTATTGGCATGCCCATATTGGGCAGCCCCCACCCCAAATTATAATTTAAAAAAAATCCCTGGTATCTAGTGGGCTTTCTGCCCCCGGGGGACAGATTGGGGGCTACTGCCCCCATCTGCCCCCCAGGAGGGGCAGAAAGACTGTACCTTTGCGGCGGGGTGGGGTGGGGGCATTGGCATGCCCATATTGGGCAGCCCCCACCCCTAACTATAATTTAAAAAAAATCCCTGGTATCTAGTGGGCTTTCTGCCCCCCCGGGGAGGCAGATTGGGGACTACTGCCCCATCTGCCCCCAGGGGGCAGAAAGACTAATTTGTGGCCAGGGGGGGTGGGGGCATTGGCATGCCCGTTTTGGGCAGCCCCCACCCCTAACTATAATTTAAATAAAAATCCCTGGTGTCTAGTGGGCTTATCTCCCCCCGGGGGGCAGATTGGGGGCTACTGCCCCCATCTACCCCCCAGGGGGGGCAGAAAGACTAATCATGGCAAATATTTTATGGGGGGAGCAAAGGCCCTTGCCCAAGGGGCCGCTCCCCCCTCCTTGGTGCCTAGTGGGTGGATCCCTGCTTGGGGATCGCCCTCCTGGGGCGATCCCCAAGCAGGGATCCACCAGGGAGGGGTACCATTGGAAAGGGGAGATTATCCCCTTTCCAACGATAACTCTCCTGAGTTTCTACGTGCTCAGGGGGCTGAGATAGCCCCCTGAGCACGTAGAAACTGAAACTGAAATGAGCCTCTTGGCTCATTTCAGTTTCACTGAAATGACATCAGCGCGACGTGCGCGCCGATCGTCATTTCAGGGAAACCAGGGGGCCTCGGGAGCTGGGGAAGCTCTTCCCCAGCTCCCGAGGCTTTAGGGATTAAAGGGAATCCCTCTGGTGCCCGCACCAGAGGGATTTCCTGTGCTGGGTTCCATGACGAGCTGGACTCGTCATGAGCACACGAGCACTGTGTGCCATGACGAGTCCAGCTCGTCATGAGCATGGAAGGGGTTAAGACCCAAGTTCACAAGTTGTACTGCAGAGCGTTCTGGGAGATAGTGCCCATTCAGCAGTAGAAAAAAGACAGTTGCCAAACCAATCCAGAGGACCAGAAAATGTAATCCAATTGTAATCAATAGATGTATCCAAGGAGCAACAAAGTATATCTTTTTCAGCCAAAGGTAGGGAGCATACACTCATAGCTGCAAAGGCAGAGGCGGTTGTGGCAGCTCAGGTTCACTTGAATCCGATGAGAAGTCGTCATAATGCACAAAGTAGCCAGACACTGTCTGGTCTATTTGTGGCAGCTCAGCAAGTTTTGTAGAACTGGGAGAGGACTCAATCTGGGGCATATTCACATAGACGTCGTAAATTTTTTGAATTGAGATTTCTGTACTTGTTGACTGTACAGTTGTAGTTGTTTCAAAGGGAAGAAGTAATACTTTATTGTTGTTTACAGCTTCTCTTTGGAGAGGGGAATCTTCTGTAGTTATTAAAGCTTTCATTTGAACTTCCTGAACGGTAGCGAGAGTAGTGCAGCAGCTACCCAGGAGCCCACGCGGCCTACTGTTGAGAATCAGCCACATTGTATGGTTTGATCAGTTCAATGGAGTAAACCTTTTGTCTCTGTGACTGGCAAGGGGTGGAAGAACAACAGTTCTGGTACCTTTGACAGCCAGGACAGGTCTATGCACTCTGTAGGATGGCCCAAATTCTTTCTTGTCCCCAATTCTTTTCCTGACCAGGTCCCCAGTCTTTGGGACTCAGGCAGTTCTTGCCGGTACGACCTTCACTTCTCCAGTGGCTGTGCGTTTTACTTGGACATTGCTTTGAGCGCCCAGGAATTCATTGAGTTCCTGTAAAAGAGGCAAACGTTCATTGATGTCATATTGTGTTTCCGCCGCCACTGCGCTGATATTATCGAGGTCTGGTACCCACATTCTCACACCAAACAGGACTTCGTAAGGAGTACGACCCCCTAGGGATTTTCTCGGCATGTTATTGAGTGTTTTCTGGACCCATATAGGTGATTGACCCAACTACCACCCGAGCCTAATACCCTTGCTGTTAAGGACTGCTTTAAGTCACTGTTTTTCATCTCAACCACCGAATTTCCCTCGGGATGGTAGGGGGAGGAGTACCGCAAGGCCACACCCAAACTTCCCATGGCTTCCTTGTAAGCCCAAGAGCTAAACGCCGGGCCCTGGTCGGATGTAGTGTGCTAATTGCATATGTGCCGATGAAGACTCGCAAATCCTTTATAAAAGTTCGAGCGTCAGCCTAGCACTGTGGCCAAACCCACAGGAATCTGGAGGATGAATCCACTTCCACCAAGATGTACTTGTAAGCCCGATCTGTGTGTAAAGGGCTGCAGAATTCCCAAAAAACAATAGTGGTGTCCGAGGTGCACGTGCGACGGTTGAGTCTTTCATCTTCTGGCAGATGTCACATCTGAGGACAAAGTCCTTGGTCTGTTTTGTTAGAAGTGGCCACCAATAGCGTTGCTTCAGTAATAAGCCTGTAGCAGTAACCTCTGCATGTGCTGAACTCAGACCCTCATGTGCAGCTAGTATCAATCCTAATCTGTGATCTTTGTTTGGTATTACTCTTTCCCCCACTCCTGGAATCTGAGCATGTGGAATGTTTTGTGCATCTAACTTGTAGAAGTAGTTGAGTGGAAAGCCTTTTGGCACGTGTGTCATTGCGAGTAGAATTGATGGGCACCATGATGTGTCTGTTTAATTTTGTGCTTGAACGAGTGATTGCAGCAACGGCAGCAGTGCGAACTATTGCCTTACCGGCTTTATCAGCCTTGGAATTCCCGTCAACGTGAACGCCAACACGTTGATGACCCAATGTGTCGCTAACATGAGTCCCTGGCAAGCATTCTTTCAGCTTCGCCACCTGTTCCCAAAGCAGCTTATGCTTGATTGTGCAACCCTTGAAATCTCGAAATACATTTTGGCCGCAGTAGTGAAGATATTCCTTATAGGACTGGACACAGTAGTATGAATCACACACTACAAGTGTGGGGAATTCATGATCCATACTTTGTAGTGCCAGTATTAGGGCTTTGGGCCCTGCCAGCTGCACTGTACAGTCCCCTGGGACTGTGTGTGTGTTTTTTCCGGACGGAACTTTCCGTCATGCACATTACGATTGCGCATGCTGCGGAATATTGGTGTTGTGTCCCTACGGCAGGCTGAGCAGATTCATTGATATAAATGATGTATTCATATCGATCAAGAGACATTATTTCATTCGGCAGAGGATATTCTTGTTCGTACTGCAGGAATGCTTGTGTTTGTAATGTAGAGTCGAATCTGTAATCTACATTTGTTGCAGTGAGAGAGTTAGCCCATTGAATCCATCGTGGGTGTAATGCTTTTGCATTTGGAATGATCCTTTAGTAACGGGCCCTAAGTTTAGTACTGGGGTAACAACAATTATATGCTTACCCTGTGCTAGTGCTCTGTCTCTCACTACAGCATTCTGTACCGCTGTGAGAATTTTCTCAGTGGGGGCAAAAATGTATTTCAGCGTTGGTGTACAAATGTGATTTGTATTCAATAGGTACTGTATCACCTTCATTGAAAGTGACTTAGTTGTAGCCGGTTGGTCCAGTGACTACGCGGATCACCAGGTTAGCTGTGTTTACACGTGTGTGTAAATGTTTGGAAGCTATCATATCAGCTGGTATGTAACGTAAAATGTTTGTGTGTTCCTGTGTCTAATGGTTGATTGAAAAATCAGGTCTGATTAAATCGTAGAACGGTTTTACTCATTCTGCGTAATCCTAAATGTATGTTCTGCCCAAAATTAAAAATCCTAACATGGATTGTAGTCTTTTCAGAATCATTGGAGGTTGGAGCAGTGCACATTTCTCTGAAAAATGTGCTGCCAGGCTTCTGCCTTCTCTTGACACCTCGTATCCCAAGAATAGGACATTGAGGTGGGCAATTTTTGATTTTTTTAAATTAAATTTGTAGCCCAGGTGAGCAAGCCCACGCATTATGTGGTTCACTCTAGCCAAATGTTCAATTAACTCATCGTCCATCAGATAAATATCATCTACAAAGGTCAGTGCCTCCTCATCAAAAAGAAACTCTGTTACCCTGACTGAGAACAGCCCAGGTCTGTTCTTATACCCTTGATGTAAACAGCAACATTGACGCCGTGAACCTAGTGCTGAGAATGCTGTCAAATATCTGCTTTGAAGCGGTATATTCTGGCAGAAAAATCCATTCAAGATATCTAATGTTGTTTTGTATATTTTCCACACAATGCTATTCATTAGTGCGGCACTATGTGCATTTTGTACTGCAAATGTGTGTGTGCAAGTGTTCAAATGTCTGTAGTCTAAAACTAGATGGTATGAATTGTCCAGTTTCATTACGGGAAACAAGTGATTATTCATTGACGAGTTGCAATTTTCTATTACACCCTGGTATTCAAGTTGTTCAAGGATTTCCCTAACTTATTTTTAGCTTCATGCTTTATTGGGTAATGTCTCTGGGGTTGAGGGACTGATTTAAATGGGATTTCGTGATGAGGAGACTCATCATCCCACCCAACATGATTTCGGTATAATGTAGGTGCACACTCCTGTGCGTATGAATGTTTAACTGATTGTGGAACGAGGTCAGAGAAAGCAGGGAAAATTACAGTTTCTCCCAGTGGGCACTCCATTACGAACTCAGGTGGCCAATCCTTTTCAGCCAAAAGAATATCCATATGTCATGTTCTCCCAAAAGAGAGCCTTGATGTTCCTGAGTATGTTCCCCTCCATTTGGAGTGTTATTTTGGATAAACGATGTGGGATACTTACCCTTGTATCAGGTGTTTCCACCGTGATATGGTCATTCAGCACTACTACCACCAGATAATCCATCAGCTTCTGGTGAGCTATCGTGACTTCTGTCGTGCTGTCCAGCATCATCACTGCCCATTCCCCGTTCAGAAGCAGAGTCCTCAGTAGCCAGGGCATGTCTTATTTTAATTCCAGCTCCCTTTTTCTTTTTGAATTTAGGTTTAAGAGTCTTTTGTTTCTCTTCGTTTTTAAGGCTGTATTCTGAAGTGTGATGTGTTTCCCTTGTTTGGCTTCACACGCTCTTCTGATCTGCGCTCTGACCGTCCACATCTCCCTGAATGTGTACAGAATGAATCCTGAAAGGAACAAGAGGAACGTGTATCAGTATCCTGATACCGGTCAGGCTTTCTAATGTTATCACTGTTTCTTAAATTATATTTCTTGTCAGTGGTTTCCTGCTGAGGAGACCCAACCTGTGATTGTGTCTTGTTTTGTTTTATTTTTTTGTTTGTTGTCCCATTTCTTCTTGGAAGAATCGGGTGCTTTCTTGGAGTTATCTTTATCAGAATTACTCTTAACCTGCGGTTTCCCAGGTCTAACTCCCAGATTATCTCTATCCAGCGTAGTATAGGTTTCTTCAATAATTTTAGGAAATTTCCGCTCTTGCTGTGTAGGAATGATCTCCCTCAGGCGTTGGTGTATAGCCAATGCTGCTGCTTCCCCCTTTATGTTACTTAACATAATGGCTGATACTGTGGTAAAATTGCCCATCAGTTTCATCCCCAAGTCCGGGGCAGGTGCTGCCCGTACTCATTCTGTACTTGTTTCAGTACCTCAGGTAAAACTGCTATTGAAGGGGTACCATGAGTTCTGGTTTAAACTGCAGCAAAGACGGTACCCCAAGTGGCACAATCTTCCACTGGGGGAGCCATTCCCATTGGCAAGCAAATTGTTAATATTCTGTGTTTTTCCTGTGATACCATATGGGGAGAAACTGCTTCAACCTGACTTGTTTTCTGTGCTATCCAGAGCGAAATTTGCTCCCGACCGGTGGAAATTTTTCTCATAATGGCATTCAGCGTTTGCGGGCTGATACCCATGGTAGCCAATTGTGGTTGTGCAGATTGAGCAGTCCGCGCAGGGTTAACTGTCAGTGTTCGCATAATGTACTGTGTGAGATTTCTGTAAATCTTCACTAAGTCTTCGTATAGTGTTGTTAATTCTGCTGCATCTAAATTAACAACATTAGGATGCAGTGTATAAGCAGCTAGGACCGGCCAAGTCTCTCCTTCTTTACTGAGCAGACCGAATCTCACATTTTCTACAGTATGGGGGACGGCGCCTTTAAACTAATTTATGTGTTCTTGGTAAGTTAACAGAATTTCTATGTCCACATATGGAAAGTATTCCTCTGTTGTATCATCTTCAATGTAAGTGTGAAACAATTGTGTCTTTCATCTGCAGCTTGAAACTTAACCAAACAATAGAATACCTTTGTTCTGAATGCTTTGTGTGCCTCAACTAGGAAGGTAATGTCCCCACCCATTGCCGGGAGGCCATAATGTAATAATTTCATAGTAACTGCATGTCTACAATTTTCTGTAATATTTAGTCTAACTGCTTGTTCTTCAATGTCCTCACCTTGTTCAGTCATTGTTAGAAGAAAAAGGAATTAATTAAATGAATTTATGGAAATAGGGTTTACACAAATGTGGGACATTTTTTATTTATCTTACAAGCTTGAATAACCTACAACCAAAACATAAGGGATTTCCTTTCCCACCACGGACGTCTCCGGTTTGGAGATGAGTAGGGGTCTCCGAGAAAAGCACAACTGAACTACTCAGATAGACTGTTAAATAAGAACCCAACCAACATTGGTGATGCCATGTCATGTAGTTCCTACTAATCCGTAGGATTTGCAAGTTTGTTGGAAAACATAAACTTTGGGTAAGGTGCCTAGACTGATTCCGAGCACCCCCGCAGGATATGTTGGCCTAGAGACCAGCTAGCTCACAGTGCCACCGCAAGCCCCCCTAACCTTACCAGGGAGCGAATGGTTTCTGGAAACCACTGAACATGACAACCCTGACCCCTCAGGGATCATGGAAACTGATCAGAACCTTTCGCTCAGTCACTTGTGCTTTCTTGCGCTCAGAGAAATATACAGAGAATGCACAGTGTGACGTTTTCAATATATTTATTGAACCAACGTTATTCTTTTATAGAATACATGTGCTGAGATAATCCGTAGACAGAAGCAGATGAAAGTGATTACAAGCACCAAAAGCGTAAATAGTAGATATAGTTCTACCATGGTGCAAAAACAGTGTATGTATGCAGGCATATAAACCAAGCAGTAATCAGGCATACTCCTAATATGCAAAACCCTATTCTGCATGTACCTAGAGTGTGTGTTGGTGTGAAGCCAAGAATCCCCCTAAGGGATGATCCGACCCCATTACCTGTTGGGAGAGAATGTATGAGTCCGTCTTGGTCATGAACTGGACACCCCCTCACAGAGATGTCAGACCGCTGCGTAGTGAAGTCTCAGCATGCAGGGACTCTCGGTGTCAGCTGAAGTGCCTCCTCTGCTAATCTTTTGGGATGCTCTTTATTTATAATAGAAAGCAGCCTTACGATGTGCATATAGATTAGCGATGTTATGGATATGTAGATCGCCCTGTCGCCCCGTGGATCAAGATAGAATGACATTTGTACATAGTGCATAGAAGGGCCTTGTACATGATGTTCGATGCATCGTGATAATGTTGTGCGAACCTAGATGTGAAAACAAAGAAGTTTCAGAGAAACTAATCCAACATTGTCATGCACGCAAATATGTGCAACCGGTCATGGCAGAAATGTTATTGTGAAAATTAGGACAATGTAAGAAATAAGCCACTTCGCTACATGGGCCTAACCCGGGCACATAATAATGGCAGCCTTAAAAGCAAAATAGTTGTACAAAAGGGGATCATTTGTTTCTATTAAAGGAATTGCCCAGTTAGCGGATACACCCCCAAGTAAGAGATTACAAACGCTACTTTAGCAGCGTCATTGGGGAATGCCTGAGGTTTACATAGGAAATGAAATTGCCATTGACTCATAAAGGCTGCAAATTTAGTACTGTCGCCACGAAATCGTTCAGGAGCTGCTAAGGGCACAGCACTGGGTATAGAGACAGATACATACAGATTCTGGTCAGTAGTTGTAAATGCCCCTCTCTGAAATGGTTTCCCCAACACAGGCTGGATCAAGACTATGGTGAATATCCTTGGGTTTAGTATCCCTCCATTGCATGAAATGTGTCCTCTCTCATTGCAACTCTTCCCTAAGTGTTGCATTTTCTGTTTTTAACCCATTCAGATCAAGTTACAACTGCTGCATTAACTCACGCAGATTGTTAGTGGCATTGAGGTCCCCTGATAAGGCACGTGCTAGATCGTCTGTGAATATTTGGTCTTTATTGGTCATGGCGCCGCCTGAAAGGAATGTTAAGCCTTCTGTTTGCCTTCTGTCATAAGCCACCTACCTGGATCCCAGGTGATTCCAATGGGGCGGCGACACTAGTTCCCAAATCCTCTCGAGACTTGCCCTCAGTTTACAGAAGGAGACACTGCTCTGGTGGCAAATCCCACGGGGAAGGGAGTTGTGATGAAGAGAGTGTGTGGAGTCAAAAAGATGCTGTGGCTCATCTACTCAACTGCAACACTGCAGCAGGCATTCACACCAGTCTGATGAATGGTACCAGCAGATATGTTATCTATAAACAAACAAATAATAAGGCTTTAATCTAGTATTAGCTATATCTTTTAAGGTATCACCTCATGAAAGCTTTTCATATCTCAAACATCCTTTAGTTTTGTTGTCAGTTGTTTTTAGATAGTCCATAGAGGTTCCTTCATCAAATTTTTGAAACTGTAGTGAGTATGATTCCGGCATCAAACCCTTAAGCTAATTTGGACGGGGCTAGCTTCACCCAAGTCCTTTCTGGCAGAGCCCTGCCAACAGAATGTACAAGTTGAACAAAAACACTGGCTACCTTGTCTGCAAGCACGATGTTGCAGCTGAGCTAAGTGAGTAGTGAAATCAAGTCTCTCCTTTTCTTCTTGTTTTCCCATCCAGGTGCAAGCAGTGGCAGCCGGCCAGGATCGGGGGCAGAGGGGGTCTTGGGAGAGTAAGGGGGTTTAAAAAAGAAAAAAAAACTTACCTAATCGCCGCATCTCTCCTCCATCTTTCCTCCACCGTCTCTCTCCTGGGCCTGGAACAGGAAGCACCCAGGCTCCCCTGAGCCAATCACAATGCTGCAACGCAGCATTGTGATTGGTCTGAGGGCCGTGGATATTTTATTTTATATATTTTTATTTATATTTTTTTATTTTATATATTATATTTATATTTGAGGGATGTGAGTGACATTTTCGGAAAACTAGTACATGTGTTGCTGGCTGACTAGTGATAGCGCGGAGTTGGGACAAAATTTAAATAATATGGTTCAACCTTTTTCTTATCATCAATTTCAGGGTTAGCCCCATTCCCGTGTTGGCTTCCGAGTATAGTTCACTTCAGGTTACAGATTTTTGCCACCGTATTTTGAATCAGGAGTTATTTCATCATTATTAGTTAATCACAAGTTCAGTCAATGATGAGAGTTTAAATTAGTTTTAAAAGTGTATTTTTCATTCAGAGTTTAGTAAGATTATTTTGTCTTTTTTATTCAGATTAGTTGATAAATTCAAGTAAGTTTACAGAAATCTCATAAAAATATGGTTAGAACAAATGATCAAATAATGCATGAAGTGCGCTTCATAAAGGACAAATACCCTATTCTAAAGAACTGGACCAGAATTTTAGAGTTAGTGGAACTCATGAAGAGTTCACATTCAAAGGAAAAGAGTGAGATAAAGAGCATAAAGCTCAAAGTCCAGTTAAAGCAGTCCAAATTCCCATTAAGAGTAGTCCGTGAAACTCAGCTGAGTCTCACTAATGCGAGCAAATAAGCATACAGTTGCACTAGCAATCTGTCAAAATAGAGCATCAATAATAAGGAAAAGGATGAACAGCAGCAGCAGAAGCCACAACAGCTAAAAACAGACAATGGAATTGGTCTGGGATTCAGCTTCTCGGCGTCTCACTCTCAGCACTGCAATAGTCTAGTCTAAGTGAGGGGGCTAACTAGGAACACCCACTAATATAAAAGGCACAAATAATGTTGCAAAATGTGTAGCAGGTCTCTCCTGCTCGGATCCAAGCAGGCAACATCATTCGTCTGAGAGTGAGTCCAGCTCTTCCTTTCCACAAAATAACATGCAGCTTGCAAAGTTTTATCACAAAGTTTGTTACAAACATCTCACGTATGTAACTTCTCAATTCATACGCCTCCGTTCCCATGGGCATTGAACACAGTTTCAACTTCTAATGTTAAATGTTTCATTGTGTAAACAATGAACTATGCTAAAGAGGAGAAATATCAACTTGAAAAAATACTGTTTAGTAATGCATTTCATTAACATGAACAAGAAATACTGTTTTAAAAGGTTGTATGATGCAACCACGAATTCCCCAACCCCGCATGCCTAAACAACGCAGTCTGAATAACGACCACGTCTTAACCACGCATTCCTTTACCACGCACGCCTTTACCACGACTTTTCATGGTAACAGCATGTATGGTAAAGGGGAATGCGTGGCTAAGGTCGCCACCCCCCTCCCCACCGCCCTAAGGTACATACTCCTCCCCACCCCCTCCCACCCTGAGGTGCAAATACCCCTACCCCCTCCCAACCCCCACGCAGTGTGCTCCCCCTGCCCTGATGCCTAAAACCCTGTCCCTTAAGCCTGTCCCTTAACCTGAGCCTGCCCAGCCCTGACCCAGCTCTAAAAAGTGTCCCGCCCTCCCCTAAGCCCTAAAAACGACCCCAACTACCCATGCCCCTCCCCTGCCCCGAGGCCTAATACCCTAACCCCAAATTAAAAAAACTACCCCAACACTCCCCCAGCCCTAAAAACTACTCCGACCCCCCCAGTCCTGAAAACTTGCACCACCTCCCAGCCCTGAAAACTAGCACCACCCCCAGCCCTGAAAACTAGACCCAAATCCCCCCAGCCCTGAAAACTACCTCCAACCCCCCAGCCCTGAAGACTAGCCCTGAACCCCCAACCCAGAAAACTACCCCTGACCCACCCCACAGCACTACCCCGGACCCAACCTCCAAGCCCACAAAATACCCCTGACCCACCCCCAGCCCAGAAAAGTACCACGACCCCCCAGCCCACAAAACTACCCCGACCCCACCTCCAAGCCCCCAAAACTATCCATGACCCACCCCCCAGCCCAAAAAACTACCCCTGACACAACCTCCAAGCCCACAAAACTACCCCTGACCCACCCCCAGCCCAGAAAAGTACCATGAACCCCCCAGCCTACAAAACTACCCTGACCCAACCCACAAAACTACCCCGACCCACAAAACTACCCCGACTCACCCCCCCCAGCCCACAACAACCTCAACCCACCCCAGCCCACAAAACATTTCCGACCCACCCCACAAAACTACCCCGACCCCCAGCCCACAAAAGTACCCCTACCTACCCCCCAGCCCCATTTACATCACTGTGGATCTCTCCCTGCTTCCTGCTTCCATCCAATGCAGCCCGCAGCCCACAAACGATTTCCGACACACACCCCAGACCACAAAACATCCCCGACCCACCCCCCAGCCCACAAAACAACCCCGACCCACCCCCAGCCAACAAAACATTCCCGACCCACCCCAGCCCACAAAACTACCCCCGACCCCCAGCCCACAAAACAACACCGACCCACCCCAGCCCACAAAACAACACCGACCAACCCCCCCAGCCCACAAAACATTCCCAACACACCCCCAGCCCACAAAATAACCCCACTTACTTCAGCCCTCCCTGCTTCCTGCTTCTGTCTGTCAGTTCCGCAGCTAGACCGCGCATATGCCTTAACCACGCACATGCGTGGTTAAGGCATATGCGTGGTTAAGGCATGGGTGGTAGGGCTTGCGGATTCGGAACACTCGTGGTTCAGACCACGGTGTTCTGACTGTTTCCCATTTTAAATTATACAACGATTCTATGCAAGCATTACGTGAAATATGGGGTGAATAGAAAGGTTGGTTATCACAATCAGATGTTTCTTACCAAATTTTTATATATTTGTTAAACCGGAACATTCTGCGGTTATGACGAATATTTCTAAGCATGTCCCATGAAGTCAAAGCCTCAAAATTCCATGGTGCATATCAGCATTGTCGAGTTCACTTCTAAGTAAAAGAAAACTTGCATTTAACCATTTCTGCGGCCTATACAAATAACTATGTCTGCATAGTGCAGTTTTCACGTTTAAAATGTGTGTCGTTTTACCTTAAAATTTTACGTGAATCATTGCACATATGGCTGTTATTCTAAATATTTTGCATCTTAATTAGTTAGCTTTTTCATTAGGAACTGTACGTTTGCATCCAGCAAACTGTCAAGATCCCTCAGTAAAGCCTTTACTGTGTATCAAAGTGAGTGTTAGTGTTTGAAAACGTATGCCTCTGTTTGATGCCGATTGTGTCTCCTTACATTTGCCTCCAGTGAGTGAGTAGCACTGCCGGTAAAGTTGTACCTATCTAGGATGCCAGCTTGGTCACTGTTCCTTTGCTTACAGTGGAGTGTTGAGATCCCTGAGTATCTAAGTGAGTGGCATTGTGAGTGAACATTTACCTTTGGAGGATACCCACTACCTCCCTGAACCTCTGCCTTCATTAGAGTGTCCATATCCCTTACTGTTGCCCCGAGGATGCACCTGAGTGTGTGGCTGTGTGTGTGTGATTGTACCAGTGTTGGATCCCCAATACCTTAGCCTCTGTTGGAACTTCTTTATCCGTGAGTGTATCCCTCAGTGTGTATCTGAGTAAGTGGTGGTGCACGTGAACTTGTACCTTTGATGGACACACAGCCTCACTATACCTATGCCTACATAGGCGTGTTCATGTCCTTGAGAGTGTATCTGAGAGTGTGGCAGTGTGCATGAGCATTTGCATGTGTTGGACATCCACTGCCCACTAAACCTCTACCTTCACTGAAGCATATATATGCCTGAGTGTAGCCCTGAGAGTGTATCTGCGTAAGTGGTGATGTTGGAAATCTTGTACATGTGTTGCTCACTGACTACGTATCTTTGCCTCCAGTGTAGTGTGTAGATCCCTAAGTGAAGCACTGACTGTGTATCAGAGGAACCTTAAAACATGTACCTGTGTAGGATGCCAAGTGCATCAATGTCCTTTTGCCTTCATCAGACTGTTAACATCCCAGAGTGTAGACCTGCATGGGTATCTGTGTGAGTGGCACTGTGTGTGAACATGAACATTCTTGGATACCCACTGACTCACTGAACCTCTGCCCCACCGAGTGTTCATACCCAAGACTGTTGCTCTGAGTGTAACTATGAGTGAGTGGCAATGTGCGTAAACTTGTACCTGTGTTCCACACCCACTGACTCACTGTACCTGTGCCTCCCAGTGTTCATATCCCTGAGTGTAGCCCTGAGAATGTATCTGAGTGTGTGGCAGTCTGTGCATATACATGTACCAGTGTTGCACACCCACTGTCTCTTTGTACCTTTACCTCCATCGGAGGCATTCACATCCCCTGCCGTAGTCCTAAGTGTGTATATGAGTGAGTGGCTGTGTGCATGAACTTGTACTTTTGGCACACACTCACAGACTCACTGTACCTATACCTCCATTGGAGTGTTCATGTCCCTAACTGTATCCCTGAAAGTGTATCTGAGTGTGTGATGGTGCCGATTTTTATACCTGTCTTGAACACCCAATGCCTCACTGTAACTTTGTCTACATCAGAGCGTTCATATCCTTTAGTGTAGTTCTCCGAGTGTGTCTGTGAAAATGGTGGTGTGAGTGAACTTGTACCTGTTTTGGACACCCAAAGCCTCACTGTACTTATGCCTCCATTGGACTGTTTTTTTTTTTTTTATAACATAGTTTTTTATTGAAATTACACAACAGACAAAAAGATACAGCCGGTAGTTCTAGCCCATAAAGGGGGTTCATACCCTCTAACAATAGCATTACCGCTAATACATATTCGGGAGAAGGCACAACATTAACGTGATCCCCAACGTATCAACATAATCACATACCAGCAATAATCTGCAAATTTACACTCTGTTAAATTCCTGCTTATCTTCCATACTGGTTCTAAACATAAAGCTCTGATGGTACGACCAGTTTCATCTTGTGCAATAGACTCTGTTTGTCTCTTTCTGGCAAGTGGGTCATTGCTTAAACCCAATAACTCCTATAAAATAAACCCCCACCCATTACACCCACTGACTCAGCTGCAATAAACATAGCCACAGAATTCCCAAAACACAAAATCATAGTACTCTCGTCAATTTCCATGAATACACCACTTAAATAACATAGGAATAATCAGTGATTACACGTATTGTATCTCCCGGCTAGCTAAGAATCAGGCATAATGATCGTAGTGCGCACTATTACCCTCCCTCAACAGGCCTGCACATCCATAGCTATGAATCCCTCCAACAGTACGTTCCAGTCCAGTGATATCATATTTTTACGCAGGCCTCTTTGCTCTTCTCTGTAAATTTCAGCCCCCTCTGCTCTACCCCATCTAACCATTTCGGTGTACCATTCTATCAGTGACAGGGGTTTAGGAGACTTCCACCGCTTTGTGATATTGCGCGTTGCCAATATAAGAGCAAGGTTCATGAATCTACGGACGGGGCTTAACTTCTTGCTTCTAGGGCCTAGTCCCAGTATGCAGTATTCTGGGGTGTCATCGTTTAGTACTGATGCAATTTCATGCAAGGTTTTGTGTACCTTAGACCAATAAGTAAGCAATCTCGGGCAGTCCCATATCATGTGTAACAATTTCGCATTTGGTGCTTGGCATCGGGGGCAACTGTCCGCCACTTCAGGGAACATCTTGTGCAGTCTGTGTGGTGTCAAATAAGCTCTATGCACTATCATCAATTGAATACATTTAAACTTGGGGTTTCTGGAGGTTTTCCTGGGTTGTTCTAGTATAACCTCCCATTCCTTGTCACTAAACTCATGGCCCAATTCCGTGGTCCATTTCGCGAATGGGGAGAAGTGGGGCCGCTATCACTGTACGGATACCCCTGTATAACCATTTGGTGATATGTCTGCCGTTCCCCATCAGGTATTGCATGTTTAATAGTGCATGCGTTAATGGTTCCTGGCCATTTGGTGCCCATGTGGTGCGTATAAATCGAGAAATGTGCGCGTGTAGTAAAAATAGTGTGTCTGGTACCCCGTGTAGACGGACAAAAGCATCATGAGACATGATGTCCCCATCGGTAAAGAAAGCCCCTACAGTTGTTACCCCTGCCTCCTCCCAAGCCAGTATAGATCTACATGTGACGGTCCCCGATTGTAATGGCAGTCCAAGTAATGGTATGTTAGGTGCATGTGGGGTCATTGGCTTTGTGTAGCGCACTGCCTTCTTCCAGTATGCCAACGCCACTTTCAGTAAATGAGAGGTAATCGGAGTAGTTCTTCCCCCCGGTAACATAAGTTTATGTAACCGTCCACGCTCCCAAGATTGTTGAGACATATCAATTTCCTGTAGATTTCTGCCTACAATCCAATATGTTAACCATTGTAATTGACTGGCGTAGCAGTACGCCCTCAAGTCCGGCGCTCCCAATCCTCCACTTCTCGTGTCCAGTTGGAGCTTCTTTAATCCTATTCTCCTGCGCCCAGTGCCCCATATCAGTTCAGTTATTAGTGTGTCCAGTAAATTAAAAATCGGAGCCGGGACAAGCACTGGGATATTAGTAAAGTAATATAGTAATCTGGGCAGCACCACCATCTTCCTAATTGCTACTATTCCCGCCACTGATAGGGGCAGGGATATCCAAAATTTTATCTGTGACTTAAGTGTCCCGATAGTGCGCATTAAATTTCCATCCAGTAGGTCCTGTGTTTCCCTATAAACGTGTATGCCTAAATATCTAAATGTCACCGGCGCTATTTTGAAAGTCCATTCCCCGAAGCCCACCTCGTCTGCTTGCGTATTATCTTTAAAGAAATATGCATAAGATTTCGTTTCGTTTATTGTTAGGCCTGAGAGCTTTTGAAAAGTAGCAAAAATAGCCGGCAAAGGGTCATAATCGTTAGTGAGGTTATTAAGATATAATATGATATCATCCGCGAATGCAGATACTATATGCGGTGTCATACCCACCTGTATGCCCTTGTGCCCTGCTTTATGACGGATTGTGCATAAGAGCGGTTCCAAAGCAATTATAAACAATAAGGGGGATAGTGGGCAGCCTTGTCTCGTACTCCTCGCAATTGAATATTGTTTCGAGACGTGTCTTCCTGTTCTGACCCTAGCCGTTGGGCTAGTGTACAGTAACTTCACCCAGTTAATGTATTCCTCTGGAATACCAAACCTCCTTAAGGCATATAACATATAATCCCAATGTAAAGAGTCAAAGGCTTGGCGAAGGTCCAGAGATATACAGCCCTGCAGGCCCTCAATTGAAGCCGTATGTTGCATGATCTGGTGTAGCCTCCTAATGTTAAGGGCCGTGCTTCTACCTGGTACAAAACCACATTGGTCGATGTGGATTAACTTGGGAATAAATTGGGACAGTCTATCCGCAAGTATTTTACTTAGAATTTTGTAGTCCGAATTCAATAACGACAATGGTCTATACCCTGTCATCTCCACACTATCCCGCCCCGGTTCCATTGGACTGTTTATATTCTGGAATTATGGCCAGAGCTGCCGACTTTGGAGCCGAGGAACCAATTTCGAGTCTTGGTGTCAGCACAACATCCTTTGATTCTAGGCAAATCACTTAATCTCCCTGAACCTACCAAAATAGAACGTGTCCTTGGGTATTGTAACTGGTGCTCATGTAAAGTGCTCCAATACCTCCAGGTCGAGTTAGCGCTATATAAAACTGCAAAAAAAAACATCTACTTCTTTCCATTCCTGTTACAAAATTAGCATGGGCACCCAAGAGCACCTTGGAAAACTCCTTACAATATACGTAAATAAAAATTGGCCCTGAACTTGCTGCATCACCTCAATGATTGGATCCAATAACAAGCATTGCCAAAGCCAATAGGTTTCACCTCTGCAAAATTGATTAGCTTTGTCAATGTTTTTTAAGACATGTTGCAGAACAGTGCTGTGTGCTGTGCAACATGGCTTAAAGCTTTTTTTTTTTTAAAAAGAGCTATGATGCAGACAGTGTTGACCACGTCACAGTCCATTTTTTAAAACTTCAAAACATGCTGCAAAGCAGCTAGCGCTGCTCTATGACATGCCGAAAAAATATTAACAAAACCAATAGAATTCGCAGCGGCGAAGACTATTGCCTTTGCCAATGCTTGTTTAACTTTCAGCCATGCTGAACAGCATGGCTAAAAGACATTAACAAATTCAATATCTTTAGCATAGGCGAGATATGTTAGCTTTGCAGATGCTTGTTAGTAGGTGGGCAGATTCAGTGAATGCTTGTTTGGTATTTTGGATTTGCCCAGAATCACAGAATGTTGAGCCGATGCCGAGAGTCGGAACAGGTTCCTGATCTCCAAAGTCAGCAGCTGTGGCCTTAGGACCCATTCGAAGATTAGTCAAAGACCGAAACCTGGGGCATCATAATAACGTCAACAGCAAAGACAGCTCCTAGCAGAGAAAACACCCATTCTGAATGCTCCAATGTGCTGTTGAAGTGAACCCCCGAGGTGTGGTCTGCAAGGCGTCAGTCAGCGGAAAGATTGAACGCCCTGATACCTGCTTTGTTTGTTTGCCACCAGACCCGTCTCCAAGGACACACAGCTTGGCCAGTAGCCTCTCTCCTTCCATGTGTCTTGAAGCCCTAGGTAAACTGTACGCACCCTAGGGAGAGCTTTTCAATCCTTTTATTGTTTATTTTTAAATAGTGTTGCAGACTTCGGAAAATATCTTCTTACATTTTTCGCCCCCGACTTCCTTCTGTAATACGTAAACAAGTGTTTTTTCATGACTTATTTTGTTAATGATACAAAGGCCAGTCCTATGTCAGAAGGCCGTATGTTTTCCCCTGTTTTATTTTGGAGACGCATGTATTTGTTCAATATCCCTTGCTGATGAGCCACTTGTGGTGATTACAAAAATAATACGAAATAATAGCTATTTAATATTCAAGGGGTGGTTTACTAACATTTTGCTCTGGCTTTGCATCACAAAAGTGACGCAAACCAGCATAAATAATTTTTAGTATTTACTTTCCAGCGCAAAACGTGATTTGCATTGGAAATGAACTAAAAGTAATGCAAAGCAGCGCAAAGTGCTCCTGTGCATTACTTAGCATCAAGGGGGCATTACATGGGGGTTGGCTCCCCTGCAACTACCCACACTGATGCAAAACCCTATCTACCAAAAATGTGAGACAGGGTTTTGCGTCAAAAAATAAAGCCTTTTGAAACCAGGCATTAAAAGGAGAAATGTTCTTTCTCCTTTCTTTTCCGATTTTCCATGTGTGGTGCACTGTACAATACACATACAAAGTAGGAAAAGTTGTAAATGTTGTCTAGGCATAGTATTTTTTACTGGAAGGCAACCCTTCCAGTACAAAACCTATGCTAGACTCGAGCCCACACCCTTGCACTATGGCACAAAGGTGTGTGTGTGGTAAACTGCAGGAGAAATCTGCGCTGGTGCTGGGGAGAGGGGAAGACAAAGCCATATCTCTGTAGATGTGGCCTCTCCCGCTCCCTCCCTGTCACGCAGCTCAGCGCAGCATTTTGGCTGCTGTGCTGCGTTGGGTGACACATTGGTAAATCTGCCCCTCAGTGTCAAAAGTATTGTGTTTGTTTTCCACACTGGAAAAAGTAGCACAGCAAATTAAATTTGGATTTTGTGCTGCATTGCATGAACATTTTGTAAATCTGTGACTTAAAATGTTCAAAATGGTTTGCAAAGATAATTTGAAATGTGACAAATGGCGTGATCCTCCTTTACCAAAAACATACATTTTCCAAGTGTGTAGGAAATTGGGGTTTTGTTGCAGTACCCCCGCCCCCTTTTTGCCTGGTATTTAATGAAACTTTGACTGAAAGTGTACTGGGTGGCTTCTAACCAGTTCCCCAGTACCAGTGTTCTTTCCCTAAACTATACGATTGTTCCGCAATTGGCAAACCTTTAGGATCCCTATAAGTCCTTAGTAAGTGGTACCCCTGGTACCTAGGGCCTTGGAACTAAAGAGAGTCCCTAAAGGCTGCAGCACGAATTGTGCAACCCTAAAGGACCCCCCACCAAGCTCATGCAAACTGCCAGGGCAGCCTGTATGTCTTGGTGCAGAGAAAACCGAAGAGTCGACATGGCATACATCCCTGTGTGCCATACCTGCCAGTACTACATGTGGTATAGGCAGTGGTGGCTGGTGACATTTGAAAGTGGTGAGGCGTAAACTTTCTGTCGGAGTGCACCGTGGCAAGCGAGCGCAGCGAGCGAGCCCGAACATCTTAAGGGGGCTTTGGGGGGTTGTCCCCCCGAGAAAAATTTGAAAAAAGAGTGGGTAAATGGTGCATTTTCAAGCAAATTTGAGAAGCAAGAAGGTTAATAAAGCAATTGTGAAAGTGCAGTTATTACATTAATAAAGGGATGTCATATAACAACATGTAGATAGAAATGTTTCTGAAGCTAGGCCCTGCAAGTGCCATGCACCTCTGAGCAATATATACGCTGTGTGCCAGCAGGGCTTAGCGCCAGAAACATTTCTATCGTTATGTTTTTGAAGCTAGGCCCAGTGCTGGCACTCAGTGTGTATGCTTCTCAAAGGTGCATCACACGTGGCAGCCTAGCTTGCCGCCAGTGGTTAATTTGTAAAAAACATAAGTGCCCGGGCTCTCGTCAGGAGGCAGCTTGCACCAGCCAATTTCTCCTGTTAGCGCCACCTAACACAGAACCAACTACTTTCAGTCAAATACATTATTCTTGTGTTCAATGTTCCTACCAGACTGGCATGTGTTCCTAATTGAACGTGTGTCTTTACAAAAATTGTGAACTGGAAGCATTCTGCAAATAATGCTGCCAAGTCAACACTTGTGACCATAAAAGCCAGGCCCAGCAGCAGGTGTCAGACATGACATGGGAACTCCTGCCAGCTATGTCGATGCTGATAGGGCGCCAATATTTCAATACATGGGTTTCATTTTAATAATATTATCAGATGTATTATTAAACTATGTAAACAGAAGCAAATCTACTGTGCCCACATTACATTGATGTGTTAAATGACACCAAAGGACTGGAAACAAGATGTTGTGGAACGTAAAACAACCTGCTACCCAAGCCTGACAAGCGTTTCAGATCCATGGGGGAGGGTGGTGCTGCTCCAGCCCAGGGTTGTTTTTATTTTTAATTTTGGGTCTTGCAGTCTTGTTTATTACATTAGAAAAACGACTACAAATCCCAGAATTCCAAGGAAAAAACCTAGACTAGAGCAGTACATCCATCAGCCATGGGCCTGGGAAATGTGGCAGCTATGTTACCATCATCTATAAAAGTTCTTTGTGCAGCACAAGTAACCTCCAAAGAGACATCATCTTATATACGAGAGTAGCCAAACACCAAAACAATTAACATCCATATTGTTAATCGCATTGCTCTACTGTAAAACGATTAAACTGGTACAACATGCAATAGTTGGACAATGGATGTCAACACTTCAGCGCTCCCCCTCACTTTCAGATATTATAAATGTACAGTCGTATTTGTGTAGAGAAATCCTATCTGTGTTGCAACGGACAGCTGAAACAAGCCACTACATTGTTCAAGTGACGTCGCCACCCATGGCATTTTATCAACTTCAACCACTGTTTCCAGCGCGATGCATGACTAAAAGATTATGACCTAGCCAGGGCTGATTATTTAAAATAAACCTCCCTGAATCCTCGGTGCATTGTGGTGACAAAAATAACAATGATTAAAAATCCACATATATTTCCGAACAAGTAGTCTGCAGGCTGCCACGCGTATCGCATTAAAGGCACCTGCAGGGCAGATATTCTGAGGAGCCGTTGCTGTGATTGCAGAGAACAGGGCGCTTGCTTGTTGTCTGCTTGCATCTTATCTGGCCATCTCACCAACTAACAGCAGCCCGTGCAGGTCTGTTCAACTTTCACTCTCACTCCAGCTGCCCCGTTCTCCCTTTGGCTTCAGCAGCACCTCCCTCTCCCCACCTGCTCCTCGCAGCCCAGGTGGGCAGGACCCAGTTATTCCTTCCCTATGAACAAAAGGCAGTGATAACGCCCTGGCACAGGATGGTCAAACTTCGCGATATTGCACCTTTCATTTTATACAGCGTTTTGGGCGCTTTGGCAAATGAATTCTACTTGCCAATGAAATAGTTAAGCTGCTCAACACAGAGGCGAGCCCAGATGCTTGTTTAGCTTAATGAGGAACTCGGAGCAGGGAGTGGGGGTTTTTGGGCTGTTTAAAACTGCGACCCCCTTTGCGCGATAAATAACTTGTACCTTTCCGTGCAGACTTGTTGTGCGAATTCGCACGGCTGCTTCATCTTGAATAATTTCCTAGTGCAATAAATAAATAAATAATCCTGCTTCTTTGTTGGGGGATGGGTGTTCTGTCTGGGACAGCATGTTAGCAAAATAGCCCGGCGAGCTCTCAAAGGCTTCTGTGCATATTCCCAGTGGGTAAATGGAACTATCTGAAGCGTGTTTTGTCATTTAAAGGTGTAATTCCTGTGGAAGTGCACGGCCTGCCTCAGATTGATGTAAACAGACCGGAGCCCTTTATTTGCACTAATAGTGAAATGGCCTTATGTTGGGCACAACTGACATACCATGCGGTAGCAAGGACGCCTCATTTGCAACCCACATATTTACTATGCTCTGTCATCGAAGAGACAGACACCTGACTCGTGCTAAGTGAATGGTTATACAGCTATTAATGACATATCCGGCAATTAAACCGGTCAGTAAACCGAGCAGGGGCTGTGTGTTCCAGCGATGAGCGGCTCAGTAATCGTGTGCCTCTTGATAACCGTGTTTGGTTGAAGAAAGGCCAGTCGTCAGGTCTGATTTAAGTAATAAAAATAATACATATTGTTAAAAGAGCCTTCGTTGGTAGTCCGGCATGCAGGGCCGAGAAAGCTATGCAGCCTTCTTTTAGTTAATGGCCAACATTGTTCCAGACTAAGCACCGGTTTACACACCTGGTTGACCTGCTCATTAGAGAAAGCCCTGAACCGCTGCATCCATTATTTCTCACGGATATGAGGAGGCAGAATGAGGTGGAAATGAATTGATGCTTTGCATTAAAGCTTTCAACAAGCGTTTGCAAATGAGACTCAGACTCCTTCCCACGGGCTTGACAGCATGCAGTCAAAACTAGGCTATATGTTTAGAACATGTGGACTTCCAACTTCGTTCTCTAAACGTATGGCCAGTAACGCATACCACTGCAGGGGCAACTGCAACGAGTGACAATCAGAAAGTTGCCTTTTCGGCACATGCCATTCTGGCGATTGTACTTTAACACAGCCAGTCGCGGCTCGCAATACAGGGGGGAGGGGGGTCGCACGGGGGTTACCGCGGGGGGGGTGGAGGACGTTAAAATAAAAAAATCATTGAAAACTTACCTGACCGGGTCCCGCGCGCGCCGCCTTTGCTCCTGGGCCGGGTCCCACGCCGCCTCTGCTAACAGGAACAGGCATGCTCCCTCCCCTCCTGTAACCAATCACAACGCTGCAGCGTTGTGATTGGTGGGGAGTCCCGGACGGCGCCCAGCCGGGCACGAGTAGGGACACCATTTTCTTTATGTAGGCTGCATGCAGCCTACATAGAGAAAATGTAGAGTGCGCATGACTGCTTTGGTCAGCCCCAGGGCCGACCAAGCAATCAGGGCACTCAGAGTGGTGCAAGCCACTCCTACCCGACCCGCCCACCCGCCCGCCCCCAACCAGGGATACCCTCCCGTCCGCCCCAACCAGGCATACCCCTGCATTCTGCTTTCTCGCAGCACGAGAAGCTGAAAATAAAATGGTATTTAAAATACCATTTTATTTTCTGCTTCTCGCACTGCGAGAAAGCAGTGGGGCGGCGCTCCAACGCCCTAATGGAGCGGCCGCCACTGGGTATAGGTAAGTCCCCTCATGGCAGGCCTTACAGACCTAAGGCAGGGTGCACTATACCCATGTGTGGGTATATCTGCAGGAGTGGATATGTCCCGGTAATATCTAAGTTCACCCTTAGAAATTACAAGTGCACATGGAAGCCATAATGAGTACATGGGCTGGACACTTGTCATTACAAGTTCCCCAGCTACATGATGGCTTCACTGTACCCCAAGGTGTTGGTACCAAACACCTCGCCTTAATTAACCCTTATTAATGCCAGTGCTGTATTTATTAATAAATGCACCCAGAGGGCACCTTAGAAGTGCTCCCTGAAAACCTACTGACTACTAGTGTGTTGACTGACTGGTCTAGATAAGCCAGCTACCGTAGACAGGTTTCTGACCTCCTGAGGTGAGAGCCTTTGCTCTTGGAGGCCAGAAACAAAGCCTTCTCGGGCAGAGGTGTTCACACCTCCTCCAAGCAGGATGGGCATTCAAAGGCAGGAAGTTTCAAAGGCCCTGCCGCCTTTGTTATGTGACCCCAGGCCTCTCCAGATAGTGGAGGTGCCCACCCCCTGTCTTGACCCTAATTTTTGGTGGCACGACAGACAGGAAAATTCGTAAGGTTAGGAGGTGTACCCACATTCAGACACCACCACCGCTAGGGTGGGCCAGCTAATGTGGACCCTACTTTTCAGATTCCTCCATGTTGTTTTGGATGGAATAAGCATTCTAGGGTCAGGGTTATGGCAACTTCCCACAGGAAGTGGCCATGTAGAGGGTGTGAACACCCTAAAGGTAGGTAGCCCATTGGCTGCTATCTGTCACTCCCGATAAACGCCCCTAAATTGAGTATTTTGGTGGCACCCCTGAACCTAAGAATTCAGATTTGACGGATCAACAGATGAAGGACGAAGAAGAGTCACTGTCTGGCGAGAACTGCAGTAGAACTTTGGACTTTGGCACGAAACCCTGCCGTCCTCAGTCCTCTCTTGACAGTCACGACAGAGTGACTCGTCCTATGAGCTGGAGAACTACCAACGCCTTGGATAGCCTGCTGGCACTTTGAAAACCACCGGCAGTCACCCTTGCAGTAGAGGAGCTGCTCTCCTGCATTCCGCAGGCACTGATAAGCAGAGTCCGGTCCACCGCCTTGCAACTCCCCGGCCCGAGTGATGCCGCATATGACAAGGAGAAGGTACTCATGCCCAGGAGGGTCAGATCGGCCTCCCCACCGAGTGTGAAGACACCAGCCTAACCTGAGCCATGCAGCACCAACCCCTGGGGTACCAGACGCCCTGCACCAAACTCCAACAGTAAGAGTCCAGTCCGGATTCAGACTGCACCAGGACCAAGCAGCCATTGAGAGATGTCAGCATCACTGAGACCCACTTCGAGAGTGGCCCAGCTGCTTTGATTTTGTTCCTGCCAGCTGCTCTTCCCTGAACGTGAGGTGCATCTTTGTGCACTTAGCCCAGCCAACTTAACCACTCTGCCTGCACCCGAGCTGCCCGGCCCTGGTCCCCACGGACCGGCTGTGCCTCCTTGCTCCAAGACCCCTTGCGACCTTATCCCTCGTTTGGGAACCATGGGACGTCCGCAAGACCCTCTGTGCAGCCTGTTTTTGGGTGCCCCCCCTTCACCGTAGCGTGCCAGTTACCAGCCTTAGCTGCACCCTGCCCATGGTAGAACCTGGGCGGTTCCCAAAGAACTGCTAGTAGTACTTCAAACCTTGGCCCACTACAACTCCGAACCCTGACGGTGAACCCCTGAAATCGACTGTACCTACCTTTATGCATCATTGACTTGTCTTCCATAGTATTGCATTGTGCGTAAAAGCGCACAGGTTTGAACGTTTTACTTACCTGTGAAAATCAGTACTTACCTTTAAACGAAGTTCTTGGTTTTGAAACATATAAAAAGAAGTGTTATTTTTCTAATTTGGTCTTGGAATTGTTCTTTGAGTGTGTGTGTCTCATTTATTGCCTCTGTGAGTACAACAAATGCTTAGCACTACCCTCTGATAAGCCTAACTGCTTTCCCACACTACCACAAAAGAGAGCGTTAATATTATCTAATTTTGCCTTTGTAAACCAATTGGTGACCCACTGGACTCTCTGCACAGTGTACTTTGGTTTAGTACACTATATAGAGAGCCAGGTTTTTACAAAGGCGTATTGTTCTTAGTATTCGAGAAAAAGGCAAGATAAATTTGAAAACTAAAATAAATAAATTCAGGGACCACATTTTTTCCTAGGACTGTGCTGTCAGCCACCTATGTGGATGAATGCAAGAGCGGTTGAATTCTTGGCCATCTAGTCTTGATTCCACCTCCACTTTCTTCCACCACCCTACAATATCTATCTCTTTATCTCAGTCTTCCAATTGTTTTCAGCCCTGCTTGTTCCCATTGTCAATGTCGTCCTTTCTTTTTCTTCCTCTGTCTTTTGCTTGCCTGCTTCTTCCCTTAGTCAATGTCGTCCTCTCTTTGTCTTCCTTCTACGTCCTTCCTTTTCAGTCTTTCTCTGTCATGCTGTGGAACAAAGTATGATAATGAAAAATAGGTTCCATTCCTCAGAAATGAGTGGTGGTGCCCACCCAATGCAACCACCAGCAAAAATGTAATAATGCACCCGCTAACATACCTATCAACCTGAATTCTGCTTTTATATTCAAAGGAGTCAAATAGAGTTGGGTAGAAGTGAGGCATCAACCAAAATTGGTCAGATGTCATATCCACCCAACTCACGATTTTCCCTGTCTCATATAGGTGGCAGGAAACCTTTTGGTTTCTGATGGTGGAGTCTCATCTTTCTCTCTTGTCAGAGCCCTTTGCCAGCAGCCTATCTGCCAGTGGCCGGTTCTAAGACATGAAAAGGCCCGTTCCTTTTTATGCAGGCCTCGGAAACTGTGGGCGCTATCTTTTAGATACTTTTCCTGACTGAAGTGCTCACAGAGTGGTCGGGGATGGTTTTGTCCTCCAGAATAGATGATGTGATGTGTCCCTAAAGACAAGATTCAGAAAAGTATTTCAAAATACAATCCATAAATCAGATTGACTCAAAAGGGAGTTCGAAATCAGTAAACTAGGAAAACCATGATGGTTTCTTAAATATTAAAATGCAATACAGTAGGCAAAAATATGAGTCAATAAATCAGTCATCAGAGATTAACTGCCATAAAGAATTGCTGCAATAATCAAAATATGGAAAATAGACTAAATCCAGAGGGCCTCATTTACAAAAATATTATGCAGGGATGCATCATGCTAACAACAATATGACGCATCCGTGTGCTTTCCCATGCGCTGGCGCACAATTGGCTGCCATGCGCCAGCACACGCACTCATGTGTCATGTTGAAAGGGTGCCTGCGTTGCGAGGATGACTTGTTTTGTGCAGAAAGGGACACCTTCCTGCACAAAAACAATAATTGATGGCATTTTCCTCTTTCTATGCGTGCTGCAAAATGCTCATTGCGCTACTCATATGCCTCCCCTGTGGAGGCGTTGAATTCTGAAGCATTCCCAGCTTTACCGAACTTTGCAAATCTGGGAATATCTCAGGTTCCATGGATGTTGCGTGGGAACAGTAACAGCAACACCCATGGAACGTCCCGTTCACGCAGAGTAATGTGTGAAAGGGGCCCATATTTACATGGCCATGAAAACTCACACAAGGTGACATTACGTGGCCTTGTAAATATGGGCAGGTACACTGTGCCGCCGGTGTGTCAAAACAACAGTGACGCATCGGCAGCGCAATGACCTTGTAAATGAGGCTAGGAATGTGTAGCAAATTGAAAGAATATTTGGCAGGCTCACTAGAGGCTCAGTAAATAGTCATTGCTGAACCCAAAATCAATAGCCTTTTATAATAATGTTCACCATAGAAAGCAAAGAAAATTGCAGTCAGCATCTGGGGCCTTATTATACATTGTGTCTCGGGGGCACAACAGGTGTGTGTGCCCACTTTATGCGGCCCCCGGCTCACAGTAGTATTTCAGAAGGAGGTGCAGATGCTTGTGCGTCCCCTTCTGTAATACTGATGGTGCTTGTGCACATGTAGCACCAACGCTAGAGTGGCCGCATGCAAATGAGGCAATCACTTTGCCTCTGCACTTGGCCATATCACCAACATGGGCGCTAAGGCAAACATGCCTTTAGGAGGTGCATTGAAAATGTGCCACAAAAAGGTGGTGCACTTTAAGTGCACCTCCTAAAGACAGCCCTTTGGGGGGAACAAGAAGGGGTCCCATTCACCCCCCAGGCATCCCTTTGCAGACGGGTGCATTCACTCACTGCACCCGCCTGCAAGGGGATCTCTCTCCACTCTTGAAATTGCCGGCGGCATGTCGCCTCACTGTAAAACAAGGAGCCGCTTTGAAGCAGCCGCTCCGTTTTTCACTTGAATGCGCTGCCCCAAGGCCAGCACATGTTCATACCTACCCTGGGGGCAGCGCTTTCTGCATAATCTGGGCAGTTTCCCTGTTTGAGCCAGCGTACCTTTTGAAACAGGGAAAGTGTGCCGTATATATAATAAGGCCCCTAGCGAGCAAATTTAACAATACAACAACAAATCAAAATACAGAATAAAAGGTCATAGAATCCACCATTCTAACACTATCACCTATGGTGCCCCCCTCAACATCACTGCACTGTGTGGCAGACACCGCATGGTACGAGGCAGTGGTTCATGCACACCAGGTTTGTTGTGAAACACTTGTACTCTCGCTTATAGATTCATAAATTTGTGCGTGCAGATCGGGTATCGCTCCCTGATCCATGAGCGTGGGAGAAGAATGAGAATAGCACTCTTCTTTGGGGGGTTGTGTCCTCTCAATGCACAGTGTGTTGTCCATTAGTTTATGTTAAATCAGTCTAGAACAAGTTAGTCATGTTTTCATGAGTTGAATTTATTCACTTTAAATGTTGCTTTATCCACATGAATTTGAACCAAAACCAGTAGAACCAAAAAAGCTCCAAATTATTTTCCCAATTGGTAGTCCCAATGCATTTCGGGCTACTGAGAGCCCTTCATCAGGGGAATATTAAACTCCTAAAAAATGAAGCAGAAAAGCTGGGGTCACTGACCAGCGTTGTTCATGCCTATGAACTTCAAACTTATACATTGTTTGTCTATGTTAGAAAAAGATATTCCAGTGGTGCCATGGTGATTGCTCTGTCATGCAATACGGAAGATTGTGTCTGTGACATACTAGTTAAATTAACCGGATGGCGATATCACATTGCTTCAATGGTGAAAACGTTGGCTGAAAGAATAGTGGTGCACAGCTTGTGCTCATAAGTAAAAAAGTGAGTGCGTCGCATTGTTATGGAGGTATTCTTAATAATTGTGCTCAGAAATAAAGATGTGTGCTAAAAGGTATTCATGCTCAAAGATGCAAATCGGGTGAGCCACCGGACGCATCATGTGGCTACGACAGTCTCCTTAATTAATAGTAGAGCCCTGTTCAAAAGTGCGTGCTGAAAAATACTTGTGTTTAAAAGTGCGGGTCGGGTGAAACAACGCATTCTGTGGTCATGATAGTGCTCTTGTTGAATAGTTGGTGCTCATGAACGGTTCCAAAGTTAACACTGAAACATGCCCATGGTTGAAAACACGGGTCGAGTTAACAATGCGTTAATACTCTGGCTTTGAAAGCCGGTGTTCAAAAAACGCGAGTTGAAAATGTATTGTGCCGGTGGAATGATGAACAGTAAAATAAAACGTGCCTTACCAGTGTTCGTGATGCAACGAGTTCAGGGGTCTCTCCTCACTCGTTAGTCTTGGTCGGAAAAGTGTGGCGCAGACACGAAATCGTTCAGTGAATGTTAACCCGCTGTGCAGTGTCACGCCGGCCAACGGGCCGCGCGAGCACTACCTCTGTAGTGCTGCGTAACGTCCGTTGGCCGACGCGGCCCCGCCCACTCGCTAAACCACCGCACCGCGGCGGAATTGCCGCCGCGGTTAAGCGGTTAAAGGGTGACGGTAAAACGACAACGAAAACGTACTAGTCCGTAAGATTAACAAATGATGTTTGATGCGGTGGCCATCTTAAAATGTGCAAACGTAATGTTATCTGATACATACTAAACGAGCAAACAAAGTTGCAGTATGATTCGTTCCTAATTAGGCATTAATCCCATGGGTCAAAATTATGTGTATCAATGATAAAGAGACCTATACATTTGCATATTAACAAATTTTGAAGATCACGTGGAATGCACTTAATGATGTTGGAAGTTGCACTTAAAGATGAGGTAAACAAGAGACTAAACAATATGCTAAAGGCATGGGTTATGAACAAAACACATGTATAATAAACAAAATGCACAGGTTATGAAAAAAGTCCATTATCCGAGTGTCGATGCACCTTGTTGATGTTATTAAATAATGTAGTTCTATGATCCGTGCCTGATTGGGCGTAGATCTTATAACATTGACCTCTATATGTTGATGAACAATACCATTAAATAATTCCCAAACTTAGGAATTACGTACAGTGTTAACACAGGACTGAAACAATAAATGAAAGGTCTGTGAATAAAAATACTTGTGCACGTGTCTAATATTCATTATTGGGGTATCATTGCTTGACAGTGTGCCTTGAGATGAATCTCAATGAGTGTGACCATGATTCAATCAATGAAGGTCGTGTCTCTCCATGAGTAAACTGTCCTTGAACACTCAACGTTGGATGTAGGTAGACAATGTCAATTAGCAGGTTACAAAATACAACTGTACTCTATGCGGTCGTTTAGACCATTGGGATTCAAAGTATCCAGTCTCATCCAATAGGTTTCTCTTTGCAGCAAAAGTTTGGTTAAGTTGATGCCCTCACGTGGTGCCACCATTTTAAGGATCAGAAAACGTATAGTGCCTGCCACACGGTGCAGGGATGTTTGCAATCCTTCATTCTGCAATGGAAACTTGTGCTGCGGGCCTATTCTGCCGCCGCACAAACTTCCGTTGAAAAAACGGTCGGAACCACCGACCTGAGGTCGGGCGGTTCCCATTCCGCAACGGTGTCAGGCGGACGTAAGTCCACCCGACATCGTAATAAGGCCTTATATGTTTAGAAAAGAGTTTACAATTCCTAGAATCTCTAGTTTCATGAAGCTCTTCCAGCGAAGTGTTGAAGTCCGAAAGATACGGAGACAGAAACTCTTTATTATGAAAAATTCTGACAAAAACATTGCAGCAAATAAATATCAGAGGGGCAATTGTGAATAGGCTGCACCCTCTGCCACTGAATAAGGTAGATGTGTTCAAACAAAATAATCTTTCACATTAATTATACTAGTGTGCTCCTTTCAAACATTTGAAGGTAAATTCTCCCTAAAGTTACCTACAGATCTATCCCTGTGTTTACTTTTTTTATTAGAACATTAAGTATTGTGGTTATTTCATCTGGTCCTGATGAAGCTTATCCGACTGGAAAAATCAAGCAAAACAATAGACCAACTAAAATTATCAGTATAATTGTCAACATAAATATATTAAAAAGTTTGCAGCACCTTTGTCTGCAATTCAGCATCCTTCTACTGAGTAAAAATGAAAACTGACACTGAAACCCAACTTCCAAAGATACAAAATCAGGAATCAAGCATCAATTACTTCAAATGCTAAGTTCATTGACTTAGTCCTTAGAATACAAGATGCCCTACTATTTTCATCTGAACACCTAAGGTGCAAAACAAACCAGGTTTTTAATGATGAAAATCTTCTTCCATGTCTCAAACATTTTGGCTTAAAAAATACTTTTTATTGAGCTCAGGGTGGTTCCTCTGGTTCTGTCTCAAAACTGAACTGTCAGCAATTTGTCAAATCATAGACTTTCACATCTGATTCTTCATTTTCAGAGTCTAAAGGTAGATAAATCAATTCAGAAGAGCCATACTTTCTATTTGTCACTCTTTCTCGTGTCGGTCTTTTGGCTGCAGATGATTCACTTTCACTGGTTTCAGAGTCTACTCCAGTCTCTGGCTCTACCCTGACTCTGACCTCTGAGTCTTCCAGTGAACTCTTTTGCTTCTTATTCAGGCCACTTGTCTCCTCAATGCACATTCTCATCTCCAGATTCTCTTGTGACTTCTGCTGAATCTTTACCACTTAAACTGGATTTCTGCTTTAATCTGCATCATCAACTTGGCTTACTGTGAACTGCTGTCCTTTGGGGGTCCTTGGAACTCAAATTTTGATCTTTACTTTCTTACGAACTGGGGTTTCAATCTCTTGTTCTTTTTGTTCCTTATATTGCAATGTTTCCTCTTCTTGATTTAAAAATTTGTTTTCATTTTTTCTTCAACCCCCTTGGTGCTTCTGCTTCTCCTTCTTCTCCATCTGGATACACACAGTAAACTTGAGCTTGACACTGTCAACCAGTGGTTCTTGTCACCACTTCTTCCTCTGCAATCTTCACTCTCTTTCAATGAACACAATTTATCTCCTGTGGGATTCCAGCACAGTTCATAGTAGTGTTAGTCACAAGGATTACCTGTTAGAGGCCTTTCCACTGTGGCTCCATCAGTTTTTGTTGATGTTCTTCTTCACCAGCCCCCAGTAACCAGGTTGCAGTGTATGACACAGAACTTCTTTTGTTGATGATGTTGCCACATTTACCTGATGAGGAAAATATTTCACCACATCAGCCACACTTTTACTGTAATCCAACACAATATTATCACTTTGACACAAGTGCTGCTGATGGAATGTGCAGGATTTTCATGGCTCTTCTCATAGTTCCATCTAACGGTGATTGCGTGCACCTTGTGATCTCACATGTGATCAGTTCTTGAGCTGTATATATGAATGCTGGGATCATACATGGCGTTTAAGCACCTGAACGCCGATACTTGATGCTGCTGTTACTATGCTGGTGAGTTACCTGAATGCGTATTGATAACTTGGTGGGAGTATGGTGTGTTTTCCTTTTTGATAAGTGTTTGAAGTAAGGTTGTCTGGTTCAAGGCTTTCAAGCATGTATGTTGCCGGGCCGCGTGCAGCATATCAGCAACGCTGTTTATATTACAAGCAGGTGCTGGTTAATTTGAATGGTGCCTGTACGATTATTTTGTTATTAACCCTTCTGGTATCAGTGAATAGTGAATTCGTTTGACAGCAGTCATTTTCGTCCTGCACAAGCAAATGGATTTGTGTCATGTTCATGACTTTGCAGCATGACTTGCTGATTCGTTCTACATATTTTTGCAGTACAACACAAGTGTGAGTTTAATCAATGAAGGGGATAGATGCTATTAGGAGTGAATTTCTACACTTGTTCTCTTGCTGTAATAGATTATTTAGTGCTCTTGGAGTCAGGATTCAATACTGAAGAGCACCTGCAGCCTTATCTATGGCATGTGGTTCGCAGGCACTGAAATTACAGTATAATGCAGGATGTTCTTCTCCTCTTTGGTTAACATGCTATTTCTCCATAATTAATTCTAGGTTTTGAGAATTTTTCTCTCACATAAACGCTGGTAATGTGACAAATAGAGTGCCCTATTCTTTTTTGCAGTTATACTGAAAATTCTGTGAAGTGTACAGAACACAGATTTGAATGATCCTAGGCCACTATGCAGTATAAATGTTTTTGAGTTATGTAGGTATTTTCTTAACAACGCCAATATTTATTACATCCCAATCTGGGGTACGGCATATTTAAACTTATATGTTTGCCAGAAGCATATTTTACAATGATGTTCCCGATTGTAATTACAGATGTTTTCTGGATGTTCACATACAATTGATCCTAAGAATCTTTCATCAGTGCAACCTTACAATTTAGACATAAGGGTATGTCTAAACCTTCAATTTTTATGTACCTTTCACTTTATGCACTTAATTTGATGTGTTCCCTCCTTCTTCTATTTTCATTTGTTCATGGTGCTTTCTTGGGAATGTTAGCATGATCTTGACTTTAATAAAGTCTTTTTTCTTTCTCAAGTTTTTTCACAGCTTGTTTTTGCACTGGGAAACCGTTGCTGTTTTCTGACTTTGGGAAATTCTTCTCTTCTCTTTTTTCTTGGTCTCTCACAATTTCTCTCCCCTTGTTTAACATATACGTTGGGAGAGTACAAATTTCACCTTTCACAAACTTTTAACTGCACAGAAGACTTTAACATTAAGTATGATTTAAGATAGGATCTTCACCTCTTTTTCTTTTCTCCCTTGTTTTGATGTAATTCTTATATACATAATTTCTTTCCATTTTTTGGAAGAGATATCGGTTAATGACCGAGGAACTGGTCTTACTTAAATCTGTTCTTCAATTGGTATTAATTGTATTATACTGATGTTTTATTTTCTCCTTTTCAACCTTCTACCTTTCTCCTACATTCTGTGTCATGCTTTCTTTTCCTTTTTCACTTCATTGTGACATTGAAATTTTGATTAATAATTACACACAGTGTAGAATATGTAACTGTGGATTGGCCCTGAAAAAGCGACTTGTATGTTGTGGCCCTTGTGTGGATTACATTTTTGAAGGTAAATTAAAGAAAATTTTAATCTTCTTTCCGACTCAGTAACTAGATTTTATTGACTATAAGACCTCAAAAACCAAGTCTCTTTTAAAAAATCCCTTTGTGACCACAATTGCCCAAAATCATGTACCAACCCAACCGGAGCGGCTCCTCCATTAGGGTAGAGGATTGTTGCCCCACTAATAAAAATGCCCCACAGATAAAAAAATAAAATGGTAATAAAGTTAAATTATTACAACTTAATGTTTCACTAACCCATGTCTTGAGCCGAGTTTCAGGGCGGGGCCATTGCTGCTGAGTGGCAGCTGCAGGGAGGATTGGTGGGCTGGGCACTTCAGTTTAAAGTGCGCATGTCACTTTGGCTGGCTGTCTTGTGACGGCCAGCCAGACATGTGCACTTTAAACCTCTCCAACCAAGCACAGGCCTCCGGTGCTTTTGGGGAAACTGAGAGAGTCCACTCCATCCAATTCTGGTGCTTCTCTAATGCTAGTTAACAGTAAGAGAGCAGCACCAAGATTGGTTAGGGGAGTTGGCTCAGGCCCACACTGGATGAGTGAAGAACACTGGGACCGGAGAGAGGATGTGCAGCAAGGTAAGTGAACATTTTATTTTACTTATTTAATTTATATAATGTGCACTAAATTGCCGACATGCATTACATGAACATTTTAAAGTTAAACATTTTAACTTTAAAACGATAATGTAATGCATGTCGACAATTTAGTTAATGTAATTGCATGCATGCATGCACCCACCCATTTGCCTGCCCCACCACTTTGCGTTGTTGGCAGCTGCCACTGCAATACAAGGCCATATTGGCTGCCTGTGTATATCATCACACTCAGGGCCTGATTCACAAAGATAAACTTACACTTTTGCATAATTTACATTTGTTTTGGAATTCACAAACTCCAATTTAATACTAAGTTCATTACTTAGGAGATTCCGTAGTCAGGGCAGAGAATTCCGCACATAAAAAGATGCAACATGCCTTTTTATGTGCGGAGTTCTCTGCCCCGACTGTGGAGTCATAAATGTTTTATTAAAATGGAATTTAGAATTTAAAACAAATGTAAACTTACACAAAAATGTAAGTTTACCTTTGTGAATCAGGCCCTCAGTTCATTGGTCACACAGCATGCTCTTCTCAGTGCAATCAGTTCTCTTACTTGTACTGAAGTAATGTTACACAAGTATGATGCGTCAACAATTTCAGAAATAGAACAGACTATGGGGCATATTCACAAGGACCCATCACTGATTTATCTCCACCTTAACGCATCAAAAGTGGAGATAGATTTAACACCCCATTCACAAGCGGGTGCAAACTGCAGACATCGCCAGTATTCCCGCGATAACTGCCCCAAAACTTATCCCCAGGGAGGACACCACCAACTAACCCTAATGAGATGCAGAGTAGGCGTTCCCATGCAAAAACACACGAAAAACCACAACACCACTTTCACAATGAACTGCCAGATCTGCGATGCGAGTCAAAACCACGCGATAAGCTGCGGTAGCAGCAGGTATTTAACACCTGCCTCCTGCTGGTGTAAAGCCGGACGACTACCTGCAGTAGGCAACTGAGCCCTGCACACAGCCACACCCGAAGAACAAACGACGCCATGGAGCTACTCATCATGCAGCTCGGAGCCCCAACGGGGCCACAACACCCACCGCCACCACCCCCAGGACCGCCACCACCCCCGGGACCTGGACCCACACCCCCTGGACCACCACAGAGGCAGCGCAGAGTAAGACAGCGGACCCACCGAAACGCACCAGTCTCAGCAGACCTAACGCCCGAGGAAGTCATCCCCCACTACAGGCTCAAAAGGACAACCATCATCCGCATCATGACCCACACGCCCACAGGTTGACGGTCCCAACCCAGCGGAGAACCAACATCCCTCCACAGACAAAGCTGCTGGCTGTGCTGCACCTGTTGGCCTCTGGTACCTTCCAACCAACAACTGCCAGAGTTGGAGGAGTCTCACAGCCAGCCCTATCAAAGTTCATCACACCTGTCCTGGATGCCATCATCAGCTTCACACCCCAGAACCTTCACTTCCCCACACTGCGCAGGAACAGCTGGAGACAAAGCAAGGCTTCTATGCCTTGCTAGCTTCCCACACGTGTTGGGGGCCATTGACTGCAACACATGTCCCACTTGTGCCCCTGCGGATACTGCACACCACTACCGCAACAGAAAGCACACGCATTCCATCAATGTGCAGGCAATAGTGGACCACCGGGGAATGTTCACCAATGTCGTCACAAACTACCCAGGCAGTGTGCACAATTCCTACATCTTCCGACAGTCCATCATCAACCAGCGCTTCCAGGATGGCATCTATGGAACTGGACTGCTCGTCGGTAAGTGCCAAATCAACACACCACACACCTCAAAGCCACCATCACACAACGCACAACTGTGGGAATGCACACGTGACCAAACCACATACAACATGTCAATCAACATGCCCACCTACCAGACACGACAACACAACTCCATGGTGATCCTGGGCTTCCTGCACACAATACAGCTATATCATGGCACCACAGCCACACAACAGCTGACCGTGTGGAGATGCGGAATGCAGCCATGTGCGAAGGATGCAAGTGACCCGTGAATGGGAATGTACACAACGACAAGTGAGGCGTGGATGTGCTGGACAGACATGGGTATGCAAACCACAGATATGTCCATGCAGACATCAACTGCTGGTGACTGGAGAATAGTGAACAGTGTACGCAACCATGTAACCCCAGGCCGTGGGTCTGATCGCGGAAATGTCGCTCACTGTGTCCCCCCCTGTGTGCGTGAGCGTAGTGGGTGGGCCCGGAGTACGCCAGGCCTGCGCAGGGGTGTGGACAAAAACCCTGTGGCACAGAGCGTGGTTCTTTCCCGGAAAGGCCCACGTCACTGCCAGGGCGGCGCCTCTCAGCCCGCCACGAGGCCGACGACGTGAGCAGCGGGGCCTGCGAGCCTCTGTGCCTGCTGCACCCCAGGACGCTGATACCCAGACCAGGCCTGCCCGCCCCAGCGCTCCAAGGCCGCACTGCTCACCTGCCGACACCGTTGTGTGTCAAAGAGGGCCCACCACGTGCCAGTGCTAGCTCCAAGACCCATGCCCGCGACCTCGGCGGCCTCCTCAGGCCATCGCTATCCTTCGTGACACAGGCCCCCAGGGGTCCCCATTCGTTGACAAACCCCACCTCTGCAGCCGGGCTACACTGCAGTCCAGCATGTCCCACATCTTGAACTGAGTCATCATTAGTCAATGGCAGGGTCCATGCCAGTGTATGCAGGGGGAGGACTGAGAGGGGAGATGTGTCACAGTCCGGTGGAAACATGGATCACGGTTACGGAGGAGGTCAACCAGTAGCAAGGACTGACCTGGTGCCACTAACCTGTGTGCGCCTGTGAGTGACCGCTCAGCCTCCGGCGGAACATCATTGGTGTCTGAGCCTGTGGCCTGGGGGTTGTCATCAGCAATGGGCAGGTACGGACTTGGTGTCTGGCATGAGTCTGTGGCAATCATATCCGCCATGTTGCCGGACACAGCTGGCATGTGCCCTCTGCATCATGCCCTGGGGGTACACCTCCCATTCTCCCACGAGACACTCCACGGAAGGCACCTCTGAGACATAGGAGGCCCTGCTCTGCCCTCATGACCCTACCCCAGTCTCCCGCAGGTCAGCGTCCCGTGGCGGTAGGCCCGTGTCGGCCGCTGTGCATCCGGGGCCACTAACCCTGTGCGACTCAAGTCATGCTCCCTTGTTGTTCTGACATTGCATTTCTGAGTGCCTGATGACTGTTGGAGTTGTTGCCAGCACCAGCTACTCCCTGAGGGCTGGCTTTACACTCACCCCACACACAGCCAGCACAGGCATCACTGGATTAGTGGGCCTGCCATCACATCATGCCGGAACCAAGTATTGACTCTTTTCTCTGCACTGTCCCAGGTGATCAAGGATATGCACTCTGCCCTTGGATGATGACACCCCTCCGAGACTCCGAACACACCCGCCCAGAGAGCAGTACAATGCGGCCACACACGCACCAGGGCACGCTGAATGCACATTTGGTGTGTTGAAGTCACTGTTTCAGGTGCCTGGACGGCACAGGTGGAAAGCTCCTGTACAGCCCGGACATCGTGTGCAAGATGATCATTGCATGTTGTGTGTTGCACAACATCTGTGTACGCACCAATGCCCCATGGATCCCAGTTCCAGAAGTACTGGATGATGATGGGGACGATGGGGCAGGTGAGCTCACATCCCACTGCAGCTGCGGCAGGAATGACCCGTAGGAACACCATCATTAACAATTTCTTCTCATGAGGACGTCACATTGTGGCCGCCCCTGGCAATCATGGGACAGTACAAAATGTCCACAAGCACAGCATGTGTGAATAAAACATATTTGCAGGTTACAGGTTGTACTTGTACATTGTCATGTCACAGTTTCCTGCTGTGCCTGATGTGATTTGCCATGTTGTGCACATTTGAGGCACCAGTTGTGTCCTGTGTTCTGTTGTGGAGGTGTTGCTGTTTGTACCGGGATGTTGTAAATGTCGAGGTGCACTTATACTCATGTGCGTATGCTGCACGGTGGGTAATTCGCTCCTGCTGCTCTGATTTGTCTGCCACTGATCCCTTTCATGCGGTGTGCCTGTCAGTTCTGTGCTTCCACGGTGCTGAGATGTTGCAGACTTGGGTAACTTGTGCTCTTTGTCGAGTTGTGACTCTTGGGCATGGTTTGTCCGCACATGTGTCGTTGACGTCAGGGGTTGTTTGTGCAGGTAGTTGTGTCCGAGTGTGACCTGCTCCTTTTCGGGTGTTGTCCGCACTCAGCCACCTCAGTGTCGTGCCGTGTACATTGCCATGATGATAGGACTGCAGCCAAGCTACTGGTCATGTGGTGTCTCTTGCATTGTCAGTGTGGCTGACGTATGTGCATGTTCGCATGTTCGCACGTGGGCTTGTGTTGGTTGTGTGACTGTTGATGTGTTGGGTGGGTGCCCCTTTGGGCACAGGGTGCTCGTGGGACTACTTGGTGTTTGTGTGTATGCTGAAGTGTTCCCATGGGATCAGGGATATGATCCAGAGTCATTGTGGGTGTGCAGTGTGCCCTGCTTGATTGTGCATGTGTGACATTGTGCCCATCTCCCCCCGTCCCCCCACTCCCAGGTTACTATGCACCATGTTGATGTGATGTTGGGTCATGTTGGGCAGTGTCCAGATCACCAACTCATGTCACCGTCTCCAGACTGGTGAATGTGGCCACCATCTTCTCCATGTCATTCAGCTCCTGGTGTTCTGCTGGGCCCCCTCCTCCGGGGTGCGTTGCTGCTTTCGTGTTGGCAGCGAGTTTCTGCTTGGTTTTGCCATTCACATCAGTCCAGCGCCTCTTGTGCTCTTCCATTGTCCTACTCTGCCATGTGACGGCATTCACATGGTCCGAGGTGGTGTGCCATCTTTGCCTCTTTGTTGCCAATGACACGTTGGAGGTGATGTACAGTTGGTGGTGGTATTCTGTCTCATCCGTGGTGATCATGTGGTTTTCCTGTAGACTGTACCCCGTCTTCCTCTTCCTCTTCTCATTGCCCTTCCACGAGCCCTGTATTCCTGGGTGTTCCTCAGTGGGGATTGTGGGGTTCATGTTGTCCTCTGCAGTCGGTCAGGGTGCATCCGTGGTACTCCGCAGTTGATTTAGTTTTTAGTGGCATTTTCCGTATGCTGTTCTTGTGCTTTTTCCCGCATTACGCGTGGGTATTGCTGGCCTCTCGCTGCTTATCGCTGATTTCCTCATCGCACTTTGGCCCATCGCATGTTTTTTCGCGTTGAGGTTTGTGCTTTTATCACAGTCGCAGTTGTTGTATCGCGGACATTGGCCGCGCTTTAGGGACTATCGCATGGTACCGCCGTGTTGTGAATTCCAGGTTGACACGGGGTTATTTTCCCACGATGGGCATGCGATGTAAAGTTGCGCTAACATTTTTGGAGATATTTAGCACACGTTCTTGTGAATATCCCCCTATGTATGTTGCTCTTAGTCTTCCTTGTTGGTCTCCCAGGCAAGAACCCCCAACAAACAGAGTTAGATCAGCTGCTTCAAGGGGAGTGGCTTTTATGTCTAGTCTTGGTTTGGTACACCATTATGTTACATCAATGCAATCATGGTCCGGCTCCTTATCATCTTCATCATTGTTTGGAATCGGGAGCAACATTGCAGGAATCAAAGTATAGCATCTTCTGATTGAAATGTTATGAGCTGCCCATATCATTTGCTCATATTTTGTTAGGCGACTGTTTGTCATGTGATGAGTTTGTGTACAAGTCAGCAAGATCTCAGCTGGGTGAGGGACTAACACAATAAGGGGCTTATTTACAATTCCCTTGCGCCGCCGGTGCGTCACTTTTAATTTAGGAAAAAGTGATGTATCGGCGGCTCAAAGGGCTTGTAAATAAGCCCCTAAGTGTGTAACTCATCACAATTCTCTTATTTACTTCAGTTGCAAGGCAAACAGCATCTACAGATTTCAGACAAACTGTAAGAGCTGTGGCTTCTTGATCTCATGTAGCAGAGACGTAAGCAACAGACTGCTTTACCTCACCATTCTTCTGCACCAGGACAGAAAGCACACACCCATTTCATTCATGACACTACAAAAAGAAATCCTTCTTGTAATTTGCTGTCCGCTAGCTCCGGGACACCTCTGTGGAGGTAGCTATGCACTTTACAAATGCCATGAACTTGAAATCTGGCATTCCTAGAGCTGGTGCACTGCAGAGTTTGTCTCTGAGTTCTAGGAAGACACTCATGCATTCATCATCAAATGGGACCGGATCCACTGTGTCGCTGTGAGTAAGCCCTACTAAAGGCTTTCAAATCAGGGAAAAGTTTGCAATCCACTGAGGACAAAAGGCAATCATTCCATAAACATCCTAAATGCCCTCTGGATAGTCAGAGGATTCATGCTCAAAGTTACAGAAATGTGTTCTTTTGTCACTTTTCTTTCTCCTTTTTCAATGTGATAACAAAGGCAGAATCATTTTGAATTTGATCTGGATTTTGACTGATTTTGCACCTCCAGTGTCCAATTTTCCCATGGAGATGACAAGCAGTGCTTTCCTTAAGCATGTTGATGTTCACATTAATTCCAGGATAATTCACAAAACTATCTCTGCCCAGTGGAGCTCGATTCCCAACCGGTGCAGACAACATGCTATTTCCCTGCACACTAACACATTGCATTACTTGCATCCCAAAATTCAAATATACATCAGAATTTGCAACATCAACTATACCAGAATCAAAACCCAAATTCTACATTCAGTTTTTACCACCTCTTTGAAGTAATTTTGTTTTGAACGACCACCAACTTTTCCTTGATCTTTCTGAAATGAAATGAATGAAATTTGTACTTGTAAAGCGCATTGCTACCCCAGCTGGGGTGTCCTGGCGCTGTCACGCATACCGCTGTGGAACCCTTCCTGGCTTTTCCTGTGAAATGTCCACTCCTGGGCACCCCAAGGTGAAGCCAGGCATCCCAGCGCCTGGTGGGGCCGTTGTGGAGATTAAGCAAGCTATTGCCCAGAGTTGCAGAGTGGGACCCATGATTAGAATAGGCACCGAGGCGAGAATTATCAGGTCCGAGGAAATTGAGCCCAAGATCCGCCGAGGCGGGAATTCAACCCTGGTCCCGGGCCAGATCTCTGCATCAGGGTCTGCCGCTCTAACCATTGAGCCACTTTCTCTGTTTAGCATTGAAGCAATCACTGCAAACTGCAATACTTTGCATATATTAGTGTCTCATTTATACTGTTGGTCAGCAGCACACCACACTCTGCTGAATATGAGATCTAAGTTCCGGACACAAACCCAAAACAAAAGGTAATACAAATCTGCTAACACCTTCTTTCACTGGATCTTCAACTCTTCAACTCTACTGTAGTTTCTACAGATCTACACAAGCCTCTCATAGTACATAGTATGTATGCACTGACTCTTTCCGCTCCTGTGCAGCCATGTTGATTTATGCCCAATTCACTCTTTCTCTGCCACCTTTGCTTTATCACTGCATTATATCTCTCCATCACAAGAACAGTAGGACCATTACTAGGGTGCCCTTTTGGAGGCTCCTCTGTTGGCCAAATAAGAGCTGCTTTCCATTCAGCTCATAAATCTTTGGGAACAGTAATCTCAAACAATGTGATCAGATCCCCCCAAAGCAGCTTTGAAATAGTCACTAGCCTTTTAACTTCTGTGTACCACTGGTCCGGTTCCTCCCTCAATTTTGGAAAATACATTGTAAATGCATAGCGACCAGACCTGGCCTAAGACACATGCACATTTGCTCCACCAGGTACTTCTCGCAAGAGGAACTCTCCATTTGAGACTCACTTGTGACCATACTTACTTTTTTTTTATTGTCAATTTATTTCTTTTTTAGAGCCAGCCTTTTTCTTCCACTTATCTCTATATTTCCGCAAATCCGTCCTGTCCTTTATGCCGTCAACTAATATGTGCTAGCAGTCAGTAGACCCATTATCTCCACTTCAGCTTCATTTAAATCCATTCTAAAATTTCTATGCAAACCCTTATTTTTGTATATATCAATATCATATAATTCTGCTAGATCTTCAAGCCTGTCACGCACTTCACTCACCCACCTAGCTGCTTCTTTGATTAAATATTTCAATATGTCTACATTGTACACAATCAGTCTCTCTACATCAATTGTATGGATGTGTGAATGGTTATGTAAGTGGTTATATGGGTGTGTGAGTGTGTGTGTGAGTGGTTGTATGGGTGAGTGAGTGGCTGTGCCATTGACTGTATGGGTAAATGAGTGGGTGTGTGAGTAGCTTTATTGGTGAGTGGCTGTGTGAGTTTCTGTATGGGTGATTGAGTGGGCGAGTGAGTGGCTGTAAGGGTGTATGAATGGGTGTGTAAGCGACTGTATGTCTGTATGACTGGATGTGTGAGCGGCTGTATTGGTGTGGTAGTGGGTGCAGGAGTGGCTGTATGGGTGAGTTAGTGGGTGTGTGAGCGGCGGTATGAGTGAGTGGTTGTGTGAGTTGCTTTATGGATGAGTGATTTGTTGTGTGAGTACTGGTATGGGTCTGTGAATGGGCATGTGAGGGGTTGTGTGGGAGTGGGTATATGAGAGGTTCAATGGGGGTGTGAGTGCTTCTGTGGGTGGTCATCAGTGATGTCATGAGTGATGTCATATTTGAGATGTCATCAGAGATGCCACTGACCATGTCATGAGTGATGTGAGGTCATCAGCAGTGCATTGCAGGGGCATAGGTTATAGTTAGCTCAGCTAACTATAACTGCTGAATTTCAATGGTTTTGCATTAGTGAAATCTGAGCCTAACTATAACGTCCTTGTAATCTTTGTTTTTTTCAGTGGATTTCTAAGGTTTTTTAATTCTATTTTCTAACTATAACGTCTCTGTAACCTTTGTTTTTTTCAGTGAATTTCTACGTTTTTAGAAATTCTATTTCCTAACTATAACGTCCCTGTAACCTTTGTTTTTTTAAGTGAACTTCTAAGGTTTTTTAATTTTATTTTCTAACTTTAACCTTTGAGGGTGTGTGTGTGTGAGTGAGTGCATGAGTGTCTCAGTGGGTGTGTGAGTGAGTGGGTGAGTGTCTCAATGGGTATGTGAGTGTCGGAGTGGGCCTCGTAGTGGGTGCTTGAGTGTCTGAGTAGATCTGTGAGTGGGTGCGTGAGTGTCTGATTAGATCTGTGAGTGGGTGCATGAGTGTCTGAGTGGGGCTGTGAGTGGATGTATGATTGTCTAAGTGGGTCTGTGACTGAGTGCAAGAGTCTGAGTGGGTCTGTGAGTCGGTGTGTGAGTCTTTGAGTGGGTCTGTGAGTGGGCGTGTGAATCTCTGAGTGTGAGTGTGAGTGGGTGCATGAGTTTCAGTGGGATTATGAGTGTGCACGTCAGTCTGTCAGTGGGTCTGTGAGTGGGTGTGTGAGTGTCTGAGTGGGTCTGTGAGTGAGAGCATGAGTCTCTGAGTGAGTCTATAAGGAAGTGCATGAGTCTATGAGTGGCTCTGTGAGTGTGTGCATAAGTGTCTGAGTGGGTGCGCAACTGTCTGAGTGGGAATGTGAGAGTACATGCATTAGTGTGTGTCTGAATGTATATGTTTCTATTTTTTTCAGCAAGTTTCGCGACTCCGCCACGATGCTACATGGGGGCCATGCTGAGCATTGCGACAGGTCTGAGGCTTCTTCCACGTGGAAAAAAATAAGGATTGCCACATTTTTAAAATCATAAGGGGTACCTCAGACACCCCTACACTGCACCCATAGGGTCAGGATACCTCTAGCCTGACCATTTCTATACTATTTAGCCTTTAGAACTCATTCCCCAAGACACAGTCCCAGTTTAGAAAATGGTGGTTGCAACTCTTTTCACAAGTTGCGGTCAGCCAAACACAGAACTTCTCCTGGAGCGAGAGGTCACAAAGCTCTGCTTAGGCATTGCGATTGGTCCGTGCCTCTAGATATCTAAATTTGGATTTCCGTTAATATCTCCAAAGCTGCTAACCGGATTTATGCCAATTTACAAAAATTTCGCTTTCTGGACCAACGGCTACCTTTTTGCTAAATTTGGTGTAATACCATTCAGCGGTTCGGGCTGCAGTCGTGTCTAAAATTCCTATGGGAACTACCTCCAGTGCCAACCTCCTACTTCCCCCTGAAGGCATATCTGATGTTCAAGAGTTGACTAACCACTCCTTTCATTCTATGACCATGATATTAGACACAGCCGCTCCCCTACAATTGAAGAGAGTATCCTTAAAAGACTCAAAACCATGATACGGCGGTAGACTCAATGAGGACAGACGATCCCTAAGATTAATTGAACGCTGTTAGAGATCGGCACCATCTTCTGACCACCTCAAGCTGCTAAGAACCACGAAAAACTCCTACTACAGAAAGATCAGACGATCAAAAGCAGACTTTTTTAGCAATCAATTAAACCAAGCCAAGAACCGACCCAAAAAACTATTTGAACTAATCAAAACTCAATCTAAAGGCTTACCTCAACCCCCCCCCAAACTAACCCTGGCACACTACCCAACTGCGAAGAATTTGCCTCCTTCTTCAATATGAAGACTGAAAACATAAAGACGGACCTGCTTAACAACTTAATAACGCATACCGACACTCGCACGGGCATCTCATCTCCCCCTCCAGGAACCCCAATCGTTTGCTCACCAAAGTACAACCTCAAAAATAACGCCTCTTGGTCCTCCTTCAATACTTACAGCGAAGACGCCATATTAAAAGCGCTCAGGGCTTTGAACCCCTCCAATCACTTCACAGACCCTCTTCCCGCAAACTACCTAAAAGACTTCATACCAATGTTACTACCACTATGGACCAAGATTATAAATACCTCTCTACTTCAAGGAATCATCCCAGAAATCCTTAAATCAGGGTAGGGATCCCCCATCCCAAAGAAGCCAACGGCAGACCTCTCGGACTTAAATAACTACCGCCCAATATCCAACATCTCAACTCTAGCCAAACTCTTAGAAAAATGTGTTCACATACAACTTAGCAACCACATAGACCATTTCAACCTGCTCAACCAATACCAATACGGCTTCCGTGCAGGACACAGTACTGAATCAGCCATGACCCATATTGTGGCTGACGCACTAAAAATCCTGGACCAAAACAAAGCCTGTTTGCTAATCTTACTCGACCTATCTTCGTCCTTTGATACCGTCAAACACGACAACTTGCTAGATCTCCTGAAGCACAGAATGGGATTATCTGGATCAGTTCTCAATTGGTTCACCTCCTTCCTTCAAAATAGATCACAAAGATTCAAGGCTAATCAATCCTTGTCCAAGTCCGTCCCAGTCACTTTAGGAATCCCGCAAGGATCATCCCTCTCTCCTACACTTTTCAACCTATTCATGGAGCCGCTCACCGAAATTCTCAGCTCTTCAAACGTCCATTATCACATGTACGCAGATGATACACAACTATATTTAAAGATCCGCTCTCTAGAGTACATCAAATCTCTCAACTCAACACTACAAAAAACTCAAACCTCGCTGGCCGAAAACCATCTGAAACTAAACACCCTCAAAACTGAATTCCTCTTAATCGTACCTCCCAACCAATCTACCATCATTCAAGAATGGATGAAACATCTAACAGCACTCAACTGCCAACCTCTTATTGTCGACTCTGGGAAATCGCTGGGATTAACTCTTGACCGAAATCTAAACATGCAGAAACACATTAGCACCGCAACAAAAGGAGCACATTTTCAGATGAACACCTTGAAAAAATTAAAACCATTCCTTCCCGCAAATGACTTCAAATTGGCAGTTCAAGCACTAGTAATCCCAAGAGTGGAATATGGAAGTGTCTCTCTCTGCGGTCTTCCCAGATCGACGACGGCTCCTCCAAGAGCATCAATCAAAGTAGCAGCCAGACTCATCACAGGCTCTAAAAGAAACTGTCGCATCTCCCCTGACTTTAGAGCTTTCAACTGGCTACCTTTTCGAAGCCAGAATTCATCTAAAAATCGTATGCATGACTCACAAGGCCATACATCACAACACTCCGAGCTACCTGGCTCAGAAATTGGTGCTTTCCTGTGGTAACAGATCCTCCAGGAGCTCCAGTAACCTTCTACTGAAACCACGACGATTTGCCAAGAAGAAAACATACAACCGTGCCTTCTCAGGGATTGCCCCCAGGATTTGGAATGCACTGCCCCCAGTAACCAGATTGAATCTCTCTACTGCATCTTTAAAAAAAGAGGTGAAATCTCTTCTCATGTCCAAATTCACATGAACTATGTATATAACTCGTATTATGACTTTTGTCTTGTATAGTGCATATCTACATTTCTGTATATAACTGGTATTATGACTGTTGTCTTGTATAGTGCATATCTACATTTCTCAAGGCTTTCTCTATTTCAAATGTCTCCCCTTGTAAAGCGCTCTGATACCCGTAAGGGTCTTGTTTGCGCTATATAAAACCTTCAAAATAAAAAATACAATAAAAATAAACATGGGAAACACACATTGTTTGATCCCCCTTTTTCTCTCCCCCGCGTGACGGATCACCCCGAAACTTTCCATGCACAACAAGAATCACGGGCACACTTTTTGGGGAAAATTTCATGAAGATTCCTCAAACGACTCAAAAGATATTGGCAAATCAAAAAATGCTTTTCCTCTGGAAAGTAGATCCTAACTATAACTGGCCACTGACAACCGCCAGTAAGTAATATATATGTGTGTGTGTGTGATTCTCCATTTTAGCTTCCATAGGAAATGTATTAGAAAAATATAGCCCTAACGGCAGACCAATTTACACAAAACCTCAAAGTGAAAGTTTTTTTTTTGATAAACAAATTTTCAAAGTGAAAGGGTTAACACTTTTCTGAATCTTTTTGACTAGCAAGGCATAACTCATGAATCCTATTAATCACACTTTAAAAAAAATGTTTTTTTACAACATGTGGTTGGCTGGATTAGGGCTAACATTTCTTTCCACCATCTTGAGACATGCGTGTTGGCTCCACTTGTGAGATTTGCACTGTGAATAAAAATTTGCACAGCCATGTGGGGCCAACCCTAAAAGTGCCCAAGCCCTGGGCAGTCGTTAGGGGTAACCAGACACATGAAAAATAACAAGCAGCCCAGAGAAAAAAAAACCTTGTAGAAGGACATTCTAGATCAGGCTTCTCCAACGAGTAACTGGTATCTCTTGTGATACCTATAAGTATGTCTCCTATGTGTAGCCCAGTGAGCTAAATTTGAAACTTTTTGCGGTTGAATTAATATATGACTATCAAAATTAAAAAGCACAGATTGGAAACAAAAATATGTGTATTTTCTGAATTCATAAGCTGATGTTTGGAGAAAAATGGTTGCATTTCCAAAATAAATTTAAGACTGATATTTGAGTGACAAAAATCAAACAGTGTTGGGGGGACTAGTGCACATATTATGTAATTGGTGGTAGGAGCACTATAGCTGTGGCTGTTATGTTTTACCCATGAAGAGCATGTGTTGCACACACTCTTGCTTGCAAGATATTATTGTTTGCAATAAAGGGCTTGGAACCCACTCATTGCTTATCATTTGTGGGCTTCAGTGTCACTCTTCTTTGCTGCCTCCTAATTGACCAGTGCAGGCAAGTGTCTTTTCCATTCCTTTCAGTGGAGCATGGACCAAGCACAGATTGATTCAACTTAATTAGTGCCTGTCCACTGCTCGCACTGTGATTGAGGTTCTATTTCTTCTTTCCCCCTACCACTCCCCGTACCCCATCTGGTGCTCCCTCACTTCTCCTCGTACCTCCCGCATTTTGCTTTCAACCCCTCTTCTCCCACCCGTTATTGCTGCTCCCTTCCCCGTGTTGCTTCACCCCTGTCTTTTTTTAACATATTGCAAAGCAGCACAGACTGCGGTGCAACATAGCTTTTAAATAAAAAAGGGGCTATGATGTGGTCTATGCAGGCCATGTGATGGTGCTTTTTTAAAAAACTTTAAGCCATGTTGCACAGCAGCTTGTACTGCTGTGCAACATGTCAGAAAACATTGACAAATCGCATAGGTGAGACCTAATTCTTGCATAAAGGGACACTCATGGCACATAGGGTGCACCCATGACAAAATGCTGGCCTTGGCACAATGAAGGTATTTTATGACATATGGGGCACCCACAGCACATTTTGAAAAATGGGCTAAACTCCGGTGACTTCATTAGCTTGCCACCCCATGATAGGACCTGAATATTTAATCAATGCCCTTTCAGAGCCTAGATTTTTTTAGCACATGTTTGTGGAAATACTGCTTTGAAATATACTATTTCACCACATTAATTCAGAATTTTCCCAGGGTCAATCCTCCTGAACCTTTCTCGAAGAAATCAGTCTTACTCACTTCACTCACATGCTGGAATTTAGGGCAAGTATTATGCCCCATATTTTCAAAGTTTACCAGCTGTCACTACCATTGTCATGGCTTTGGCAGTAGTGCTTCCTTCTGTAACACCTAATAATTTAGAGATTTGTAATGCCCAAAGAGGCTTTGCAACATATGTAATGCTTTATTAATGTAAAAACCAGCCCTATGGTATTAGTGAGAGTTTCAACATTTAAAATTTCTTTCTATTGTATTTTTCAGAGTTCACAATGTAAAACTCCTTCCTAGTTTATTTGTCAAGAAGTTACATCTTGGGCTCAACCATTGCTCAATAAAATGCCCATAAATGAGATCATTAAAGTGGAGAAGTATAATACTCTCTCTGTACTGCTTTTGAGGTCGAGCCTAGGCAGCGCATGCGCTGCTCTGCTGCATGCTGTATTAGAGTATGCACTTGAAGCTCCGCCCAATCTCCGCCCATATTTTTCATTGGCTTGTGTCTTTGTCCGTTGTAAATGTTGGCTTCTGATTCAGTAATCAGCTTGTTAGTCCCTCCTTATTACCGCCTTGTCTTCATTTGTAACCTCCCATGAGGACTGGTCCTTTTACTTCTGTTGTTCCACCGTCTGTGTTATTTAGTCTGTAAGCACTATTTCTTTAGTGAGTTTGGTCTTACTGCAGGCACAACGTGCTTTGCAGCAACATTCAGCGCCATGCGCGCTTTCACTTTCCAAGTAGCCGGGACAATGGCGGCGCTTCTTTGGAATGCTATAGGTCTCGCATTTAGGAGAGTTTGAGCTATTGGCATTGTAAATGACAATAGCTTAAACTGTTGCAAAAGCGACACCTATTGCCTTACAAATATTTTTTTTTTGGGTTGTTTCCAAGCCCTCATGCTTGTCTAAAGAAAGGGGCGTGGTCTCTATTAAGTGCAAGCCCGGCATGGGGGGCTTGGAAATAAACAATATTTGCAATTTAATAGGTCTCGCATTTGCGAGAATTTAAACTATTGACATTTACAGTGCCAATAGCTCAAAGTCTCGTAAATGCGAGACCTATTGCATTGCAAATGCTTGCTCATTCTTTTTGTGAGTACAAGAATTCTGGGAAACAGAGAAAGATGACTCTAGCCAGACCTATAATAAGTGATTAAACTTAGTATTTAGCTGCTTCGTGATCCATCAAATCAGCCCACAGAAGGATTCCTTGGCAACAGAGATACTGTGATTACTGTAAGTCTTCGGTTGGACAAAGACTATTAGGACATCGAAATGGGTGTCTTATGGGAACCCGCTCTCTGTTTTATGGCGATGCAGTATGTGCTTCCGGGGCATGGAGCTGTCACCAGGACAGGCCTGTGTCCTGCACGGAGTCCTTCTCACATTCTGGTTCAACACACCGCTCATAACGTCTTGATAGGTATTATGAGTAGCTGCTAGACAAGTTCATGTTTTATGTCAAAAGAAAAACATTGTTTCATGGTTTGTGTAAAAAATTGCTTGACTAACAAGATACAGTCACAGTTTTGCAGAAAGTTCTGGCATTTTCAAAGAATTACCATTCCCGGGCAAAGGCTGTAAAAAACCAGAGTAAACACCTCTTGTTCATGTTTTTTAAATATTTTAACATACACTGCTTCCAGTCACTGGTAGTTAAAGCGTAGTCACATTTACTGTTGACTTCTCCTATTCAGATATTTTATACTCCCACAGGATGCAGTGTGCGTCTTATCTTTACAAGCTAAACAAAGATTACAATATAAAACTGGAACAAGTTGTTACTTTGTCATTTTCTTGTAAAATGTATTGCAAATAACTCCTCTGAAATTAACATGTCATATTTGAAAGTAAAGCCTTTTAATTTCCATATGATTTGATGCAGTTATGTATTAAGGTTTTTTATTTACATACATTTATAATAAGGAGTTCCAACAAGTTCTATAGGACTCTGGTAAAAGCTGGCAGTATTGATACAACTCGGATTCAGTAAACATTCTATACGTCGAGCCTCAAGAAATGTAGGGGCATATTTACAAGAGTTTATCGCCACAGGAACGTCACTTTTTATGACGACCCTGTGGCGATAAACCCTTCGCCTTATTTACAAGAAGGCGTTAAGCCACCTAATGTGGCTTAACGCCGCCTTGTGAATAAGGCTCCCTCCCACCCAGCACTAATCGTGAAAGGGGCGGGCAATAGGTGTTGTGGTGGGCATTCTGTTGCAACACCCATTGCTTTTTGACGCAGCCTCCTATTTACAAGGGTGGCGTAAATGTGGGGTTGCGCCAAAATTAAGACCAAAAAAACCTGATATTAACATTTTGCTGTTTCTATGTGTGCTGCATTGTGCAGCACACATAGAAACAGCAAATCGCCATGAATGATTGTTTATGTGCACATAAACAATCATTAAAAAAATGACGATTTGCAACTTCTATGTGTGCAGCACAATGCAGCATACATAGGAGTTACAAATCACCATTGGTGATTTTTTATGTGTAGGAAGGGACACCTTCCTGCACATAAAAAATTATTCCCTCAACACAGGCACCCTTGCACTATGGTGCAAGAGTGCCTGCGTTGGCCCTTGGCAGCGCTAGGGAAAACACAGGGGTGCGCCATATCATTGTAAGAACGGCGCATCCCTGCGTTTTCAGAATGGCAGAGCACGGTGTTAGCAATTATGGCTTAACGCCGCGCTCCGCCATTCTCTTGTAAATATATCCTGTAGTGTCTGTACCTAGAAACTATAGGTAACTTTAGATGGAAGATGGTGCTGCATTGCGAGCAGTGCTCTCTGATGATTCTGGAGATTGTTAGCGATCCTTGATAGGAGCATTTACATTGCAGGGTATCACTCAGGTGCGGCTCCTCCACTAGGGCGGAGGAGCGTCGCCCCACTGCTTTCTCGCAGTGCGTGAAGAAGAAGCATAAAATGGTAAAACTACCATTTAATGTTTCTGCTTCTCACACTGCGAGAAAGCAGAAGTGTTTGGTTGCGGGTGGACGGGTATGTGGGGCTGCTCCAAGAGCAGTGCTGGGCAGGGGAGGAGTAGTGTGCCCACTCCTGAGTGAGCATGACTGGTTTGGTCGGCCCTCTGGGGCCGCCCAAACCAGTCATGCGCACTCTGCCTTTTCTCCATGCAGGCTGCAATGCTGCCTACATGAAGAAAATGGCCTCCCCATAGGCACCTGGCTGGGCGCCGTCCCGACCAATCACAATGCTGCCATTGAAGCGTTGTGATTGGCTTAAGGGAGGGGAGGAGCGGTGGTCCTTTCAGAGCTGCTGGACCACACACTCTGTAGGGAGTAAGAACAATGCACCTTTCACACATGGTTAAGGTTGTTCCTTGCTAATCTGACCAATGATCTTGCTATCTCACCTATATTACAGAGCAAACGATCTGAAACGTTTATCAGAGGAACACAAGCATTGAGCACCGAGTGGCCTAAACCTACATGCTTTCAAAGAGGTTTTGGAAAACGAGAAGTACCTTTGTGTAGATCCTCCTGCAACTCTACTGGAATCTGAGAAATTAACCGAGCTGCATAAAAAAAGACAGCTTTTCAGTCTTATTGTCATTTTCATGCTTCCTCTTGGCAAGATGGGATCTCTACCTGTACCTAAAATCGGTCCGATGCCTGATCTTCACCTGGGACTGACTGGTGTCTCTAGCTTCACTAAGACCTGTGATAACCAGCTCTTCCCCACTCAAGTGACCCACAACCAGATCTCGTGTCACTGGCTCCACTCTGAACACAGAACAAAACGGTGTTAGACCCTGTTAAGGCTCAATGGGGAGAAATCAATATGCTTAAAAAACAAAATAGAAAGACATCCCCAATTACCAAAAATCAAGTATTGATTAATGTAATATACAATGAATCGAAACAATGTGCATTTATACGTTATTTTACGTTCTTATAGAAATTAATTAGTTAATTAAATAAATATGACTATACATAAATATATGAAATACAAAAATAAGACACAAAATAAATCACACAAAAGTCAAATTAAGTACAAAAATAAGATCATGGTGTCCTATTAGGGTTTGCCTTCTTTTGAGCAAATGAAGTCCCAGAGGAGGGTGTTTACATTCCGATGGTCCCTAAGAGAGCTTATATAAGTAATTTCCCTTCACTATAAATATTCTCGAAATTTCCTGTGTTGATCACACACTCCTCTAATCTCTATATCTGCAGCCGACGTGTTTCAACCTCCTTCAAATGGAACATAATCATTTCATTGCGGCCATCCTCAGGGACTACGCTTTCTAAATGTGGACACTGTATATAGAATACAAGACATTATAATCAATATTGTACAAAGGTTTACTTTTGTCATTGCTTGATTTAACTAGGACATATAAAGTTCAGACCCAGCATAGTCTAATGAGTCGAGGACATGTGACCTCTGAGTAAAATCAATAAAAACAAGTCAGTGGGATACGTTATCCCTAGCCCACACCCTATGTGGAAATAGCCATGTGTGCTTACCTTATTGGTTTGATTAAATCACATGGCGCTAAAAATCAAATAATCAAGATCTGTTAGTTAAGTCCACTTTCACGGTTATGCAATTCTTAGTAAGAAATAGCACTGAGGAAGGGTGGGATGGCAAGGGCCTTTAGGGAGGGTATCTGCATGGTTGTCCGTGTGCCACCAGGCAATAATTGAGCAGTCCTCTCCTTACAGCATGCGTTATGGTTAGAATAAGCTTTCCTGCTATTCTTTAAAGAGCAGCGAAGTTGGTGCAGAGCCTCAACTCGACTAGTGTCTCTTATTACTATGCAGTCCTTCCTTTAGCTCAACCGCAGGGTCCTGAGAATTGCTGGAAACAGCTGAAGAAGGACATCTGCGAAATGTAGGTTTTTTGCATTGTTCAATATTCACCTGCCATCTGGGCATGCACCAATGCTGCTTTAACTAAGCTTGTGGAAAACTACATCTTCGGCCAACGGTACGTTCTGTCTGGGTGTCCTGTTCTCCCTGACACCTAGCCAATAACATCATCTCACCCGCTGTCTTACTTAGTAATCTTGACGGCGAAGCCACACAACTTATCAGGAGAATGGTGTCCCTGGGAAAGGCTCTACTCAGTTGCCATGCTGCCAACCATCTTTACGTCATCATTGGTTGTAGGTCTGAGCCTATGGCACAGGGGCTGTTGCCCCGCCTAGCTCCATGAATACCTCCCACCTGTACCTCCTCTTGATTGCTCTTCCCAGTTCATAGGGCCCCAAATTAATTTCCTGGCCTGTTCCAAGTGCATCCCGACGTACCTATTGTCAATGGCTATATACAGGGCCGGACTGGAAACAGCAACCAGCCCTGGCAGGTTGCTGCTCGACCGGCCTTGGTAGGGGGGTGGGGGTAGCAAGAAGCACTGCTCCCGCTTTTCTTACAGGGGGCCAATATTGCAGCACTGCTTCAAAACCAGCCCCCTGTAAGAAAAGCGCCCCGCGGCCACAAAACCACCCCCCCCCCACTCCTCCGGCCCACCGGGGAAATGCCCGGTGCCCGCTTCGGCCAGTCCGGCCCTGGCTATTTATGGCTGTCTCCCAAATGTGAATGAGAATAGAAGAATTAGTATGTAGAATCACTGTTCTTGATGCCTTAATGGTTACTCATTGGGATGAGAGCTTTTCCCACATGATAATAGCTAGAGAGGAGAACAACCATTCTCCTTTGAAAGGATGCTGAATCTCACCGACTCTGGCGGCATGCTTTCTCAAGTATGCAAAAGTAAGCATTTTTAAGAACAAATAATCAAAGACCTTAACCATCTGTGAATGCTTTTCCAAACTATCAAGCGCTGCATAAACCCTACTCAATAAACAAAAATTCAGGGTTCAGCCACGATTGAAAACAGCATTGGTAACTTCATTAAAAAAATCCTAAAAATACACCACGAGAAAAAAGACTCCCTGCATCTGATCTCTCCCTGCATCCCTGAAAAAAATGATTCAAAGTAGTCAACATTTAAACAGCCTGACATGGACTCCCTCCTACAAATCATAACCCTCTTCAGAACCTGACAAACTCATCCGAGCTTATCTGATGAAAACATGTGCCAGTACATTACCCGCTCATTCTTAGTTTGATCTATTAAAAATTGGCTGAAAGCTTATTTCACTCCTCTCTCAAGATTGGTGACACTACAGCTCCTTTGAAAAAAACCAAACATGGATTCCAATGATTCCCAAAATCTGAGACCAGTCTCTAAACTACTCTTCCTTGGAAAAGCTCTAGGAAAAAGCTGCCTCTCACATGTAGAACTACAGCCTGCTAAACTAATAACAATCCTGTTCTATCCTAAATATAGCACGGTAGCAGTTATCCTAAAATTCTTGCCACACTCTGTACAAAGGATGGAGGTGGTGACTACCTCCTGATACTGTTAGACTTCGTAACTACATTCAGTTCCATCAACCATTGAACACTACTTAACATCTTGTTCACAAGAATGGAACTGAAGGTCCTACTTCTAAAAAGGCTCTCACCCTCAATTACATCTTGATGCCAATTTATAAAAATGGATTCCTTTAAACAAATTCCCATCAAATTTGCTGCAACATTCTTCGAGGGTTTGTCCCCTTACCTCTTCTATTAAACATTTACATGGAATCTCTTGGACCAATGCTGCATACTAAAGCAGCATTACTACTACACCAGTAGGCCAGTTACACCCAAATGTATGTTAAAATATCAAGCCCATCTGACATTACTACCCTACAAGTATTCCCAGTTAGTATTTCAAAATGGATGAACAGGGTCTCCCTTTACCTGAACTCCTCTAAAACTGATTCCTTCTCCTCTACTCTCATGATCCACCATGCCTGGTCCACAGTTATCTAGTGCATCTTACTGATCCAGTTATCACTCTCAATTTGTCTCAGCTATAAAATTCCTTGGATTCACTATTAACCAAAATATCTCCATAACTACACACATTGACAAATTAGCTAAAACTGCCCCTTTTGAGCTCCATCTTTCCAGAAAACTTAAACCCTCCATTTCACCCAAAGCTTTCTAGTCCCCTGTGCAGACTTCGATCCTCTCACATCTTGATGGAGGCATTGGTTTACTTACAGCCCTTCCCATCCTGTCAAATGTGCTAAGGAATCGGGTCATAACACCCTCATCAGGTAGGTCCTCCATTGGCTCAGATGCCAGAGTTCACTTTAAAATGGTATGACTCCCCAACAAAGCTCTTCCCTGTACTACCCACTTATTTAGAAGACAAACCTATGATCACTGGAGGCAAGGGAACTATCAGAAGCAAATCATGGCTGATCCTAGGAATCCTGAAAGTACGAAAATCAAAACAATGAATGAATGAATGAGGGGATTTGTATAGAGCACAGCTACTACTAGAGTGCGCCGGCGCTCAGGCAAAAACAACAATTGATGGACAGAATGCAGAACAATGTCATACATTCACCCCAGCACAGAGATCTGGGCCAAAATCCATAGTTTTTTTGCTCACCATGCCATTCCAGTTTGGATTCAGCCATATGCAAATCAGTCCTGACCCTGCACCCAATGGGAACAGTCCAGCCCGAACTGCTGGGCCAGGTCCTCCCTGGACAGGAAACAAGCATCCTAGGACCGGTTTCGGGCTTTCAGCCCTCATCAGCCAGGATAGCTTGACTCCAGTGGCATGGAGATCAAGGGACCCACGTCTGGGCATACCCGTCCCACTCGGGCTGACAAATGCAAAAACAACAATTAATGGACAGAATGCAGAACAATGTCATACATTCACCCCAGTACGGAGATCTGGGCCTAAATCCATCGTTTTTTTGCTCACCATGCCATTCCAGTTCCAGGCGTGCGGCAAAGAAAAAGGTCGACATAGTTAATTTTTGAACAAATGAGTTTTCAATTGATTCTGGAGCAACTTTTTATCAGGAATGCATCTGAGGGGGAAAGGAAGATGATTCCAATGTTTACCTGCCAGAACCCAGCAGACTGAACCACTGCACTTCTTTCTTTTGATGAAGAGGATGGACAGAAGACGGGCCAACTTTGAGCGCAGAGATCTTCCTGGGCAGTACAAGGTTATTCTTTTGTGTAGGCATGTGGGACTTATATTATAAAATGCCAGGTGTGCTATGACCCTTTTCTTCACTGGCAGCCAGTGTAACTGGTTGCGGTGCTGGGTGATTGAGGCAGTCTTCGAAAGGCTTAATAGTAGGTGGACTGCCATATTCTGAATCTATATCAGTCTGTGAATAAGGTAGTCAGGGAGTCCAATGTATAGAACGTTGGCATAGTCCAGCCTCAACACTATTAGTGCCTGTACTATCGTTTTCTGGGCTTCCCATGGCAGGAATTTCAGGAATTTCCTCAAAATCCTAAGGATCCAGCATACAGACTTGACCACAGCTGCAATCTGGGATTGGAAGGATAGGCGTTTACCAAGAAGCATGCCTAGGTTCCTGGCCAGTTGAGTAGGGGGGGCAGAATGGTACAGCTGGCTGGCCATGCCTCTAACCATCTGGGGAGAGGATTAGCACCAAATAGCAGCATCTTCATTTTTTTCAGGGTTGCATTGTAGGGAGATGGTTTTAAGCCAGCCCATAACTGCCTGGAGCCACTGAACATCTCTGACGACTCCTGGATGAGGGTGTTACAGCTGTGCTTATTTTAATAGACCTTAACGTAGCCTTTGATACTGCGTCTCACTTTTCTTGCATGTTTCAAGTCTCTTCAGCCCACGCTAGATTTGAAACGCTAGCCTTAACCTCTGGTGTCCCCCAGGGTTCTATGCTCAGTCCTCTGCTATTTAATATCTACATCTGCCCTTTGGCAGACGTGGTGGAGAGTTGGAATTTGCCCTTTGTTTCTTACGCAGATGACACATAAATTAATTCTATTTTGTCATCTGCACAGGATCATGGACCTTCTGATCTAAATCTGGGCTTGAGTTAAGTGGCCACTTGGTGTGCTAACTTTCTCAAGCTTAATGGCAATAGTGGCAATAAGACAGAGGTCATGGTCCTGGGTAAGCATGCTCAACTCTGGGACCCCCAACACTGGCAGGACTCCTTCCCATTCTGTCTCCCAAAGTTAAGAAACTAGGGGGCATATTAGCAAGACCCACGTTAAAATTATCGGCGTTTTAGCGGCAGGAAACTGTCGCTGTAAATGGCGATAATGGCTTGCTAATATGCGTTATAGAATTCCAATAGAAGCCCAGGTTATATGTCCTGCACATCTAACCTGGGCTTCTATTGGATTCTATAACGCATATTAGCAGCCCATTATCGCCGCTTTAGCGGCAGTTTCCTGTCGCAAACGGCGATAATTTTATCGCCGGTCTTGCTAATATGCCCCTAGGTTTTGTTCTTGACGAAAAACTACTAATGAAACCTCAGGTATGTAAGGTTACCTTCACCTGCTTCATTGTGCTGAAATGGGTGAGGAAGATTATCTGGATGATCCCCCAATTTCCCCAAAGCACTGTGATTCAAGCCTTAATCCTATCTAGATTGAATTATGACAATATCCTATATTTGGGAATAGACCAGGCATCTACTAGGCTACTGCAAATGGTCCGTAATTCGGCAGCTAGACTGCTGTTCCGGCTTCCTAAGCACGCTTCAGTCTCACATCTTTTTCTTGAGCTGAACTGGCTCACAATGTATAAATGGATTCAATTTAAGGCTCTCTGCTACATGTTTAAGGCCAAAGCTAGAACAGGTCCACTCTACATTCAGGACCTACCGACACCTTACATCCCTTCTTGTTCCTTGAGATCTTCCAACTTGGCCTTCTGCACTGTACCTAGGTCCATCTGGCCCAGATGGAAGGACGATATTTTGCAATGTTGGGCCAGAGACTGTGAAACTCCCTTCCCAAATCCCCCAAGGACTGTACTTCTCTGCTTGCGTTCTGCAAAGGCTTGAAGACATGGCTATTTTAAGCTGACAATCTGACTCGTGTCATGCTTAGTGCCAGGAAACCCTTTTTGGGTAGCTGTGTGCTTTACAAGACTATAAAATGAATAAATAAAACTGCTGTCATGCTGGCTGCAAATCTAGTTTTAGCCTCAGGTTCATTGTTATTATAGGTTAGCAGCAGTTGGGTATCGTCTGCATAAGAGACCACCTGGATGTCAAAGGATTCAATTAAATAAGTCACGGGGATCAGGTATATGTTGAAGAGTGTGGGGCTCAGGGAATAGCTTTTTCCCTGTGTTTTAAAAAAGAAACTAGCCTGGCCAGCACTTTCCCCTCCAACCTGATGTCTGCAAGGCAGTGTAACAGAATCTCATGAGAGATCATGTCAAATGCCGCTGAGAGGTCTAACAAGATTAATGATGCGTTCTGGCCTGCATCCAATGTGAAGTTAATGGAGACCGTGATCTCCAGAAGTACTGTGTAAGGCCCTAAAGCCGTACTGAGATGGGTGGCGGAGTTTAGACGTTTCCAGGAAAGATGTCAGTTGGGTGTTAACAATTTTTTCCAAAATCTTGGAAATCCCTAGGAGTAAGGAGACTGGTCTAAAATTTGAGAGTGTTTTTGGGGCAGCGTTAGGTTTTTTCAACAAAGGAATGACATAGGCCCTTTTCCAAGTTGGGGTACAATCCCTGAAAGCAGGGAAGTAGAAAAAGTTCCTTTTAGATAGGTGCTAGGCTGTTCCCTACTACTCTCATAATTTAAGGAGGAATGGGATCCAGCGGGGAGCCAGATTTACATTTGGAAAAGAAACTTTCCAATTTATTGGTGGTTGGAGGGATAAACTGCAGCAGTTTGTTCTGTGCTCTAGGCATTGGTAGATTATTGCTACTATTGGGAGCAGTATTTGGTGATTCTACCAGGTTGTCTTTGATTTTTTGGGATTTTCTCCTCAAAGAACAAGCTTAGTTGAAAACAAAGGGATGCGCTAGTTTCCAAAGGTGGTGTGCAGCCTAAGGGGTCAGTAAAATCAGGCACGATTATAAAAATTTCTTTAGAGTTGTTGTTAACTTTAACACTTGTGTTTGTGTAAAAAGTGTGCCATGCTTATTTCAGGTTTGTATGGTATATACTAAAAGCCGCTCTATATCAGCTTTTGTCCTAGTCATCATATTGTTTCCTCCAAAGGCGTTCCAACTTTTTACAGTGCTTTCTATCTTCCACTAAGTCGCTTGTAAACTATTAGGCCGACTGTAAATGTTTAGCCGTTCCTGTCTTGGCTACTGGGGCGGCGGTGGAGGAGGCTTCGGTAAGCCAGTTGTTGAGTCACTCAATATTGGTGCTAGGCTGTCTGCAGATTTATCCAGCAGTATGTTAAAGTCCCCTAAAACGGTGAAGTTTGTATAGATGAAAGCTTTGTGGCCTAGAGCTTGGGAAATGGAATTAAGGAACTCACCAGCATACCGTAGGGGGGGGGGAGGTTAATACACAATTTAATGTGGGGCTTAAGGTGGAGTGGCTCTGTAGGTGATGCAAAAGTTTACCTCTAAATCGGCATTGGCAGGGTGTCTGGCGCTGGCCACCGCCGGGACACGGACGGGTGCAGACAGGCTTATCTTTGGAGTGCCAGCTGCACGTCAGCGCCACGGCCATCATTTTATGCCCCTCATTAGTGCGGGCTCCTAAACGCTAGAGCACTGCTCCTGAGTTCAGTGCCCCGCACTTGGATATAACTTCACTGAACCTCAGAGCACGAGTGATGGTGCTTAACCCAAGTGCAGGTGCGTGTTAATAATCCGCCGTAGACTAATGGTATTCTTGTGAATCGCAGGTTTTTTTTTTTTTAAATGCAAATTTTAACAACGCTTGTGACAGTTTTAAAAAAAAACTGTGCAAATTAAAACAAAAAAAATGCGAAGGAGACGAAAACACAATAGTCTCTTTTGGTAGTTTGCGAACAGTTTCAGCTTTCAAATCAGTTTGGCATCAAATTCACTGCAGACATATTTGGCATTCATGTTTTAAAAACAGACAAAGTCCCCCCCACCCCCAGAAATTATGCCAGTTACGTCTCTGGCTGAACTAGCCTAGTGCGTCTGCGCCACGCCATGCTTTTAAGCCCCTCATTAGTGTGGGCTCCTTAACACTAGACCGCTGCCTCTGAGTTCAGTGCCCCTCCCTTGGATATGACCTCACGGCGTCGGAGGGCGCGAGTGGCGGTGCTTAAACCAAGTGCAGGTGCGTGTTAATAATTCGCCGCAGACGAATGGTATTTGTGTGAATCGTACTTATTTTTTTTTTAAATGCACATTTCAACAACGCTTGTGACAGTATCAAAAAAATCAGTGCGAATTAAAAAAAATTGAAAGGAGACAAAAACACAATAGTCTCTTTTGGTAGTTTGCGGTCAGTTTCAGCATTAAATCAGTTTGGCATCAAAGTTAATGCAGACATATTTGGCATTCAGTATTTTAAAAACACGCAAAGTTTCCCCCCAGAAATTATGTCAGTTACCTTCTTGGCCCAACTAGCCTGAATCAAATCAAGATGAATCAAATCTCCTCATACCTAGCTACATGACTTCAGACCAGTCTGCTTGAGTATCTCAGACTTAATGATAACTTACTGCCACTCAGAAGACACCGGAAGACCCACCTAATCAGACCCTATCTGAAAGACTACACTTTCCCAAGGGACCCTCACAGTTGCATGTATTCCCTTTCTGCTTATATTATCACTATTGCTTCTCTGTCTCCCACATATCTTTCACTGTAATTCTTGTTACATATATAGTACTGTGCTGCCCAGGTACGTTTGATACTAGTAGGTTATTATGTAACTATATTTGCTTTACATTTTTTCTGATTACTGATTATTTAAGTGGAGGTAGTATATCTTTGGGATGATAGAATGATAATGTGTAAGCTGATACTATTTCACAGAACAATTAACATATGAAGTGTGAGCGACCAAAGCCACACATTTCTCCAAGAACCAAAATAAGGACAAACACAGATATGTGTTATTCAAGCTAACACAAAAGAGGCAAAATAAATGTAAAGTAGAAATGAAGACTTTTTTTTTTAACAAACTTTATTGGGTTTTTTCTGTTACCAAACAAGAAACATATTGTTCATATCTTCTATACAGCGTTGCAATTCTTTGATTTATAAGGCCTGTATCTAATATGTTACATTGCCATCATCGTGATTATCCGGAGAAGTTACATTGAACGATTATTTCTGTGCAGTTTATTCCCACACTATAATGTACAGGTCACTTATCAAAATACTTATAACAAATCAATACCCAGTAACACCACCTTCCACCCCCTAATGCCCACCCCGCCTCTGGCTCTGGCTGTTCAGTGTATAAGTCAATTGATCGTCTCCATCCAATTAAATTACTTTGTGTGCAATTTCTGATCACATTGCTCCATCCGTAACCTTCAGGGGTTAATATACATAATACCATATTATTACAGTTACTATTGGGTACTTGGAACGGCTGAGGTATCGTCGGGGCTGATATTTTTATAGGCTTCCACCATTGCATCCCATTCCAAGCAGATTGGGTTTTTCCTTAGGCCGCGGGCCTCCTCTCTACGCAGTGCCGTGCTTTCAGCTCCTGCCCATCTAAGCAGTTCATTATGCCACATACATAGGGTGGGGGCTCTGGCTGACTTCCAGCGCATGGTGATGGATCTTTTTGCAACTATATTGTCCAAGTCCAAAAAACGGAGCTGAACCATTTGTGTCTTCGTCCATCTACGGATACCTAATATGCACTCTATGGCCGTGCTCCCCATGGGCAGGCGTGTAATATCTCCCAACATTTGTATAACCCCCCTCCAAAACTCACCAAGGCATACACACATCCACAACATATGAAGTAGATCTGCTTTAGGTAGTTTACATCGGGGGCAGTGATGTGCTGTTTCCGGGTACATTCTGTGTAGCCTGTGCGGAGTCAAGTAAGCTCTGTGTATGATCATACATTGAATAAACTTGAACTTGGCATTGCGTGGTATTTTCCGTGGATATTCTAATATGTCCCCCCATTCCCTGTCCGTTAAGTCCCGTCCCAAATCTGCCACCCACTTTGTCCGCATGGCATCTAGCGGGGTTTGGGCGTGCGTACGGATGCTGAGGTATAACCATTTAATGAGGTGGCTTCTACGTCCCATGTAATACAGAGATTTGACAAACGCATTTGTGTGGGGTTCCTCCCGATGTGGAGCCCACTGTCTTTTAATGTAATGCAGTAGGGCTGCATGTGTCATATATAGTGTGGCAGGCGCTCCCGTAACACGTGTGTAGGTGTCGTGGTCCTAAGTGTCCCATCTCCAAAAAATGCCCCAATAGCCTCCACACCCACATCCGACCAGGATCCAAGTGCCCTTTGCGTCAGCCTACCGCTTGTCAATGGTATCCCTACCATTGGAATGTTATCGGCAAATCTACCACCTCTAGAAGTATATCGCAGTGCCTTTCCCCAACACTGTAGTGCTGTCTGGAGGAGGTTTGGTAGCGCTGGGGGTGGTTTACTGTGTGGTAGCAGTAAAGCGTGGAGTGTTCCCTGCTCGATGTGCCTGGAATTATAATCAATTTCCTGTAAATTGCGCTCTGCTGTCCAGTAGGACAGCCACTGCACTTGGCATGCATAATAATAAGCTCTGAAATCTGGCGCCCCCAGACCGCCACCCCGTGTGCTGATTTGGAGTTTCTTAAGACTTATTCGACGTCGGCCCGTACCCCATATTAAGTCTATCAGGATAGTGTCTAGTGTATTAAAAGTTGTCGTGGGTATTAACAACGGCAGGTTTGTGAAATAATACAAAAGACGGGGAAGTACCACCATCTTAGATAGAGCCACGTGGCCTATAGCCGATAAGGGCAGCGTGGTCCAGAAAGCTACCTGTGAACGTATTTCACGAATAGCCTTACCCAGGTTGCCCTCCAACATGTCCGCTTGTGAGCAATATACGTTAATGCCCAGGTATTTAAAAGTGTGTGGGGCCACTGGCAACTGGAGCTCTCCGAAAGCAATGCAATGTGGATGCATTTGGTCATGAAAGAAAAAGGCAATGGACTTAGATTCATTGATGGATAAGCCTGATACCATTTCGAAGTCAGCAAAAATACGGGGAAGCGAGCCCTGTCCCTCCAACAGGTCTGCCATATATAAGATAAGATCATCTGCATATGCCAACACCAGGTGTGTTGATGTGCCTATAGGGATACCGCAACGTGTGGCCTCTCGCCGTATACGGAGTGCCAATGGCTCCAGTGCCAAAACAAACAATATCAGGGGACAGCCTTGTCGCGTACCCCTGTGGATACCATATTCCCTGGAGATAAGCTTCCCCGTTCGGACTCTTGCAGTGGGTGCAGCGTACAGCAACTTTACCCATTTTACGTATTTGGGGGTAAACCAAAGCGTGCAATAGCCCTGAACATGTAGTCCCACGACAACGTATCGAATTCTTGTCTCATGTCCAGGGATATGCAGCCAGCATTTGGATAGTGTGTAAGATCAGTAGACATGATCTGGTGCAGTCTGCGCAGGTTTAATGAAGTACTCCTAGCTGGTATAAACCCACACTGATCGATATGAATCAACTTATTAAGTTATGGCTGAATTCTATTAGCCAATACCTTGCTTAAAATGTTATATTCCGTGCACAGTAGTGACAGGGGGCGATAGCCTAACATGTCTGCCGGGTACCTACCTGGCTTGGGCAATGACACCACCAGTGCCTGGGCAGTGGTGCAAGGAAGATGTCCCACCTCGAGCGATTTCTTATATAACTCCTCCAAGCCCTGTATTAAAATCTCAGAGTATGCGTCAAAGAATTCCACCGGCAGTCCGTCTGGGCCCGGTGTCTTATTGCGCGAGAGTCCGCCTATAGCTGCTTTAATCTCTGCCCTGGTAATAGGTCCCTCCAGTTCCTTCTGCATGCCTGTCGGGGGTTGTGGATACGGTAATTCCGCAAGAAACTCGTCAATGGAAGACTCCCCCAAGAGGTGCGGTGCACTGTACAGCCCCTCGTAATAGTCACTGAAGGCGTCACTAATATCATATTGTGTGGTCACAATCTCTCCCCCTGGCAATTTAATGCGGCTAATGACAGTAGTGGGAGGATCATTTCTAATCAGCTTTGCTAAGAGGGCACCCGACTTGTCGGCGTCCGAATGATGTGTTTGTGTGTAAGATCTATAATCTATTAGTCTCAGTGTTTCAAGCAGTTCTGCATGTTGGATGCATGTCTCTTGCAGCGATGCCTGTTTCGTGGGGTCGCGCGCTGCCTCCTGTTCTAGTCGTGACATATTGGTCTCTGTGTCTTGTAGCTTTCTGTGTACCTCTTGTCTGGCTCCCACTGTGGTGCTAATTGCTGCTCCTCTAATGACAGCCTTCACGGCATCCCACTCGACCAGTATTGTGGAAGCAGAATTTCGATTTTCTGTAAAATAGTTTTGAAGTGTTGTGGAGAGCGTGCTGCGAAACGCCGAGTCCTCCAGTGTTTGAGGCCATAACCTCCATGTGGGAACTGGGGAAGGTATTCTACCCCAACTAAAAACTGTCTCTAGGGGGTTATGATCAGAGAAGGTCTTTGCTAAGTGTGTGGTGTCTGTAATTTGATCTGCTATGGAGGTAGAACACATAATCCTATCTGTCCTGGTGTGCAATTGGTGCACCGGGGAGAAGAAGGAATATTCCTTGTGCAGCGGATTTTTTAATCGCCACGTGTCACACAGGGACCAACCCTTCACCCAATCGCAGAGGGCTTCTGCCTGCTTGCTAGCTATCGTGTCTCGCAGGGGAGGATGTGATCGATCCAGGGTGACGTCCATCACCGCATTACAGTCGCCCCCTATGAGCCATGGATATGCTTCCCACCCTGCCAGTATTGAGTTCGGACCCATGAAATATTTGTGTTGGTCATAATTTGGAGCATAAATGTTCCCAAGGATAACCGGTATTCCGTCCAGTGTACCGCGCAGGAATATGTTCCTGCCCTGCGTATCTACTCGTTTGTCCAGCACAACAAATGGTACCCCCCCTCTTATCCAGATCGTCACCCCCCGAGCAAAAGCAGAGTAATTTGTGGATATGACTTGGCCTCTCCATTTCTTTCTCATTTTTGCGGCTTCTGCTTCCATTAAGTGCGATTCTTGGAGGAAGACCACTTGCGCCCCTCGGCGTAGCAAAAATGCATGCACTCTATGTCGTTTGTGTATGGAGCCTTACCCCCGGACGTTGAATGTAACAAATTTATATTTGTCTAGCATATGCAGTACCATTCAACCACGTGATTCTTCTACTATGCAGTGGATCATGCAATCTTGTGAGACATAACGCTATTAATGGGCCAGAGCCATGTAACCCCCAACCTAAACATAATACCAGGTCACGCCTACAACCTAAAACAGGCCAGACCAAACAAGATGAACAGTGAACTAATACACAATAAACTGTAGCATTTGCAAAGTGGGGACTGGCAGCCACAGCCATTATGTAACGCAGCACATAACCTGGAGCTCCCTAGGGCCCAAGCGTATCGTGTAGGATATTACATTTGTCATAGTAACTTATAGAGAATCAAAGCAAAAGGATATGCGAGTTGTAGGGGAATAGCGCACCCGCAGCACTTTCATTGACGACAGTTTGTAGCGATGCGAACATCGTGATCAAACTGCTATCCCAGTAGTCCATCTGCCGTTTGTGGTGTCACAGTAGGAAAGAGTGTTAAGCTGCTTTCAGAGTCCGAGCGAACCGTGCTGTGTTCCGATGATTCCGACAGTCTGCGGGAGGAGCTGTCTCTGAAGGTGTTCGCAGCCGCCAGGGCCGTCTCCTTGCTTGTCTGGGCTTGCTTCTGCGTGGGACCAGGAAATGGCATCACGCTTGTGGACTCAGTCACTCGTTGCGATCGTCAGTGTCTCGTATTTCCAGGTCCACGTGACCTAGGAGGAGACCGGCCCGAGAGTTGTATAGGTTCCATAACTTCTAGCAATTCTTCGACGTCTTCCGGACTTTCGAAGAAGTATGTCTTCTGGTCATAGATTATCTTCAAACGTGCGGGGAATAATAGCGCATATTTGAGGTTCATGGTGCGTAACTTTCTCTTCACCTCTTGAAATGAAGATCGCCTTCGCTGCACCAGAAGCGTGTAATCAGGATATAGTGAGATTTGGCAGTTCTCAAACTGCATCTGTGGTTTTTCACGTGCTTTTTGCAGTAGCATATCGCGGTCCCTGTAGTTGAGGATTTTCACGATTAAGTGTCTCGGCGGGGCTCCCACTCTCGGTTTTCCTGTGGGGATCCGATGCGCCCTTTCAACGCAAAAGAGTTCTGAGAGGCCCTCAGGGGCCACATGTGTGCGGAACCAGTGTTCCATGTAGGTCGTCGCCTCAGTCCCCTCGCTCCATTCTGGCAGCCCTATGACGCGAATGATATTGGGTCGTGCCCTGCCCGCCACGTCTTCGACCCTGTTCATCAGTCCCGTGACCTGTTTCCGAAGGGACTGGAGCTGATTCGCATGTTCCTTGTGTTGTGGCACCAAATCCTTCAGTGTGGAGCTATGATCCTTCACCGTGTCAGACAGCTTATTATGATCCACTTTCAGTAGGGTAAAACCAGTGGTGAGGGTGCCTATCTGCTGTTCTATGGCTCTCCTGGATTCCCTAACTTCATTAAGTATCAAGTCCAGTTTGTCCTGTGCTCCCACGTCTTCTGTGGGTGGGATCGTATTGAGTGATTGCATGCTCATGGCTGCCTCTCCATCGTCCACATCTTGGGAGTTAGTGGCCGCTGCCTCCTGAGTTTTGCCCCTTTGGCGGCCCATTTCTCTACGCAAGTTTATCGTACCTCACACCTCCTGAGCAATAGATTTGGGCGTCCAGTGGTCCGTAGCTTCTGCAGCGACGAGGGTGGTGTCTTTCAGGCCCTAGTGCCTAGTATACGCCAGCTCTTCCACGCTATGGAGGAGATCCGTTTACGAGATGCACAAAGAGTCAAGCTAGGCAGCAAACCGCAGGTGACGTGCAATAGCATGTGCAACCGTACACTCTCTCAGCCCCAACTGCAACTGCTGGGCAGGGCAGACATTACAAAGAAGTAAGCTCCCAAGGTCCAGGGTAGTCTGCTGCAGGCGCAGGGGATACAGTGCACGCCGCAGGATTCTTTGCTGCTTTCAGCCACCAATACAGCGTGCCCAGCAGTTTATAATGCCCAGCGTGATTACAACCGCCGCCGTCTGTGGCCCTGGGGTCACCGTTATACAGGCTATGCCAGACTCAAAAATGGGGGGGGCGGGGGAGGAAGGGAGCCGCCACATGTCCACAACCATAATCATTGTCCCATCCCTCTCCCCCGTGGTACCTGCTTGCTCCGTAGGGGCCCTCACGTCCATATGCCATCTACGGAAAGCCGGTGTAAGTCTCCCACGTTCTCCTCACAATAGTGCCAGTTCCCCAATGCAGACCACAGAGGTAAAAGCTGGGTTTTCGTCCCCCACTCCTTCAAAGGCAAAACATTTAAGAAAAAGGGTCAAATCCCAGCTGTCCCACCGTCGCGTCGGTACCTTTTGCGGGGAACTCCGCCCTCTGACAGTTCGGATCGACTGTGGGGGCCCATGCGGTGGAGGCCCGCAGCTCGCCGCGTGTCCTCGTCCTGCCGGGCTCTCAGTCCTTGAGCCACTCACAGGGGGGGGAAAGCAACACGCTGACTCTCGGACCCCAGGCAGGAGCGACGCACGGCCTCAGAGGGCCCGCAGCTCTATCACACCATGCAGGCCGGACCCAGTCCCAGGTTTTCACCGCTCTCCAGTAGTCAGCGCTGGGCAGGGCCGAGATCGCTCGCGGGCCGCCCCGCCCCCGATCCAGAGGCCAGGTCTCCGGTTGTCTACTCGGCTCCACGCAGGACAGCTTCTCCACCTCTAGGGACATCGCAGCTTCGTCCGGGCAGGCTCCGGTCACCGCTTGATCGTATGAGGTACCTTGTTGGCGCCGTCGTTTAACTGTGCCGTTAATCAGCCCTTCCTCCCGCAGCAGCCGTCTCTCTAATCCCGGTCTCACAGCCTCAAAATGCCGGGGTCATCGCATTTTTAGTGCGTCGGTGCGTTGTTTGCTTGTTGTGCTCCACTTGCGGCCGGGTTGGTACCGCAATAACGAATCAGGATGCGTATTTATTCAGGATATTTGAGCTCGGGCTCCGGAGCTCTCTCAATTCACGTCCGCCATGTTCGGCAGCTGGCCACGCCCCCCAAGTAGAAATGAAGATTTATTGTAAATTGTGATGTAAAGTTCAATAAATTCTAACTGATTACTGATTTTTTTTATAATGCATTACAAATTTACATTCCTCATACCGTGCACATGCATCAGAGATATGGCCACTTTTACTAAGAAGTGGGCTACTACTGACAACGAGTCACAGATGAAAAAGTGCAATGCTCAAGTACAAACACATGAACACAATGATCCTCTGACTTAAGTTCAGTTATTCAATTGGAGAGACATTTTTGAGCCCTCAACATGGGGTGTATAGTCTGGGACTGTGAGGAAATGTGGTGTATTATAAGGTGTGGTTATGTGACCTCACTGTGGAATACCTAATGAAGCTGATACAGTTTCCTGTACACTTACCAGTCAGGCTTGTTTGCTAAACCTTTGCTCAATACTGGGTAGCTGTGGCTTCGAATAGTCAGGCTTAACAGAGGAACAAGAGTAAAGCATTTAGGAGAACCAAAATCGCTAAAAACAAAGTCATACAACATGAAATAAATCAGACACCAACTTATAAAAATAGATTTTATTTTTATGATTTTTTTAGACATTAAAATTAGCAAAATCCACTGGAGGGTTCTGGAGATATGATTTTCCAAATACAGCTTTTTACTTGAAAACACAAGCAAGCATTGGTAACAGCAAAGTTTGAAAACTTTGTAAGAGTTTTAAAGAGTTGTGTTTGGCTACTCCAGCCCGCTGTGAGCGATCAACTCCAAAAGAGGGATAGTCAGGGGGGCCAATGAGGAGTAGTAGGACAGTTAATTTGTCACCAAAGCAGTCTCAAGCCCAGTTCCAGGCTCTATGTTTGAACCACCATAGACTTTAATGAGTGGTTCTGATGCAAGGAATACAAGATGCTGATGATGCTGTAAAATGCGGAGGATGCTGTGCCGTCTACGGGTCTTTCTGGTGCTACTCCTCGGTCCAGGTGGGGCGACTTTTGCCACAAGGGTCAATGTCCCCCGAAGACCTCTTTGGTCCAGCAGAAGTCCAGTTGCAACTGGCCATCTAGTCTTCAGTCACAACGAAACCAGCAGTTCCCTTTAATGAAGGCTAGTGTCTGTCTTGGGCGACCAAATTGCACTCCGATGACTCTCCATGTCCAGCAGATTAGAGTGCAACTTTTGAGCATATGGGGGCATATTTATGAAATTATCATGCAGCTCAGCAAGTCACCTTGATGTGCTGCTTTGTATGATAGGGAAAAGGCAGGAATGCACCGTACTTAACAATATATGGCGCTTTCCTGTCATTTCCCAGCACTGGCGCACAATGTGCTGCCTAGTGCCAACGCAGGCACCCTTGCACTGTGGTGAAAGGGTGCCTACACTGTAAGCAGGATTGTTTTTGTGCAGAAAGGGACACGTTCCTGTACAAAAACAATCCTGAGAGGTATTTTCCTCTTTCTATGTATGCTGCAAATGCTGGATGGGGTTCCTGGGACTGAAAACGGGGCAGGGAGGAGGGTCCGCGTTCACCTCTCCCCCTCAACAAGATGTCAGGCCACTTGAGATGGGCTCCCTGTGGCCGAAAACGACCCAGGGAGTGGGGCCACATGCCCCATCCCCTTGAAAAAGGCATCGGGCCCCCGAGGGATGGGGTCCCCAGGGCCAAAATTAGCGGGCCCTGGCCCACCTTAGAAGGTTTTTCAAAAACAAGCGTGGGAGACGTTTTTTTAAATATTTTGCCGCAGATTCGAAGATCTTCTGCAATTGGCTGCAGAATTTGTCCCGCTTCCCTGGTCTGCCATGGCTTGCCATTTGAGCGGAGGGAAGCGGAACTCACCTCCCTCATTTGCACACCAAGCACACTTCCGGCTGGGTTAGCAGCCTTGTGTAAGCAAGGCGTCTCCTATATCAATCAGTTGATGGGCCGGACGCGCAGCGGTGAAGGCTGCTGGTAGGGAAGCTCTGCGTGTTTCTGTTTTCAGAACCTAATTTTAAATACTGCTCTGTTTGTCTTGTTTTCAGACCCAATTTTAAAAACAGTAAATATCTTTGTATTTTTATTTTTGTCCCGCTTCCCTGGTCCGCTGTGGCTTGCCATTTGAGCAGAGGGAAGTGGAACTCACTTCCCCCATTTGCACGCCAAGCACACTTCCGGCTGGGTTAGCAGCCTAGTGTACAGCAAGGCATCTCCTATATCAATCAGTTGATTGTCCGGATGTGCAGCGGACGCGCGCAGCGGGTGCACCGCCGGCGTGCCCGTCTGCACCCGTCCGTGCTCGGACCGGGCTCAGTGCCAGCCACGCTGCCAGTTACGACCCCGTTACATCTTCCCTTAAATCCAAACTCCAATTTACCAGGGACTTCTTAATGGACTTAAAAGTATCAGGTAGGAGATGCCAGGGTCTGCTCTTTGACCCCTTCTCAGCCCAGGGCGCAACACACTGCTCCCACTGTGGTCACACGTTTCAGTACTCCCCACTGCCCACTGGGGTGCAACGGGTTCCCTCTGTTTCTCCTAAAGGGGATTTTAGACTCTCGACTGCATGTGTACTTATCAATACGAGGTCACTCATGAAAATGCTATTGTCTTTCGCGGGTTTTTTGAAACCCACCGAATTGAAATAGCCTTCGTCACTGAAACATGGGCCGATGCCTCCTCCGACCCAGACCTACTTATGGCCTTACCAGCAGGTTTTAGCACACATAAGGTCGATAGAGTGGGTAGCAAAGTCGGTGGCATAGCTCTAATTCTTAATTCCAGCTTCAAATCATGTATTAAAAGGCAACCTGACAACCTAGACTGTGAAGTTTGGATTTTAGGATTGAATCAGGTGGTCAATACACGCTAAATGGTATTCTACTTTATCGGCCACCCAATACCAGCGCTCCATTTATTGATAGTCTAGGTCATCTCTTAACACACAAGGCTGATCATTCCGACTTCATCATTCTGGGTGATTTTAATTTTCACATGGACAATGCCACCGACCCGGACACAGAAGCGCTCCTTGATCAGATGGCCAGTGCAGGACTATGCCAACTTGTCAAAGGACCAACGCACGTGGCTGGTCATTGCCTAGATGGGATTTGTTCTGATAATCCTTATCTAAGTTGGACCAGTTCTCTTTGTTTAACCTGGTCTGACCACAAAGCTGTCCTCTTTGAAATCTCACTGCCTCAAAGGCCGTGCTCCAAATATTCTGGGGAACTCTTCATTAGTCGTCCCTGGAATAAAATAGAGGCAAACCAGCTAAATTCTTGGCTCTCAGAAACTCCTCCTAAAATGTCCACTGACTTGGAATCTGCAGTAGCAAACTACCACTCTTGGCTCAAAACGGCAATCACATATCTAGCCCTGCCTAAAAATAGCCGGCGCGCACCATCAGAACCCTGGTTCAATGATATTCTCAAAGCTCAGAAACAACTCTGTTGTAAACTGGAGAGGAAATGGAGACTGGAGGAAAGTACACTCACCAAAAGCAAATATAAATCATCCCTTCAAGTTTATAAAAATCTTATGCTCAGGGAAAAAGCTGCTTACTTCACTGAAAAAATTAGAGCGGCCAATAGATGCCCTAAAACTCTATTTACCACAGTAAAAAACCTAGCCAAACTCCCAACCCCACAGGATATCCATGTCAGTCAGAAATTCTGCAATTCTCTTGCAGAATCCTTTCAGCACAAGTTCAAGGCTGTTTTTGACACCTTTGTGGACCAACGGTTTGGCACAGTCTCCCGCCCAACTCAGTAAGATACGACCCACAGATGGAGCAGTTTCTTCAACTCTCTCCTCTTTTACTGCCTTTACCATTGAACAGATGACCAAAATAATTGGTGCAATCAAATCTGGCTCCCCCTCAGACCCCTGTCCCCCTAAAATTCTGCATTTATCTCCAGAGATTGTAGCTATTCCCCTCACAGCCATTTTTAATGCTATGTTTTCATCTAGGTGCTTTCCGGTAGAGTGGAAGAAAGCTTCTATAATCCCTCTGCTAAAAAAACCCAGTCTGGACGCTAAGGATACCTTGAACTACAGGCCCATATCCAGACTTTCTTTCCCTTCGAAAGTGATTAAAAAGGCCATTAACACTGAACTGTCCTCCTTTGTTAATCAGAATGTAATTTCGGACCCCTCCCAATTTGGCTTTCGTGCCCACTATAGCACAGAACTGGTGCTTATTTCGGCCACTGAGGAGCTCAGGCAGATGCTAGATGGAGGTGGGAGCGCTGCCCTGATCCTCCTGGATTTGTCAGCAGCTTTTGATACGGTCAATCATGAGCTGCTGCTGGACCGCAGAGCCTCCACTAGAATCAGGGATAAAGCGCTCTCCCTGCTGGGCTCCTTTCTGTCTGAGCGGTCTCAGCGGGTTGAGCTGGGCAGCTATCAGTCTCCCCCATTCTCATTGCCCTGTGGCGTCCCTCAGGGATCTTCCCTGAGCCCAACACTTTTTAATCTTTATGTCACTCCTCTGGCCAAATTGATAAAAGGTTACGGATTTGCCCTTGTTTCCTATGCAGAGGATACTCAGATAATTGTCTTAGTGAGTAGTTCACCCAGCTCTACAGCCACCAGATTTCATGACTTTATGAACCACATAGGGAGCTGGATGACAAACAACTGTCTGAAACTTAACTCCTCAAAAACTGAGGTCCTTATATTTGGTAATAATCCCTCCATCTGGACTGACAGTTAGTGGCCTGTCCAACTTGGCTCCTTACCTACGCCAGTCCCTAAAGCAATAAATCTTGGAGTCATTGTAGATACCAAGCTTTCTTTTGAAGCACAGATCAATTCCACCACTTCGGTCTGTTTCTTCATTCTTAAAATTCTCAGGAAAATACTGCTCATGATTCCTATGGAGTTAAGGAAAACCGTGGTATCTGTACTGATATCATCAAGGTTGGACTACTGCAATGCTCTGTTTACCAGCGCTTCTAAACGCAGTATCCAGAAACTACAGACTGTTCAAAATGCTGCAGCAAGAATACTTCTAGGAATCTCTAAATTTAACTCTGTGACGAAAGCCCTAGTTCATCTCCACTGGCTGCCGGTAGCAAAACGGATCCAGTTCAAATTTCTCTGCATTGCATTCAAATCATTGAACAATCTAGGGCCAATACAACTGGCTAACCATTTTAAACCCTACATCCCAGCTAAATTCCTCAGATCAGCCGAGCTTGGTAATCTTGTCGTCCTGAGAATAAAAAGGGCCAGGTGGGGTAGTAAGAGCTTCACCAATACAACAATCAAACTGTGAAATTCTTTACCAACATCACTCAAAAAAGAGACAGATCTGCTAAAATTTAGAAAGGGTCTAAAACATGGCTGTTAGGACATAACGCTTAATCTACTTGAGTCGAATCCATCTGCTTCATGGCTAGCGCCTAGACACCTTAGGATATTGTGCGCTTTATAAATACATCATCATCAACATTTTTTTTAACAAAAATCTTTTTTGACCCCAGGTGGGGTCTATCTGGGACTCCATGACCAGGTTTAGGGGGTCAGAGTATCCCTACCCGCCCCCTTTATGTATTTAAAAAAAACTTTTTGGGGACTCAGGACTGAGTCCCTAGTCCTAAAATGGCTGCCACCACTTACTGGTTGAGGTGGTGTCAACCAATCAGATCTCAGTTGAGATCTGTCGGGATCTGTGTCTCTAGATATACAAGGTTTTTGAGCATTTATTGCTCAAAAAGTACTGAACGGATTTACACCAAAACACAAAAAGCACTCCTTCTGGACCAAGATCTAGCTTTCTGCCAAATTTGGTGTAAATCTGTTAAGCGGTTTAGCCGTAGCTGTGTCTAAAGTTCCTATGGGAAAATGAATGGAGAAAATGCATTTTGGGACCCCTCTTTTTTCTCGGTCCCCACTTGATGAATCATCCAAAAACCTTCCATATGCAAACTAGTCAAAAGGTTTCGTGAAGATCCGGCAAACGGCGTCAAAGTTATTAGCAATGCAAAAATGCATTTCCTATGGAAAACTATCCTAACTATAACTACCCAGTGGCGACTTCCATATATGTATATATAAATATATATATATATATATATTTATTTATTTTTTCCCGATTTTCACTTGCTGTCGAGTGCGTCCTTAAAAGCTTTGGGCCTTTGGATTACAATAATTAACACGTCAGCCTTGTCGTGGAGGACTGCACCATCACGAAGGAGAGAGGCTGCTGGTGGGAACGATGCCCATGCCAGAAACAGCACAGCAAGTGAGGAAATTTGACCTGCTCTGCACTCTGGGTTCCACTGTGGGAAATAATGGATTTTAAAAGCGTGACTGTTTAAACAAAACCTACTGAAGGGTGTGATCGGTTCTGAATTTAACTACCTGTTCCAGCATGCACTATGAGGAAAACGCACTGAGCGAGGCCCACTAAAGGTCATCAATCAATCAACAGTATGCAGCTGGGTATAAAATCAAGTTCTTTGTAAACACTAACCATTTCCAAGTCGCCTAAGAAGAAGAGGCAGGAGCCTTGAAACGCGTAAGGCGCTATTAATTAATACAGGAAGGCAGATGCTGGTTCCTTTGTTTAAATAAACCTCCCGGTTTTCACTTGCTGTCGAGTGCGTCCTTAAAAGCTTTGGGCCTTTGGATTACAATATATATATATATATATATATATATATATAAATATATATATATATATATATATATATATACATATATTTTACACTTTAAAGTACTTGCTGAAGCCGATGCGTTCACTAACGGGCCGGGGCTCCGTCTTCCGGAGCAAGTGTCCATTTACATTTTATCTCCAAAAAAGTCTCCCACCAGGCAAATGAAGGGCACTCCGGTTGTTAACCAAGGATGTCTGCACTGGTGCTAGACAGCACACAGTACGCCAGCACTGGGAGAGAGCAGAAATGCTCCATATCTTTGTAAACATGTAGGGGCAGATTTACAAGCCCCTTGCGCCACTTTTGCGTCACTTTTCCCATGTTAAAAGTGACGCAAAAGTGGTGCAAGGGGCTTGTAAATCTGCCCCGTAGTATTTTTACTCCCTTCCTTTCGTGCAATGCAACAAGATCCCTTGCGCTGCATTGCATGAAATTATAGTTTATATGCCCTTCAATGTCTTTTGTAGTCCCAGACCTCTCTTTATCATAGGTCCCCTGTAAAATGCAACTCATTTCACATAACATGCTGAATTCATGAGTGATACACAACATTTCTTTAAGTTGTGTCTTGAGCAGACAATCTTAGGTCAAAGAATGCTTTTATTTTGGAAAACTGCTCTGCATTATTTATGTTGTCTTATTGTGTCTCCTGTTGCTTGAAATGACAATAAAACTTTACATTCTCAAATGCCTTAAGCTTATCGGAGTCATAATAACTTCCTGAAAGAGAATCATTCATAACTCATGGGAATTCTTTTTAAAACCAGATAGGTACTGGTTTGCATCAATAATGACAATCTCAGAATGCACGACTGACAGCATACTAGCTGATTTGTATTTTTCACATATTAATTGTTTAGCTGCAAGCACAGGTAAGCCAGTTCTTTTATGTTTAAGTTAGATAAGTGATGTTTTTGTTAAAAGAAGATGACTAACAGGAAATGATGGATTTTTTCCCCCAAATTTACTCATCCTTGTAAACAATATTCTTCCAGCAGAAATTCCATTTGCTGGACATTATTCACTGCCATTGTTAGTTACACTTTATCTATTCAATCCCTGTGAACATTAAATTAGATAATATTTTATGCTGAAGTGTAGAGATTTCCTTTTTAATATTACGTTGCAAACACATATAAAGAGACGTAACTATTAAAATCTGCACTTTTTAACCAGAGACGTTTGGGACCCACCTTAAAAGTAAGAGCTGTGGAAATAGCATTATTTCGTTTCTGTTCTTTGAATTAATCTGGCGGTCCGTCTCCTCATTTAAAAAGCATTTATTTGTTTTTAGATCTAGCCTAGAGACAGCTTTAGCTGTCTTGCAAAACGTGTAGCATCGAAAATATTACTTTAAAAAAACAACATATATATACAAGGGGCTTTGGAGCAGCACTCTTAATTTGTTGGTCTGTTTAAGTGTCACTCACATTTTGTTTCCTTGGATCATACCATACAGTATGGGACAATGGGTCAGTCCGCTTCACCCATGTTGTACTGGGAGTGACTGTATGTTGTCTGATTACCTGTGCACATCCTCAGAAAAAGAAAGGCACTTAAGAGTCATAGCTGATGGAATAATGTTATAAATTGCAATTTTTTTCCTTTATTTACCTATTTTTTTATTTTTGTGTGCTTCGATTGTTTCACAATAATTCAAAACCTATAGTACCTGTTCTTTGCGTCAATAAAAACTTTCCTTTCCTGTGATGTGCATTAAAACTAAAGGGTTTCTTTCTATACCTGTTCTAAATCCACCAGCTTGCTAGTAAGCACCACTAGTGTTTCTATTAAAATCATAAGCATTGCCCACGTTTAGGTGGTAGCATCAGTAATGGCTGCTACCTAATGGCAGCGGGGGTGGGCGGGTCGCGGGGGGAAGAAATGAGAAAAAAAATCACTTACCTGTGTGCTGCCACCTCTCAGTCCTCTTTGCCCACTTCCAGGACTCCAGGAGCAGGAACAGGAAGCACCCCAGGCTTCCAGACTCCCCTAGCCAATCCCAACGCTACTGATAGAAGCGTTGTGATTGGTCTGAGTGCCGAGTTTCGGCACTCAGAGAGGGACTGGGAGCCTGGGCATGTTCTCCACCCAGGCTGTGCAACACAGCCCGGTGGAGAACATGCTAAGTGTGCATGACCGTTTTGCCGGCCAAACTGTCATGTGCACTTACAGAGTTCCACCACTCCTCCCCCTGCTCTTCTGACACAGCCCACCCATCACCGCCACGCCATGCTCCTAATCAGCTGAGTAAGGATGGAAAAATAAAAATGATAATAACAATGTGTTATTATCATTTTATTTCCCCTTTGGGGCGACGCTCCTCCACTAAGGCGGAGCAGCCGCCCCTGGGTAGCTTGTTTTTTTCTTTTCATTTTTGTAGCATATGCTTCCAATAAAAAAAATCATCAAATCAGCTTGCCAAGGCCAGTCCCACTGACTATACGAGTGCGTGTTTAGCTTTATTTTGTAAAGAGAATGCAATTTGCAAAAAAGTGTAAATAGATAGATGAGTATGTATGCCTATCTTACTGCTGCTGTGGGAAAGAAAGTCTTCAACTTTTTTCAAAAAGCCAAAAAAGAGTTTAGTTTTCTTACTCATGTGTATCAAGAAGGGTGCTGTACTTGGAGGAAACTGCCTTTAAACTATGTTTGCATTTAACGGATCCCGCATACATACATACATATATACATACATACATACATACATATGTTGAAACCACACTCAGTACCAAGTAAAGCCCTTTCACACTTCACCCTTAGAGTAGCGGGGAAGCATAGTCCAATGCTTACTCAGGGAAACGGTGTAGGTTTGAAACCCAGAACTCCATAAATCACACATTAACATCTTATAAATCAATATCCAGCCAGTGACTTTACTTTGGTTAAAATGCAACTTAAAACTTAGACTAAAATTACAAATGTACCCAATTAAAATCAGAGATCTGTGTAACAAAACATCTCTCATTGTTAAACAATGTAAAGCCCGTCCTTATGTTGTTTATAATGGAGTTTGCCCAATTGCATTGCATTTGTCAGAATTCTCAATGTAAAGCTCCTCTCTACTGAATTTGTTATGAGGTTACACCATCCAATGCCCTTTACAACTGTATTTACACGGGATCTGCAATAACAGTGCCTCTATCAGCTATGAGCAATGAAATGTGGGCTTAAACAGCTACTGCATAATCAAATGTCCATAAAGTAGAATATCAAATTTGAGGTCAATCAATCAGGCCATTTTTGTATAGCGCTGCTTGTCACCCCAGAGGGTCTCCAGGCGCTTACTGCTGGTCTCAGTCGAACAGCCAGGTCTTGAGTCCCTTCCTGAACTCGGTCAGCGATGGTGCACAGAGGAGGTGGAGGGGTAGGGTGTTCCATGTTTTGGTAGCAAGGCGGAAGAAGGAGCGTACTCCAGTGTGGCTGCGATGAATGCATGGAATCTCTGCGAGGGCAAGGTGTACTGAGCATAGGTTCTTGTGTGGCTGGTGGAAGTGTAGGCAGTGGTTCAAGTAGGCAGGTCCTTGGTTATGGAGGGCTTTGTAGGTGTGGGTCAGGAGCTTGAACTGGCATCTGTTCTGAGACAGTGGAGGTCCTTCAGAATTGGGTAATGTTGGTTCTTTTGGGCAGGTGGAGAATAAGTCTGGCGGCCGCATTCTGGCTCGACTATAGTCTTTGCATGAGTTCGGTGCTGGTGCCAGCATAGAGTGCGTTACCATAGTCCAGACAACTGGTGATGAGGGCCTGGGGTTACCGTTTTCATGGTGTTGATGAGGAGCCACTTGAAGATCTTGCAGAGTATGCCTAGCGAGTGGAAGCAGGCTGAGGAGACGGTGTTGACTTGATGTTTCAGCTGTCAAGGATGATGCCGAGGTTGTGAGCGTGGTCTTTTGGAGTGGGGGTGGGTCTGAGTTCCGATGGCCACCAGGAACCGTTCCATAGGGTGGTGTGCTTGTCGAAGATGAGGACTTTCATCTTGTCTGTCTTGAGTTTGAGGCAGTTGTCCCACATCCAGGCTGAGATGTTCTTCATACAGTTGTGGAAGTTGGTTTTTGCAGAGGTGGGGTGAGCTGGGAGCGATAGAACGAGCTGGGTGTCGTCGGCATAGGAGATGGTGTTGATGTGGTGAGATCTGACGATGTCCATGAGTGGTGCCATGTAGATATTGAAGAGGGTAGGGCTGAGGGATGAACCTTGTGGTACGCTGCAGATGTTGTGTTTTGCCTGTGATCTGAAAGGGGGTAGTCAGACTCTCTGGGTTCGTCCCATGAGGAAGGATGCCAAGTGTCACTCATAGTCGTTGAAATGTCACTCATGATTACACTGAAATTATGACAATGTAACACATAGCAATCTGGAACCTTGGCAGCTACGGAGTAACTGTAGGGATGTTTACGCACCGTGATCTCCTGCCTCGTGACCTGATGGGTTGACGAGGTGCTTTTCTAAACATCTTTAGAACAAATGATTAGCTGCTAGTCAAGATGATGTATTATGTTGAATGTAAAACATTGTTTCGTGATTTGTGTAAAAAATTGTTTGACTAACAAGATACAGTCAGCGCAGTGTTGCAAAATGTTCTGCCTTTTTTAAAGAATCCCCATTCCCGTAGCAAAGGCTATAAATAACAAGAGAAAGCACGTCTTTTCCATGAGTTTTTAATATTTTAAGATGTAATGCTTCCAGTCACTGGTAGTTAAAGGTTAGTGACATTTACTGTTGACGCCTACTGTTCAGATATTTTATACTTTCACAGGATGCAGTGTTCATTTTATCTTTACAAACCAAAAAAGAGCACAATATAAAACTGGAACAAGAAGTTATTTTGTTAATTTCTTGGACCACAGAAGTTTGCAAAATGAATTGCAAATAATTCCTTTGAAATTAATATATAAGGATTAGCCTTTTACATCATAAAGAATATAAAAAATTAGAATATCTATAAGTCACATTTGAAAATAAAGCTTCGTAATTTCAATATATGATTTTATGCACTTAGTTATTAAGGTTTTGTTTTATTTACATATGTTTATAATAAGAAGGAGTTTTAACAAGTTCTATAAGGCTCTGGAAAAAGTTGACAATTCTGAAAGAACTCTGAGTCAGTAAACATTGTATATATAGGTCGAGCCTCAGGGAATGTTGTGTCTGTACCTAGGAACTAGACCCAACCTTAGATGAATGTGGTGCTGCATTGCAAGCAGTGCTCTCAACACTTTGATGATTCTAGAGAATATTAGCAGTCCCTAATAAGATATTTACATTGCAGTGTATCACCCTGTCTGGCTTGGTAAATGGACAGATATTGCCCATACAGGAGTGTGGTGGTCCTTTTCTGCCCATCTTTGCCCATCTCGAGGAGTTCACCTTTATATTTAAGACAGTATGTATTCATAAATGATAATTTAGCTTCATCTTTCATACAAATGTATGGTTGTTCCTTGCTATTCTGCATTTAAACTGTCACAGTCTTCAAGCATCTCACTAGTATTATATAGCAATTAATGTGTATCCTTTATCAGAAGAACACAAGCATTGAGTGGCCCAAACCATCATGATTTCAAAGAGGCTTGCAAAGAAGGAGAAGGAGCATCCCCATGTAGATCCTACAGAAACTCTACTGGAAACCTAGAAATGAACTAGGTCATCCACTGATCACTTTTCTCAGCCTCAGCGCTGGACGTATACAATATAGACGATGGCTTTTCAGTCATATTGTCATTTACAAGCTTCCTTTTCGCAAGCTGTGATCCCCGCACAGAGAGAAATGGATCCAAGGCCTGATCTTTACCTGTGACTGAGTTGAGTCTCTATCTGCACTGAATGCTGTGATAACCAGCAAATCCCTATTCAAGTGACCCCCAACTTGATCTCTTGGGGGTGACTCCACTTGGGGTCTTCGCACTCATCAATGCTGCTTTAACTAAGCTCTTGGAATGCTACAGCTTCAGCCAATGGTACTTTCAGTCTGAGCATTCTGTCACTGTTTCTTCCTGACACCTATGAAGCCAATAACATCACCTCACCCTCTTATCCATCTTAGAAGTCCTCATGCTGCAGCCCCTCATATTATCAGGAGTATGGAGTCCCTAGAAGAGGCTCCACTCAGTCGCCATACTACCCACCCATCTTCTTTCCGTCAGTGGCTCTTATCCTATAGTGCAGGGGCTGTTGCCCCCCTGGTTCCATGAATGCCTCCCAACTGTGCCCCCTTTTAATGGCTTCTCCCAATGCATGGGGCCTAAATTAATTTCCTGACTTGCTTTAGGTGTCTACTGGTTGTACCTACTGTCTCACAAATGTGAACTACTAAGGAATGGGAATAGTATGCCAGAAGCACTGCTATTGATGCTTCAGGTGGTTACTCAGTATGAGAGCTTTTACTACCTGGTAATAGCTGTGATGAGACCAGTTCTCCTTTGAAAGAATGCCATGATCTCACCCACCATGGCGACAAGCTTGTCCAAGTATGTAAAAAAAAGTATTTTAAAAAATAAATAACAGAGGGCGTGGACTATCTGTTAATGCTATTATAAAGCATCAAACACTGAACAAACCCAACTCAAGAAACAAAAATTTGCAACAAATACAAACATCATCGCCAACTTCATCTCAAAAAAGATCCTACAAATACATCATGAAAAAAGAATTCTCACTGTCGCAGGTCTCTGGCTGCATTCCAGAGTCAATAATTGTTTTTAAAACTCTTTTTATTGATAGTAGCACAAGTTATTAATACAGTTCAAACAATATTGGCAATATTGCAACAAAATATCTGTAATAAAATTATGTCCATCCATTATATTGTTCATATGTCGTTTTTTGAGGCTTAATTGCAAAATTGTCCTGGTATGTTTTTCAGATCTCCTCAAGCGACAAGCCCCGGGAGGGCGGGGTGCATATCCCTTCCCTGTACGCATTCCATCCTCCCCATACCTGCTCCCACTTCTTGGGGCATCCCCTATTTACATAGACTGCCTTCTCGGCTACCATGGCCCAATCCATATCTTTGCACCATTCGGCATGTGTTGGTGTAGGCTGCGCTCCCCAATGTTTAGCGACATTGCGCTTTGCAATCATCATGCCTAGTGTAGCCCAGTCTTGGTTTGTACAATTAAGGTTTGTGGCCTCCCATGCCAAAGCCAATATTTAAAAAATCTGACATGGACTCCCACCTAGCAATCATAACCTCGACTAAACCATCCTCATAGCCTGACAACGCCATCCCAAATCTGACAAAAACATGTGCCAGGACATTACCCCCTTGTTTTTAGTATCATCAATGAATCAGTCGCTGAAGGCATGTTTCAGTCCTCTCTCAAGGCTGGTGAGATTACAGGTCTGGTGAAAAAGATACACAGATTCCAAAGATTCCCAAAAAATGATAGAGCGCTTAACGCTCTGAAATTTGTAAGGGGTGCATTATATTCAAGTACGAATTGCACTCATATATATTCGATGTTTAGTTGAACTTCGTGCATATTAAAACGAAGTTTATATATCCTCATGTGTGAATCTGTAGAGTAAAATTGTGACGCTTTTACAGGACAGATTAGTATTTTGCACGTATTTAGAGAAAACATGTAATTGTGCACGTATATAATGAGTAGTAGGTAAACCAAATGTATTCACTGTTATAAGATTCATATAAAGGCCTGTATAACGAGTGCATATTAAAGAACGTTCTTAGGTTAGCCAGAATTGTAGGCCTAACTTTTGTTTTTCTTAAAGGTTTCATTTCTCCTCGTTTGCTCTTAGGTCAGGAGCTAATTAAAATTTATGTGTGTAGAAAGTTTTCTTTTCACCCCTACTGCAGGTGCAGGAATTTGACCTCGTTATTTTAGATTTAAGAAGATACATGGGAGGAACTGAATGCCTTTGAAGAGCTTGGACCGATAGAAGGGAGGACACCTTCCGTACCTGGTGAAACTTGGGTACCAAGGTCGACGGACAAAGCTGTGAAATTAATTGGACTTTGTGGAAAGTTACTCAAGAAGGTGTTCACGGAATAATGTACCATATGACCCGTTAGGGGTGTAACTTTACCTTTTTGTATAAGGCACAGGGACTGATTTCCAGGACTTCTGCTTTTGACTGAGGAAGGAGAGCATCTTAGAACGAGCTCTGTGGCTTTACGCTACTTGACCCATTTGACGTGAGTGTTCTTCTTAGGAAGTCAACACGTGCTGACACCTTATGGGAAATCTTTCTGGGAAATTAGGAAGGGATGCCACTCTAGCAGTAGAGTAGGGACAGATTATTCTGTAATTTGGAAATACAAATGAAAAGAGATTTGGACATAGTGTCTATACTTAACTGTGTTCTGATTTTGGAATTCATTGTTCTGTGTCTATTGTGCCGTATGAATTATATTCGTAGATTGAGCTCTGTATTAGTTTTTATGTATCTTTACACCTTAATTCTGAGATGTGTCTATATTCTGTTGTTTCTGACTTTGTAATAAATTAACCAAAACCTGAACTCGGAGTCCGAAGTTAATTAGACCAATGGGAAAGGGAAAAGTTTAACTTGTAAATTGTTTTCTTCCCTCCACACTTCTTAGGCAGGCAATAAAGACCATCGGCCAGACATCCCTAGGTAAAATTAGGATATGGAATTTGGACCCAAGAAGAGCTAGATCATAAGGCAAAGGGAAGTTCTGGTCCGATAGCTTTAAATTTGCAGCAGAGAGGGAAATTATGTATTAGACAACCACAGACATATTATGATAAAGTATTTGTAGGAGAAAGTGAATGTGAGCTTATTTTCCTGATTTAAGAATCAATAAAGAAGGCGCTATTGGATAAATTGACCATAGCGCCTAATGTGTATTTCGTATGTGAAAGAAATGCATATGTTCGATTGCCTCCAAATTGGTATGGAACATGTTATTTGGCCGTGGTATTTCCAAAAATATTCCATGTGGAGGATTTGTGGCCGTTGGAAGGGAAACGATCACATAGGGAAAAAAACGTGGCACAAGTGCAGGAGAAATTATTGGAGTGTTTGGTGCAATGATACCCAGTCTGGGAGTGGTTCTGAATGATGTAAAGATTAGAAGATTGTCAACATTAGTGGACAAGTCAGTGAATACAGCTCAAGCTTTATTGCTCGTTGATGGGGAGATGGTCTCTATAAGGGCCATGGTGCTTCAGAACCGTCTTGCGTTAGATGTTTTATCGGCAAAAGAAGGCGAAGTCTGTAAATTATTGAGGGTTCAACAGTGCTGCACTTATATACCGGACAACAGCAAGGATTTAAAGAAATATATAAGTAACATCACTGAGATACATCACGACATACATGATTTGGCAACAGACGGGATTTGGGATAAAATTGGCCAAGGATTTGGAAGAGTTGGAAGTTGGTTTGGAAACTTGGGTCAGGGAATTATTGGCTATATCTTAAAACCTATCATAATACTCGTGATTTGTATCATTGTGTTGTGGGGGGCCTTTAGGGCTTTTAAGTGGCAGGCTGAGAGTTCCCTTAGGAGACGGGAAAGGCAGATGGAAAGACTGCAGGACAGTCACTATCAGAACCTTAAGAATCTGGAAATTTTCAGGCAGGGAAGACAGGCTACAACTTCTGTTTAGGTCGGTCTTTTCTGCGAGGAGAACATAGTTGGGAAGGTGTTGTGATTGATGACACTTGTCATCAGAGGGGGGAACTGATAGAGCGCTCGACGCTCTGAAATTTGTAAGGGGTGCATTATATTCATGTACGAATTGCACTCATATATATTCGATATTTAGTTGAACTTCGTGCATATTAAAACGAAGTTTATATATTATCATGTGTGAATCTGTAGAGTAAAATTGTGACGCTTTTACAGGACAGATTAGTATTTTGCATGTATTTAGAGAAAACATGTAATTGTGCACGTATATAATGAGTAGTAGGTAAACCAAATGTATTCACTGTTATAAGATTCATATAAAGGCCTGTATAACGAGTGCATATTAAAGAACGTTCTTAGGTTAGCCAGAATTGTAGACCTAACTTTTGTTTTTCTTAAAGGTTTCATTTCTCCTCGTTTGCTCTTAGGTCAGGAGCTAATTAAAATGTATGTGTGTAGAAAGTTTTCTTTTCACCCCTACTGCAGGTGCAGGAATTTGACCTCGTTATTTTAGATTTAAGAAGATACATGGGAGGAACGGAATGCCTTTGAAGAGCTCGGACCAAGAGAAGGGAGGACACCTTCCGTGCCTGGTGAAACTTGGGAACCAAGGTCGACGGACAAAGCTGTGAAATTAATTGGACTTCGTGGAAAGTTACTCAAGAAGGTGTTCACGGAATAATGTACCGTGTGACCCGTTAGGGGTGTAACTTTACCTTTTTGTATTAGGCACAGGGACAGATTTCCAGGAGTTCTGCTTTTGACTGAGGAAGGAGAGCACCTTAGAACGAGCTCTGTGGCTTTACGCTACTTGACCCATTTGATGTGAGTGTACTTCTTAGGAAGTCAACACGTGCTGACACCTTATGGGAAATCTTTCTGGGAAATTAGGAAGGGATGCCACTTTAGCAGTAGAGTAGGTACAGATTATTCTGTAATTTGGAAATACAAATGAAAAGAGATTTGGACATAGTGTCTATACTTAGCTGTGTTCTCATTTTGGAATTAATTGTTCTGTGTCTATTGTGCCGTATGAATTATATTCGTAGATTGGGCTCTGCATTAGTTTTTATGTATATTTACACCTTAATTCTTAGATGTGTCTATATTCTGTTGTTTCTGGCTTCGTAATAAATTAACCAAAACCTGAACTCGGAGTCCGAAGTTAATTAGACCAATGGGAAAGGGAAAAGTTTAACTTGTAAATTGTTTTCTTCCCTCCACACTTCTTAGCAGGCAATAAAGACCATCGGCCAGACATCCCTAGGTAAAATTAGGATATGGAATTCGGCCTTATCAAAAACAAGACCAGCCTCTAAACTACTCTGCCTTGGAAAGGTTTTAGCAAGCGATGTGTCTCCCACTTTTTGAACTACAACCTGCTAAACTCATACCAATCCTGTTCTGTCCTAAATATAGCATGGAAACAGCTATCCTACATCCTCAATGCTGCGCTCTGTACAGTGGATGGGGGGTGACACTGTTAGACCTGAAAGCTACATTCTACTCCATCAACCATTAACCGCTACTTTTTACTACCATACTTTATTGCAAATGGTTTATAAAAACTGTTACAATACTATTAAACCAAACAAAAAAAATACTTTGAATTTAAAAGCTTGTTGTGACTAAATAGATACAGCAGAAAAACGGCCAAGCAAATGACAGGAAGTTTAATCCCGCTTTAAACAACCTCAATAGATTAAAACAAACAGAACAATAAAAATTGGTATTTTACAGTAGACAATATTTCATACCTCCATCTACAGATGTTTGTTATTTAAATTTGTATGGCAATAGCAGACATTTTGCTAAAAAAATAACTAAAAAGCACAACAATGGCAGAAAACCGAAGACCTAATAAACAATTTCATCATTTAAAACGTCTGAAAGTATTGAAACCTATGATTTAGAAACATTAGTGATTCACACGACCATCTATGTTAGCCAAATGGAATGCACTTATGCATAAGTTTACCTCATCTATTTTCCGTTTGGTAAAAGAAATGTTTAAGTACAAATTGTTCGGATCCAAGCACGCAGTAGGTCCCTGCCTATATGTGCAGATATCCTTTTCATCTAGGGAGTTTCTCAACAAAGATCTCTGCTCGACTAATAATTCAGGGCAAATGCAGACAATATGGATAATAGAGTCTACTGCTTCATTGCATACTCTACAGACATCTCTATGCTTTGATTTAGTCACCAGTGGAGTAAAATCGTTTGTCGGTACGCCTCCGAATCTGTAAAACATAAATTTGCTTTTTAAAAATATTGAATAACATGATCCCAAACAAGGCTGTCTGTATGGAGCTGCATAATTATTTAAAATCATCCATGCATGTGGGCGCTTTGATAATACACCCTTATCCTTCATTCTTAATAAACCTTGCATAACTTTATTTACATGTCTTTTAAATTCTGGGAAGGAAACTAGTAGAGTCCTCAGCCCTCAAACTTGTAAAGTGTCTAAGGTAGTTTCGGAGTATTTTCCAAAAGTCGTAGTATTGTTCACACTAGTTATTTCCCTTCAGATTTCGTGATCTTGTGTGTGGGGATTAGCAGCACTTAATTTAAAGCATGTCTTTATTAATGTTCTTGGCCCTTGAAGACAAATTCCAAGCAAATGTGAGCTGCTGAAGCATTTCTTGGGAGGCAAAATAATTGCCTATAGATATCTGTGATGCTGGTTTCCAACAAATTGGAAAGTTTGCAGCAGAAGGCGTCGCAGCTGTAGGTGATATTTGGCAACAGATTTGCATTTATTATTTTGAAGACTGGCTTAACTGTCCTTTCTCTCAAGCTTCTACAAATAGAGAGAAAGGCCATCGAGAGATTGCTTGCTTTTGATTTAATGGCCTGCTTGTGAGTTTGCAGAGTTCCACAGTTATCAACAATCAGTCCTAGATACTTATATTTGGATCTCCCTCTATCAACGCACCATCGATATGCCACTTGCCTTCTTTTCCCACCTTCTTGCTAACTATAAGAATTTTTATTTTATTCCAATTGATTTCTATTTTATTTCCCTAAGAAATCTTGTTCAATTCTGCAAGACGTAAATGCAAGCCAGTTCTGGTTTTACTGAACAACAGGACGTCATCAGCATACAATAGGCAAGACGTCGTCTCACAACCCAACTTTGAGGAAAGGCCATTTATCTTATCCAATTCAATTGGTAGGTCAGCTATATATAAGTTGAACAAAAAGCAGATACAAAACGCAGCCCTGCTTCAAGCCAGACACAGTAGGTATTTTTTGCTAGAGGGAAGCGCCATCACAGATTTTTATTCAAACCCATGAATAAGAATACAATAACAGGATACTTTTCAATAAATTTGGTGGGATCCCCCAGTGAGAGAGTTTTAGCCATAAATTATTTCTAGATACTCAGTTGAATGCAGCCTTAAAATCCACAAAACATAGGTATAATAAAGATCACTTCAAAAAGTTCTGTCCATAATTGAAGACAGGGCCATCAAATTTTAGATAGTGCCCATGCCCTGCTGAAAGTCGGTTTGGTGACTCGTGAATTATTTAATATTCTGATGCCCAGGTGAGACCTTGTAGCAGGAGTTCTGCAAAATATTTGGCCTCAGTATCTAAAGGGCTATTAACTGAAAATTCAATGGATCTTTCATGCTGCCCCTTTAAATACTGGGTGGTTAACTGCTCCTCTCCATGAGCCTGGAACTTTTTCTTTGTAGTTAAGCACAATTTTATTGCAAGACCGAGGGCTCCGGTTATGCTTCTCCGATCTTGATTTATTTAAATGGCAGCAGTCAAGAAACACATAAAGAACTACAAATCCCATGAGGCCTGGAGACAACCCGCCAATGGGAAAACAAAACGCAGCAGAACAGTAACCAATGGCAGTACAGTACCACATATAATACTCAGTTTAATTGCGAAGAGTCCTCTCTTCTTGCTGCTCACAGTCAAGACAACTGTTGCAATTATAACTGTTTTTCTGGTATTCTACTGATATTTCTGACCATATACATACTGCTTTGTTGTTTTTCTAACCCCTATCGGCACATTGCCGCATTTGTCCTCTAGCGCCTGTCCCTCGTGCTCCTGCGTGCCTCGGATTGCAGTCGCCATTCTGTCTGCAGTCCAAGACGTGCATATCTCCTCAGCCTTCCTCACTGCATGCTGGTGATATATGCAGCACTTTTGCTTCATTATTCTCCCCCTGACTCCTGCTACACTCCGGTCAGTGTCTCTCTCTGATTCTAGCCCCTTCTTGAGGTGCGGCCTAAGTTCCCGCACCTTGTTTCCTCAAACGCTTCTCTCCGCTTCCTCAGGGTTGTCATGCCCATTAGGAGGGGCTCAGCCTTGCACTCCCTCCTGCTTCATTTTAACCCCCTGTGTTCCCCTGGCATGTATCTATGACCTGGCGGAAGCCACAAGACTCAATAACTCCTCCATTGAGTCTGAAGATCTCTCTTTGCAGGTTCAAAGAGCCTTCTGTTTACTTGGAAATGCTAACTCCGTCATTACTCATGAACATGCGCATGCTCTCTACATAAATGCAGTTAAACATGGATCAACGGAACAAACTGCTGCTCCATGTTTTCCTGTGCGGATTGACCAGGGACCCCCCAGCACAGGGTGTACGGTCTGTGACTACACCCCCTGTGGGGCATCTATATGGGGTTATCCTCAAGCGGTACTCTCTGTGCACAACTCCTTAGTGACGCATAGTTATCATGTACCCAAGGACCGTCTTACCCATGTGCTTACATCTGTAATGTAGCATAGATGCACAGGCAAGACATTCCCTGAATGTCCTGGCTCATGCCCCCGTTCAACTGATAAAATGCCCCATCGTACTGAGCATGAACACAAAGTGCACAATCTCTAGGAATATTACTGAAGTGTTACATATGGGGCTGCTTAAGCATCTTTGGCCTAATTTATAATGCTAGAGTGCCCCATGAGTATGCAACGTGGGTGCCAACGCTTCCTGCCCTTGCAGATCAGTTTCAGAAGCTGGCCTCTGATTATCACCCAACTCAGCATTGATTTAACTCTGCTAATTTACTATTCTAACACCAGTTATAGCCAATATTAGCACATTGCACGGCTGCTGATACTTATAACAGTGAGTCTAGAGTCTGGCTGTGATGAAATAATGGTAGCCAAAGTAATTTGGTTTTAAATGGGGATGCAGTTGTATCGCAATTGTTTTTGAGGTAAATGTTTTCTAATAAAATCTTGCTACAGAAGTGCATTACAGATTTTTTGTAAAATGTATTCATAAGGACGTTTTACCAAAATAGTTCTGATTGGTTGATAGGACTGCGGTTTGGATTGGTCCCTATGGCTAGGGTTTCTGTTGAACCCAGAGCTCAAGGGCCAGGTGTTCTGATTGGTTTCTAGGGCTAGGGCTTCTATTGGACTTAGAGATTAGGGTGTTGAGTTGTGGTTGGCTGATAGGGCTAGGGTTCTGATTGTTCCTAATGCTATGCTTTCTATTGGACCTAGGGCTTACGGTTTGAGTTGCTAGGGCTGTTATTGGTTAATATGGAAAGGTCTACCATTGGCTCTAGGCTTTAAAGCTAGGGTTCTGACTGGTAGGGTTAGGACTAGGGTTCCCAATGGCACAAGGCTATTTACCCTAGGGCTCAGGGCGTCTCAGTTCGAGCATCAAGACTAGGGGCAGAGATGACAAGGGCAGAGGCAAAGGGCAGAGAGGACAAGGGCAGTTGCCTGTTTGGGACTATGCCAGAAATGTTGGCCTTTTTCCATTTACCAGCTACCACCTTAACCCATTCTTCAGACATAATAACACAGTCTCAGCAGACACACACTGCTCCTTTACAACAAACAAACTCCAACCACATTTCAGTGTCTCAACAACCACTCCAAAACCCCACAAACCACATCTATAGACCCTTCTACCCCAATAGCCTCTCAATGGCACCTTCACTCTCACACAAAACATCACTCGGTCCTATTCCACTACTAAATCCACACATCACCAACACAACACAAACACACATTATGCATAACTTCAATCCCTTCAAACACACACTCCATCTTCATATACAACACCAACACTACCCTCTACTTGCTCGTAGCAGACCCCTTTCTATCACCACCAACCCTATACCCAACTGTCTCTCATATCATCCACCAAAAATACCCTCCTCTTCTTTTTTTGCCAAAAACACACAACCAAAACAATCCATACATTACACTCCACCACAAATATTATCTCTACCAAATCTAACACACTCATAACCTCTATCCATCCCTTCTCACATCAACACCCCTTTACCATTCAGCTTCCACTCACCAACAGTACTTTACGTCTAAATCCTTCACAGAAATTAACTTCATCAATATCTCATCTCACTACTCCACAAAAACAAAACATAACACACACACCAGCACATCAAAATTTCACACACACACACAATGTCATACTACATTCTGTCACAAAATAGAAACAAACACCTACTCCCCCCTCATGACTACACAAATAATACAGATCCTAACCATCTTTACTCACAAATATTCTATCTTCACCAACACCTACCATAAATACCCCAACACAACAACTCTCACTCACCTGCCTCTCATCCATTGCATAATTTCGAGCATTAAATCATGATCATCATACTCCACCACTACCTGTAACCCATAAACCTTCCACCCTTAACAGACGCGAACAAAATAACAACATCCCACTCTTAACAACATTGCACCTCCTTGTCAATTACATAACAAGGCTACTCTACAAACACAGCACAGCTCACCAAATCCCTTTCAACCACCATCTCCACCACCTACACACGCAGACCCAACAAAATGCCTTCTAAGCCTGCTGGAAGAGGATTACAATATAGACAAACAACACTATTGCTTTCCTGAGGCAGTTAATGCCAACACTAACAACGCACCTGCTACAAGTTCAAAGAATACTTCTCACTTTTCTAGAAAACAAAGTCACACCACTTCCAAAACACAATCTCTAGACTGGTTACTACTAAAAGCTAGATCAGTCTCTATAAACAACCACCACATCTGCGACCTACTCACTGACACACAACCTGACTTACTCTTCAAATCTGAATCATGGTTTGGAGATGTTATGTTGCATAAAGCCGTTCCTCCAGGCTATCAAACTACCACACTAAATCGCATAGGCAAAAGAGGAGATGGACTAGCTGTTATACTCAAGGAAAAAATAAATCTTTCCAAAGCTGACAACATTTCCAAACAAGGTTGTGAGGCCCTCATCACCAGATGCAACCCTACACCAACTTCCTCCTTCTTTACAGAGCACCACCACCAAGCAATGCAGCATTCCCAGACATGTTTACACTCCAACCTATGCATCTTTGGTGACCTAAACATATGGTTTAACAAACCCAATATGCCCCATCCTAGAAGTATCCTCACTGGCTTAGACACACTGAACCTACATAAGGTCATCCGCAAACCCACACGCATCGCTGGACACATCCATGATGTCATTTTCTGCAAATCCAGAACTAGTTACCTTTCAAAGGAATACTCCTGTCACATGGTCAGACCACCATCTGGTAGCTTTCCAACACAAAACTCCACAAATCAACACACCCAAAGCCACCTTTCATCAACATATCGACCAAGGAGCAAACTCAAATTTGAATACTTAGAAAAACAACTGACATCTAACAGCGATCTAGAGACACTAAATCCTTTCAAACACTTTGTGAGTGGGACAAGGCAGATTTTGATATCCGAATAACACTAAAAACAACAACACAGGACAAAAGAAAGCAAGCGACTTGGACGCATGCAGGACTAAAACAGATAAAGCAACAAATTGCAAAGCTGCAACGCACCAGGCTTAAAATAAATATCAATTAAGACAAACTTCACTAACATAAACTTAACAGACTATTCAAGTCAACAATCACAAAACCTAAAAAAGGTACTATTCAGATGGAATTCACAATGCTAAATGTGCAAATATAGAATTTTATAAAATGTTTACTGAATTTCATAAACCTAAATGCACAGAAGGAACTCATCCCATTACTCAATTCACTGACAAACTGTCAAATCATTACACAACCAAAGAGCACACATGTTGGACTCCTATTTAAAACCACCAGCACCAACCCATTTCCAACAATCCCTTCCAAGTGTGAGCTAGCCCAGCCTGTGCATTCCTTCAAACAACTATCACAAAGTGAATTTATGGATCTTGTCAAAGCAAGTAGGCCAGCTGGCTGCCCTTCTGATCTTTGTCCACCGCAAATCTTCAAGAACCGTCTTTTAAGTACCTGTGCTGCCACACCAGTAAGAAGACTCATCAATACTTTTTTAACTACAGGAAGCTTTCCAGAAGACTTACAAAAAAGGGACTCATTCGCTCATTATTAACTGATAGAATTCGCCTAGATGTCACAATTTATTCATACTTACCGGCTTACAGGTTTCCATCCAGGAAGAGGCACAGAACCTGCCCTCAGTGCCATTTGGGAGGACCTTACTTTAATAGCAATATAATTCATTCCACATTGTCATGCAGAATCCGTGCTTGCACCCACACAACTCTGCAAGCTTTTACAGATTTTAATTAAAAAGCAACATCCAGGAACTAGAGTTTTAAAGTTACACAGTAAGGTGGGCATAAAGAAGAAAAGAACTGTGCACTAATGGCTGCACTAGCTGAGTGTTTGCTGGAGGATTCTTCTGGATATGCTGGGAACTCTCAGACCCAATCATAAAGCCAAATGGAAACACAATCTTGTAAACCTGGCAATTACACACGTACAACCAAAACAATGCCAGAAGAGTCTCTTCCCAATATCAAATGTTTGGAAGGCATTTAAAGCTTCCAATACACATCTGTTGTTCCACAAATGGAGATGGAAGTGGAAATGACTCCAACTTAAGCTACAAAAGGAATCTGGCACCATAACTACATTAATCATCTAACCTTGTGGAACAAGCTGTCACACAGAATGCTGAAGGAACGATGTCACAATGAAAGACTGATTTCAGTAAATAAGGATATTCTCTATTTCAAATATGCAAACACTGGGAACGTTTCCCTGCTTTTGATATTACAGAACGGACCTTCCGTAGTGTAAAAACTGTAGTGTCTACATCAAAACCTGCACCTAGGTGGGTCAGTATATGTAATGCAGAACCTAGGCTGGATGGAGAGGGCACAGGGTGAAGTTATACAGTACTTGGCCATTTGAGGTGCATTGCGAGGTGGAACTATATTGGTTCTTGTTTGGAAATAAATTCTATAGAGTCTCTGGATTAATTATACAGATTTTAAAAAGATGATACTCTCTTCATAATTATATGAAAAAGGTTGAAAATGCTGATATTCCTGAAACTGGAACATCAATACTGTATGTAATAAATATTTTCTTAAAACTGTAATATATCAAACATTCTTCAGAATTCTACAGCTTATACAGATTACCAATTAATTATTTACCTTAACACCCACCACGAACTTAAATACATTGAGCCCGATTCACAAATTGAATTTGGTACTGCAGTGGTAAATGTAGGAGGGAACAAGGAGAGTGGTGGGGAAATGGGGAATATTTAGGGAAATTTACGGAGCGGTTTAGAGAGAGACATGCTAACACACGCACATACCCACAAAATAATAAAGCCATTGCTATTCACAAACTACACTTTGAAGGTTACTGTAGCCCTAAAGGCATCAAAAGAGCCTCAAAAGTACTCCAGTCCATCCTTGGAGTAAGGCAAGTACCATAGAGGGCAAACCACTGGTACTGCAACACACTACATAGAATATAATAATGGAGGGAGGGAAATAAAATAACACCCCCAAAGGAACTATTGGTAAATAAATCAAAACAAATTGAAATTTAATATATATATTTATGAATTCAATCTATGTTAAAATTTTATATATAAGTATATATAATTAAAAAATAATTCAACTTTTAGTAAAAATAATTGAAATTCATTCAACATGTAACTTTAAACACATTTTACTACATGTTAAATACAACTACAAATATTAGTGAGGATGAGTTTTAAAAAAACATTATTGTCTGAAAATATGTAGAAGTTAAATAATATATATAAATTATTGAATTATTTAATACACATTTAAGTAACTGTTGTAATGTGCTGTTACATATTAGTTTAATAGCTCCAGGTTAATAACAGCTTGTTTAAATTAATTTACATTACTTTTAAACATAAAAATATTTCTTTATATTTTGTTAGAGACTTATAGACTTTAATAATGTTCCCTATATTTTCAGATAGGGCTCTCTTCACCTATCTGTCCAAAATCGCTAGTAGTAACTTCACAATTGTAAATTATGTTGGATGAGGCTCCATGCTCTAACTTGATGGGGTGGAGACATGGAAATCTACACCTAGGTGTAAACCTGCACTCAGTAATGGTGAATAGCAAAATAGTGAATCTTTACACCCAGGTGCAAAAGTAGATTTACACTTGAGTAAATCTACTCATGCAAATTTATTTGTGAATCAATCCTGAACTGTGCATCATGAACGTTTCCAGAGTCTTTTAATGTGCAGTCTATTGTTCTGTTTCCTCATGTAATATAGGAATAAAAAAGTGCAGAAAATATAGGGCCAGTTGTACTAAGATGGGATTTGCAAAAAGTGGTTGCAGATTGCGCAACAACTTTTTGCAAATTCCATCTGATTTTGTGAACTGTCCTATGTACTAATAAGTTGGTTAGCAACATAGGAAATCGGAGGGGATCGCAGAAGCAACTGTCTAATTCATATGTATTAGGCAGTGTGGGGAGGCGGGTGAATCAGAGACTGACAAGAGCCCCTACTTACTGATCACACCGTCAATGTCCCACGCAGTGTCCATATTGATCCTCCCTAAAAGAGAAAAAGAAGGAACAATGAAAAACAATGTAGCAAACATAAAAAACAGACTTCCATTTTCCCGATAGGAAGGACTAAGAGGAGGAGGATGGAAGAGAGGAGACGGAAGTGATGAGGGGCATTGCACAAGTTGGACCAGAAGGAGTTTAAGGAACTAACTGTAGCAGACAGAGAAGCAACTGAATCTGGGAGGAAAGAGAGACTCAACAGACAACAAAACCCCAGACACACATGCCGAACTCTTACCAGGAAAAGCACAACAAAGAAGCCGTCGGGAGGCTACCACATTTGCCGTAGGACCTCCCAGAAGTCAGAGGGACTGGAAAAGTGCCTGGCCCAAGCCACGCTCACTGGGGAGAGCGACTTGCTCAGGTTAGCGCATGTACATGGAGCTTGCGAGGTCATTCAGGAAGGAGGGCGTGAAGAAAGGGGAATTTCTAGGGGAGGGACTAACTGGTCACTGGTACTCTCATTTCAATGTTTGAATTGAAGAGTTAGCTGTAGTTTGGTTCTGTTGTTTTTTTTCCTCTGCATTGATTCAGGAGTTAAAAAGGGGCCTTTGTATTTACGAATTTATAACAGAAGAAATCACAGGATTTTTTTTCTGGCTAACGAGAGAGGCTCCAGGAGACAGAAAAAAGAATATGCGGAATTTTGATAGTAAAGGAGCCCAAAGGTTAGCAGAGGAAGAGAGAACCCGGACAGAAGAAACTAATCAGAAGAGAGGTGGAGAATAAACTAGAGAACAGGGGAAGAATACAAGAAAGATATTAGTCAGGAAAGATAAGAGAAAGAAAAGAAGATCAAATCCTGTGAAGAAAAGGGAAGAGTCAAATTGGAAAAACAGGAAAAATATGTACTTACAGGTGGTCTCAGTGTTATTATCCGAGGCATCCAGTCCCTGAAGCAAAAGGACCTACCGAAGAGGAAAAAAACACAGTCACTCGGAGTGAACAAGAGAATGCTACCTGGAATAAAAGATGTGTAAAACATAATCCTGACAAAAAACAAACTTTCAATAAAGAATTTCGGTTTTTTTAATCCTAGCTGAGTCTGTGCGATCCCTCCACACCTTCTAACTGACAGGTTGAAAATTACGGCTCCCTACAATTGGCTACTTTCACAGGGAGTGTGGCCTGTAAGAAACAGCAGACCTCCATTCATGTGATAATATTTCAAAATTGCTTTTTTTTAACGCAGCCTGATTTTTTTAAAGAAAAGGGGCTGCTTTTAAAAGCGAAAGCAGGCAGTGGTCCCTTGGACCACTTCGGACACCTGCTGCAACTGCCACTATGATTCCCAAATTGAAGGGGTCCAAAATGAACTCTGTCCCATTCACTAATCAGCTATCACTCCAACTTGAGAGTCTGTAACTTGCCAATGGTTTGAAACCGGAATTCGGGTTGTTAACCATTGATATATTGCTTACTGATTTGCAATTTGGAAGGGACGACCCAAACAGGCCCCTTCCAAATTGCAAATTGGTGATCATTTCTAAACCAATTTAGAGATTCAGAAAATTGTTTCCAAATCACTAAATGGTAGTACAGTAGAAAAAGCTTTTTACTGATCTAAAACCCTCTGATTTAGCGAGGGTTTGTGACCGACAAAAAGCTTTGTAAATGAAGTCCCTAAGTTCTATACTTCTTAAACGTATACTCGGAAACAGTACTTCAAAATATTATGGTTTGTTTCCATATATGACTTCAATACTTAGAATAATTATATGTATGCAGCTTCCACTTCCACATACACTTTAAAGAGGAAAACAAAGAATCTCCAATGTTTTTAGAAGTTCTGCTAGCAAGGTCCTAGTTGCAATCATACAATCTCGACTGCATAGCATGGCTGCTGTGAAGCTCGAGGAAACTTATACCTAATAACTTCGGAATGGCCTCCACCATTTCCAAACATCGCAAGCAGATTCATGGGAAATGTTGCTTGCATTTGTGCACCCACAGGTAGTATGTCCTCGACTGATGCAAAACATTTCATCAAGCGTGGCCACGTTACGGCACCACTGCCAGCCTTTCCTTCCTTGGAATGAACTGAGCGCAAGTGTCTTTTGGCAGTGCCCTGCCTGCATGACCACCAAGTGCTAGAAGATAAGCCATAGATCACGGCAGCAAGTGCCTTAAGAAGGAAAGGTAACAGGATCAGAATAAACCTGTTTATAAATGTATCCTACAATTAAGGCACAAACTACCTAGTCGTTTTCAGGAGTTGTCGAAGTTGTTGTAAAGGGAGTGAATACTCTTGAGTATTTCTCTTTCTATTGATTTGATAACAAAACCAGAGACTCTGGGTGTGTGCCTTTCGATTCCTCGAATTCAACATTTTCATCTGTGGGGCAGTGAACCTACAGCCGAATGTGACCCACTCAAAGCTGTACCTATTACCAGGAGCTGCTGCGGTTTCATAAGAGTAGGTCTTTGGGAGCTATGATAAGAAACAGTGGGTTTAGTTCACTTTATAGATGTCCTGCCCATCTGTAGATAGAAAACAGCATCTCTAGTTGGCACAGTTTGTATGTGCACTTACAGAGCACATTAGAAACAGATTGTCAAACTTCAGAACTTCCTAGCACAAAAACAGACCCAGAAAATGAATATGCAGAATCTGAAATTTAAATAGATTACAAAAAAGAGAAATACGAAGCGGTCAGAAAGTGAAACATTGTAAGAGTTGTGCTTCAAATTACTCTTTATGGAAGCTACCTCTGGGGCACTCAATGCCTTTTGTAGTTCCAGACCTCTCTTTACCACAGGCCCCCAGTAAAATGCAATTCATTTCGCATAACATGCTTAATTCAGGGTTGTTAAACAGAATTCCAGTAAGTTTTGTTTTGGGCAGACAATCTTAGGTAAAAGAAGGTGTGTATTTTGTGAAATGGCTTTGCATTATTCATGTTGTCTATGGCGGCTTCTGTTGCTTGGAATGACAATTAAACTTTACAGTCTCACATTCCATAACCCTCAATAACTTCCTGAAAGAGGATCATGCATAACTCATGGGAATTTTTCAAAGCGTAAAACCGGATTGGTGCTGGTTTTATATCAGTAGTGGCAACCCACGACTGCACGACTGACAGCATTTCTCAGTACTGACTGATTTGTATTTTTCCCACATTGACTGCTTATCTGCAAACAAATGTGATCCAGTTCTTTTTAATGTTTACGTTCGATGAGTGATGTTTTTGTTTTAAAAAAACAAAGATGACTAACAGGAAATGAAATCGGGCAACCTTGTAAATACATCCCACAATGAGAAATTGCATTTCCTGGACAATATTTATTGCCATTATTAGCTACTCTTCACCTAGTTAACAAAGATGAATATTAAATTAGATAGTATTTTACATTGAAGTGAAGAGATGAACTTTTAAATATTGGGTTGCAAAACATATAAAACAGATGTAACTGATAATATTTATGCTTTGTTTTAATCAAAAAGGTTTGGAACCTACATTAAAAGGAAATGCTGTAAAAATATTTCGTTTCTGTTCTTTAAGGCTTAAGGTCACAAGATACCATGGGATCCCATGGCAGTTAGATGAAGTATTACATTTGGAATTGAAGTCTCCTCATTTAAAATTAATTTAATTGTGTTTACGTCGAGACTACAGACTGTTTTAGCTGCCTTGCCAGCTTTGTAGCATCAAAGGTACTCACATATATATATATATATACCTACATAGAAGCACTTTGACTCAGCCTTATTCATCTATTTAAGTGTCCCTCACATTTTACTTTCTCCCATCATAGAGTACAGCATGGGGCAATAGGCCGGCTTTCCTCAGCTGTAAGCTGTCTTGCACTCTGAGTGGCAGCATTTCGTCTGATCACCTGTACAGATCCACTGAAAAGGAACTGCACTTCAGCAGCATGGCTGGTGGAACAAATCTTTACTTTGCCAATGTTTTTTTTCCCTTGTGATTTTTTAAAAGTTTCTGTCATACTTGTGTGCATAAACTATTCTTCCGGTCACTGTAAGTCAAAGCTTATTGTACCTTTTCTTTGTGTCGATAAAAAAACATATTTAACTGTGACCTGCATTAAAACTAAAAGTGTTTCTATCCATGCAATAATAATAAAGAAATAGCCAGTGCAGCAGCTTGCCAAGCCCAGCCCTATTGACTGTGACAATGCTTGTTTCATTTTTTAAAAGAATGCAATTTGCACTAAAGTGTAAATAGATAGATTAGAATGGATACCTATCTTACCACTGCTGGGGGGAAAGCAAGAGCCTCATTTATGAGGCCCTACCAGCAATTTTGGTGCCCCTTCCTGCACAAAATCAATCAGCCCCGCTACACAGGTACCTCGGTGCAAGGGTGCCTGCGTTGGCGCATGGCAGGCCATTGTGAGCGGGCGCTGGGGAAAAGCGCCCGCACTATCATATAGATACTGCACATTCCTGCCCTTTTATTTTGACGTAGGGCAGTGCAGCAAGATTCCTTGCGACACTGTCCCACGTTAAAACCTCATAAATGAGGCCCCAAGTGTTCAACTTAGGTCTAAAAGCCAAAAAGGAGTGCTCTATCTCAAGTTCATAGGAAGAGTGTTGTGTTTTGAGGAGGCAAAGACTGAAGAGGAGCACCCTTCCCTTTATGTCTTGTGAAATGGGGAGCATCTACATCTTGATAAGTCCTGAAAGTTCTTAACTTGCCTTTCAAAAATTGGGATAAAGTTCTAATTTCAAACACCAATATGGGATTAGGGAAAGAACTCTGAAAGTGACCCCAGTTTTATTCCTTTTGAGGAGTCAGACAAAAGTCTCTGTTACATGTCTTTGTTGATTTGGATAATATGACTTCCATTGGCGTAGATGGATGTCAGTGGCTCTTATGGTGGCTAAGATCTGCATTTTGAGGCATTGGCGTACTGCACTGGTGCCCAAGCATCAAGAGTGAATAGATGAGCTTTATAGGTTGGCTACGTATGAACACCGAATCTACAGGGTTCAGGATCAAATGCATGTTTTTGATGAGGTTTGGGATCCTGTTTTTTGAGGCTTTGTGATCATTGACTGTTTTCTTTTGGCACAGGACTACTTCTTTTATCCATTAAACTAGGATGGTTTTTGGCGTGCTTTCATTTTAGCATTATATGCTTGGGGCTTGTGGTGTTATATGTTTGTTTGTAGGGAGTACGCTTTATGTGGGGGAGGGTTACCCTAGGTATTGATATTGATTTCAGGGGTGGAGACATATAAATGTGCACCTAAGTGTCAATTTACAATTGGAAATGGTGAGTAGTGAATAAGTGTAGACTCACTCATAGGTGCTGGAGTAGATGTACATCTGAGTAAATCTACACATGTAAGTTTATCTTAGTGGATAGTCCACCAGATCTTTTCTATGGGGTGATGTACGTACATATAAGTTTCCGACTCAGTAGTATAAGGGGGAGGGGGAAGGGTGAGCTGTGGGAAAATGGTGGGAATTGGGGAATATCTATGATTAAATAGGAGGGGTTTTGGGAAATTTAAGAAGGGGTTTAGGGATGGAATTGCAAACACATACTCTCAAGAGAATAAGGCCATTGCTATTCACAAACTACTATTCTAAATTTACTACAGCCCTAAAACTTCATGTATAAATCCACCTTTGGGAATAGATCCCCCTACCTTTTCTAGGCAGAAAGCTCTTTAAGTTTACTACTCAGTTCTAAATGTGCAGGGGAATAAGGGGAGTGGTGATGAAATGGAGAATATTTATAAATAAATATATGGGGTTTTAGGGAAAATTAAGGATCAGTTTAGCGAGAGACATGCTAACGCATGCACATACCCACAAAATAATAAAGCCAGAGCTATTTACAAACTACACTTTGAAGGTTACTATAGCCCTAAACGCATCAAAAGAGGCTCAAATGCACTCCAGCCCAGCCTTAGAGTAAGTCAAGCACCACAGATGGCCAACCACTGTTACTGCAACACTCTCCCATAAAACATAATAATGGAGGGAGGGAAATAAACTAACACCCCAAAGGAACTAATGTTAAATTAATTAAATGACTTTGAATACACACACAGACACACATATATATATCTATATATATATATCTATCTATCTTGTTGGAGAGTGCAATATATATATATATATATACATATATATATATATATATATATATATATATGTATATATATATATATATATTCGGGGTCCATGTGACCTATACAGAGTATAATGCGTGCATCCATTTGGGGGATGATCGATTACGAACTATAGCTCCCATAATGCACAGTTCCATATGACCATCCCATTGGAGGGAGTGCAGTATTTAAATGTGAACGTCATATGCACGCATCCTTCCCGTGAAAGCCTCTGAAGAGAAAGCTGAGGAGCTTTCGAAACGCGTCAGGCAAATCTACACGGAGGCTGTTAATGGCTGTAAGCGGTATCCGCCAATACCATGGAAAGAGAGTTCTCTTGCTGCTGATGGCCGAGTGCGACTCAACTGATGGACACATCTTGCAGCCGAATATATATATATATATATATATATATATATATATATATATATATATATATATATATATATATATATATATATATATATATAATACTCCTTTTTCACTCGATTCTCCACAACCAGGAATCAAAAAAGGCACGGACTCCTCTTATTCAGTGCAATTATTTATTTTTCGTGCTGTGCCGCCATGACGCGTTTCAACCCACCAGGGGCCTTGATCACATGACATGCTATATTTTTTTCTCCCCATTTTTAAAGTGATAGGTGCATAGTTAATTCATGAATATGGACAAAAGACTACCCGTCTACATTCCATCATTACATTGAATAGTTCCACAATAGCTTATTGACTCTGTGACCGATTCGTAAATATTTAAAATGTTTATAAATATCCATGAATATTTAAAAAGAAACAAGACCTCTGTATAGCCCTACATCATTTCACTGTCTAAATACATTTAATTGAAAAAGGCACAGAGGTCATAGTTTTCCTTTTGGTTTTACTCTTGGGTCTGATGCTTATTATTTAAAACCATGTGCATAATTACTTTTATTTCTGTATAAATACTTATCTAAAACAACTTTTTTTATATACATATAGTAAAAAAAATTTGTTAAGATCATGACATTTAAATTATGTGCAAAATTCGCAGTACTTTCATGGCTGTATAAATACATTTCATTCATTATCACCTAAACAAAGCATTTCTTATTATCATGTCTCAGTTGTTACCTCACTTGGTTTTATCATTCGCATCATTTTAACCCAACCTGATCAGCTTTTCAAAATGCTCACAGTAGATGTCAACATGTCCATTATTCATTACGAAGTGCAATTTACAGTGCAATTTGTAAACAATATTCCATTTGTCTCATACTTCCAGAGTATGAGTCACACCTATAAAGTGCTAGTGCAAAATATTTGTATTGTGACATGAGCCCATGTCACCAAAATCAATAAAACAAGAAAAAAGTTTTAATAGGGATAAGAGTTTCAGCTTATTAAAACCATGTGATACTAGTTCTCTGTTTATTTTGTATATTTACCACCAGAATAATTATGAAACTATCATTAGAGCCATGTATGCAAGTCCTCTGTAGTATTTAACCCATGTGGGCTTTTGCTGTCTATTTCTAGGATATGCCTCGTTTCTAGTCGCCTTAGTATAGCCTCTCTGTTCCCTCCTCGTCTCAATGGGGGAACGCCATTTATCACATAATATTTCAGGTGGTCTAGATTGTTTGCATGGACCTCTCTGAAATGACGGGCCACTGGATACGTAGTATCATTGTTAGTAATGGCCCGTATGTGCTGGAGTATTCTCTTGTGGACCTGCAATTTTGTGCTTCCCACATACCACAGTCCACAAGAGCACTCCAGCACATATACGGCGAACTCAGTCTTACATGTTAGAAACTTTTCTATTGTAGTAGGACTATCCTTGAATGCTGTTTGATAAGAGGTTTTGCTTTCCCCATATTTATATGCTTTACATGACAGGCATCTCACGAAACCTTTGCGGATGGACAGCCAATTGGTATTCTTTTTTATTTCCGGACTGCTGCTTACTAAGCAATCTCCTGTGCTTAAAGCTCTTCTATATGTTATAGAGGGGGTTGATGGCATTTTAATCCCTATAATAGGATCACTTTGTACTAAATGGCAATTCTTTTTTACCATCTTTCTTATGCTGTCTCTTTGCTTGTTATAGGTGAGAATTAGTCTGGGGCTACTTACAGTGGTTATTGCACTTGATGTTTGCCTGGTTTTGCCTGCCGATGGTTTGGATAATAAGTCCTCACGTGGTTGGGCTCTAGTTTTACGGATGGCCTCATCCACAATACATTCTGAGTAACCTCTGGCCAGGAAACGAGATTTACATTCTTCCTTTGCTTTTACTAAATCTACTTCCCTACTGCAGATACGCCGTATTCTCAACATTTCACCGTAGGGTATACTATGGATTGTATGTTTGGGGTGAAAGCTGTTAGAATGTAAGATGGTATTACCAGCCGTAATTTTTCGGTGCAGTTTTGTTTCCACCTTGTTTTCAAATACATATACCTCTACATCTAGGAAGCAAATAGATGTGTCACTGATTTCATATGTGAGTTGAACATTTATGTCATTGTTGTTTAGCATATTAATAAATTCCTCTGCACTTCGTTTATCACCTTGCCATATCACAAATAGGTCGTCTATGAAACGAACCCACTTTACCACATTTTTTGCCAATACATCTGCATATTTTGATTTTACGACCATCTCCTCCCACCATCCCATGTGAAGACAGGCGTAGCTAGGTGAAAAACTCGCGCCCATAGCTACGCCTCTCACTTGATGGTAAATCTGTTGCTGGAATAAAAAATAATTATTATTCAAAACAAATTTTGTTAGACCTATTAACATTTTGTTATGGGAGTGGAATTCTATCGGTCTCATGCCTAAGAAATGTTCAAGTGCTCTTATACCATCTTGATGATGTATCGATGTATATAAGTTACACACATCCATTGATATTAATAAGTAATCTTTTTGCCACTCGACACCTTTCATCTGTTTTAAAAAATCTGTGGTGTCCTGTATATATGATGGTAAACCCTTTACAAGTTCTTGTAAAAACGAATCAATGTACACAGCAACATTCTCATTTAGGCTTTGTATTGCCGAAATAATAGGTCTTCCTGGGGTTCGTAGTTTGTCCTTGTGAATTTTTGGGATAAAATAAATCACAGGTAATACTGGATAATCATTTTTCAAAAACTTCAGTTCATCTTGATTAATTAATCCCATACTTTTCCAAGCTAGTAATTTAGTAAATAATTCGCTTTGTGCTGTTTTTGTGACCTGTCTTGAGCTTAATTTATAGCAATTTCGGTCTCCCAACTGCCTCAAAGCTTCCTCCATATATTGATCCTTCGGCCAGATGACCACGTTACCCCCTTTGTCTGAGTTTCGCACTACCACTGAGTCATTATCACGCAATTTTTTTATCATTTGCTATTTGATCTGATTAATGCTACGATTCCTCTGATTAGTATGTATTTTAAAATTTAATTTTCTTATTTCTGCAGAAATATATATACACACACCCACCAATGGCCCGAAAGCTTAAAGGACGCACTCCCAGCAGTTTAAACCAACCGTCTTTATTATTCACGGAGAACCGGCATCTTCATTTCAGGTAAAAAATTTCGCCGACGCGTTATAAGGACACAGCCTCTTCCTCATGGGCAGCTCAGGTTCACACAGATAATTCCAATTGTGCTATAAATACGTGCAGAGACCCCCAGTGGGTAATGCGCAGTGCCTGTGTATAGTACATTGCATGTTGGGACATCGAGTCCCCAATTGGAAATAGTTATCCTCACAGTGAGTTCCGTGCGATCCTTAATTAAAAAGCATTTCTCACCCTCCAGTGGGCCCTCAAATGTCTTGCCGGTTATTTTTCTCCAAACTGCTGAACTGATCGCGGCAGCGGCAAAGTTCCAATATGCAGCGCAGCCCCTCTTTAATTGTTGAGATGGTGCATCCTTGCAGGGCAGCCGTGTAATTTATGTAAACCAATGGCCCGAAAGCTTAAAGGACGCACTCCCAGCAGTTTAAACCAACCGGCTTTATTATTCACGGAGAACCGGCATCTTCATTTCAGGTAACCGTTTTCGCCGACGCCGAGCTGCCCATGAGGAAGAGGCTGTGTCCTTGAAACTCGTCGGCGAAACATTTTACCTGAAATGAAGATGCCGGTTCTCCGTGAATAATAAAGCCGGTTGGTTTAAACTGCTGGGAGTGCGTCCTTTAAGCTTTCGGGCCATTGGTTTACATATATATATATATATATATACATATATACACACACACAATACTGAGTCCTGAGTTCTAATGTTGCTGATGTGGCGGCAGCCAATCAGATCTCTCCAACAGAGTTGTTGGGTCCAGGAATCCTCTGTGTGTGAATACGCAATTGTTTAGAGCATTAATTGCTCAAAAACTACTGAACGGATTTACACTAAATAAAAAAAAACACTCTTTCTGGACCATGATCTAGCTTTATGCTAAATTTGGACTAAATCAGTTCAGCGTTTTGGGCTGTAGCTGTGTCTAAAGTTCCTATAGAAAAATGAAAGGGGAAAACGTGTTTTGGAACCCCCCTTTTTTCTCAGCCCCAGCTTGACGGATCATCCTGAATCTTTCCATGCGCAATATAGTCAAAAATTAGTACCTTCTTGGAAAGTTTTGTGGAGATTTATCAAACGGTTCCAAAGTTATAAGCAACACAAAAAGGCATTTCATACGGAAACACGATGCTAACTATAACTAGCCAGTGGCGACTGCCACTGGTTCATGTATATATATACATATATATATATATACACACATATTATTGTTAACTAATTGTTTCAGTATTTTAATATAGAATACGAAACTTAATTTACAAAAGTAATTCAACTTTTCTTAAAAATTAAAAGGTTATTTAAATTAGCTCAACAGGTAAATTCAAACTAAATTCTACATACAAAATACAATTAAAAATGTTAGTGAGGGTGAGATTTTTTTAAATATATTGTTTAAAACATATTTAGAAGCTCAATTAATACATTTAAATTAATGATTTAAAAACATTGAATTTACTAAGCTAATGTGCTTCAACATTTTATTTTACTAGCTCTTGGTTGATAATATTTTTTTTTAATAATTTACATTAATTTTAAACAATAAAATATTTTTAAGAGACTAATAAACTGTCTTAATTTCCCTTTTGTTTTCCAGTAAGGAGATTTCCACCTATGTGCGAAAAGTTGCTAGTAGTAGCTTCATATTCATAAATCATGTTGCTGCAGGCTCCATCCCCTGACTTGAGGGGGCGGAGACATGTAAGTCTACACCTAGGTGTAAATCTACACTCGGAAATGGCAAATAGCAAATAAGGGTCCGATTCCGATCTCGGTCGGAGGCGCACCCAATACCATTCGGTCGGGAAAAAAGCCATGCGAATGCCTGTTTCCCGACCGATCCGTACAGCAGACCGAACGAGTAAGTACGATGCGCACAACAGCACAGAATCCGGCCGAGCCGTACTCACCCAATCCAGGTCCTGTACTCCGACCGAGGCGAATCCGGAAACGCCGAATCGAGTCGCACGGAAGGGAAAATGCAGCTCCGTCCGGCCGACCAAGTACGATGCGCTTCCCGTACGCGCCGAACCCGTCGCTACGCACGGCACGTCAAAGCATCCGGGAGAGGCGCACATAAGCTCCGATTCGCGCCACAACACAATACACGGCTACGAGACGAACACGCCAGCGACGAGGACGACGCGAAGCGACGAGGACGACGCGAAGCAACGAGAAGGACGAACGACACGAACCAACCCATGAATCCCTTCGTCCCGATCATACCAATATTCTACATTTACTACCGGAACAGGCACGGACACGTACGGCGCAGAAGGTAAGTCAGACACCAACCACAAAACACATACAACACGTACACGACACATCACACACACACAGAGGGATGCAGAATATACTTACACCAGCAACAGCAGCACCATAGGGGTGGGATGCCCATCACCAATGCCACATATGCACACAGGGGCCTGAATGCGCACCACCACCCCTATCCAGGGGGGGCTGGATGCCTACCACTACTACCACCCTCACCCAGGGGGGGCTGTATGCCTACCACTACTACCACCCTCACCCAGGGGGGGCTGGATGCCTACCACTACTACCACCCTCACCCAGGGGTGGCTGGATGCCTACCACTACTACCACCCTCACCCAGGGGGGGCTGGATGCCTACCACTACTACCACCCTCAGCCAGGGGGGGCTGGATGCCTACCACTACTACCACCCTCACCCAGGGGGGCTGGATGCCTTCCACTACTACCACCCTTAGCCAGGGGGCTGGATGCCTACCACTACTACCACCCTTAGCCAGGGGGCTGGATGCCTACCACTACTACCACCCTTAGCCAGGGGGGCTGGATGCCTACCACTACTACCACCCTCACCCAGGGGGGCTGGATGCCTACCACTACTACCACCCTCACCCAGGGGGGCTGGATGCCTACCACTACTACCACCCTCACCCAGGGGGGCTGGATGCCTACCACTACTACCACCCTCACCCAGGGGGCTGGATGCCTACCACTACTACCACCCTCAGCCAGGGGGGCTGGATGCCTACCACCACCCTTAGCCAGGGGGGCTGGATGCCTACCACTACTACCACCCTCACCCAGGGGGGCTGGATGCCTACCAGTACTACCACCCTCACCCAGGGGGCTGGATGCCTACCACTACTACCACCCTCAGCCAGGGGGCTGGATGCCTACCACCACCCTTAGCCAGGGGGGCTGGATGCCTACCACTACTACCACCCTCACCCAGGGGGGCTGGATGCCTACCACTACTACCACCCTCACCCAGGGGGGCTGGATGCCTACCACTACTACCACCCTCACCCAGGGGGCTGGATGCCTACCACTACTACCACCCTTAGCCAGGGGGCTGGATGCCTACCACTACTACCACCCTTAGCCAGGGGGGCTGGATGCCTACCACTACTACCACCCTTAGCCAGGGGGGCTGGATGCCTACCACTACTACCACCCTCACCCAGGGGGCTGGATGCCTACCACTACTACCACCCTCACCCAGGGGGGCTGGATGCCTACCACTACTACCACCCTGACCCAGGGGGGCTGGATGCCTACCACTACTACCACCCTTAGCCAGGGGGGCTGGATGCCTACCACTACTACCACCCTTAGCCAGGGGGGGCTGGATGCCTAACACTACTACCACCCTCACCCAGGGGGGGCTGGATGCCTACCACCCTCACCCAGGGGGGCTGGATGCCTACCACTACTCCCACCCTCACCCACGGGGGGCTGGATGCCTACCACTACTACCACCCTTAGCCAGGGGGGGCTGGATGCCTACCACTACTACCACCCTTAGCCAGGGGGGGCTGGATGCCTACCACTACTACCACCCTTAGCCAGGGGGGGCTGGATGCCTACCACCACTACCACCCCCACTCATAGGATGGACAATGCATGACACAACCAGCACACCACAACCTAGGGAATGCAAGAAAAAGACATCCCCCCAACACCCTGACAAGCGTGTGTAGACTGTGTCAAATGCCTACAACACTGAACATGACTTTGAACATACAATGTGACCCCCTAGAACATGTGCCACACATATATGTGTGTGGCCCCTACAATGCAAGCAGGCCATGACCATTGTGGCAATGGGGTCCAAACCCCATCATCACAGTGACCAAAAGGTAAGTGTGGGGTCCATAGCTGAAGCACATTCTGAACATTGTGGCAATGGGGTCTAACGCCCCATCACCACAGTGACCAAAATGTAAGTGTGGGGTCCATAGCTGAAGCACCTTTTGAACATTGTGGCAATGGGGTCTAAACCCCCATCATCACAGTGACCAAAAGGTAAGTGTGGGGTCCATAGCTGAAGCACATTCTGAACATTGTGGCAATGGGGTCTAACGCCCCATCATCACAGTGACCAAAATGTAAGTGTGGGGTCCATAGCTGAAGCACATTTTGAACATTGTGGCAATGGGGTCCAAACCCCCATCATCACAGTGACCAAAAGGTAAGTGTGGGGTCCATAGCTGAAGCACATTCTGAACATTGTGGCAATGGGGTCTAACGCCCCATCACCACAGTGACCAAAATGTAAGTGTGGGGTCCATAGCTGAAGCACATTTTGAACATTGTGGCAATGGGGTCCAAACCCCCATCACCACAGTGACCAAAAGGTAAGTGTTGACAAAGAAAGAGCTGCAACTGCCAAACTGCATGGATGATTCCTGGTCACAGAACAAAAAACACATCAGTGGCAAAGTAGTGTATGTGTCCCATTGCAACATAAATTGGGTGAGCCAAATACTGCAGTGCAAATAAGACATACCTTTGGCCATGTGCAGACAAACAACACCCATGGGGGCTGACACTGTCAACATTCATCAATGACACAATGACAGAAGTGACCATCAGAATGCAGACCCACATATTTGCACCAATGGGCACACAAATGCAGATACCCTGTGGAGACTGCAGATGTGAGGTGAACAGATACCATACCATGGCAGCAATGGGACACACAAACCATGATCATTGTGCTGACCGATGACCTAGGAGTCCCAGGGACAGCAGGGGAAAGCCACCAAACTACATACAGCCAATGGCACACCCAAGATATGCCAATGCAGTGGTGCAGATGCACAAACACAAACAGGCAGACCCACACTGCACATCAAACACAACAGGTGGGGGGGTGCCAGTGTCCCCAGGCAACCACACAACACATGAGGAGACCTGAATACCAATCATACAGATGTGCATACAGTGCCACACAAAGGTAACTCATGGATCCAAATCCCCTATGTGGGCAAGCAGGCATTGTCAGATGAGAGGGAGCACAAATCACACATGTCACACAGGCACGTAGGAACAGCAACTGACACAGCAAGACACAGACACACCACAGCACTACCCCCAGGGCCCCCACAATGTGGTGACCCTGGGCTGCATTACAATCCCACTGTGATGACAAAGCTAAATGTCGTTCACACTGTGAAGCACAGTCATGTGTCCTGAGCAACAAACTACCATCACACCTACACAAGCACAAATCAATCAGCATGGCCAGTAAGCCAAGGCCAACATGGAGGCAGGGGCCTAGCCGGGCAACAACTCTCATCTGCACACACTCAACACCACACCCCTCGACCTCCAACAATGTGCAGCAGTGAAGCACACATGCACTGGTGACATTGCACATGCACCCATGACTATTCCAGGATGGTGGGTGGGAACCAAGGTGCAGAAACACATCACACATGGCCACTCAACAAGACTCCTGAATGTCTGACACACTGCACACTACGCTGTACATGGACATGACGGCAATACCACACCAACCAATGGGATCCCAGCCACAGTCACACACCAATGAAGAAGCCAAGGTCACCCACAAAGAACACACATAGACAACAACCAACATTGCAGCCCGGACCCTGAGGAGTGCCAGCAGTCACACACACAACGTGTCACAATCACTGAAAGATAACACAAACTGGAAATCACATGACAGGGGCAAACAACAAGTGCCAAGGGGAAACCTGACTGTGACCCATCTGCGTCTGCACACAAACTCAGCCCTGACAGCAAACACACCTATGGGTGACACCCTGATGACCAGTAATGTGCCATGCACCCACATCACAGAGAACCCAGGGAGAAGACTTTGGGGGAACATAGGTCAACTCAGCAAGCATCACAAACAGGTACAACACTAGGGATCACAGCATGCACAGCTAAACGGAAGTGAACACACAGACATGCACATACAACACACACCTTGGGCGCAGGCAATGTCACAGGAGTACACACTGCCATGAGGGGACTCCACTCCTGTGTGAGGAAAGCTGTGCCATATGTTGCCTCAGTAGGGCCCCATCATGTCAGCTGAGCACTTGGTCACACAATCAACAATTAGCACCAAATGAGGGCTCCCGTCACGTCAGCCTGGTCATGGAAGTGCCAACGGAATCATCAGCACAGATCCAACACACTTGTATAGCAATGTTGCACTGACTACACGGATGAGTCCTTCCCCATTGATGCCCAAACCTGCATGTCCAGTGGAGATGGCCATACGGTCAGGGAAGTAGACGAATTGAACAATGGCAGGCACAACAGATGTGCAGGGGTGGAAGCCACAGATGTGAAATAGCTAATCTAAGTAGGAAATCCCATTGCCAAATACTGAACACATGACACCCTCAGATGCTGCTATGGATGACATGGATACACCACAGGATAGGACACATTCCCCCTGGACCACATGGGTTCCTGCACAGTAACACTTCATTATCATGAGACCAAATATCACCATCACTGCAGCAAGGGCATGGTTAGCATCATCAACAACATGTACATCAGAAGCATAAGCACTAAAAAAGAAAGTTGCTTTATTCAGCATATGTGTGGAATGAAAACAAAGTCCAGAAAAAACACAAAGGCCAATGGCCAGTCCATTGTCAAAGTCCAAACTGGGTGACAGTGGCAGATGTCACCCTACGCATGCCTGCACAAAACCAGGGACAATCCACTAGGAGGGGCAACCGGGGGGGCAGGCCAGGCACCGCAGGGACAGGATCAGGGCTCACCAGGAGGAAGCAGGGAAGGGGTGGTGGGTGCTGCAGAGCCACTGACAACTGCAGTGGAGGTGTCTGACATGGTGTGTGCCGGCACAACTGGGGGGCATGACTCAGATGTTGTGGGTGCCGGCACGACTGCAGTGGACCCTGCAGATGGAGTGGACAGGTCCGCCACTGCAGTGCCCAAGTCAGACAGGGTGGAAGTGGACTCCACTGCAGTGCCTACCACCAGGGGAGGAGAATGGGGAACAGGCAAGGTGGGCTGGACAGAGGGGGAGGACACCCTCACCACATCAGTGGCACAGACAAGCGCAGCGGGGTTGTGGTGCCGGGAGAGCAAGTGGCAGGGGGAGAAGGCCGGATCCTCTTGGGGATGGTATATCTGTGGGTGGGGGAACCTGGGGCAGGGTGTGGTGGGGGCACCTGTGGAGTGGGGGCCTGAGGGATGGAGGAAGGAGACCTGGTGCCTGAGCTGCAGGGCGGCGGCGGGGTCTTGCTCTTACGACTCCGGGGGACTTGCGGGTGGGGGCCTCAGTCTGTCTGCGCCAGGGGAGGGTGTCCGGGGGCGAGGGGCACTCTGCTCCGTGTGGGTGGGCTTCCTCTTCCCCCTGAATGCTGTATCAGCTGGATCGGAGGGGAAGAGGCCGAGGTCACTGAGGAAGAGCCGCTGGGTCTTTGGGGTTGCAGGTGAGGCAAGGAGGCAAGGGAGGGTGTTTTGGAGGGAGAGGCAACTGAGGACTGCGCAGTGCTCGTGGATGCGTGTGTGTGTTCCAGGGCCCCATCCCCTGTGAGTCTGGTTTCAGTCCCCTGACTGTGCGTGCGTGTGCGTTTTGTTTGTGGCGTGTGTGTCTGTGTGCTGGATGTGTGTGTGCTGGTGTGTGCCTGTGCCGATGTGTGTGTGCTTGGGACGGGTAAGGTGCTGGGGAGTGTGGATGGAGCAGAGGCAGGAGGGGTGAGGGACTGTCTGAGGAGGGACACTGCTGCCGTCAGGGAGGAGTCCATGGACCTATTGCCCCTCTGTAGGTCAGACATGCCCGATGAGATGCCCTCCATGAACGACACCAGCTGAGTCAACAGAGCGGTGTGCGCATGGAGGACACTCAGCATGGCTGTCTGCCCTACATGGAGCTGGCGAAGGAGGTACACAGACTCCTCACTCAGGGCAGCAGGGGACACAGGGGCAGGGGGTGCCGTGCCTGGCCCAAAGGAGACACGCTCCCGAACATGGGAGCCTCCACGGACCTGGGGGATGGGAGCCGATGGGAGGGCGGTGGTGGTGCTGGTGGTGGCGGGGACAGCAACACTAGCTGGGGTGTGGTGGCTGCTGACACCCGCCTCCATAAGGGAGTCATCCTCCGAGTTGCTCTGGTCCTCAGCTGAGGTGGATGGTGGATGGTGCTGAGGACTCCTCGGTGTGGCTCCCCTCGCCATCCGTGCCACTGGGTCCCTCCGACCACTCCTCGGCTGCTGACCCAGTCTGGCTCTCCGGCTCCTCCTGGTCCATGGAGCTGTCCCCTTCCGTGGCCGTGGATGTATCTGCAAACAATGGGGAAACAGACAGACATCAGTCACCTGCACCAAACGCACACACCACTGTGAGCACAGCACATTACAGAGCAAGCCCTGGCATCATTAGTTGTACATTGCTAAAAGTGCCCTAACTGAACAGGAGAAGCCAATTGTCAGTCTGATGCCAACCATGGCACTCACATCCCACATGGCCTTGCACCCATCTGTCTGGTGTCTGTTGGATAGCAACACCCCAGTGTGGACATATGCACCAACTACACAGTAGTTGGACAGTGCAGAGGACACGGTGTAGCATGTGGACATGCACACATCACAACTCTTGCCACTGAGTCAGTACAGGTTTCTGGATGAAAGGGACGCCCAGAGTCAAATAGGATATGCATGTGATGCATACCAGCGACAGACACCATGATGCACCCATGTCCTGATAGCCATCGCCACAATGGTGTGCATGTAGCACATGTCACTCCCCTGCAGGATCACCAATAAGTAGACACATGCCATTGCGGAGGCATGACTGCTAAGTCATACATCACTGTCTCAGTGATGTATGACTTGGCAGCCAGACAACAACACTCTGCACTGTGTCACAATAGTAGGTCATGGGGAATGCAAGTCCTGGAGCTGCACAAGTGCACATGTACATCCCCCACACAACACATCATCTTAACCCTCATCTGTCCAGGTCATACCGATTGGACATATGGGAGACCTGTGACACTACCCTCTGAACCTGAGCCCCTCACAATCTGCTGTGAATGGGGAACCGCTGCCTGAACTTCACATTCGCATACCCCAGTCTGCACGGGCAGCTGATCAAACACCTATGTGACACACAAGTATCGTCTCCTATGGTCACATCTCCAGTGGCATGCTGAGCCCCTACCAAGAAACACCCCAGCAGTCCTGGCAACTAATCCACAGCACACTGACACAGAGGCAGACACCTGAGGGGTCAAATCACTGCGCACAATGTGTCAGCTGATACACGGGAGTGGGAGTACAGAGTGCATTGCATGGCCTGGAGTAGGCATGACTGTCCTGCCCCACATGAATGAGGGATGAGCCCTGGACAGTGGATAGCTGGCTATGTATGTGTGACACATGTAATCTGCACACTCCTGGGGCCCAAACATTGTTCCCACCCGCTGCATGGGCGTGTGCCACATACCCCAGGCACATGTGGTGGCTCAGCTCAGCAAGTGGACTGCATATCAAAGCAACACGCAGATTACATGTCCGAACACAGGCGTTGTGTGAACAATGGACCCACCCATGATGCCCACAACAGAGTTAGGGAAACAGATGCTGTCCCCCACCTTTAGTGAAGCAAACTGCAAGGACACAGTCCCAAGTGACACAATTCCCTGAATGTAAGGGCCACACCTGGGTATCAGATGAGGAGTGGGCAGTGCACAATAGAGGGACATGGCTCCTGGACAACATGACTGCTGCACTGTGGCAGTTGAACCAGGCCAGAGGAGGGCACAAAGCATGTAATACAGAGTTCACAGTGCAGTCTTTGACTCACCCCCTCCTTGCTGCTGTCTGGCCTTCAGCTGCCCATCCAGGTCTGGAAACACCACCGCCAGGATCTGGAGCATGTGGGGGTCAGGGTCCGTGTTCCGCCCCTCCTGCGAGGAGGCGACAGCTTCAGCTGGACCCGTGCAATCCTCCGGGTCCAGCCCCGAAGGTCCTGCCACCTCTTCTGGCAGTTGCGGATCCGGCGCTTGTAGACCCCCACGGACCGGACAGCCCGGACGATGTCCTTCCAGATCTCCTGCTTCCGATGGGCATTAACCTGTCAGGATGACAAAGTGAAAAGGCCATTACTACACATGCAACATATCCGTGCATGACACAGTTGTATATACATGTCTCATTCACAGGGGCACATGATGTACACAGGCAGTGCAACGCTGCCCATGGACACTTTGCCAGACGTCACTACATGGTATCATTGCATGGGAAGTAAAACCTTGTTCAAATGCACTGTCACTGCACCATACCTGTCCAGTGCATGTCACTACACACTATGGGGGTGACAACTACTCAGTGAGCCTGCTAGCCAGTGGCGTGCAGACTTTCAGCCTTGCTAGTCAGACAAAATGCACATTCAGAAAGGCAGTGCACAGAACACTCACCTGCTCCCCTGGTGTCCCATACAGCTTGCTGTACTGTGGAAGTAGGCTGTCCAGCAGGGCCTGGTTCTCCTCAAGGCTGAAGGCTGGGGCTCTCTCCACAGTACGTGCCATTGCAGGGCCCAGAGGGGCAGAGACAGCAGCAGTGCAGTGGCAGATGTCGTCCTGGAGCATGTAGTGCAGGCAAGTGAGCTCTCAGGGGAACAGCCAGCAATATATATGTGCTGGAGAGGCAGATACTGTCCCTTGTGTCCAAAGTGATAGGTCCAAGTCGTTTGCATCTTCTGAATCTGGCCAATCCATGGAATAGCAGCACCAATACACGCCCACGGCATCCTTCAAATCTTCAACTTCATGACATACATGATTTTGCAACATTGTTGTGGGTGACCAACTGAATTTCCAGCAACCGACTCGTTCGAAATTCGAAAACGCGTCCGTTGCCAGGCAAGGCCATTGTCAATGGGTGCGCACCGATCGGTCCATTGCGATACAACGCGTACAGGGGCACAACGCGTACCCGCACACATTGAATGCAATGGGCCGGCCGGGGGCACCGATCGGTCCATTGCGGTACAACGCATACAGGGGTACAACGCGTACCTGCACACATTGAATGCAATGGGCCGGCCGGGGCACCGATCGGTCCATTGCGATACAACGCGTACAGGGGCACAACGCTGCACCCGCACACATTGAATGCAATGGGCCGGCCGGGGCACCGATCGGTCCATTGCGATACAACGCGTACAGGGGCACAACGCGTACCAACGCGTACAGGGCACAATGCGTACTCCGCACACATAGAATGCAATGGGCTGGCCGGGGCACCGATCGGTCCATTGCGATACAACGCGCATACAGGGTACAATGCGTACCTGCACACATTGAATGCAATGGGCCGGCCGGGGCACCGATCGGTCCATTGCGATACAACGCGTACAGGGGCAACAACGCATACCTGCACACATTGAATGCAATGGGCCGGCCGGGGCACCGATCGGTCCATTGCGATACAACGCGTACAGGGGCACAATGCGTACCTGCACACATTGAATGCAATGGGCCAGCCGGGGCACCGATCGGTCCATTGCGATACAACGCGCATAGGGGCACAACGCGTACCCGCACACATTGAATGCAATGGGCCGGCCGGGGCACCGATCGGTCCATTGCGGTACAACGCGTACAGGGGTACAACGCGTACCCGCACACATTGAATGCAATGGGCCGGCCGAGGGCACCGATCGGTCCATTGCGATACAACGCGTACCCGCACACATTGAATGCAATGGGCCGGCCGGGGGCACCGATCGGTCCATTGCGGTACAACGCGTACAGGGGTACAACGCGTACCTGCACACATTGAATGCAATGGACCGGCCGGGGGCACCGATCGGTCCATTGCGATACAACGCGTACAGGGGCACAACGCGTACCAACGCGTACAGGGGCACAATGCGTACCTGCACACATTGAATGCAATGGGCCGGCCGGGGGCACCGATCGGTCCATTGCTGTTCAACGCATCTTTGTACAAGTGACTGGCATATGTCACCATGCCTGTCTCAGATGGACATATGCCAGCCACAGATAGCTCCCAGGGAGTGAGGGGCACACCTACAACACGACAGCCTGTCCAAACTGTATGATAAGGCATGTAAGGCTGCATTTCCTATTGTGTGTATGTTGGTGTACATGTTGTCCTGTGGGTGTCACCTGGGGGCAGCAACCCCCAGGCTGTGCACGTGTTCATGGGGACAGGATCCTGGGTGTTACGTGTACATGACCACTGTGATGTGCAACTGTTCATATCTCTGCATGTGCCATGGTCACATTTCACGGTGGTGTATGTGTATGTCATGTCACATACCCCGTGAGTCCCATGTGGGACGGTATGTTTGAGCCAGGGTGTCCCAGTGGCACAATAGTGATGGTCCTCCACAGTCTGTGTGCATGTAGTGTTTACAATGTCTCTGATTTCATGTGCACAATGGGAGACAGTCTCCACATCCACGTTGTGTGTGCATGGACTTTGATGTTGTGCGTGTGTGTGTCACAGACGTCCATGTCTGTCCTGCAGTGGCAAGTGGGACCACTACCTGTGGGGGTCATAGTTGTTTTGCTGTGGTGTATACATGATACTCCATGTAATGCCAGTGTCCATGTGGCAATACAGGGTCCCTGGGAATGTACCTGTCGTTGAGCTGTGATGCCTGGGGCACATCTGTCCTCACATGTCACTGTGGGGGTGATTGTGACACGGCAGCAGGAGATGGGAACTGTGACACGGCCTCATGATAGCCAATGGGCCAACCTGGGACTTATTGATGCCACTTGTTGGACCGTGATGACAGATGTTGGCCATGTATGTACCATACATGTCCTTACAGAACTGCACACTTCATGTAGTTGTGCCTCATAATGATGTATGTTGGGATATTGAGTGTGTTCAATGCCGCATATGTGGGCTGACTGACAATCTTGCTTACTTCTCCTCTGCACTGCAGGGCTCCTGCTGTCCATCGACCATTCCCAGACCTGGCAACGATGGTGGAACGGGACAGCATCCGACGGTACCGCTTCACCAGGCAGCTGATTGAGGATTTGGCAGTGCAGTTGGCCCCACATTTGCAGCCTGGCCGGCCGTATCCTACAGCGCTGACCCCCAAGGTGAAGGTGATGGCATCCCTACACTTCTTTGCCACCGGTACCTTCCAACATACTGTGGCGACTGCTGGTGGGATGTCACAGACCATGTTGAGCCGTGTGCTCCGCGATGTTTTGGCGGCAATGTTGCTATTCCTGAACCGGTACATCTATTTCCCTAGACTGCGACGACTCACTGACGTGAAGAGTGACTTCTATGCCCTGGGGAGGATGCCGCATGTCATTGGCTCCATTGATGGGACACATGTGGCTTTGGTACCACCACAGGCCCAGGAGCAGGCCTACAGGAACCGCAAGCACTACCACTCGGTCAATGCACTGGTGGTGTGTCTTGCAGATATGACCATCACACACGTGTGTGCCCGTTTCCCTGGTTCAGCACACGATGCCTTTGTGATGAGGAGTAGTCGCATCCCCAGGATGATGGCACAGATGCAGAACCAGCGTGCCTGGCTTGTCGGTGTGTACTGACTTTGTGCCATTGTGTGTGATCTGATCTGTAGTATTCCGCCCACTTTTCCAAGTCAGCTAATGTGCACTTGTCTGTCCGTAGGTGACTCGGGATACCCCAACATGCCGTGGTTGCTGACACCCCTCAGGAACCCTGTGACACCAGCCCAGATGCGCTACAATGAGGCACATGGTCGGACCAGGAGAGTGATTGAGCGGACATTTGGTCTCCTGAAGAGCCGCTTCCGCTGCCTGGACAAGACCGGAGGGTCCCTCCCATATGCCCCTGCGAAAGTGTGCAAGATTATCATCGTCTGCTGCATGCTCCACAACCTGGCAGTGCGGAAGGAGTTGCCTCTCATCCAGGATGACAATGACCAACATCCACCACCTGTGGAGGATCCTGGCCTGGACCACGATGCCAGTGATGATGATGATGATGATGAGGGTGATGTCCGCACACAGCTCATCACCAACTTCTTTAGCTGAATGTGAGTATCCTGAGGTGTCATGTCAATGATGTGAGTTGGCATGATATGTGTAGGTGGTGCTCTGGTGCTGTTGGAGTGTGTCCATGGGCTACTTGACTGGATGTGTGTTGCGATGTGTGCTTACAGGTGGGCTGTACTCCCCAACAGTGTTGACATGCTAACTTGGTTCTGGGTGGGTATCTTGTAACATGTATTGTGCATGAGTTTTGCTGTTCTGTCCTGTTCTCCATTGCTTTTGACTGTGTGTCATTTCTGTCCTTCACAGGGTACTTTCAGATTCGTTTGGTCAACTGTGTCCACCGACGACGTGATTGCACTTCCAGGGTGGTAGCTGTTGTGTCCCTACAGGTGATGTGCGCCACACCCATGGACTTCCTTCCGTCTACAGTTGTTGACTGTGTGCCCGCTGCCAGGTGGGATTACCTTGCATCTGTAGTGGTTACGACAACATGTTGCAACTGTGTAAAAACCTGTGCTTCACTTTGTGATGTGCGTTGTCTGTGGTCACACATTTGACTGCCATTTGCTTACTGCACCTGTGGGCTACTTGACTACAACTGGGAATGGGTGTGGTGTCTGTGCATTGCACCGTCTTCCCTGGCAACATCAGTGTAGGCAATGAGTCAGATGGCCTAGGTGTGTATGTGTTGTGTAGCCCTGGTGGTGTGTCTCCCTCATATGTGTCACGTTGCCTTTACTCACATGCCTGTGTTGTACTTGCTGTTGCAGTTCACATACACAGTGTAATTTTGCAGTTCATCATCCCCATAACAGCACCCATGTTGGAATCACAACAGAGGCAAGTATGGTGTATTAGTGTGTTTATTGTGATACATTTGTGTGAATAGTGCATAGGATGGGTAGTGCTATACATAAATCTTGCAATCAGAAGTTCCTAGGTGAATTGAAAGTCCTGGTAGACAAAATCCCCAGTATCGGGGCCACAGTTGTCTGAGACATTGGTCCAACTTGTACTCCCCATGCAATGTGTGGGAGTAGTGTTGCCGTCAACAGGGTGAACAGTCTGTGCACAAAGGTGAACATCCAGAACAGGTTCAGGCTTCCTGGGAGTTGCGCTTGGCCATCGGCCTCTCACTTGCCCCTCCTCGGATGACCCCTCCTCTTGGGGGGGGCCCTCAAGTACAGGCTGCTGCGGTGCAGGGGACTCTCCGCCAGAGTCATCCTCCCTCCCTGTGGCAGTTGCAGTTTGTTCAGCACCAGATGTTGTTGGCACACAGGGAGGTGTGGACTGGTTGCTGTACATCTGGCGGAGGCATTGTAAAATGTCCCTGTGCACCGCCGTCATCTCATGCAGTGCATCCCACTTGAACTCCACGCGGGACATGTGTGAGTCCACGCGGGACATGTGTGACTCCACGTGGGACATGTGAGAGTCCAAGCGGGCATGATGGGCAGCCTGCTGCTGTTTCATGTCTCTGAGGAGCCCCACTACCTGGCTGAGATCTCCGGTGCTGGATTGGTACGCATCAGCTATGCGTACCAGTTGTGGGTCATCATGCACACCAGCAACCTCTGCAAGCAGCGACCTCTGTCTCCCACCCCTCCCACCACCCCTGCTGACATGTGCAGTGCGTGCAGTGGCACGCACAGATGACCCTGGTCCACCTTGGGGGTTGGTGGTGGTGGTGGTGTCCATGGCCCCAGGTTGGTCCAGGGTCCCTGTGCTGGTGTTGCTCCTTGTTCTGTCCATGTCGGCAGGGATGGTATTTGTGGTGACAGTCGTTGGAGGGGTAGGTGCAGGGGGTGCAGCTGGTGGTCCTGCTGGTGCTGCAGCTGGTGGTCCTGCTGGTGCTGCATGTAGACTTGCACCGGATGTGCCAGGTTGGTCTTCTTCATCCGAGGAGGGCAGAGGCTGTACGACACCAGTGAGCTCCGCATCCTCTTGAGCCTGGGACCGGGACTCCTCAGCGTCTGCTGCTGTGTCCGCATCATCACCTGTTTTTGGGAGACACACACAATGTATGTTATGTTTCTGCAAGCATCAATGGTTGACACACCTGACAGTTGTGACTGTGCCTCTGGGTGCGGGCCTGTACATTGCATTGTCCTAAGTCGTCACAGTCAGGGGTTGATTTTGGTGTGGCACATTGTCCTGCATTATTTGGGCATTTCTATGTATTTGTTGGGGTGTGAACATGGTCTGCATTGGTTGTATTTGGTTGACAGCCGGCCCTCCTTCCCACCCAGCCAGTCAGTTATCCCACCATGGACTGTGCTTGCATTGCAGGGAGTGGAAGTTGTCTCTCAGGATGTCAGTCAGTGGTGTCCTGCTGTTTGTTGGTGCACAGTTCCCAGCAGGGCCTTGTGCTACCCGCAGCAGTAGCCAGTGTCAGCCATCTTGTGAGTCCTTCTCCACTCCCTGTGATGTGAGCATGGTTCAGGTTGGTATTGATGGGACAGTTGTGCGGGTGAGCTATGTCTGTGACTGTGACTCCCATCATGCTATTGCCTCCACTCCACTTGCCAGCATTCCCATACTTACTTGCTTTTGTGGGGAGTTCAGTGTGTGTGGGTGTGAGGGCAATGGCAAGATGGCTGACAGTGGTGTCCTGCTGTTGGTTGGTGTGCAGTTCCCAGCATGCCCTTGTGCTCCCCACAGCAGTAGCCAGTGTCAGCCATCTTGTGAGTCCTTCTCCACTCCCTGTGATGTGAGCATGGTTCAGGGTGGTGTTGATGGGACAGTTGTGGGGGTGACCAATATCTGTGACTGCCACTCCCATCATGCTATTGCCTCCACCCCACTTCCCAGCATTCCCATACTTACTAGGTTTTGTGGGGAGTTCAGTGTGTGTGGGTGTGAGAGCAATGGCAAGATGGCTGACAGTGGTGTCCTGCTGTTGGTTGGTGTGCAGTTCCCAGCATGCCCTTGTGCTCCCCACGACACAGCAACAGTGTCAGACATCTTTGATGGGCCTTTCCACTCTCTGTGGGATGTGCATGCGTGAGTGTGAGCTTGCTGGGCCATGTGGTGGGGGATGTAGAGCTGTGACTACGACTCCCATCATGCTATTGCCTCCAACCCCCTTCCCAGCATGCCCATGCTTCCTTCCTTTTGACTCTGCTTCCCTGTGGGGTGGGCTGGCTGTGCTGTCAGGATGGCTGGGAGTGTTGTCCTGGCAGTTGTTTGGCTAAAAGTCCCAAGAGTGTCCCTGTGCTTCACACAACATAACCCAGGGTGGTGGTTCTTTGTGGGATCTTGAGTTAGGATGGGAGGCATTGCATTCTACCAGGTGGGTTCTGTGGAGTTTGTGTTGAGGGGGGGGTGTGAGGGGAGGTGCTTGTGACTATGGTCAGTGCTGCAAGTCCTCCTTCCCACCCAGCCAGCCAGATATCCCACCATGGTACGTGCTTGCATTGCAGGGAGTGCAAGTTGTCTCTCAGGATGTCAGTCAGTGGTGTCCTGCTGTTTGTTGGTGCACAGTTCCCAGCAGGGCCTTGTGCTCCCCACAGCAGTAGCCAGTGTCAGCCATCTTGTGAGTCCTTCTCCACTCCCTGTGATGTGAGCATGGTTCAGGGTGGTGTTGATGGGACAGTTGTGGGGGTGAGCTATGTCTGTGACTGTGACTCCCATCATGCTATTGCCTCCACCCCACTTGCCAGCATTCCCATACTTACTTGCTTTTGTGGGGAGTTCAGTGTGTGTGGGTGTGAGGGCAATGGCAAGATGGCTGACAGTGGTGTCCTGCTGTTGGTTGGTGTGCAGTTCCCAGCATGCCCTTGTGCTCCCCACAGCAGTAGCCAGTGTCAGCCATCTTGTGTGTCCTTCTCCACTCCCTGTGATGTGAGCATGGTTCAGGGTGGTGTTGATGGGCCAGTTGTGAGGCTGAGCAATATCTGTGACTACCACTCCCATCATGCTATTGCCTCCACCCCCCTTCCCAGCATGGCCATGTTTCCTTCCTTTTGACTCTGCTTCCCTGTGGGGTGGGCTGGCTGTGCTGACAGGATGGCTGGGAGTGTTGTCCTGGCAGTTGTTTGGCTAAAAGTCCCAAGAGTGTCCCTGTGCTTCACACAACATAACCCAGGGTGGTGGTTCTTTGTGGGATCTTCAGTTAGGATGGGAGGCATTGCATTCTACCAGGTGGGTTCTGTGGAGTTTGTGTTGACGGGGGGTGTGAGGGGAGGTGCTTGTGACTATGGTCAGTGCTGCAAGTCCTCCTTCCCACCCAGCCAGCCAGATATCCCACCATGGTACGTGCGTGCATTGCAGGGAGTGGAAGTTGTCTCTCAGGATGTCAGTCAGTGGTGTCCTGCTGTTTGTTGGTGCACAGTTCCCAGCAGGCCCTTGTGCTCCCCACAGCAGTAGCCAGTGTCAGCCATCTTGTGAGTCCTTCTCCACTCCCTGTGATGTGAGCATGGTTCAGGGTGGTGTTGATGGGACAGTTGTGGGGGTGACCAATATCTGTGACTGCCACTCCCATCATGCTATTGCCTCCACCCCACTTCCCAGCATTCCCATACTTACTTGCTTTTGTGGGGAGTTCAGTGTGTGTGGGTGTGAGGGCAATGGCAAGATGGCTGACAGTGGTGTCCTGCTGTTGGTTGGTGTGCAGTTCCCAGCATGCCCCGGTGCTCCCCACGACACAGCAACAGTGTCAGACATCTTTGATGGGACTTTCCACTCTCTGTGGGATGTGCATGCGTGAGTGTGAGCTTGCTGGGCCATGTGGTGGGGGATGTAGAGCTGTGACTACGACTCCCATCATGCTATTGCCTCCAACCCCCTTCCCAGCATGCCCATGCTTCCTTCCTTTTGACTCTGCTTCCCTGTGGGGTGGGCTGCCTGTGCTGACAGGATGGCTGGGAGTGTTGTCCTGGCAGTTGTTTGGCTAAAAGTCCCAAGAGTGTCCCTGTGCTTCACACAACATAACCCAGGGTGGTGGTTCTTTGTGGGATCATGAGTTAGGATGGGAGGCATTGCATTCTACCAGGTGGGTTCTGTGGAGTTTGTGTTGAGGGGGGGGTGAGGGGAGGTGCTTGTGACTATGGTCAGTGCTGCAAGTCCTCCTTCCCACCCAGCCAGCCAGATATCCCACCATGGTACGTGCTTGCATTGCAGGGAGTGGAAGTTGTCTCTCAGGATGTCAGTCAGTGGTGTCCTGCTGTTTGTTGGTGCACAGTTCCCAGCAGGGCCTTGTGCTCCCCACAGCAGTAGCCAGTGTCAGCCATCTTGTGAGTCCTTCTCCACTCCCTGTGATGTGAGCATGGTTCAGGGTGGTGTTGATGGGACAGTTGTGGGGGTGAGCTATGTCTGTGACTGTGACTCCCATCATGCTATTGCCTCCACCCCACTTGCCAGCATTCCCATACTTACTTGCTTTTGTGGGGAGTTCAGTGTGTGTGGGTGTGAGGGCAATGGCAAGATGGCTGACAGTGGTGTCCTGCTGTTGGTTGGTGAGCAGTTCCCAGCATGCCCCTGTGCTCCCCACAGCAGTAGCCAGTGTCAGCCATCTTGTGTGTCCTTCTCCACTCCCTGTGATGTGAGCATGGTTCAGGGTGGTGTTGATGGGCCAGTTGTGAGGCTGAGCAATATCTGTGACTACCACTCCCATCATGCTATTGCCTTCACCCCCCTTCCCAGCATGCCCATGTTTCCTTCCTTTTGACTCTGCTTCCCTGTGGGGTGGGCTGGCTGTGCTGACAGGATGGCTGGGAGTGTTGTCCTGGCAGTTGTTTGGCTAAAAGTCCCAAGAGTGTCCCTGTGCTTCACACAACATAACCCAGGGTGGTGGTTCTTTGTGGGATCTTGAGTTAGGATGGGAGGCATTGCATTCTACCAGGTGGGTTCTGTGGAGTTTGTGTTGACGGGGGGTGTGAGGGTAGGTGCTTGTGACTATGGTCAGTGCTGCAAGTCCTCCTTCCCACCCAGCCAGCCAGATATCCCACCATGGTACGTGCTTGCATTGCAGGGAGTGGAAGTTGTCTCTCAGGATGTCAGTCAGTGGTGTCCTGCTGTTTGTTGGTGCACAGTTCCCAGCAGGGCCTTGTGCTCCCCACAACAGTAGCCAGTGTCAGCCATCTTGTGAGTCCTTCTCCACTCCCTGTGATGTGAGCATGGTTCAGGGTGGTGTTGATGGGACAGTTGTGGGGGTGACCAATATCTGTGACTGCCACTCCCATCATGCTATTGCCTCCACCCCACTTCCCAGCATTCCCATACTTACTTGCTTTTGTGGGGAGTTCAGTGTGTGTGGGTGTGAGGGCAATGGCAAGATGGCTGACAGTGGTGTCCTGCTGTTGGTTGGTGTGCAGTTCCCAGCATGCCCCTGTGCTCCCCACGACACAGCAACAGTGTCAGACATCTTTGATGGGACTTTCCACTCTCTGTGGGATGTGCATGCGTGAGTGTGAGCTTGCTGGGCCATGTGGTGGGGGATGTAGAGCTGTGACTACGACTCCCATCATGCTATTGCCTCCAACCCCTTCCCAGCATGCCCATGCTTCCTTCCTTTTGACTCTGCTTCCCTGTGGGGTGGGCTGCCTGTGCTGACAGGATGGCTGGGAGTGTTGTCCTGGCAGTTGTTTGGCTAAAAGTCCCAAGAGTGTCCCTGTGCTTCACACAACATAACCCAGGGTGGTGGTTCTTTGTGGGATCATGAGTTAGGATGGGAGGCATTGCATTCTACCAGGTGGGTTCTGTGGAGTTTGTGTTGAGGGGGGGTGAGGGGAGGTGCTTGTGACTATGGTCAGTGCTGCAAGTCCTCCTTCCCACCCAGCCAGCCAGATATCCCACCATGGAACGTGCTTGCATTGCAGGGAGTGGAAGTTGTCTCTCAGGATGTCAGTCAGTGGTGTCCTGCTGTTTGTTGGTGCACAGTTGCCAGCAGGGCCTTGTGCTCCCCACAGCAGTTGCCAGTATCAGCCATCTTGTGAGTCCTTCTCCACTCCCTGTGATGTGCGCATGGTTCATGGTGGTGTTGATGGGACAGTTGTGGGGGGCAATATGTGTGACTACGACTCCCATGATGCTATTGGCTACACTGACTTGGCCAGCATACACAGAATTCCTTCCTTTCAGTGGTCTTCACTGTGTGTTGGTGTTGTTGTGGTGGCTACATGTCTGGATGTGTTTGTTAGTTCTATTTGTGCCACTGCCTAGCTGTAGTTGTAGTTGTGTTTGTACATGTGATGGCACGGTTGAATGTAACTTTTTTGATGGCATGTGTTGTGTTTATCTGACTGACATACACATTTTGGGATGATTCTGTTCTGGTTGCTGTGTAATTGCTATGAGTGCATGGTTTGACTCTCCCTTGACAGTGATGTGTGTGTGTATTGTGGCAGAATATTGTGTACATTTGTTGTGTACTCACCAGGCTCTGGGATGTTCTCTAGTCCATATACGCTCACTGGCGGAAGGATGGCCCGCACCTTCTCCTCCCAGGGCCTGAGGTATACTGGCTTGGCAGGAGGGCCACTGCCGGTGTATTGGCTCAGGAGGTAGTCTTTCTTGAGCAGGTCCCGTACCCTCCTGCGCACGTCATACCACCTGTTCTGGATGTCGGTCTTTGTGCGCAGACATGGTGATTGTGCGTTCACCCTGTTGATGATCCTCTCCCACATCTTGGTTTTCTGGGAGATGGGGGTCTGTTGGACCAGTGTGCCAAACAGCTGTGGCTCTACCCTGAGGATCTCGTCTACCAGGACTTCCAATTCACAATCTAGGAACTTGTGATTCTTCTTGGGGGCATGGTGATGGGTGGTGATGGTGAGTGATGTGTGTGTTGGTGTGCAGGTGAGGGTGTGTGAGTGTGTGTTTTGCTGGGTGTATGTGAGGTAGGTATTTGTTGGTGTGCTGATGGTGTGTGGCTTGTGTGAGGGATGAGCTGTGGGTGTGTGGTTGCTGTCTCTTGGGTGCTGGCAGTGGAATGGCATTTGCAAAGGATCATGGTTGTGATTTGTGTCCTTTATATGGGTGGGGTTGTGGGTGTGCTTTGTTCTCTGTCCCCACCCCCCCCCCAGTATTTATTGGCTTTGTAATTGCTTGTTTGGCCTTTTTTGTGTGATTTTTCCTTTGTACTGTCTGTGCATGTTGGAAACGTTCTTGTGACCGAGTCGGACCCTGCATTTGTCTCGTGCGGTGTTCTCCGTTTCGTTCACGCTGTGTTTGTGCAGTTTTCTATGCTGCGTACGCGTCGGTCGCGGTGTTTTGTGTTACTTCGGCTCGGTTTTGTATGCGTGTCGGTCGTACGGCTTGTCCTCCGTCCGACTCGGTCGTGGTTTTCGCGCCTTGCATCGTACTTTGCGGTTTGGAGTTCGCGTGTACGTTTCGGTCGGATTTGTTCCGGGTGCGTGCCGGTCGGTTCGATTCGCGTGTTTTTCCGGCCGGATTGCTGTTTTCCGTGCGGCTCGGTCGTTCGGCTTGGGTTCTGTACGTGTCGGTCGGATTTTGCACGCTTTGCATCGTACTTGGCGTGTCGGGCGCCACAGGTACGTGTCGGTCGGTATAAATTCCGGCTCCGAGTCGGTCGGTGCTTTTTCCGGCCCGAATCGGAATCGACCCCTAGGTGTAGCTGTACACCGAGGTGCAGAAGTAGATTTACACTTGAGCAAATTTACTTTTGTGAATCAGTCCCGAAATGTGCATGATAAATCTTTCAACAGCATTTTAAAGTAAAGCAGATCTGTCTGTTTCCTCACATAATATAGGAATAAAAAAGTACAAAAATAAAAGACCAGATGTACTAACATTTGATTCACAATAAGTGGATGCAATTGTGCAATACTGTGATTTTGCAAACAGACCTCAGTAATAGCAAGTTGCTTAGCAAAATAGGAAATTAGAGGTGGCAGAAAGAACTGCCTCATTACTATTCATTATGTAGGTCGCAAATTAAGACTCCCTCCGAATGGCTACCTTCACAGGGATGGTGGCCTGCAAGGAACAGCAGACCACCAGCCCTGTGAAATTATATCAAAACTGATTTTCTTTAGAGCAGTTTGTGTTTCTTAAAGGTAAGTGGCTGCTTTAAAAAAAAATGTCCTCCCATTTTGAAAATATTCACTGAGAGCAGGTAGTGGTCCCTTGGACCACTGCATACTCCCCCGGCAGCTGTCACCATGATTCCCAAAGAGGAAGGATTACAAAAGGGACTTTTTTTCCTGTGCAAACCAGTACCACCCCAACTTGAGAGTTGTTAACAGGCCAATGTTTGGCAATGGTAATTCCGGTCGTTACCAACTGACACATCACTTACCGATTAGCAATTTGGAAGGAATGCTCAAAACATGCCCCTTACAAATTGCAAATAAGTCATGATTTCTAAAATAATTTAGTGATTCAGTAAAATCTTTTCTGAATTGCTGAATTGGTTTAGCACTTTAGAAAAAGCTCTTTATCAGTCACAAGCTCCCTGAGTTAGCGAATTGAAGAGATTGTGACCGGTTAAAAGCTTTGTAAATCTGGTCCTAAGATCAACACTTCTTCAAGGTAAAATAATTTTTAAGAGTATAAAAGTTTGATTCCAAATATGTCTTCAAGATTTAGGGCCTTATTATGAATTTGGCAGTCTTGGAGTGGGGCCGCCACGCTGACGTATTGCTCCGAGACCACCAAAGACTTTAAAAAAACGCCCGCAAGAGTATGACTTTTAAAGTCTCTAATGGGCAGTTCTTTGGCGGTCCCACGCCAGTGCCTTTGAAAAAGGCGCCGCAATGGGAGCATCAAAGGCAGTTTCTGCAGGGCATGGACTGTAAAGTCCATGCCCTGCAGAAACTGGGGGTGCATGCAGACAGGGAGGCACAACATGTGCCCCCCTACATGCACACCATGGCTCAGAGTCACAAGTGGGTCCTGTAGGTCCCCCTTTGATTCCTCACTGCCACTCTTTTCATGGCGGTCGCATCGCCATGAAAAGTGTGGTTGTGAGGAAATTTGTAATATCCTTGGCTGGTCTGCAGTGGACCCGCCAACCATACTGCGGCCTCAGGACCACCGCAACACTGCCAGGGATCTCAGATCCCTGGCAGTTGCTGTGGTGCCAATGTGGTCCGACTGCCCAAGTTGTGATGGGGCAGTTGGACCGCCGGAGCGGCAGTGCCCGCACTGCCATTGTGGCTACGGCAGTCCAAGAAGATGCAGTAGTCATAACAAGGCCATTAGCATAAGTCCACATTGTAGCTTCCACTTACAAAGACACTTTCAAACAGATAACAAGAAATCTCTGCAAGTTCTGCAATCAAGGTCGTGGCTGCAGATTACAATCTTGATTGCATGGCATGGACGCAGTGAACCACAAGGAAACTTATACCTGATAACTTCAGAATGGTCACCACCATTTCCAAACAATGTGAGTGAATTTATGGGAAATATAGTTTGCATTTGGGCACCCATAGGTAATGTGCTCTCCACAGATGCAAAGCATTTCTTAAGGTGGACCACATTGAAGCACCACTGCCATCCTTTCCTCTACGGAATTAATTGAGGACCGGTGACTTTGGAGTAATGCCCTTGTGCCCCAGCCAAGCTCTGGAAGATAAGCCATAGATCACGACAGCAAACGCCTTGAGAAGCAAAGGGGCCCAAGATCAGAATCAACCTGTTTAGAAATGTAAGCTACAATTCAGGCACAAACTATCTAGTCGTTTTCAGGTACCTCACATGATTTGTGGAAGTTGTAATGGGAGTGGCTGATCCGGAGCAGTTCTCTTTCTATCGATTCGATAACAAAACTAGAAACCTGGGGTTTGTGCCTATTAATCCCCCAAATTTGACCTTCTTCCCATGTGTGGGACTGTGAACCTGCAACCAAATGTGATCCACTTAAAGCTGTACCTGTTACCAGGAGCTGCTTCGACTTCATAAGAATCAGGTCTTTCATAGCTATGAAAAGAAACAATACGGCACCTTAACTGTCATGGGATTCCTTGGTATATTCTGACCGCCAGAACATTTCAAAGAACCAAAATGAAATATGGCTATTCTCATAGCATTTCCTGTTGGCATAGGTTTCAACCCTCTCTGGTTGAAAAAAAGTGTAGATTTTATTAACTAATCTGTCATATGTTTTTGCAACATAATATTTTAAAAAGTCTACCGCTACACTTCAACATAAATTATTATCTAATTTAATGTTCACAGGCATTAGAGAGATATCTGACAATGAGAGTAAATATTCTCCAGCAAATGCAATTTGCTGGAGGGATATTTTTACAAGGATGCGTGAGTTTGTAAAATCCCAAAATTTCCTGTTAGTCATCTTTTTTTTTTTTAAACAAAAACATCACATGTTCAAATTAAACATAAAAATGAACTAGTTCACATTGCCACTAAACAGTCAATTAATGAAAAATACAAATCAGCCAGTATTGAGAAATGCTGTCAGTGCTGCAGTGTAGGGTTGTCACTTCTGACATAAAACAAGTTCTATCCAGTTTTATACTTTGGAAAAATTCCCATGACTTATGCATGATCCTCCTTTGGGGAGGTGAGATAATCGGATGGAATGTAAGAATGTGAAATTTTATTGTCATTCCAAGCAACAGAAGCCACCATATGACAACTTGAATAATGTAGAGTAACTTCCCAAAATGCACACATTCTTTTACCTAAGATTGTCTGCTAAAGACAAACTTAAAGGAATTATGGTTAACACCTGTGAATTAAGCATGTTATGTAAAATTAATTGCATTTTACTGGGGGCCTGTGATAAAGAGAGGTCCCTAACTACAAAAAATATTGAGTGCCTCAGATGTGTCTCTTCGATTTATAGGGTAACTTGAAGTGCTGCCCTTACAATACTCCACTTTCTGACTTGTGTCTTTCTGATGCTCTGGAGCTCTCTTTTTTATAATCTGTTTAGAGTCCAGATTCTATATATGAATTTTCTGTGTAGGTTTTTGTGCTCGGCAGCATCAAAGTTTGACATCCTGTTGCTATTCTGCTATGTATGTATGTGCACATACAAAATATGGGGCCAGATGTACGACTATTCCATTTTGCGACTCGCAAAATTGAATGTACTAATGTGTCTCAGACACATTTAGCGATTTCCAAATGGGGTTGCAAATGACCTGCCTCATCAATATTCATGAGGCATTGAGAATGGCCAGCACTTACAAGGATGGTGGCCTGCCGGAGTCAGCAGACCACCACGTCTGTTACTGCTTTTTAGATAAAGCAGATTTTTTTTTTTTTTAAATGCAGCCCGTTTTCCTTAAAAGAAAACGGGATGCATTTAAAAAAGAAAAATGAAACGTTTCAGTTTAATTTTTTAAGAGTAGGCAGTGGTCCGTGGGACCACTGCCTGCTCTTAAAAAATATTTTTGCTGCCCAGCACAAAGGAGAAGGAGTCCCCTGGGGCCCCGTTCCTGGCCCCGTTCCTGTTTGCGACTAGCTTACAACCTACTTGAAGTAGGTGTCAACAGTGATGTTTTGTGACCACGTTTGCTGTCACAAAACAATCGTACATACCAGTACGACTCGCTAACAGGAAGGGACCCCCTTGGCATGCCCCTACCATATAGCGACTCGCAAACCCTGTTTTGCGAGTCGGTAATAGATTACTGACTCGCAAAATAGGGTTTGTACATACCACAATCCTTTTTGGGGGTCGCGAATGGGCTGATTTTCCATATGCGACCGCTAAAACGGGTCGTACCTCTGGTCCATGGCAACTAAGGATGCTGTTTTTTCATCTACAGATGGCAACACATCTAGAAATTGGACGAAAGCCACTAATGCATTTGGAACTGAAGTCTACTTGTTTAAAATGCATTCCATTGTTTTTACGACCAGCCTAGAGTCATGTTTACCTGTCTCGTCAGCCTTGTAGCATCAAAACAATTAATAAAAAATACATAAATACATATAAATATATTTAGGGACTTTGGGGCCTATTACGATGGCGGTCGGAAAACCTCCCCGACCGCCATGGTAGCGGGAAAAGACCGCCCGCATGGACCGCGACATCACGGCCGGTCGAATTACGATGACCCGTGGTCGGAATCCGACTGCGGCGGTCTGATCGTGGGCCTTAACATTGCGGCAGTTGCTGCTGCCCGCAGCACCGCCGCGATGCCGAAAGGAGCATGTCCTGCATTTCCCTGCACCGCGTGGCAGGCACTGCACAGTGCCTGCCACCTGGTACAGGGAAATGTAGGGGGGGACCATGGGTGCCCCCTCAGTGCACCCACACCCCCCCCACACATTGGGGGCCCGCAACGGGCCCCCGGAAGACAATCTCCGCATGCCTTTCCATGGCGGTTTGACGGCTGAGGAAAGGCTGGCTACCACCGGCATCATAATCCTGCCGGCGGAGCCTGCTCTGCACCGCCACCATTATCCCGGTCCTCCTCCGTCTCCCAGGCAGGAGGGCGGATGGCAACCGGCGGAAAAGCGGCGGTCGGTATTTCCCACCGCCATCCTAATTTGACCGGCAGTTTTCTTGGTTGCGATCGCGGGCGGATGTCCACCGCCGGTCCGGCGGACGCCACCGCCGGCCCGGCAGTGGACATCCGACCGCCATCGTAATAGACCCCTTTGTGTCTGCCCCCTTCATCTATTAGTCTGTGTAACTGCCGCTCATATTTTGTGTACTCCCATCATAGCATACAGCATGGGTCAATGGGTCAGCTCACCCCAGCTATTGGCTGTCTTGATTTGTGAGTGACAGCATTTCGCCTGCTCACCTGTGCAGATCCACTGAAAAATAAATGCACTTCATAACCATGGCTAGTGGGACAATGCTGTACTTTGCCAATGTTTTTTTCCCTATTGATTATCTTTTTTTTTTTTTTTTTCTGTCATACTTGTGTCTTTAAACTATTCTTCTGGTTACAGTAATTCAAAGCCTTTTGTACCTTTTCTTTGTGTTGATAAAAAACATGTTTTCTTATGATCTGCATTAAAACTAAAAGGGTTTCTATACATGTACTAAATATAGTTATTTGTCACTTAGTTCTACTATTGTTCTATAAAAATTATATGCAGTTGCCATCTTTATGTGTGATATTTATTTTTTTCTTTGCATTTTTGTAGCATATGCTTGCAATAAAAAAAAAAAAAAATTAGTCAGTGCAGCAGCTCGCCAAGCCCAGCCCTATTGACTTTACCAATGTTTGCTTAATGTTTTTATTTTTTAATTAAATTTGCAAAAAGTGTAAATAGATAGATTAGAATGGATACCTATCATACTACTGCTGGGGGGAAGAAATTGAGCAAGTTATTAGCAACACAAAAAAAGTCATTTCATATGGAAACATGATCCTAACTATAACTCCCAAGTGACGACCGCCACTGGTTTATATATAATTGTTAAATAGTTATTTCAGTATTTTAAAATAGAATTACACTTTTTACTACATATTAAATACAATTTTAAATGCTGGAAAGTGTAAGATTCTTTTTTTGAAATATTGTTTAGAACATATTCAGAAGTTAAATTAATAGATTTAAATTAATGATTTAATAAACATTTAATTTAATAAGCAATTGTGCTTCACCATTTTATTTTACTAGCTCTTGGTTGATAATAACATTTTAAAAATGATTTACTTCAATTTTATACATTAAAATATTTTTAAGAGACTAATAAACAGCCATAATTTCCCTTTTATTTTCTAAAAAGGAGATTTCCACCTATGTGCGAAAAGTTACTAGTAGTAACTTCACATTCATAAATCACGTTGCTGGAGGCTCCATCCCCTGACTTGAGGGGGCGGAGACATGTAAGTCTACACCTAGTGTAAGTCTACATCCGGAAATGGTGAATAGCAAAAAAGTGTAGCTTGTACACCGAGGTGCAGAAGTAGATTTTCACTTGAGTAAATCTACTCATGCAAATTTACTTTTGTGAATCAGTTCCGAAATGCGCATGATAAATGTTTCAACAGTATTTTACAGTGAAGCATATCTGTATGTTTTCTCACATATATAGGAATAAAAAAGTACAAATAAGTCCAGATGTACAAACAGTGGATTCACAAAAAGTGGATGCAATTGTGCAACAACCTTTTGCAAACCCAATATGATTTTGCAAACAGACCTACATAATAATAGGTCGCTTAGCAAAATAGGGGATTGGAGGTTGCAGAAACAACTGCCTCATTACTATTCATTATGCAGTTCACAAATTAAGACTCCCTCCGAATGGCTACCTTCACAGGGATGGTGGCCTGCAAAGGACAGCAGACCACCAGCCCTGCGAAATTATAGCAAAACTGATTTTCTTTACAGCAGTCTGTGTTTCTTAAAGGTAAGTGGCTGCTTTAAAAAAAAGGTTTTTTTCATTTTGAAAAAATTTACTTTAGAGCAGGTAGTGGTCTTTTGGACCACTGCATACTCCCCCAGCAGCTGTCACCATGATTCCCAAAGAAGAAGGATTCCAAAAAGGACATTTTCTCCTTTGCAAATCAGTACCACCCCAACTTAAGAGTTGGTAACTGGTCAATGTTTGGCAATTGTAATTCTGGTCGTTACCAACTGACACATCACTTACCGATTAGCAATTTCGAAGGAATGCTCGAAACATGCCCCTTCCACATTGAAAATAAGTCATGATTTCTAAATCAATTTTGCAATTGGGAAATCTTTTTTGAATTGCGAAATGGGTTTAGCACTCTAGAAAAAGCTCTTTATCGGTCGCAAGCCCTCTGAGTTAGCGAATTGATGAGGTTGTGACCGGTTTAAAGCTTTATAAATCTGGTCCTAAGATCTACACTTCTTCAAGGTAAACTCGGAACCATTACATCAAACTATTAAAGTTTGATTCCAAATATGTCTACAAGACTTAGCATAATTCTACATACTAGCTTCCACTTCCAAAAATGCTTTAAAACAGACAACAAGCAATCGCTAAAGATTTTACGAGTTCTACAAGCAAGGTCTTGGCTGCGTATCTCGATCTCGATTGCATAGCATGGACGCAGTGAACCACAAGGAAACTTATGCCTGATAACTTCAGAATGGTCACCACCATTTCCAAACAATGTGAGTAAATTTATTGGAAATATAGTTCGCGTTTGGGCACCCATAGTTAATGTGCTCTCCACAGATGCAAAGCATTTCATCAGGCGGGCTACATTGTGGCACCACTGCCAGCCTTTCCTTTTGCAGAATGAATTGACTTTGGAGTAGTGCCCTGCGCCCCCGCCAAGCTCTGGAAGATAAGCCATAGATCACAACAGCAAGTGCCTTGAGAAACAAAAGGGACCAAGATCAGAATCAACCTGTTTAGAAATGTAAGCTACAATTCAGGCACAAACTATCTAGTCGTTTTCAGGTACCTCACATGATTTGTGGAAGTTGTAATGGGAGTGGCTGATCTGGAGCGTTCTCTTTCTATCGATTTGATAACAAAACTAGAAACCTGGGGTTTGTGCCTATTAATCCCTCAAATTCGACCTTCTTCCCATGTGTGGGACTGTGAACCTTCAACCAAATGTGATCCACTTAAAGCTGTACCTGTTACCAGGAGCTGCTTCGATTTCATAAGTATCAGGTCTTTCATAGCTATGAAAAGAAACAATAGGGCATCTTAACTGTCATGGGATTCCTTGGTATATTCTGACTATCAGAAAAGTCCAAAGAACCAAAACGAAATATGGCTACTTTCACAGCATTTCCTTTTAGCATAGGTTCGACCCCTCTCTGGTTGAAAAAAAGTGTAGATATTATTAACTACATGGGGCATATTAGCAAGACCCACGTTAAAATTATCGCCGTTTTAGCGGCAGGAAACTGCCGCTAAAGCGGCGATAATGGGCTTGGTAATATGCGCTATAGAATTCCAATAGAAGCCCAGGTTAGATGTCCTGCACATCTAACCTGGGCTTCTATTGGAATTCTATAACACATATTATCAAGCCCATTATCGCCGTTTTAGCGGCAGTTTCCTGCCGCTAAAACGGCGATAATTTTAACGTGGGTCTTGCTAATATGCCCTCCATCTTTCTTATGTGTTTTTGCAGCATAATATTAAAAAAAAAGTCCAGAGCCACACTTCAATATAAAATATTATCTAATTTAATGTTCACAGGCATTAGAGAGATATCTGACAATGAGAGTAAATATTCTCCAGCAAATGTAATTTGCCGAAGGGATATTTTTACAAGTATGGGTGAGTTTGTAAAATCCCAACATTTCCTGTTAGTCATCTTTTTTTTAAACAAAAACATCACTTGTCCAAATTAAACATAAAATTGAACTGGTTCACATTTGTTTGCTGCTAAACCTGTAAATAAATGAAAAATACAAATCAGCCAGTATTGAGAAATGCTGTCAGTGCTGCAGTGTAGGGTTGTCACTACTGACGTAAACCCAGTACTATCCGGTTTTAGACGTTTGAAAAATTCCCATGAGTTATGCATGATCCTCCTTCTGGAAGTTATTATGTGTGAGATAATCGGATGGAATGTGAGAATGTAAAATGTTATTGTCATTCCAAGCAACAGAAGCCACCATATGACAACATGAATAATGTAGAGTAATTTCCCAAAATGCACGCATTCTTTCACCTAAGATTGTCTGTTCAAGACAAAACTTAAAGGAATTCTGTTTAACACTCGTGAATTAAGCATGTTATGTAAAATTAATTGCATTTTACTGGGGGCCTGTGATAAAGAGAGGTCTGGAACTACAAAAAACACGGAGTGCCTCAATGTGGCTTCGATTTATAGGGTAACTTGAAGCGCTGCCCTTACAATACTCCACTTTCTGGCTTGTATCTTTCTGAATGCTCCGTATTTCTCTTTTGTATAATCTATTTAGATTCCAGATCCTATATACTAATTTTCTGGGTACATTTTTGTGCTAGGCAACATCAAGGCTTGACATCCTCTTGCTATCCTGCTATGTATGTGCACATACAAAATATGGCTACTAAGGGTGTTGTTTTTTATCTACAGATGGTAACACGTCTAGAAATTGGACTAAAGCCACTAATGCATTTGAAACTGAAGTCTACTTGTTTAAAATGCATTTAAATGTTTTTAGGACTAGCCTAGAGACAGCTTTAGCTGTCTCACCAGCATTGTAGCATCAAAACAATTAATAAAAAATGCATAAATATATATAAATAAATTTTGGGACTTTAGGTCAGCCCCCTTCATCTATTAGTCTGTTTAACTGCCACTCATATTTTGTGTACTCCGATAGCATACCACATGGGACAATGGGTCAGCTCACCCCAGCTATTGGCTGTCTTGCACTGTGAGTGACAGCATTTCGACTGCTCACCTGTGCAGATCCACTAAAAAAGAAATGCACTTCAGAGCCATGACTGGTGGGACAGTGCTGTACTTTGCCAATGTATTTTTCCCTTTTGATTTTTTTTTTTTAGTTCTGTCATACTTGTGAGTTTAAACCATTCTTCTGGTTACAGCAATTCAAAGCATTTTGTACCTTTTCTTTGTGTTGATAAAAAACATATTTTCCGGTGATCTGCATTAAAATTAAAATGGTTTACATACATGTACTAAATATAGGTACTTGTCACTTAGTACCACAATTGTTCTCTAAAAATGTTATACAGTTGCCATCTTTACATGTGCTATTTATTTTTTTCTTTGCTTTTTGTAGCATATGCTTGCAATAAAAAAATAAAAAATTAGCCAGTCCTGCAGCTTGCTAAGCCCAACCCTATTGACTTTGCCAATGTTTGTTTATAAATATATTTTTTTGTAAGTCAATGTGCAATAAAGTGTAAATACATAGATTAGAATGGATACCTATCTTATTACTGCTGCGGGGAAAGCAAGTGTTCAATTTGTTTCTAAAAGCCAAAAGGAGGAGGAAGAGTGTTGTGCTTGAAGGAGGCAAAGAATGAAGATGAGCACCATTGCCGTCATGCCTTGTGACATGAGGAGGATCTACAACTTGATCAGGTCTGAAAATTCATAACCTGGCTTTCTCAAATTGGAACAAAAATTCCAAACACAGATATGTGAATTAGGGAAATAACTATGAAATTGGCCCCCAGGTAAGTGACATAGTGAAACAGGATCTTGACTTCCTTGCATGCATGTGCTCCCTTTGACTCAATGATATGACTTTTTTTGTTGTTCAAAAACAAATACTATTGTCAGTGTGTAGTAAATTAGGTTCCGGAAACAGGTAAGCAGATTGAACTGTTTATTTCTTCATCTGGGCCATCGCAGGCAGAGCAGCCGCCGCGTAGACCACAACCCAACTGACAACTTCAACGCTCGGTACAGAACACTCACGGAGTGAGGTTCTGCACCGATGAACATTCTTAGGAGAAGAAAGCATAGGCTACTATATGGGTCTTCCCCAAAAACATAAAGATGGAAGGAGGAAGACCAAAAGAGGAAACAGAAAAAAGAGAGGGAGAGAAGACAAAAAGGAAATATGAACAAAGAACAAAGTAAAGTACCTGTAATATAAAAGTTTAGAAACATCTGCCGTAGATCCACCACAAATAAAAAAGGTGGATAAAGATGCCTAAAAAGGAAATGTAACCAAAAGACGCAGCAAAATAAACATATCAAGACCTATAACGTGCTGGAACATTTCTGGTCCTGAAACGGCGTTTCAAGACAGTCTGACTACCAGCTGAGGGACTCCCATGAACACTCACACCACATCCACCAGATACTGCATCAGCAACACCACATTTCACCAAGAAACACTTGTTCCACCACTGTCCATTCCAAAGCTTCACAGAATCGCCCTTGACCTCCACCACTTCAATAGGAGAGCCAAACTTGGAACCACCCTTTCTCACATGAACAGGTTTTTTCACATGAACACAATCGCCAACCATTAACTCAAACTCTTGGACACTCTTCTTAGTATCAAAATACTTTTTTTGCTTTTCTTGAGTAAGACTCACCCGTGTCCTAACACATGCATCTGACCACTTCCCACCTTTGACCCATTTACTCATCCAACTGGGAGAGAAGGTAGTGGTAGCCCTACGTCCCCGCAACAGCTCAAAAGGTGAGACGCCCGTTGTGGAATGAGGAGTGGTGCGATAAAACCAAAGCATGCTCCTAACAGAATTAGCAACCACACACTTATTAGCCAAAGCCCACTGTATACATTCCCCCAGAACTCTATTCATGCATTCAACCAGACCATTGATCTGGGGTTGAAAAAGTGAACTCTTGAAATGCTTGATCCCACTGGTAACAAGAAAATCCTCCACCTCGCTAGCGACAAATTGTGGGCCATTGTTAGTCACTAAACATTTCGGAAAACCTTCTTCCAAGAAAATATCTTTTAACAATTCTACAACTGACTTTGAAGTTACTTCTCTCACAAACTTGACTTCAGGCCACTTAGAGTAGTAGTCCATCATAACCAAGGCAAACCTTGAAGAGGCATCAAGCGCATGGAACGGACCAACAATGTCAAGCCCCAGCTTAACCCAAGGTGCAGAAGGCAATTCATTGGGAGAAAGAGGGGGAGTGCACAACTTAGCGGTCTTGTCACAACTGGAACAAACACCACAAGACGTGACCATTTCTTCCACCTCCCTGTCCATGTTGGGCCACCAAAAAGAGAGTCTTACTCTTTTTTTTGTCATGGTAGCTCCCAAATGTCCTTCATGGGCATGAACAATGATCCCAGATCTCAAACACATAGGAGGAATCAGCTTATCAGTTCTCAAAAGCAAACCATCTTCAATGGACAATTCATCCTCCACCTGTACATATGTTTTGAGTTCAAAACCCAGGTTTCTTTCCCTGGGCCAACCCGTCACCACATACTTCATGACAGTCAACAAAAACATAATTACCAAGAGCCTGCCGCCACACTTGCTCTGTGATCGCACACAATTGTGGAATATCAACAGCAGCGACAATGTACTACTCTTCCTTGTCCTCACCCACGACAAACCCATCCTCCACTATGTCAGAAGAGCGAGAAAGGTAGTCCGCACAACCATTCCTACTTCCCGGAATGTACTCAGGTAAGATATCAAACTGGAGAAGTTTAGACGACAACCGAGCAGTCTGAAGGTGAAACCTTCTCCCCCAAATGTAATTCCTAAATTTCATTACCGCCCACCAGCAAGCCAATAACTCCTTTTCTATTACAGAATATTTTTTCTCAGTAGGAGAGAGAACCCTAGAAGCAAAACCAATGGTCCTGACTTCATCACCTTTAGTCTGGCTCAGAACAGCTCCCACACCAACATTACTTGCGTCCACAGTGACAGTGCAGGGAAGATCAGGATCATAATGCTTCAAAACTTTCGGCAAAACCAGTTGTTCCTTGACCCAATCAAACACACTTTGGCACTCATCACTCCACTCAAATGCAAAACCCTTCATGAGCATTTGTGAAAGAGGTCTCAACTTGGTTGCAAAATCTTGTACAAACCGTGAATAAAATTCACAAAGCCCTAAGAAGGACTTGAGCATTGTCTTATCAGAGGGTGCCTTAGACTTAACAATGGACTCTAACAGGCTAGACTTGGGAAGGATGCCCTGTTTTGTGATTAAGTGCCCCAAATACTCAACTTCCTCCGTAAGAAAGACACACTTGTCCCTGCGCAATACCACCCCATTAGATTGGAATCTGGACAACACCTCCTGAAGAATAACATCATGGGCAGCCCTGTCAGGTGCAAAAACTAAAACATCATCTTGGAAAACAGATAAACCGTCAATCCCCTTAAGCATGTTATTCATAAGGCGCTGAAAAACAGATGCAGCCGACGCAAGGCCAAAAGGCATGAGAACATACTGGTAAGTGCCAAAAGAGGAGACAAAAGCGGTGAGATGTCTGGATTCTGGAGCTAATTCAACCTGGTGGTAAGCAGAGGCCAAATATAGTTTTGAAAAAAACTTTAGCATTCTTCAACCCAGCTAAAAGCTCGTTGATGTTTGGAAGGGGATGAGAATCCACCCAGATCTCCTTGTTTAGGCAGCAGAGATCAACACATACTCTCAATTCACCATTCTGTTTCCGTGCTACCACCAAAGGAGATAGCCACAGAGAAGAGTCAACAGGTTCTATGATCCCCTTCACACACAAAGAATTGAATTCCTTCTCCAAATCATGTCTAATACTAAATGGAACATTCCTGAGCTTGTGTTTGATGGGTCTTGCACCATCTTTCACAATAATCTTGTGTTGGTAATCACAGATCTTTCCTAGTTCACCAGAAAAAACATGAGGAAACTTGTTGAAAATGTCTTCGGGATCGACATTGTCTTGTATTACAAGAACTTGTTCACTGGTCCCAGGTCTAAGTACCATGCCGAATAATCCCTGGTGAAACCATCCTAAAATGTTCAATCCTTTGTGAGCAACATATACTTTCCCAACAATCTTCCTCCCCCTAAATTCCATAATGTCCTCGATGTACCCAGACAAACTGATCTCTCTACCTTCATACGAAACTGCTTTACGATCCGGAGGTAGGAGAAGTCTAGTGGGCCAAGTTTTATCAAAAAGCTCTTGGGTGATCATAGAAATACGAGCACCCAAGTCAACTAATAGTTTCAGAACCTTATCCCCAACCTGGACTTCAACATAGGGATCAACACAAAGTTCAGAATTGCCCACCTTGACTGCTTCGTCTTGTACAACCACGATAATATCTCTAAGCTCTTTAGTAATGGAGTCACCTCCATCACCATGCACATCTTCATCTAAAACACATTTGACAGACGAAGACTGTCTATTTCTACTAGTTTGACAAACCTTAGCAAAGTGGCCTGATTTGTTGCAGATCCTGCAGGTAACAAACCTCGCCGGACATTTATCACCCTTCACATGAGACCTGTACCCACACCTGAAACAGATATTTTGTTGGGTAAAAAATGAGTTAAGCTTTTCACCATAACTCAAACGTGACTTGTCAAACTGGTTTAAAACCTTTGAATCTTTGACTTTGACAGCAGCCACAGCTTCATTGTTTTTAGGTTCAAGTTCCTTTGCCGACAACTGAGATGTCTCAATGCTTTTTGCTAATTTTATAGTTTTCTACAACGTTGGATTGCCCATTGAAAGAAGTTTGTTTTATCATTTTGTCTGTGCAGTGACAAATGAACTGATCTCGCACCAACTGGTCTGCAAAATTCTCAAACTGGCACTCAGAGACCAAACTCCTTAAGGCAGTTATATAAGTGTCAACATCCTCTCCAGAGTTCTGAATGCGCAAAACAAAATTTGTGTCGTAGCACCACTAAGCTAGGTTGGACATCAAATCTGCTTTTGAGTCTTTTAACAGTGTCCTGGTACTCATCAAGAACCTCTTCATTCTCAACAACAGGTGGAGGAAGGTGTTTTAAAATTTCTCTTCCTTCAAAACCCAAAGAATAAAGAAGAAGATATTTCCTTCTTTCAGATCTGAATTGACTGGCCCCAATTGCACCTAGATATGTTTCAAATCCATCAAACCACTGTTTCCACTTAATAGGTGGGTCACCCGGTGTTACCAAGAATGGTGGGGGAGGCGAAACAGTTTGCATTTTGTAAAAAAAAAAATGAGTAGATGACAATTGTATATATAGTTTGTGGATGTGGGACCAAATAAAATTCAAGATTGGTACACAATTACAGACAACGGGACCCAAATGCCCATAAAATGCGAGTAAAAATGTTCAAAAGAAGAAATAACCAAGCAAAACGTGCCTAAACACGCTCAATGGTGCTGATTCATTATACATAAATAATGGTGTCTTTGTGATGCACCTCCCTACCGAAACAGAAGGAGGCAAAGCTTTGTGACATCACAATACAGCTCCGTTCGTGACTTGCTGCTCCTCAAAGATAGGAAATAAAGCCTTTGGAACACAAGGCTTGCGTTTCAATTATGCTGCCAAACCACGTTGCTTGCGTTCCAATTACACTCCCAAACGCTCTCCGTGACTGCGTCAGTACGCCGTCGTCCGACATACGTCACCTAATGTTAGTGAAACGCAGATGTCTTCATGCGTTCCATGTCGTTTTCCGTGCTTCGGAAATGCTGCTCTGCCCCTCACGCTGTGTTGAAGAGTCAGATCACGCCGATCTTGCTGCTCATCACATATGTGCCAATTTTCTTTCGAGTCGCTCACGCCTCAGAACTGCACAGGAACGTAGATCGGCAAGGAGATATCTCGCCAGTCCCAGGCACATACGCAGGTCCGTGTCGATGGCCAAGCACTCGTCGCCAAAGAAGATGTAGTAAATAAGGTTCTGGAAACAGGTAAGCAGATTAAACTGTTTATTTCTTCATCTGGGCCATCGCAGGCAGAGCAGCCGCCGAGTAGACCACAACCCAACTGACAACTTCAACGCTCGGTACAGAACAATCACGCATTGAGGTTCTGCACCGATGAACATTCTTAGGAGAAGAAAGCATAGGCTACTACACAGTGCCCCATAGCTGCATGTGACGCTTGTCTCTAAAACTCATTATAGACAAATCAAGTTTTATATAAGCACTCTGTCTACAGTGACCATCTCCTTTGCCATTATGGACACTATTTCCAGTTCATGACATTCTTTTGACAGTCTAGTGCTTCCTGGGTGTTGTAGTCTTGTTTTATTTGCATTGAACTAATTAGAATAGCACACCTGAAAACCTTTATTTGTAGGTGAAGCTTTCAGGTCCGTGAAGACAATGGGCCCGATTCACAGAACTAACTTAAGACAAAATCCTAAACTTACTACCATTTTGGTATTCACAGAAGGCACTTACTTACTCATTTTGAGTAACTTACTCATTTAGTGTAACTTACTCATTTTGGTATTCACAGAAGGCACTTACTCATTGATGAGTAAGTGCCTTCTGTGAATACCAAAATGAGTAAGTTACACAAAATGAGTAAGTTACTCAAAATGAGTAAGTTACTCATTTTGGTATTCACAGAAGGCACTCACTCATTGATGAGTAAGTGTCTTCTGTGAATACCAAAATGAGTAAGTTACACAAAATGAGTAAGTTACACAAAATGAGAAAGTTACTCAAAATGAGTAAGTGCCTTCTGTGAATACCAAAATGAGTAAGTTACACTAAATGAGTAAGTTACTCAAAATGAGTAAGTAAGTGCCTTCTGTGAATACCAAAATGAGTAAGTGCCTTCTGTGAATACCAAAATGGTAGTAAGTTTAGGATTTTGTCTTAAGTTAGTTCTGTGAATCGGGCCCAGAGTTTGACCTTGAGAGAGGGGTCACCATAGTTCTGTCACATAGCAGAGCAATCGCTTTTTCTTGGCTTTGATAGTACTGTTCTAGTCGTATTTATATCTTTGCCTGCAGAAATATTTATTTAATTTTACCTCATCATCGTCTGTCGAGTTCCCCCTCCACCCGCCCCACCGCTCTTACCTGCACGGGCCGCTCCTGTTTACCTGTATTGTCCTTTCAGCTTCCGTTTGAACCACTCTTTGCAACCTAGAGATATAATTGTGGATGGAGTTGTTATAAAAGATTTTGTCTACGTCAGTCCCAAATATGTGTAAAGGTAATACTAAATAGAATCTGAGCACATCACACAGAAGTTTGTTTAACTTTTGCTCTCTAAATCCTGCATTGGGCACAGAAAGGTCCCCAAAGGTGTATTGCTTAGAGGAGTAGCTGATGAAACACTAGCACCTGGGTCTGAGGTCCCTGAAATCCCAGTGCTGTTATGGCCCATCTTTCTAAGTGGTGTAGAAATACCACTGCAATATTCCTTTATCTCGAATTACTGATACCATTTGTACAAGTAATGTTGAGGTCCTGTAATACAAGATATTCAAAACTGCACTCTGACTGTCCCCTAAAGAATGAGCCCTTACCACATGAATCAGTATTTCCACTCCAGGTTCTTCCTGTAATTCCCCATTTTCAACTGCTTTGGATCCTTGCATTTCACTGGGCTTTGGGCTTATCAAATGTCCAGGTGAGAAATACTGGAAGTACAGTTTTCATGCATAAATTGTAATGCCTGCGTCGACTGGTAACTCCCTAACCGGCCAAATTGGGAATTACTCAGCACTCAGAAGGAGGCACTAACAGACTCACATTTGTATGAGAGGAAGCTATAAAGGACTCTTGTAATCCTTTCAGGCGGAGGTCCAACCCAGTTTGCGGCACGCCATACAATGAGAATTGCAGTGACAGGATGGATCTGCATGTTTGCAGTAAGTACCCCCTACAATGAACACAGCAATAGACACTAAGGCCCACATTTACAAAGGTGTCATGCAGCACAGCGCAACATCCAAAGGTACTGCGCTACATTGCACAACAGGGAAAGAGCCAGAGAGCTCCATATCTACAGAGATATGGCACTCTCCTCCCCTCTCTCTAGTGCCGGTGCAGAATTGTGCTACTGATCCACTGTATCTTAAAGTATTATCGAAGGGGAACGGGAGAAGGAATATCCATGAGGAGCAGAGCTGCTCATGTAAGTAATTCAGGAGTTGCCAGGAGTAGCAGCTTCTCCCCATGGTATGACTGTTATGACCCCTGACACTGCCTTTGTGATCCCTGGAATCCAAGGAAACAGGGGGAAGAGAGGGTGATGCGGATCCACGTTTAGGAGTGCTAAGGGCTTCCCATTTTCTGTTGGAAACCCACCTGCATGTCAGATATGGCCTAGTGCGGCTTTAGTGTTGGCTACAGTGTGCATCACATGGCCAAAAGAGTGCTGCATTCATAACAGCTGAAGGTAGGTCCTGGAGACATGAGTATGACATTGCCCACCCTTGGTCCGCCCTGGGTACCGCTTTCCTGCACTGGAGCTGCATGTGTAGTTTCAGTCACTGGCATTCCACTGCTTTGTGCCCGAGAGTGCCAGTGGCAAAACAGGGACTGCAGGTTGAAATATGGTTCAGTTAACAGGCAGAGACGATAGTCCGCGCGCTCAAGCGGTCTAGTCATGCACTGGCATTGGCGAGAGTGATATGTGGATTCACCCCAGGACCAGGATATGGCATTGGTAAATGAGATTCAATGGAGCAGTGTCTCTTGCGTTTGTTAAGTTTGAGTGATTATAACAGAGATTTGGCTCATGGTGAGCCTGGTTACCACTAAAGAAGCAAGGGAGAAGGTAGGGTGGGCATATTGGATATCCTCAGCAACACATAGACAATGGCCTGCAAATATCGAGTGCATTTATTAAACACCCTGGATGCAATCTTTCAAGGTTCCGCCAAAGAAGACGGCTCAACGCCTATTTTTGCAGAAGTTAAGAGCCTCCTCCAGGGCCAAAGTTGCTGCTCCTCTTGTCTGTCCTCTTCGTCCAAGTGCTTTGGCCTCTACTAGTGCTATTTTCTCTCCCATCTAATGCTAACCCCCCTACTGCTGTCAGGGTGAATGAGAATGATGATAAGCAAGTTCCATCCTCTGTCAAGTACTGTGGATTTTGGATGAGGTTACCAGAATACTTTATGCCACTTACTACGTGGTGCTACATGCCTCTGTTTTCATTTAACACCCTGGTGCATTCTGGGAGTTGTGGTCTTGGTTTACTTCAGTTGATCCAATTAAAATATTACACTTTTTCTTTTCTTTTTTACAGTTTCCGTTTATTACTTTAATACATTGCACTCATAAAACATCTTACATAAAGTAAAATTTAGACTTCGCATCTCCTTACCATTCCACTTTAAGTCCACAACATATTACAATAAATGTGCGTTCGGCATGGCTAAAGTGCAGGAGAAAAAAGAAAGGGCAATTATAAAGTGCTCTCAGTGCCAGTGCTTTTTGTACGTTAGATAAAACACCTCAACACATCATCCTAATTCATCACTCAACCTGACTGCCTGCTATTGAAACATATTCCTTAGTTTCTCAACTGACCATCCCACAATAAATTAAGATAACAGACTCAAAATGTCATAAGTGCATAAAGTGAAAAGGTGCTTTTATACAGTACTCTCTGTTAAAGTGCTTTCCACATAGTGCATAAAACATTGGAAAACTTTAAAAACTTCCTACTCTTCCCTACCATTTTGGCATACAAAATCTCTTTGTTGTAAACTCCAACCAGCTTACTAAACAATATTTGAGAATCGGGCTGGTCTCTTGATTTCCATTGGCTTTTTATCACAGACCAGGCAATTAAGTACCACCAGGCCTGCCTATTTCTTAACCATATGCCCATATGTCTGATACTTCCTAGCAGTATAGCTTTAGCGTCTGGAAAAAACCAAACTCCCAAAACCTTTTGAACAAATTTTAGTACCCCATCCCAATATCTCACCAACCTCAGACGGATCCAAATCATGTGCTCCCCATGTGCCCACCGAGTCACATCTAGGGCAGTTATTTGCAGGGGTATAGTACACTAAACAAGCTGAATACATTTGCATACGCTGAGCATTAAAACGCGAGGCTACAGAACAATCTCCCTCTGCCAAATTCACTCTAACCTCCTTCCTCCGAGCAATCGGAAACATTTCATCAGCCTTTCTATGGCTCATATATAACTAATCTACCCATTGCCTGAACTTTTTCTCTGCATTTTTGTAATCATACACAACCTTCACTCTCCCTTGATTCCTCTACCTGAAGTGGGAGCCATTTCTTTAGCACACTTTGGGGTATATTCACAAGAACGTGTGATAACTACCGCAAGAGTAGCGTAACGCAACTTTCAATATCGCAGCCTAGCGTGGGAAAATAACCCTGTGTCAACGTGGAATTCACAACAAGGCGGTAGCATGCGATAGTCTGCCGAAACCGCAGACAATGTCAGCGATACAACCACCACGATGGAGATAAAAACACAAACCACAACACCAAAAAACACGCGATGGGCCAAAGCGCGATGAGGAAACCAGCGACAAGCAGCGCCAGGCCTGCAACACACACCTGGCAGGCATCAAAAATCACCATAAAAGTAGAAAAAACACCCACACACAAACTGACCAACACTCAAGCACCATGGAGGCAGCCGGAGCAGGCGCAGAGGACGAGTGCAACCCCACAAGCACCCCGGACGACCAGCCTGGGACCTCAGGGACAGGGAAGGGCAAGGACAAGAAGACGAGGAAGACCAAGTTCAGTCCGCAGGCGAACAGGATCATAGTCACGGAGGTGCCGGTTGGAACATTGATAGTTACACGCCTTTACTCTTTGGATTGTGTTCTGTCCCTCTATGTTACGTGTATCCATCTTAATTATCTGTGGCACTGCAACTCGTAACATTTTTACAATATCAAGGGGACTTTATTTTTGCAGCCATTAGCCAAGAGTTTTCATCCCATCACTCCCGTTTCCTGCGTTACTAGCATTTATGTATTTGACGCATGTGTGGCGAGTATTACTCGTTGTCATGACGACAATGTCCATGACCAGTAGACCAATGCGCATGTCCGGGGGAACAGTTCTTTCCTGGGACGCACGCGCACGCTAATTGAATATCCACGCATGCGCTTCTCATGCTAGTTTGACGGGGCATTCCAGAAGGAGGTGCCGCCCCGACACCAATCACCTGTACTATTTAGTCTGTGCCTTGCCACCATGATTCTATCTACGACAGGTGCATGGACGGGGAAGGTGCACTGGAACCGGCACCTGGTGTTAACTTGTAAGTTAGGGATATGTGTGGGTTTAGCGAACAGGGGCTGCCTGGGATTTTAGTATCCTCGGGCGCGTGTTTGTTTATTGATGCATGACTGTTCTCCATGCTGTCTCCTTTTTCAGCCCATCGACACTAGTTATCGGAGCATTTTTCTCTGAGAGTGACGGGTAAGGATGACATACCCCTTGTTAATTTTAGGGGTTATCCCGTCACTATACTACGAGGGTATTGGTATTTACATTTGGCATTTCTTGTGTGGTAGCATGTTGGGGTCACGGAGGTCTCTGCACCGTCCCGACATGCGATTCCCTCACTTGTTATGTAGGGGGCTCCTAGATCTGCCATACTTGTTTAGCTATTTGTAGGGATTGAACTGGGGTTTTCTACACTTTGGCACGTCTCCCGATGCGGATATTTTTTTTGCAGGTCCTTGGTGATACCACATACATGACGCCTAATATTCCTGGTGCTGTTCATTCTCGGATCGCCATTGGACACACTGGGGTTACCCCGTGGGTTTTGTGCTTCGTGTTGGGTGCTTTTGTCTCATGTGTCTTTTGTGTGTGATATGATGTGCACACGATTGTGGCACACTATGATGTATCAAGTTGGACTGATGCACATAACTTGTATTCTATCTTGTCTTTCTCTTCTAGGTTTCCTCAGGAGTGGCTTCTACCATTAATCACACTGTAGGATATACAGTAGTTTGACCCACCCTGACCAACACTGAGGGTATCTGTTTTATACTTATTTTAATCGTGTACATCACTAACCTTTCTGGTTTTTAGTCCTGATGAAGCGCCAATGACCCTTGTGGCAGGCTAGGCGCGAAACATGTCGACTTATTACATCCAGGCACATTGTGCCGGTTGGGGTAATACTTTACCCACGGGGGTTGATTTGAATTTACCTTCTTACAAACAACCTCTGGACATTTTTAATTCACGTTGCACGCATTTTTCTCACCCTCATTAATAGGACCCACACCCCACACACCCGCAGGAACCATCCGGCATTTGCTGAAAAGAACTCCGATAAAGTGACCCTTCGGGGGACCCGCAGGGAATTGCAGCGCCGGCCCTGCGAGGAGCAAATGCCCGATGATGAAGCATGACATCCTTTGGGATGTGTGAGGGCAACAGGAGGCAAGGATTGTTCTTTTCTTCCCTCCCCACCAGTGGGTCCGCGTCAACCTAGGTGTCTCTTTCTTTTCTTCTCTTCTCTTTTGTAAGGTGTGCGGGTAATTTCTGGACCCCCCCCAGGAACAGTGTCCCTTTTTGGTTTGATGTTAACTTTAAGGAGCATGGACACTGGACCGTAACTGGCTCCTAGGTCCCCCCTCTTTCTTTTTTGGTTTATTGATAGCACGGCGGTTCAGCCGAGGGACAGGATTACTTTTCTATCCCTGCTTGTTTCTTTTCTGTTTCTTTTTCTAACATGAGACAAGAACACACATCCTACCCTCTTTTCCCCTTCTTTCCCCCGTTTCTATGTTTATCCCATTTAACTGTGCCGGTTGGAACATTGAGGATAGTTACACGCCTTTACTCTTTGGATTGTGTTCTGTCCCTCTATGTTACGTGTATCCATCTTAATTATCTGTGGCACTGCAACTCGTAAAATTTTTACAATATCAAGGGGACTTTATTTTTGCAGCCATTAGCCAAGAGTTTTCATCCCATCACTCCCGTTTCCTGCGTTACTAGCATTTATGTATTTGACGCATGTGTGGCGAGTATTACTCATTGTCATGACGACAATGTCCATGACCAGTAGACCAATGCGCATGTCCGGGGGAACAGTTCTTTCCTGGGACGCACGCGCACGCTAATTGAATATCCACGCATGCGCTTCTCATGCTAGTTTGACGGGGCATTCCGGAAGGAGGTGCCGCCCCGACACCAATCACCTGTACTATTTAGTCTGTGCCTTGCCACCATGATTCTATCTATGACAGGTGCATGGACGGGGAAGGTGCACTGGAACCGGCACCCGGTGTTAACTTGTAAGTTAGGGATATGTGTGGGTTTAGCGAACAGGGGCTGCCTGGGATTTTAGTATCCTCGGGCGCGTGTTTGTTTATTGATGCATGACTGTCCTCCATGCTGTCTCCTTTTTCAGCCCATCGACACTAGTTATCGGAGCATTTTTCTCTGAGAGTGACGGGTAAGGATGACACACCCCTTGTTAATTTTAGGGGTTATCCCGTCACTATACTACGAGGGTATTGGTATTTACATTTGGCATTTCTTGTGTGGTAGCATGTTGGGGTCACGGAGGTCTCTGCACCGTCCCGACATGCGATTCCCTCACTTGTTATGTAGGGGGCTCCTAGATCTGCCATACTTGTTTAGCTATTTGTAGGGATTGAACTGGGGTTTTCTACACTTTGGCACGTCTCCCGATGCAGATATTTTTTTGCAGGTCCTTGGTGATACCACATACATGACGCCCAATATTCCTGGTGCTGTTCATTCTCGGATCGCCATTGGACACACTGGGGTTACCCCGTGGGTTTTGTGCTTCGTGTTGGGTGCTTTTGTCTCATGTGTCTTTTGTGTGTGATATGATGTGCACACGATTGTGGTACACTATGATGTATCAAGTTGGACTGATGCACATAACTTGTATTCTATCTTGTCTTTCTCTTCTAGGTTTCCTCAGGAGTGGCTTCTACCATTAATCACACTGTAGGATATAAAGTAGTTTGACCCACCCTGACCAACAATGAGGGTATCTGTTTTATACTTATTTTAATCGTGTACATCACTAACCTTTCTGGTTTTTAGTCCTGATGAAGCGCCAATGACCCTTGTGGCAGGCTAGGCACGAAACATGTCGACTTATTACATCCAGGCACATTGTGCTGGTTGGGGTAATACTTTACCCACGGGGGTTGATTTGAATTTACCTTCTTACAAACAACCTCTGGACATTTTTAATTCACGTTGCACGCATTTTTCTCACCCTCATTAATAGGACCCACACCCCACACACCCGCAGGAACCATCCGGCATTTGCTGAAAAGAACTCCGATAAAGTGACCCTTCGGGGGACCCGCAGGGAATTGCAGCGCCGACCCTGCGAGGAGCAAATGCCCGATGATGAAGCATGACATCCTTTGGGATGTGTGAGGGCAACAGGAGGCAAGACTTGTTCTTTTCTTCCCTCCCCACCAGTGGGTCCGCGTCAACCTAGGTGTCTCTTTCTTTTCTTTTCTTCTCTTCTCTTTTGTAAGGTGTGCGGGTAATTTCTGGATCCCGCCCCAGGAACAGTGTCCCTTTTTGGTTTGAGGCGTCAAAAATCACCATAAAAGTAGAAAAAACACCCACACACAAACTGACCAACACTCAAGCACCATGGAGGCAGCCGGAGCAGGCGCAGAGGACGAGTGCAACCCCACAAGCACCCCGGACGACCAGTCTGGGACCTCAGGGACAGGGAAGGGCAAGGAGAAGAAGACGAGGAAGACCAAGTTCAGTCCGCAGGCGAACAGGATCATAGTCACGGAGGTGATGGAACACCATCAACAACTCTTCGTCACCTCCAACGTGTCATTGGGCACCAAAACTGGAATATGGCGGGACATCGTTGACAAGGTGAATGTCGTCGGAGAGCACAAGCGGACAATGGACAAGGTCAAGAGGCGATGGAATAACATCAAGCGGAAGACCAAGGAGAAACTCAGCGCCAACCAGAAGGCAGCAACGCAGACCAGAGGTGGGGGCCCAGCGCCACAGCTGGAGCTGGATGACATGGAGGAGCTGGTGTCGACAGTCATCAGTATGGAGACTGTGGCCGGAGTCGGGGGACCGGACACTGCTCGACAGGACACAACACAACCGCAACAGGGTGAGTGACCACCAGGTACTGGGGGGATGGGTGGAGATGGCCACAATGGCACACATGCACAAGCAAGCAGGGCACAGTGCACACCCACAATGACCCTGGCTCCTCGCCCAGACCCACAGACTGCCACAATGTACAATGCCATGCTGTCTGAATGTCAACCTGTACCATGCGGCTACATACATGTGGACACATTGTAATACACCATCTCCCCTTCACATCGCAGGGGCATTGTCAACACCCCCTGCAGAGCAGTCACAGCCACTCTTCACTGATGACGAGGAGAAGGACAACACCAGCATCGACACCCAAACCATCCAAGACATCATTGACCTCATCCGCCAGCCACCTCCAGGATCAGGGCAGCCCAGCTACATCGATGAGACCCCACCCATCACCCAAACCACCCAGCAGGAGGCACCCACAGCCCCGGCACCCTCCCAAGTCCCCCAGGAACAACAAATGGCCTTCCAACGCCGTGTGCTGGAGGGCCAGAGGGAGACGGCTGAGCAGGTGCGGGTGGGGTTCGACCTCATGGCTACCAAACTGGACGCCATCCTTGGGTGTCTATGTCCACCCCATGGTCTCCAACAAGCCCTGACTGACATCGCTGGAGTCATGACGTGGAGGGAAGAATACCTGTCCGCCCAGAGTGGCTCCAGCGATGCCAGTCGTGAGCTGGCACACATGCGGAGGCTCATGGAGGACATGGTGCGGATGGAGGCGGAAAGGATGGCAGCCACCGCTGCACATCAGCAAAATGTAGCTGGGATCTACCAGGCCCTGCATGTCCTCATCATGGCATTGCTGCCACAAGGCGTGGCGATGATGAATGCTGCTGCCCCCACACCATCCACATCTCCGCCCCCTGGTGTGTCAGTGCCTCCCAGTGCAGCAGGCGTATCCACTCCGGCCCCTGATGTGTCACTGCCACACAGTACAGGCGACAATCCTCCTCCGGCCCCTGATGTGTCAGTGGCACACAGTGCCGCAGCCGGTACTGCAACACCCACAGGTGGGGCAGAATACACATCCGGGGACGAGGACGTGGATGGGATGGGATTGAGATCAGAAGGAGGTACTAGCATTCATTTCCGCCACCCTCCCTGTTTCTGCTTGGTGCCGCACATGGCCTCAAGACCTACCACTGACCCCCGATACACTCCGATGCACTCACCTTGGACAGCGACATGGACTGCCACATCCTGTTTGATGACCATTGACACAGCGGACAGACTGCGGACAGTACCCTTCCTCTTCCGCAGGACAGGTCATCCCCGGATGGACACTGGCTGGCCCTCCACAGGCCCATATTGTGTAGTGTGCTTGGCATTGCCCTGCACCACTCCAGCTGCTTGACTGCACTGTATGTGCAAATAAACATCCAGTGACGCACTGCTGTGTAACGTCTTACGTCATACATGTATGGATGTGTGGAATGAATGTGGGAACAGTGCCTTCCCTTGCGTCAATGATGTTCATCCTGTGGGATGCCAGTCAGAGGGTGCGACATTGCATTTTGTGTACCGGGTCCCGTGAACACTACAACAGGGACACACGCATCAGTCACTTCCTTGTCCGGACATGGACTGGACCACGCCCAGAGCCCACGAGTCATTGTTGCAAGCCCTGCGCTGGTCCGGCGTACGGCAGGCCAGACCACTCCGCTAACACCCCGAGGGGGGGGCCCTCATTGCTACCCGTCACAGCCGTACTCGCTGGTGGTGTGCAGGTCACTGGGCTAGTTGTCAGCATGTCACAGCCACTCCCTGAGGGCAGGTTTTCACACACACCACACCCATCCGGCACAGGCATCACAGGCCATGTGACTCCGCCAACATAAGCGGCCGACGAAGTCACATTCCCCTCTTCCGGTGGTGACTGGAAGATGGACGCTCCATGGTTCTCACTCATATAGGGCCCATGAGTTGTTGCGCACAGGGTTAGTGGCATCCGAGGCCTTGTGGACGGCATGGGCCTACCACCACGTGGCGCAGACTGGGGTTGCACAGGGTTAGTGGCACACGGGGCCTTGCGGTCGGCACAGGCACCCCGCCACAGGACGGTGACTTTGGGTGCACTGAGTCAGTGGCACCTTTAGCTGCTGATCGGGTGTGCAGCCTGCAATGATGCCCCGTCCCGGCGGTCCGGACAGCTCAGGTTTTGTGTGCCCTGCTGGACCGCAGTGTAGGCCAGAGCCAGCGGGCAGCGTGGGCCTACCGCCACGTGGCGTCGCTTCCGGGATCCCAGAGTTGGTGGCCAGCCTGCGATGGTGCCGGGTGCACTGGTATGTCCTCTGCCATGGAGTAATCAAGACCCAGCACCAAACGTGAGACCTGGTGGCCTGCCAAGCGGGGCTGCATGATGTGGAGGGTGCCATGTCCGCTGGCCCCGGGCTTGTGGCTTGCAGCGGCACGTGGTGGGACCTCCTGTCTACGCGCCGGTAGCGGAGGGTGAGCATTGAGACCTGGGTGTGCATGGGCGGGCATGCTCCGATGGGCGGCGGGAGGGTTGGGGTGCCTCTGCCTGGGTGTGCATGGGCGGGCAGGCGATGTTGTCTTGTGCAAGTGTGTGTACTGTGCCAGTCATGTATCTGGGCTCTGTTTCAGCTGACGACTCTGACTCAGATGTGTGACCTGGTGTCCTGCTATACATACCGGCACGTGGTTGGAGACACACCGGTGGCAGCAGGTGAGCAGTGTGGCCTGGGTGCGCAGGGGCGGCACGTTCTCTCTCTCTCTCCCTCTCTTCCTCTCTCTCTCTCTCCCTCTCTTCCTCTCTCTCTCTCTCTCTCTCCTCTTCTCTCTCTCCCTCTCTTCCTCTCTCTCTCCTCTTCTCTCTCTCTCTCTCTCTCTCCCTCTCTTCCTCTCTCTCTCCCTCCCTCTCTTCCTCTCTCTCTCCTTCGCTCTCTCTCTGTCCTCTGATGTGCGCAGGACACACCTTCTCATCATGTTTTTTGTCTTACAGGCTGTGACCTACGTATTGTCCCGAGGGGAGCGGCCATGTGTCTTCATTTGATTTCGGTGTTCATTTTAATAAAGTTTCATTTGTTGCTTCGAAAGTGAATGTGTGCTGCTCATTTCTGTGACGACACATGCATGTCACCAGTTGTGATTGTGCGACATCAAGCGGAATATTTTGTACATGTTTAGGTGTGGCTGATGTGGCATGTCTTTGGTCGGGGGGTGCCATGGAGGGGTGGTCCTGGGGGTGGTGGTGGTGGGTGTTGTGGCCCTCTTGGGTGTCCGGGCCGCATGATGGGTGGCTCCATGGCATCTGTTGCCCTTCCGATGTAGCTCTGGGCTGTGCTCCCTTTTGGTTTGCAGGCTGCCGTCCGACTTTACACCAGGTCAGAGCAGGTGTAGATTTCCTGGTGCTAACGCGCCTTATCGCCTGTTTTGTGTTTTTATCGCTGATGTGGCTGGTCGTTGTGAATGTTGAGGTGTGATGTTGTCGCGCCTTTTGGCACGGGAACGCCCACTCTGCATCTCATTAGCGATAGTTGCGCGGGTCCTCTGTGGCGATGTTTTTTGCGGCTGCTATCGCTGGTAAACTGGTGCTGTGGGCTAACACCGGCTTGTGAATGGGGAGGTAAATTTATCACGACTTTGGCTGCGATAAAAAGCCGTTAATTCAGCGATAGCTCCTTGTGAATATGCCCCTTTGTATTTGAAAGTACTCCAAAGCATTAAGAACCTGTCCTGAGGAAAAACTCGCCTGTACTACCTCCCATGAAACAATTTCATTGTTAGTATTTAACCAATCACCTATTCTCCCCATTTAGCTCTTTCCCATTTTCTCATAGTTTGATGTAGCTCTGAGGGCAGAGAGATTTAAGGGGAAGCGTTGTATGAATCTGTGGAATGGAACGTGGGCCTGCCAGGCTATCTCTTGAACAGACTGCAGGTAGTCCAGAATGCCGCTGCCAGGACCCTTCTCAATATCCCTATAAATTCTTGCGCGATCTCCACTGGCTATCTGTGACAGAAAGAGTTAAGTTTAAATCCCTTGTCCTGGCACACTCAGGTCTATATGGACACGGTCCTGTCTACCTGAAAAAGCGCTTCAGGTTTTATGTTCCTTCCATACAGCTGCGTTCAGCAACGCAACTTCTCGCCCACGTCCCGAGATTTCGCCTTAAGAGAGTTGGATGGAGCTCTCTTGCTTTTAGGGTGGCTTCTGCCTGGAATCTGCTTCCCTTGGACCTCCGCAGCATTCAGGACCCCAAGCTCTTCAGGAAAAGACTAAAGATGTTACTTTTTATCTAGTAGCCCTTTCCACCTTTCCCCCACCAGGTTCGCGCCGGGACACTCTTTGAGTAGCTGTGCAGGTTACAAATTTCATAAACATAAACATAAACATAAATAAAACAAACTGTTGGCAGTGTACCCTGTAGAGACCAAGCACCTGACCCGTTATCCCTAGTTATTATTTCTAAAATGGAAATCCTCCATTACTCATGTGTGCACACTGTTAATGCACCCACTGCCACGGTGCAATCCAATACAGGATTATAACAATTTTTACTCAAAACACAAAGGTGCACCACTTTAACAGTCAGAACAAAATATATAACAATCCATATGATAATTCTTTTGGACTCTTCTTTTATTTTATTTATATTAGTCTTGTTTTAAAACACAGCCGACGCATTTCGTCCAATAAAGGACTTCTTCAGGGCATAAAAATGAGAAACCGGACACTCCAAATTAGGATCAACGTCGAGGTATCCACAGAAAGTAGATTTGTAGGTCAAGATAACACAAACTCTTTCCAATAAAAATAGATTTCACGGCGAAGAGTACTTCTCTATAAACGTTGTAGAAAAGCCAAGGTCTGATAACACCTTATTTTTGACCTTATCAATGGCCACGCCTGAATCTGGTGGGCTTGAAATTACAGGACAAATACCTGATCAGCCTCAATATGACTACGATCAGATCCAAAGTGCTCTTCCTATGGAACGAGGACGGTCAGTTTGTGTTATCTTGACCTACAAATCTACTTTCTGTGGATACCTCGACGTTGATCCTAATTTGGAGTGTCCGGTTTCTCATTTTTATGCCCTGAAGAAGTCCTTTATTGGACGAAATGCGTCGGCTGTGTTTTAAAACAAGACTAATATAAATAAAATAAAAGAAGAGTCCAAAAAGAATTATCATATGGATTGTTATATATTTTGTTCTGACTGTTAAAGTGGTGCACCTTTGTGTTTTGAATAAACATAAACATAATGGCAAGATAACTCCAGAGCTGTTTTTGCTTTAACTTAAATAATGGTATGGTGTTATATCTAACCAGCTTGGGATTTCTCTCATAGAATTTAATAAAGCTTGGGTATGGTGGAGCTTCATCAGACTTTTTCCCATATAAAATTGTCCACCACCGACACCTTCAATATATTATGTATCCTAGTGTGCATAGCTAGATAAGCTGCCAGATAATAGGCTTTCCAATCTGGAAGTACCATCCCTCCCTCTTCCCAGCGAAGAGTTGATTTTAATCTACTTATGTGTGGGTTGGCCTTTTTCCATATAAATGCTGACATCATTATATTCAGTTTTGTGAAAAATGCATTATTTATGTGATAAAAAGAAAGTTTTAAAAGGGCAATATACGCATCTTAATCATTGCAACCCTACCAACAACCAAGATCAGAAGCTTTTGCCACCTGTCTAATTTATCTTCAATCTTCCTGATCAATGGGATATAATTTAATTTATAGAGATTCTCAAGATTTTCGGAGTCCTAATACCTAAATATCTAAGGGGCCTGTTCGTGTGAGTCTTTTGGAGGACTACTGGCAAATTCTTAACCTCTGCATTAAAAAGCAACAGTTCTGTTTTGGCTGTATTAATAGTATAACCAGAAACAGCCATGAAATTCCCTAAAAGCGCAAACGTTTCCTTTATAACTACTGGACCGGGTTGAATATATAAAATGAAATCATCCGCATATAACTTGAGCTTAGGGGAATCCTGTACAGGACGGACGGACTGCCTCTGTTCTCCTTAAGACACGTGCCAGAGGCTTAATAAAAAGAGAGAACAGCAAGGGTGGTAGTGGGCAGCCTTGCATTGTGCCTCAAAGAATATTTATAAAAGTTGCCATTTTGCCATTTAATGGCGCTTGTGCCACCAAGCCCTGATATATGCTGCCTATTGTCCCGATTAGTTGAGTAGGGAATTTCAATGTTTCCAGGGCTCGAAATAAGCATTTCCAACTCACCAAATCAAAAGCTTTTTTAGTATCGACAAACAAAACTAATGATGGGATCTGATTAGCTTCATAATAATCCATAGTCTCAATTATAAAATGTGTGTTGGAAAATAATTGACGAGTGGGTATGAACCCATTTTGATCCACTGCCACTAAGTTGGTTTTTGCAGCTGATAATCTCCTGGCCAAGATCTTCATAAAAATCTTATAATCTGAGTTCAATAAAGTGATAGGATGATAAGAATGTACCTGTTATGGATTCTTTATTTTTTTAGGGAAACAAATTAGGATTCCTTTCTTAAATGAAGGGGATATAACCCCTCTTTCAAGACATAATTAAAGAGCTGCATCAGTGGATGCTTTAAATGCTTAATCATGGATATGCACCATTCACAGGGGTAACCACCCTCTCCTGAACCTTTACAAGGTGGAAGCGCCCTCACCACCTCCACCACTTCATCTTTTTAGGTCTCGCCTGAGCCAGCGCGCATGCGTTGCTCTGGCGAGACTTTTAGTAAGCGGGTTTTGGAAGTGCAAACAGTGGCTTTTGCTGGCGACTAGCCTGCGTTCACGCGAGCGTGCACGCGCGATCAGGCGCCATATGGCTTCCCTCGCCATCTAGACGCTCGCGTGAACGCAAGCTGGTCGCCAGCAAAAGCCACTGTTTGCACTTCCAAAACCCGCGATTACTTTCACGGCTGCGCGGCCGTGTCAGTTTCACGGCCGCGCGGCCAATGCTTGTCCTTTTCTTTCTTTTGCTTTGAATTTCTTGTCTTCTTTGTTCTCCTTTTCTTTCTTTTGCGTTTGTCACTTTTTATACTCCTCAATCTCTTGTGTATTTATTTCAGTTTGCTTTCTCGCCGTTTGTCGCTTTTTAATCTAACATTTTTCACACTCTTTAGTTTTCGCTATCATAGTCACCGTCTCTTTTTCGCCATCACCACTCATCCAGGTCTCTGCCTTTACCTTTTTTTTTTAATTTTATTTTGGATTCTCAACCTCGTCTTCTCATCCATGTCGTGTCTTCTATCTGTGCGTCGTGCCTGTATCCTTTTTACGCTCTCTTTCGCTTTCACAGGTTCCTTCGACTTGTAAATACTGCGATGTTCCATCAGTGCTCAAATATGCATACATGTGTCCAGACTCTCTTTACTACTCTCTTTCTGTCGCTTCCTTCCTATCAAGCGTGGTCCTTTGAGTCGCGCTTATCGCACTCCAAAAGGCAGCGTCTGGCAAACAGTCCGTTTCATGCAAAAACATACATTTGCTGATTGTCACATAAACATGTTTTCATTTCACGCGGTGCGAGCCGCGGAGCGTCCCCTGGTGCCATCTGTTGTCCGCGAGATAAGCCGCCCCTGCTGGGCCGGGGACCCAGCAGCCACCCTGGGTAGTGTTGTCACCTTTCTCACAGAAAAATAACGGCCATTTGTTTGTACGAGCTAGGGGGTTACGGAAAGGTCAGGCGTGACCTCTGAAGTCTCTGCTATCTTTAACGTAATTTAGGAGTCGTTAAGACAAGTGCACATTTGGTGTACCTTTATCTTTTAATTTTATGCTTTAAGTTTACATGTAATCGTTCAAAAATACCGATTTTGGTTATGTTTCCGGTGTTTTAACTGTCTTTGCCTGAAAATACTGGCCAGGTAGGTGAAATATTGGTCAAGTGGCGACCCGACCCCTCGGTTTCCGTTAGGGTTGACATTTTTCTTTGAGAAACTGGAATAACAGTTTGTATGAAACCGCCTGAATTTGCTTTTAACACACACGTCTACCTCTTTTTGCTTCAAACCCCATTTAGAAATCAAGTCATTTCTAGACAGTATTAACATTCTTTTGACATTATTCCATCTTATGTTTGTTGCTTTCATTTGTATTTGAAAGGGAAATTTACCGGATTTCAATGGCTGTCCTGGTTTGTCTTGGCATGAAAACGCCAGCCACACCAGTAATCTACTGGCCCAGCATAACACTAGCTGGATTCTTCAACTCTGCTGTTGGGTGTCATGGCCTCTCGCCGACAGAGCCCCGCCTCCCGGGAGCGGCGCCATCTTTCATCCGGGGCCTCGCCTAGCTCAGCTAGCCTAGGCCTGCCTTTAGGAAATGTGCTGTGTCATCTGTGGGGAATGTTAAGGCAACCCACCTGCATGTCCCGAAGAGGATTACTCCAAAGACAGATAAGGCTACTTTCTGGCAGACGAGGTAAAGACTCAGTCAGGTGTCCGTGGCCAGTCGTCAAATCACTGTCTTTCCCTATAAGGCAGACTACCTTAGTTCGGTCCCACACACCTTGCTCTATCAGCATTAGGGTGTGGAGGTCATAAGACCTAAAATCTGACAACGTCCGGACAGTGAAGTCAAAACATGATGCTCTTACAGGAGTGTGCTCTAAGGGATTCTGTCAGGAAGAGAGTGGTTCACAAATACACAGTAGCGAGAGTGCAGCGAGATGGTGTGGTCTCAGCCCACATATTGGACTCAGAACATCCTATACCCTGGCTTTTTCAGAAGTTTCTGTAGCCACGCAGTCGACAGGCCATATTTCATACTCTGGCAGCAAACAAGAAGCTTAGAAGCCTGAATAGAGTATCTGCTCCACTGGCCAAAGTGATTGCAGCCCACCCGCCCCCACCCCCACAGATATAAGCACCCCGTTATCCCCAGTACATCAGAGGGTCCCGGCCTCCCATGGCTCATTGGTGCTTTGATCCCTTCCAACACACACCTAGAGAGATCTCCTGGGTGCAGTCCTTGTAAAAGCAGCAGCCTTTGTGCACAGGCACTTGGATGATCGGAAATTTATTTATTTGAAAAGTTTTATAAAGCGCGAACTTCTGCTCTCATTCTCTGGAGACCTAAGTCCTGCATGCCTGACCTGGAAATCTATGTGTCCCTCGTTTTTTCTAGAACGGAGCCGATTTAAAATTGAATAGCTCATTGTTTTTTTTCCTCATGGAGAAGGAATTTTCTCTAGTAGTGATACAGCACGCCCTCTGTTTCAGAATTCGCGCAACACTAACCTGGTAGGCCAAACTGGGACAAACCAAAGATTACCCCCTCCCCACCATGCCATCGGAATTAAGAATTAGAAGCTAACAGGACCAAGAAATACAAAAATAAAAAAATCTTTCTCAACACCTACTTGAAGAAAAGTAATGTTAACACATTCCTCGCAAAACATCATTTCATTGTTGATCAGCCCTGGCACAGCACCTCTCTGTGCCCAGCTCCTCTTTTCATAATTTATGTAAGACTCAATATGTTTCGCTGCTTCGCCAATTCTTGCTCTGAGATGCTTAGCTATAATCTAAATATGCCTGTCCACGGCCGAGGGCTAGCCTCTGTCCCGGATGGTGGTCCATCCTAAAGTGGACCACCTTTCAACATGGGACTGCGTCCCCAAGTCCAGGCCGTGACTTGTCTGACAGCTGGATTCAGGATCAGAAAGGGATCATAATTAAGCCCGGGCACAAAACGAACAAGCATTGGCATAGCCAATAGGTCTCGCCTTTGGGACCTTATAAGTGTTTAGCCATGCAACAGTTGATGTTGTTGCACCAAGGATATTGTGCAGCATAACTAAACACTTATAAGGTCCCAAAAGCGAGACCTATTGGCTATGCCAATGCTTGTTTTATCTGGCGAATAAAGTTGCCTGTTTCCTCTGTTGTCAAAGAGGGTGCTTTGACCAGACATAAAAATCTTTCAATATCCTCATCCGTGGGATCGATACTCTCTTCATAAATCTTTCCAAAATATACATTAAAGATAAGCGCTACTCCTTTTCTATTTTCTCTGTTGTTGGATCTTCTATTTTGTTAATTTTGTTTTCCACCTGTCGAGTGCGAGCATGCCATGCCAACAATCTACCACTAACTTCTCCCTCTTCATATAACTCTTGTCCATAAGTCTGCAAATTTGTAATTTCCTTCTCCAGCAAGAAAGTTTGAAAATTAATCTTAACTAACTCTCTGGCTTGGTAACTTAATTCATATAGCTCTTGTTGCAGCTGAACTACTGCGCTTTGCAGTGCTTTTGAAAGATTTAGCAGCTGCTCATTTTCTATCTTTCGCCAAGTGCTTTCATAGGCTATGATTTCACCCTCATTGTTGATTTGTAAATCTCTCTTCCAGAAAGGCTTCTTTCGATAGCAAAGTGTTGCTCAAATCCATCTTTGGAGCTTGTACGCAATTAAAGAAAAAATTATAAAATTTTTAGAGAACTGAGCAAGATGGAAGACTGAATCCTACAAGGGCTCCGGCTCATCTGATACCGAGCCACATAATGGCACTAATGTCATTGGCTCTGTATCACTTATCACTTCTACAATTACCCTTCTCCCTTGCTTATCAGTTAGTGATTTGATGATATCACCCCTAAACCGCTTTCTAGGTAAAACAGCTGCTCCTCTATGTGCTGCCGAAGCGGAAGAATGCAGCAAAAGTTGGAAAGACCCCCAAGTAATTTGCCTCTCTCTTTCCTTGGGGATGTGGGTTTCCTGTAGAAACACAAAGAGGCCCATTACGATGGAGGGCAGAAAAGCAACCCGACCGCCATGGTAGCGGAAACTCACCGCCCGCCGCTACCGCGGGAAACCCGACGGCTAGATTAGGATCCTCGGCGGTAATAATCCAACCGCGGCGGAAAGGAGACCCAAAAAACCGCCCGTCACGTGCGGAGAAGCCCGAAATCCGATCGCGGCGTTCGGATTCGCTGCGGAAACAGCCCAAACCACCGCAACCACAGCGGAGACACCGCCATGGAAATTATGATATCCCCGACATGACTGCGGTGCAGAGCGCTGTTTACGACCGCCGCGGTCGACAATAGTGAGGAATGAGAGAGCCCGCGGAAGCGCCGTAGCATAGCCACCGCTGCGTACGCTCCGTGAAAAAAATGGCGGTCGGAATAAATACACACAACATGCCCACAAAGTGCATCAAGCAAACAAGTCATGCTCCCAAAAACACCTAATACAGCCCAAAGACACACCCCCATGGTAAACTCAAAAACTACAAATCCCAGGACGACACACACACCACACCTGCAACCAATACCCCATCCTGACACACCCACATAGCCCAGTATAAATCCAGACCCCTACCAGACCACAATCCTTTGCAAAACTCCAGAACTGAAGGGACATACACCACAGCTGACAGGAGAGGCAAATCTGCACAACACACACACACATCACCACTTCTACACCTGCACCTCTAACCCCTTTGCACATCACACACCATACACATCACCACCACCACCACCACCTCAAAACTTGCACCTCAAACACCATGGCACATCACACACCATGTCACCACAGAAAATGCCCAAATTCACTGACAGTGAGTTGAGGGTCCTGGTAGATGAGATAATAAGGGTAGAACCCCAATTGTTTGGTAACCTGGTACAACAGACACCAGTAGCCACAAGAACGCTAATGTGGAGAAGGATAGTAGATAAGGTAAATGCAGTAGGGACCGTGCCACGCAATAGAAATGAAATTATGAGGCGCTGGCACGATCTGAAGGCAGTGGTCAAGAAAAAGAGAGCCAAGAACCATGAGCTGGCTCACAGGACAGGAGGTGGCCCTCGCGTTCCTCTCAAGACATTCACCGAATGGGAGGAGAAGGTGCTTGGCATACTGCATCCAGAGAGTCTCACAGGAATACCCGGGGAGTGGAGGCTGGTAAGTACAAACAAATGCCTAACATCACACTGATATGTACTGTCTTGCACCACTACTAAGCTATACCTCCCAGGTACAAATGCAGTCATGTGCACCACACTCTCACCAACACATCTCCCACACATTAATCCAACAGTCCCTCAGGTTCACCTCAAAGGTAGCTACAAACATCACCATGGGTACATGTTTACATGCTGCCAGCACTACAACTCCCACCAGGCCCCCTTGTCCTACAGACTGCGCAAGATGGAGCCCTGACCCCCCCATGTGGCAGCCATTGCATTGCTCACCTTAACCTAACAGGTAGGTAGCCATCCTCACAGGGAGGTGTGTGTGTGGTTTGGAAGTCTGCACTACAACTCCCACCAGGCCAGCTTGTCCTACAGATGCGCAAGATGGAGCCCTGACCCCCCCCATGTGGCAGCCATTGCATTGCTCACCTTAACCTAACAGGTAGGTAGCCATCCTCACAGGGAGGTGTGTGTGTGGTTTGGAAGTCTGCACTACAACTCCCACCAGGCCCCCTTGTCCTACAGCTGCGCAAGATGGAGCCCTGATCCCCCCCCATGTGGCAGCCATTGCATTGCTCACCTTAACCTAACAGGTAGGTAGCCATCCTCACAGGGAGGTGTGTGTGGTTTGGAAGTCTGCACTACAACTCCCACCAGGCCCCCTTGTCCTACAGATGCGCAAGATGGAGCCCTGACCCCCACCCCATGTGGCAGCCATTGCATTGCTCACCTTAACCTAACAGGTAGGTAGCCATCCTCACAGGGAGGTGTGTGTGTGGTTTGGAAGTCTGCACTACAACTCCCACCAGGCCCCCTTGTCCTACAGCTGCGCAAGATGGAGCACTCCCCACAACCACAACCATGTGGCAGATATTGAATGTGACTCATCAAACTTACTGGTAGGTAACCATTTCAACTGGGAGTGGTGTGTGCAATTGGTGACACTGCAGTACAACCCACAACAGGCCCACTTCTTCAACAGATCAGCATGATGGAGCACTTGTCCCACTCATAGGCATGTGACGTTTGTTCCCCCGCACATCACACCATATCACTTTGTCCAAAGTCACCTACACAAATTATGCTAAACAGTCGTATTGTACTCAGCATGCACAAGTCTCACTGCAAAAATTTCCCACATTGTGTCTACTGTGCCAGGCATCACACACTGCAACACTAACACCTATCATGCTTCCCTGCAGCAGTGTCTGGCAGGTTGGCTGTCAATGTGCTAATCACCCATGTCATACCACAGTGTTGCAATGTAAACAGTGGAAGTGCAGATTACCAGAAAACTCCACTGGACCTGGGACTCACACTGCTAAACTATGCACATCCCAACTGTCTTGCAACAGACCCAGCAGCCACAGTGCTGCACTGAATTGCATAACAAGAGTACTTTGTCTGACTAAAAGGCACAAATGTGTCTGCTTGGGACCAGCAATGTGTGTATGCATTGACAATGTTCACATCTCACACTGTCTGTCTGAACAGTGCTGGTATAGTCTGGCCCCAAAAGCACACATTGTCTGCACATGGATGACTGTATCTTACACACACACCACTGTTGATGACAACATGTAAGTGTATGGATGCCCCGGAACAACTGCATCACCAGTACTTTGCTCATGTTCTCAGGTCCACAAATACCATGTAACCATGATAGTGTGGAAATGTTTGCTGGGTGAGATGTTCAACCTGCTGTATGTCACCACAGTGATAGGAGCCTATACCACATGCCCCATTGTGCCTTCAAATGTTGGGGGAGTGGACCCCACACCCAGATACTTGGGACAACAGTGATGGGGTGGATATACCCCATGCCCTATTTTGCCTGCAAATGTTGGGGGAGTGAACCCCACACCCAGATAGTTGGGACAACAGTGATGGTGGGGCCACACCCCATGCCCTAATGTGATGTGAAAAGTTTGGGTACTGAAACCCACACACACCTTCTGCTCACCACAGGCACGTTCCTCCCAAGAATGACTCTTAAGTCACATAGCCATGTCATTGCTCACCTTCACCTCAACCGGTAGGTAGCCATCTTCACACGGAGACGGTGTTGTGGGGTTGGCAAATTGTCCCACAAATCCCACTATGCATGCTGTCCCACCCCTGAGTAGGATGGGCCACTCCACCCCCAATCAGAATCATGTGGCAGGCATTGTATGCCACCCACTCAACTAACAGGTAGCTAACCGCATCTCACAGGTCGGGTGTGTGGGGGTGGGAGGCTTGCACAACAACTCACACAAGCCCACATGAGCTCCAGCCCCCAAGACTGATAACACCCTCGCACTAAGATGCATGTGTCAGTCATTGCAATGTCCACTTCCAAATCACTGGTAGGTAGACATATCATGCTGACTTGTCTCACACTGGATCAAGGTGGAAGCCTCCTCACACACACACACAGAGAGGTCTTACAAATGCAAGCCAAAAACAGCAAACAGAACATATCAGCAGCCACTACATGCAGCCAGATATGCCTCACGACAAGCATGGTGGCATAGGACACCAGGCCTCACATTGCACAACTGCACACCCAGATAGCATTGGCCACTATAGTGTGCACACACCTAAGCAAATGAAACCATGACAGCAACCAAAGTGTGACATTCAGATCCACATGTAGATGTAACTCAGTGCACAACCCTGCACACCACTGCATGCCATCTGAGAATGGCAGGGGTCCAGACCAGCAAGGACCAAATGAAAGCAAAGAAAGCATGGCTGGAAGTGCAAATACAGATATGTACACCACATGCCAAAGGTATGGCTGCAACTACAATGTTCCCCCAATGTGCAGAGAAAACGGCTGCAAGGGCACAACAAGTGACATACATGCGTAACTGGATCACATATGATTAAACACTCACTAGATGCCAACATGAACCTGTCAATGTAAAAAATGTAAATTGTGCATGTCATGTCTTGCCAACTCCCAATATGGACGAGTAATGCATGTACCTCAACAGCTTGTAATGCATCACTGGATGTCGGTAACTGCAAATTAGATCAGTGAACAACTGCTGGATGTACAAACAGTTGATGTAACAGTGCGAACAGAAGCTTTGCTGGTTGCAACACAATGACCATTTCTCATCTGACCCACAGGTGACCAAGAACTCACTGCAGAGGACGACACCACCAACCTGCAGAGCCAGTACCCCACCCCGGAACAGAGACTACTGGATGAAGACTCCCTGGATTCCTTGGATGAGGAGCCCCAAGCCAGCACATCTGTTGTGGAAGGCCGAAACCAGGCCCAGGCACCCATTGTCCCCACAACCACATCTGCTGCAACTCATGACCTTCCCCAGACAGCTGTTGTCACGGCCTGTGTGGCAACCACTACCATCACCACCACCACCACCACCCCCACCACAGCTGCCCGCAACACCCTCCCTGCCCCAGGTGATGAGGACGCCACGACATCTACTGAGGAGGCCAGGGAGAGGATGCAGCGGAGCAATGTGGGGAGCCAACAGGCCCGTGGCAGCAGTGTAGGTGGGAGGGGCAGGGTCATGCAGAGGGGAACTGAGCCTGGGACGGAAGCCCTGTCCCACATCAACAGAGTCCTTGGGGCATACGAACAGGCCCAGGGACGAATGGGCCGGTCTGAGGAAGATTCTCGGGAGCTCCTCCTGCTGATGAGGTCCATGGACACCCGCATGGGACAAATTGTGGACCTCTTTGGGCAGCTAGTGGCCATTCTGAGGGACAGGCCAGCGCAACATTCAACATCTCCGCCTCCCCCTGATGGGCAGCAGGATGACAGTTCGTCATCCTCCCCTGCGTCCACAGAGGGGGGTGAGTCCTCAGACACCACTGCCCCTGCAGCACAGGCCCCTCCAGTCAAGCGCAAAAGGGGCCGTCCAAGGAAAGGCCAGGAGGCATCACGTGCCAAAGCACCTGCCAAAGGCAAGTCCCGGAGCCAGCCATGATGGCAGACCACTGCACCACTGCATTTACCTTTTGGACTATCCTTCCCCACACTGCCATGTGAATGGCATCTGTCTGTTGGACTGGGTCTCCACATCACTGTGGTGACTACTCAATTATCTCATCTACCATGTCCGTCAACTCATTTCTTCAAATTTCCCACCCCCTGTACATTTTCTCGACCCTCACATGTCACAATTGTAAATAAATACACCTTACACACATGTTGTTGTGTCTGCTCCGTCTTTAATACAGGATGTGCAACCTTCACCGTGATGTAAATGTCCCAGGGAAATGGAATGTAGGTAGGCAAGGAGAGGCTGAAGGGACCTAGGAAAAACATTAGAACAAGAGTCACTTGTTTTGGTGTGGCATCACACACATCACACAACACTTGTCAACAAGGTACTCCAATCTTCACACATTACACAGAGCAACAGTCGCCATGGAGACATCCTGTATCTGTGTCAAACTACCCTATCCCCCAAACATTGCCAACCAGCAATGAGTGAACACAAGGCTGCAGTCACCAAGCTCACATACACCCTCACAGCAACTGCAACACCATCAGACCATGTGTCCCTCCTACATCGTCACTCACCTTCAAGTGAAGTAGCGGTTGATGAGCTGTTGACGCATGTCGACACCTTCCTCCTCTCCACTGTCCTCGTCACTGGACCCGGGTTGGTTTGCAGGCGGGGCCCTTGGCTGCTCATCATCATCCAGGATCAGGGGTATTGCCTTGCGTATGGCCAGGTTGTGGAGCATGCAGCATGCCACGACTATCTGACACACCTTCCTTGGCGAGTACATCAGGGCACCTCCGGTACGGTCCAGGCAGCGAAATCGTGACTTTAGGAGACCAAATGTACGCTCTATTACACGCCGTGTCCTCCCATGGGCATCATTATATCGCACATCAGCTGCTGTCACAGGATTCCGCAGTGGGCTCAGCAACCACGGACGGTTAGGATATGCAGAGTCACCTGGGTGTGAGAAACACAGATTAACCTTGATGTTCCACAATGCCACAGGACAGCATGTCACACACACACCACGCTACTCCACTATGCATACTCACCCACAAGCCATGCACGCTCAGGAAGCAGATTGGCCATCAGCTGCGGGACGATGCTGCTGCGCATGATGTGCGAATCATGGGCTGACCCGGGATACCTGGCACACACGTGGGAGATGATCATGTCCGCACGGCACACCACTTGAACATTTACTGAGTGGTAATGCTTCCGATTTCTGTAAACTTGCTCACGTGCCTGTGGTGGCACAAGCCCAACATGTGTGCAATCAATGGCACCAACAACATGGGGGATGTGTCCAAGGGCATAAAAATCTCCCTTCACAGCCACCAACTCTGGCCCCTGGGGAATTGAATGTATCTGTCCTTGTAGTTCATCATAGCTGACAGTACATCCCTCAGCACCATGCTGAACATCGGTTGTGACATCCCACCTGCGCTTGCTACCGTGTGCTGGAATGAGCCTGTCGCAAAGAAATGCAGGCACGCCATCACCTTTGAAGTCGCAGTGAAAGCTGTTGGATATGTGCGACGTGGCTGCAGGTGGGGCTCCAACATGGCACATAGGTTTTGTAGGGAAACTCTATCCAGCCTGAATTTGCGGATGATCTCTTCATTCTCCATGTCAGCCAGCACTGTGAATGGACGATGGATATTGGGCCTCCTCCTAGGTCAGATGAAAGTGCACATATGTCAATGAGACACACCATGAGATGTACAGGACATTTCACATTTCTACAGACACATTGCCAAATGTTACAGACTGCACCATCAACCAACAGAGCACTGCACAAGTCGGTACACGTCAGGCACACTACTCGTACACTTGTCCCCTTACCCGCAGCAATGATCTGTGCACACCTCCTGCTCATTGGCATGCACAGTGGGATATGGCACCACATGTGTGCACACACCTGTGAGTATTACCCCCAGCATATGTGTCAAACTACAATACTACCCTAGCACACCGTGCTGCTGTCCATGATACACCTCCCAACACAGGTTGCACATGGCACACATCAAGTACACACTGACCACAGGCTGAGCATGGTGAACACGTGTGTGCATGTGCAGTAGACAATGTGACAGTCAATGATGCCCCTAGTTCACACAATGAGACAGCATTGTGCGTTACATTGCACCTACACACATTGACCATTAGCTACATATGCTATGCAACACAAAAACTGTACAGTCTACATGCCCTTACACATCACATGTGACATGTGCGTGTGTATGTGTCGATGCTATTTATCACATACACATATATGGCATGTGTAGGTGACATGGAGTTAAATGTCCCATTCGTAATGTTGGCCTCATGAGGGTCCTTCAATGTTGGAGACACTGGGCACTGTTCATGTTGGGCTATGGATAGAGATGGATGACTCCATATGTGCAGCAAACCTGCTCCGCAAGTCCACGGACGGTCACTACAGGCACTGTATGGCACCCACATGGCGGTGCCTACCGCCTGGCCCCTGCGGACTGCCACCGCCAATACCCCAGACACAATCGCGGTAGTCTCAGCCATGTCTACATGTGTATATGGCGGTTGGCATGCACCGCTATCCAGCTCACGGTCACTACAGGCACTGTATGGCACCCATATGGCGGTGCCTACCGCCTGGCCCCTGCGGACTGTCACTGCCAATACCCCAGACACGATCGCGGTAGTCTCAGCCATGTCTACATGTGTATATGGCGGTTGGCATGCACCGCTACCCAGCTCACGGTCACTACAGGCACTGTATGGCACCCATATGGCGGTGCCTACCGCCTGGCCCCTGCGGACTGTCACCGCCAATACCCCAGACACGATCACGGTAGTCTCAGCCATGTCTACATGTGTATATGGTGGTTGGCATGCACCGCTACCCAGCTCACGGTCACTACAGGCACTGTATGGCACCCATATGGCGGTGCCTACCGCCTGGCCCCTGCGGACTGTCACCGCCAATACCCCAGACACGATCGCGGTAGTCTCAGCCATGTCTACATGTGTATATGGCGGTTGGCATGCACCGCTACCCAGCTCACGGTCACTACAGGCACTGTATGGCACCCATATGGCGGTGCCTACCGCCTGGCCCCTGCGGACTGTCCCCGCCAATACCCCAGACACGATCGCGGTAGTCTCAGCCATATCTACATGTGTATATGGCGGTTGGCATGCACTGCTACCCAGCTCACGGTCACTACAGGCACTGTATGGCACCCATATGGCGGTGCCTACCGCCTGGCCCCTGCGGACTGTCCCCGCCAATACCCCAGACACGATCGCGGTAGTCTCAGCCATATCTACATGTGTATATGGCAGTTGGCATGCACCGCTACCCAGCTCACGGTCACTACAGGCACTGTATGGCACCCATATGGCGGTGCCTACCGCCTGGCCCCTGCGGACTGTCCCCGCCAATACCCCAGACACGATCGCGGTAGTCTCAGCCATATCTACATGTGTATATGGCGGTTGGCATGCACCGCTACCCAGCTCACGGTCACTACAGGCACTGTATGGCACCCATATGGCGGTGCCTACCACCTGGCCCCTGCGGACTGTCACCGCCAATACCCCAGACACGATCGCGGTAGTCTCAGCCATGTCTACATGTGTATATGGCAGTTGGCATGCACTGCTACCCAGCTCACGGTCACTACAGGCACTGTATGGCACCCATATGGTGGTGCCTACCGCCTGGCCCCTGCGGACTGTCCCCGCCAGTACCCCAGACACGATCGCGGTAGTCTCAGCCATATCTACATGTGTATATGGCGGTTGGCATGCACCGCTACCCAGCTCACGGTCACTACAGGCACTGTATGGCACACATATGGCGGTGCCTACCGCCTGGCCCCTGCGGACTGTCACCGCCATGGACCATGCCCTGGCAGCCAATGGGAAGCACCCTCGCGGTAGCCTGATGCAATTTTTAAAATAGCGGTAGGCGTGTTCCGCAACAGCATAGCCGGTCATTGGAAGCATTCAAAAGAGGCACCACCGCGGTAGCGCGCGCCTGGCCCCTGCAGTGTGTTCCCGCCATGGTCCATGCCCTTGCAGCCAATGGGACGCACACTAGCGGTTGCTTCATATGGCTTTGAAAATCGCGGTAGGAGTGCACCGCCACCGCGGAGGCGGACATTGGATGATTTTAAAAATAGAAGACCTGGTACACCAATTGCAACGGCGTGGGACCACTGACACAGCCCCAGGGGCCTATATATGTGTGGGAGGGTGCCCCACATTTCCACTGCTACCAGGGACTGCTGCCTGCCACCCTCCACCTGCTGCTGCTGCCTCCAGGGACTGCTGCCTGCCACCCTCCACCTGCTGCTACTGCCTCCAGGGACTGCTGCCTGCCACCCTCCACCTGCTGCTGCTGCCTCCAGGGACTGCTGCCTGCCACCCTCCACCTGCTGCTGCTGCCTCAAGGGACTGCTGCCTGCCACCCTCCACCTGCTGCTGCTGCCTCCAGGGACTGCTGCCTGCCACCCTCCACCTGCTGCTACTGCCTCCAGGGACTGCTGCCTGCCACCCTCCACCTGCTGCTGTTGCCTCCAGGGACTGCTGCCTGCCGCCCCTGAACTCCACCTGCTGCTGCTGCCACCTGTCCACGATGATGTCTAGGACACAGAAGATCCGGGCCAGTCCCTTCACCAGCGAGGAGCTGGAGGTCCTGGTGGACGGGGTGCTTGCACAGTACCCAAGGCTCTATGGTGCCCCTAATGTCGTGGTAAGTCGACAACAGTGTGAGTGAGAGTGCAGGGGGGCACACGTGAGGTGGAGGTGCTGCAGTATGTGTCAGTGAGTGTGGGGCTCTGACATGCACTGCCTAGCATGTTTTCTCCAGGGGGAAGGGCTGTGTAGCCTCTTTCACACGTTTCCCTGCATGCCCATCCAGATTTGAGGGACATGTATTGTCCTGTCAGCCATACAGTGAAGCTGCAACTTGGTAATGCAGGAGTCAGGCCAGTGATTGCTTGCGTGAATGGCTGTGTGGGTCCCAAATGTCCCTCTCAGTGTCAGCCCACCTGGCATGCACAGTCGCCGCCCAATCCCACAAGTACACATCACTGCATGTACAGTGTGTTCCATGTGTCTTTTGTTCACACATCTTCATCAAAGAGCCATCTCAGCCCTGTTGATTGCACATGACAAGCCTTGTGACAAGGGTGTGTGTATGAGAGTTGATGTGACTGTATGTGAGCTCCATGACACAGTGAGCCATTCACAGGGCTAGGACATTGGGGGCTGCGCAGTGTTGGACACATTGAGTCCACCAACAACCATGTGTTGCTATCTGATCTATGTGTTGCTCTAGCTAACAGCGGGCAGTAGATGTGGGCAGACTACACATTGCTTGATGTGCTGGCATCCTGCATGTGAATGGGATGTAGGGTACTGTGTCCACCCTCCCACCTTCATGGATTCACGTGTGGTTCTCCAATGCGGTTGTACCATGTGCCATGCATTCTTGGCTCTGTTCCACATATCTGTTGATTTGGGATGAGTGAGTATCGTGCCACTGTATTGAGAAATTTTGGTAGTATACACTGTGTAACTGATGTATTACCCCTCTTGTCTCCCATGTCTGCAGCTGAAAGTCCACCAGCGTAAAGCCGTGTGGAGGGCCATTGCCTCCAAGGTGCATGATCTGGGTGTGTCAAACCGACGACACAGCCACTGTCATAAAAGGTGGGACGACATCTGCCGGCTGAGCAAGAACGTGGCCGAGATGACGCTGGGGCTGATCCCGCGGAGCGGCAGGTTGTCCCGATGCAGCATGACCCCACTAATGGCCCGCATCTTGGCCGTTACACAGCCTGAGTTGGATGCACAATTGAAGGAGCATCAGCAGCAAGCTAGGGGTGAGTATTTGTTGACGGGTGGCTTTGGCAGGGAGTGGCTGCATGTGTCCACAGATTGGACTAACTCTGAGCCTTCTGACGTTGGTGGTGTGATGCAGTGGATTGTAAGTGGCGTCTGTGCTGGGTGCATCTGACATGCATTTGTCCCACCTGTACTCAGTGATGTGATCTGCGCAATGTGCATTGCCATTGCATTCAAAGTTGGGGCATTCAGGTAGCTTGTGCAGTGGGGTACTGTGTGAATTCATATTGATGTTGACGGCAGTGTGCATAATCTGAGTGTGTTTCAATGAATGCGTGCAATGCCTGACAGCATATTTCAGCTGCTACAACTTCTGAGGACAATGTGCTACAGTACTTGTGCCCATGCAAGCAACATGGTAGCTGGCATGCACTAATGACCATTGTGGGCTACTATGTTGTGGTCTGTGTGTGTGTGCTCCCCTACTGCTCCATCCATGTACGTAATTGACACCATGTTGTGGTGTTCATCCTTGCCATCCTCGGCACCCTGTGTGGTCATAGAGATTTTTGTGCCTGTGTCTGAAGTGGGCCACAGGCAGGATGGTGTGCTGTGTGAGTCACCGGGATCACTTATGGCTGGATTTGTTCTCTACATGCACTGTTGGGTTGATGATTGAGGTGGCAATGTATATTTAGTCAGGCTGATGTGCAACGCGGATGACACATCTTCTTGAATGGTTATTTACTTGCACATGTTACTTCAGTTGGTGCCACTCCACTAACACTACCTCTCTCTCCCATGTAGCATCTCCTGTGTGCGTTGAGGGACAGGGGACGGACACCAGCGGTGAGGCATCCAGTGCAACAGCCGCACCGGAGCAGAGTGACACAGATGTGACCAGCGCCGAGGAGGGGGACAGGAGTCTTCTGGAGGAATCACAACCCGAGACGCAAAGCTCTACATCATCTGACGCCAGCGGTGACGCATCCATGTTGGGGGCCACAGGGAACGTGGACTCTGCCTCCTCTTCCGCCACACAGCGTCCAGTGCCCAGCCTCCCATCTACTTCCACTGGTGCTGCCCGTGTTCGCACAAGTCGAAAGGGAAGAGTGTCCTTCACCCCAGGCACTGCTGCCCCGGCCCATGTCAGCCCTGCAGCCCTCAGTGCTGAGTCAGTAGAGCTATTGCGCCAGCTGTGTGTGGGGCAGACAGCTCTCCTCAATGCCTTCCTAGACCACGATAAAAAGTTGGGCCAGGTGATAGCTTTCATGGAGGGCATACATTCGGATGTGGGTGGGCTACACCGGACTGTGCAGTCATTGTCCTCAACAGTGACGGCAGCCCTGCAACAGGCACATTCTCAGGGAGCAGCTCCTGTCCCTTTGTCCACCCCCTGTCACTGTGCACCTCTGACGACAGTGACAATGCTCAACAGACCCCAAAGTCCAGATACAGCACACGCAGCACACAGCAGCAGCAACAGCCCAAACGGTCCAGGCCGCAGACACCATCCCCACAGAAAACTAAGACCACCCCAGAGCACAGAGATAAAAGCCCGTCAGGCGACACCAAGGGCCAGAGGGGCAAGAAACAGGCCTCAGGGTCACAGGCCTCAGAGTCATCCCCCGCCAAGGACTCTCCTGTCTCAAGGACCGCTCGCAAAGCAAAGAAGGCAGTTTCCCTGCCCACTGAGGAGGTGTTACCTGCAAGGCTTACACTGGATGTGGGCTCTATGGCTGATCCAACCACAACCTCCACTCCCATCCCGAGCCCTGTGAAGCAGGCACAAGGGGGCACTGTAGAGGCTAAACATAGTAGAAAGGGTTTGGAAGGGCGGAGGCAAGCCCAGGGAAGCGCACAGCTGGATCCAGCATGTCCCCAGAGGGGGCCCCAGAGTCAGCACCAGGAGCAGGTTTGGTGGTGGGGTTACCTGTTGTGGCCACACCAGTTCCCATTAGTCCCCAGACAGTGAAGCCTTTCAGGATCCCCAAAAAGTGGAAAGGTACCCCTCCACAATCTCCTGCACACACTGTGTCTCACCACAGCATCAGTCCACCTCCCCGTGCCACCACCCCACCTGGTCCAAGCAGCCCTCCAGCTTTCCAAGCCAGAGATGTCTCTTCCACAGATGTTCCTCACACTCCCCGGGGCAGTCCTCCTACTGACCGCGACACACAGTCACCTCCAAGTCGACAGAATGCCACATCTGAGTGGTAGTCACCCTCACACACCTGTCCGTCCACAGCGGTGTCTGTAATGCACATTGTTATCCCCATGACTCTGTTGCTGAGCATGGCATGGTATATTCACACACATTCGCTGTGCAGCTTCTGATGTAACTACTCTGCACATTGTACTTGCCTTGTGGTTCACTGCTGTTTGCCCCCTGCCTGTGCAGATTCTCATGGACTTCATCTGCACATTGGACTGGCTACTGGCCTTGTTGCTCACTGCTGTTTGCCCCCTGCCTGTGCAGCTTCTCATGGACTTCATCTGCACATTGGACTGGCCACTGGCCTTGTTGTTCACTGCTGTTTGCCCCTTGCCTGTGCAGCTTCTCATGTACCTCACCTGCACTGTGTCCTGGCCACTGGCCTTGTTGTTCACTGCTGTTTGCCCCTTGCCTGTGCAGCTTCTCATGTACCTCACCTGCACTTTGGACTGGCCACTGGCCTTGTTGTTCACTGCTGTTTGCCCCTTGCCTGTGCAGCTTCTCATGTACCTCACCTGCACTTTGGACTGGCCACTGGCCTTGTTGTTCACTGCTGTTTGCCCCTTGCCTGTGCAGCTTCTCATGTACCTCACCTGCACTTTGGACTGGCCACTGGCCTTGCTGTTCACTGCTGTTTGCCCCTTGCCTGTGCAGCTTCTTATGTACCTCACCTGCACTTTGGACTGGCCACTGGCCTTGTTGTTCACTGCTGTTTGCCCCTTGCCTGTGCAGCTTCTCATGTACCTCACCTGCACTGTGTCCTGGCCACTGGCCTTGTTGTTCACTGCTGTTTGCCCCTTGCCTGTGCAGCTTCTCATGTACCTCACCTGCACTTTGGACTGGCCACTGGCCTTGCTGTTCACTGCTGTTTGCCCCTTGCTTGTGCAGCTTCTCATGTACCTCACCTGCACTGTGTCCTGGCCACTGGCCTTGCTGTTCACTGCTGTTTGCCCCTTGCCTGTGCAGCTTCTCATGTACCTCACCTGCACTGTGTCCTGGCCACTGGCCTTGTTGTTCACTGCTGTTTGCCCCTTGCCTGTGCAGCTTCTGATGTAACTACTCTGCACATTGTACTTGCCTTGTGGTTCACTGCTGTTTGCCCCCTGCCTGTGCAGCTTCTGATGTAACTACTCTGCACATTGTACTTGCCTTGTTGATCACTACTGTTTGCCCCCTGCCTGTGCAGCTTCTGATGTAACTACTCCGCACATTGTACTTGCCTTGTTGATCACTACTGTTTGCCCCCTGCCTGTACAGCTTCTGATGTAACTACTCTGTACATTGTAGTGGCCACTGGCCCTGCAGTTGCCCACATTTGTTATCTATCTATGCACAAGTGTGAATAAAGACAGTTGTTCCTGTTGTCAGTTCTGTCAGTGTAATTTCTCCATAAAACTGTTTCTGTGTGTGCATGGTTTACTGTGTCACATGCTCAGTATGGCACTTCAACATTGGCAATGGGTTGTCTCACGTTTCCATGTTTTTGCAGGGGTGACAGGGACTTCAATTCTTCCTGACTCTTATACTTGTGGGTGCAGTGAAGGTGGTTTTTGAAGATTTCTTGTGGTCCTCATCCTTCTTGGTCCATGTTGTCTATGGTGTAGACATATCATCTTTGGAGGCAATGTCAGCACAGGGTGAGAGTTTATGCACAGGCTTTCATGCAGGTTGGCACGGGTCATGGTGTCTGTGTGAGCTTACTTACTGTGTGCCCAGCAGTGTATGTCTACGGTCCTCTTGTGGTGGTCAGTAATCCTGGTCCCATGCCTTACTTCCAAAGTGTACACTTTGGTGGTGGAGAAGTGTGTGGTGTGAAGGGGGTGACTGTTGATGTGTGTGCACCTGCATTGTCAACTACACCCATGTGTCACCCTGGAGTGGTGTGCATGTATGTGTACTTGTTGTGCCCTGCAATTGTGATTTGGTGCACATGGGAGTGTTGTGTGCTGCTGATGTGAGAGGGGGATGTGTGACGTATCCTACTTGTGCTTCTCAATCATGGAGTGTGTGAATGGGGCCTGTGTGTTGTGGTGCAGAGATGCTCTTGTCAGGTAATTGCATACCTATGTGTGTCTGTTCAGTATTTGACTTCATGGCCTTCCTCTCATCCCTGTGCATTGACATGGGTGGCCTTGCTGTCTCCCTGAGTTGTTGAATTGGGGTGCTTGTGTTTTGGGTTGACTCACTGTGGCAGCCATGTGTGATTTGATGGGCTGTAGGTGTTCTCAGATGTCTGTTGTCTTGCATGTGATGTACACATGCTTGATAGTTGTGTCCTTGTCCTTCCATTTGTGGGCACATCACTTTAGCTTTCATGTATGTTGTCCTCCATTGCTGCTAGCATGTGGTCTGTGTATGTGGCTGTGAGGCAGGGTAGGGTGTGTCTGTGTAAGTTGGTAGGCTGTGTGTGCAGTGAATTATTTGAACATCAATATGTGTGTGTGTGTACATTTTGTGCTAGGGCTCAGTGTTCTTGGCATGTGTGTGGTGTTGTTGTGGTGTGTGTGTTGGCTGGGGCCTGGCCTTCTGTGGTATGTGTTCCTGTGCAACAACTCCTGCTGTGGCTATCTCTGCAGTTGTTAGGGATGTGGGGCAGGGTGTGTATTCACCTGTGTTGTTGTTGTGTAGGAGTGGCACATTGCAGGCACATGATATGTCCCTTCAGGGAGAGGGCTAGTGTGTTGTGTTTTGAGTAGTGGTTTTGTGTTGTTTGTACAGTGGCCATGGCTGGCGCTGGCACTGGCCTCTGCGTTGTGTGCATGTTTTCCTGCACACTGACCGCGGCGGTGACGACACCGGGACATTTGTTCATGATCGTGGAACATGTGTAGCCAGGATGTTGCGAGGTGTTTTTGTGACAGGTGGGACATGTGTGGATGCAGTGATGGCTGTGTGCCTGTCCCCACAGGGGTGTCTGGTGTGGACATGCACCGTTTTCAAACCCTTTACTTGTGTATTGTGTTGCATGCACAGTTGTGTGTGTACGTACCTGCGGTTGCCTCTGCGCCGGTCAATGACTTGCAGGTGGTGTATCATATACAGCACCGGAAAGGCGTGTAGAGCTGGATCCATCGCGGTGTGGGCGGGTGTCTATTTTCTTGCTCCTCTGTGGTGTCTCCGCCGTCTTTGACTATACGGTTGCTCCACAGCGGTGTGCTGCCCTTTTTCTGGCATCGTGATTTGTTCGGCGGACGGGACGTCATTCCGCACGGCGGTGAGTCCTCATTGGCTCACACCGCCGCGGTGGCGGCCGCACTTTGATGGCGGTCGGCGTCACACCGCAGCGAACGGGAAATGGGCTCTGTCTAGACATGCTAATATGGCGGGCGTGAGGACCGCTGCCGGTGCGCGGTAAATGGCGTTTTCTCCCACCGCCAGCATCGCGGAGGTGCATCCGCCAGTCATCGTAATGGACCCCAAAGTTTGGTTTCTGCCTTTCCAACCAATTTAAGATGGCCCTGAACTTCTTTTAATATTAAGCTCATTAACATTGATTAAGATTATACTAAGTGTATTCCTATCCATGCTATTTAAAACCCCACTGCCATATAGCCTCTGACCCTGATTACCACTTTTCTCCATTATCCTGATCTCTCTTACTTCCCGCTCCCTATTTATGGAGGCCGTTTTCAGAACTTTCAAAACCAGGAAACTGTTATTTTCATTCCTGGTGGCAGCCCTACTTTTAGGCTGTGGCCTCCCCAACCCCCCCTTTGCACCACCATACGCAGAAGTGCCACACCACAAACAATCGATCTTCCTACCCCTGTTACTTCCCCTCTTTAGGTACCCATGCCCTTTCTGCACCTTTCGCATGGATGCCTGGCCTAAAACTTCACCCACGAGTGTGATGACTATACTCAGTACCCTGACCTCAACAACGTCAATCCTCAAGAACTCAATCAATAACCTGAAGACAACAGCAAAAAAAAGAGAAAAAGAACACCCCCTCCACATAATATTGCATTGTATACCCCATATACAGCTATTTATGTCTTTTTAGGTTATTTCTTCTGAAGTTCGTGCAAGTATCTTTTTGCCACCTCAACCTCTTGAAAAATCTTTTTTTTTTTTTCTTTTGTCCTCATTCACCGCCAACCTCACTACACTTCGCACCCAGAGAAAAAGTAGGGAGTTAAAGAAAGGACCCACCTACTAATATCAAACGTGCATGGGTGCCAGTGAATACCGGGTGAGATAACTCTTCTACATAGCTCCAAGAGCAAGATGGCAATCATCCAGACACTTCCCGAAGGGAACCGGAAGTGACCCGACTTAACCAAGAGAGCATTGAGGCAGCATAATCATAGGACACGGGGAAAAAACCCCCAAAAAAAACCCTAATCACCGTCCACTGAGCCCAAACCCACTCGCAGCAAATCCCAGAAAGCTGTCCTCTTCTTTCTGCAAGTTCTAGCCAGATCCAACATGGAAACCTCAAACACTGAGGAAAGCCAGTCCGCAAAGGAAGGAGGCATGGATTCGGTCCATCTTTTACAGATTTGTCTTCTAGCCAACAAAATAGCATAAAAAAGCAGCAATCTGGATGGACCGGAAACTTGACATGTGAAGCCAAAGATGATCAAAGAGAGGTCAATGTGCAGAGGGTAACCCAAGATGTTGGCCAAGTAATTTTCAACACTGGCCCAGAATGAAACCAGGGCAGGGCAATCTTTAAACATATGGATATCTGAAGCTAGAGCCAGTCCACATTTCTTACAGCAGACTGGTGACCCCTTAGTAAATTTAGAAAGTTTTTGGGGAGAGAAATAAGCCCTATGGATGGTAAAAAGGTGGTTCCTCTTCAGCCAAGCTGGTTTAACTGCCTCATACAAAATCTTACAAGAATTCTGCCAAAGGTCATTGCAGTTATAAGCAGGTAAGGAGTCGCCCCACAGTTCTGTAGCCAAATTGAATTCCCCATCTACAGCTTCAATTAGGGCTTGATACCAAAAGGAGACCTCCTTCTTCCCGGCTGGCCTACTCACAAGCTGATGTTCCAAAAAACAGCCTCCTCCTACTGGGTACTTATGAGATAGCTGGGATTGAACCCAGCTTTTCAGCTGGAGAAATTTAAACCTTGAAAGGCCGTCCCCCACTCTACCTCTGAGTTGCTCCCAAGAAAGAAGACAGCCATCTTGAACCAGATCCCCCCAAACTACCAAACCTGCTTTTTTTAAAGGCATTGCCATCCTGTCTCTCAGGCACTCCGGCCACCAGGAGATTCCTAAAGGGGCGCTGAGCTAGAGAAATAAGAAAGCTTGACTGTTACCCTGAAAAGAGCCCAGGTTTTAGCAAGGCCTTGCAAGACCTTTAGCTTGACCTTCTTGAAGAACTTGGGGTCACCGAATTTAAATAAAAAACCCTCCACAGGTAAGTTGGCCCCCCTAAGCATGGCGAGGAACATTGCCCCAGCGCCAGTACTAACCGGCATTTTCAAGAGCATGCGTGAGTGTGTAAACTGAAAGGCCCAGGCATAAAACAAAAGATCTGGTAAGGCTAGGCCGCCTTTCTCCCTCCTCCGCCTCAACTTGATCCACGCTATTCTCGAAGATTTATAAGCCCACACGAAGGAGTTAATATCCCGCTGTAGCTTATTGATAGCGGATTTTTCGAAGTGAAGAGGAATACAATTAAAAAGAAAGGTGATCTTTGGGAGTATTGACATCTTCACGAGGTTGACTCTCCCAAGAATAGATAAGGGAGGTGAACCCATGATTTCAACTGCCTCCGGATTTCTCTTGCTACCCGGCTCAAATTGATCCCCGAAATCTTGGAAATCTCTTGGGCTATGCTAATCCCCAAGTATCTCATTTTAGAGCTAATCTGGTGCTGATGCTGAGGCCCCTCAAGATTCCAGGCCATAACCTCTGTCTTTGAGGCATTAATCTCATAACCTGACACAAGACCAAATTCCTGTGCCTGCTGAATTACTGCTGGAAATGCTGTTTGCAAGTTCGTCGACAGAATTAAAATATCGTCGGCGTAGAGTGCAACCTTCCTCTCCCACTCTCCATACTTAAACGACTGGATGTTACCATCGTCCCTAAGCCGTTGAGCAAAGGGCTCGATATATAAATCAAAAAGGAGAGGGGAGAGTGGACAGCCCTGCCTGGTCCCCCTCGTAATCTTAAAGGGGTCGATAGTATTACCATTAACAGACAGTCTGGCAGTTGGTTCCTGATAAATCAGCTGGACAGTGCGGCGAAACTTTTCCCCAAGGTTAAATTTCACCAGGGTTTCTGCCAAGTAGGTCCAATTCACCCTATCGAACGCCTTAGTGGCGTCGAGAGTCATAGCTGCTAGAGGGAGTGAATAAGTAGAAGCCAGATCAATTGCTCCAATGAAATCATAAGTAAGATCTGATAGTTGACGCCCTTTGACAAACCCCTTCTGGTCCAAATGAAGGATATCCCCTACCATCTAACCCAGTCTAGCAGCTAATATTGAGGCGAAGATCTTGTAGTCGGCATTTAAAAGTGAAATGGGCCTATATGAGCCGCAACTAGAGGGGTCTTTACCAGGCTTCAAAATCAATATAATTATGGCATCGTTCCAAGAGGCTGGGAGCTTTAGGCCATCCTGTAAAATCTGATTGAATAGCCTCGTCAGGATTGGAACGATAATATCGCTCAGATGTCTATAAAGCTCCGCTGGGAGCCCATCTGGACCCACAGCTTTCCCGTTTCGACTCTGTAGAATGGCCCCCCTGACCTCCTCCTGGGTGAATTCTCGATCTAGATATTCCCGCTGATCGGGATTCAAAGAGGGAAGAGAAATGTTATCCAGCCAGCTCTTAGCGATAGAGTTATCCACCCTTTTGTCCTCTTGATAGATATCCTGGAAGAAAATCTGAAATGCTTCACAGATTTCTTCGTCTGAGGATAAAGTCACACCCCCACTAGAGATTCCCTTAACATAGTTCCTTGCCCGATCTGATTTAGTTTTCCAAGCAAGGAGCTTACCTACCCCTTCTCCATACTCAAAGTGGGCGATTTTACTGGCTTCCCACCTGCGCATGAGCCTGGTATGTAAGAGATTTCCTAACTGGTCCTTTAAATTATTAATATCATTTTGCCGAGCTTGCAGGGTTTCGGAAGAAACCTGGGAGTTCAGGTCTACTTCTGCAGCCTTCAACTTGGTTTCGATCTGTGAAATCTCCTCTTTATATTTTTTATTTCTATAAATTGAACTGCTTGTAATTTGCCCCCGCCAAAAAGCTTTAAGGGAGTCCCAAACAACTGAAATCAAAGCTGAGTCTAAATTAATCCTCAAAAAGCTTTCAGTTTCCTGCAATAAGAACCCAATCTCCTGATCTTCCAAAAGCAAGGCTCGATCGAAGGACCATGACCTGTTGAAATTGGGGAATGGAAACTCTAGTCTCATCAGAATACCAGAATGGTCTGAAAGATGAGGGGCCAAATATACAATATCCTTTACTCTGCTCTTTAAAGAATGACTAACCAAAATGTAATCAATTCTAGATTGGTGGTGATATTTATAATTCCTGTATGAGACTCCTAACTGCTGTCCTGCTCTTTCCCTCCAGATGTCAAAGAAGGCGTACTGCTTCATTGCTACCAAAAGGAAATCCCGTGATTTACAAGGAGCCTTAGCTCTGTTATTCGGTGATTTATCTAGTAGGGGGTTCAGGACAATATTAAAATCGCCTGCTAGGATAACAGGGTCAGGGAAATCTAGCAAATGAGAAAAGATAGACTTCAAAAAGAAGGATCACCTTGGTTGGGCCCATAATAGCCCACAACTGTGAGCAAGATCCCCATGATAACTGCTTTCACAATGACCCACCTGCCACCTGGGTCAACAAGCTGTGCCAGAATACGAGCATTAACTGATTTTTTAAACAGAATCAAGACCCCTCTTATATTTGCAGTTTGGCTAGTACAAACATAAGAGCCGACCCACCTTCTATTCTTAAGAAGACTATCTGTTTCTTCTTTGAGTAAATGTGTTTCCTGGAGGATAATGACCTGCGCGGGAGAATCCGCCAAGTACTGCATAACCTTATCTCTTCTGGGTCTTACGCGCAGTCCATTAACGTTCCAGGACAGAAATCGTACCGAACTCATGGCGGATCCTCCCAGCTCCAAGTCTCCATACGGGATAATTGAAAGAACCAATACCAGCACCAGCACCAGAAAGACTCAGTATTTTTAACTCTAATTCTTGAGGTTGGCAAACTTACAAAAAGGTGAATGAGAAACCTTTTTTGAATTTTAACCCACTTCCCACCCCAGCACCCGTACCCATGCAACCCCACCCCCCACCCCTGGAGAACCCTTACCCCGATTATCTGGACAGAGGATCCAGAAATTACATCCCGGAACCACCCGCCCCACCTACTAATAACGAAAGAGAAAGCCCTACGTGGAAGTCTATATGTGTGAATACTAAATGATTGTGATACTTAACTTTTCTTTTAAACTGTCTATATATCTTTTGTACTTTTTATTTCTTTTTCCTTCTATTATTCAGCCTTCTCTTTAGTGTCAAACTTAAAGCTAGCACACTCCATGCAGCATACATCTATTTAGATTGCTAATCCTTATTCCCAAACCAAGTCGAGTTCTTAGGGGCCCCCCTTACTGATCAGATCAAGCAGCTCGTCCGCCTCCTGAACTGATCTCAAATTATGCATCCTATTATTATGCATTTCTTTCAGGAAGGCGGGGAACTTCAACTGGGCCACAGCACCATGTTTCCTAAACTCTTCTAACTTCCTTCCCAACTCCCACTGTCTATCCAATGTGATCCTGGAAAGGTCGGAGCGTATTTCAAAAGAGAACTCCTTAGCCTTCAATGTTTTCGTTTTTAATGCTAAATTTAGAATCTTCTCTTTTAGTGCGAATGTAAGAAAGTTAACTAAGATCTTCCTAGGCTTGACCTATTAGGATTCCTACGAAAGGGGTCCCTGTGAATCCTCTGTATATCCAAACTTAGTGACTCTTCTGAGTCTTCTAACTGGAGGGAGACCTTAAGTAGGGAAACAATATAGGATCTAAGATCTGAACCCTCACTCCCCTCTGGAATATTCAAAAGACGCAAGTTGTTCCTGCGGGCATTATTTTCCAACATTTCCATTCTTACACGAAGGTCTGCCCCCTCTTTCCTTAGTGACAAAATATCCGACTTTGCCGTCCCCAAATCTGCCTTTAGCTCTCCGACATTATTTTCTAAGGCAACCGTCCTTAAGTTCAGCAAGTCCACCTTTTTCTCCAAAGACTCGCAAAAACTTCTGATCTCTGCTTGATTGCTCGCCGACACCGCGAAACCCTTCTTTATGTCTTCAGACAGTGTTCCAAAAAGAGCTTCCAGAGCTGAGGGTGGAGGCGGAAGTATAGAGGTCGAGCCAGAACCAGAACCAGAGCCAGAGTCAGTAACCTCCCGTTCCTCACCCATATCGTTGTTTGATTCTGCTAATGATTGAAGTTGGGATTGGAATTGGGGCAGGGTCTGAAGTTGGGATTGAGAGTGCCCAAGTGGGGTGCTGGCAGAATTAGTAATAACAGAGTTAGTAATAGCAGAGCTGATAGGGCTAGCTTCTAGCACCGTGCAATCAAGGGTAATATTCGAGTTTCCCTGCGAGTTGATTGGAAACTCCATGGTTTTACTAATTTTACTAGTTGCTGCAGCCAGTGATAATATGGCAGATGCTGGAGAGTTTTGGGTGACTGTGATCCCTCTAAGGGCTTCGCTTTGTACACCAATACCCAAAACCTCTGGTTGAACCCTAAAATACGAGCGAAGTGAGGGGGTAACCTTAACTGGTTCACTAGCCGGTAACTTTTTAAGTCTCCTGGACTTTATGGATCTATCTTTAACAAAATAGGTCTGGAAGGCCGAACTACTAGGTGGAGGTAAGAGTGAAGAAGGCGCACTTGGCAACGATGATACAAAAATAACGGTAGAGACTTCAGACGCCTTTAAGGGAGCCTTATTGGCGTTGTTAATATCAGCTTTACGTGAATCTTCAGGGGCTTTATTGGTGGTATTTACATCCTTGTTAGAGTTAGAGTGAATCTCAAAACCTGCTTTTTTATGCCTCTTGCCTCCCCTTTTAATAATTGACGCTGATTGTAGTCCTTGTGACAGGGGGGGGCAAACCTCTTGGGGCACTCGATTTTCAAAAACTAAGACCTGCTGTGGCCTCCGACCACCAGTGCCCCCCTCAATCCCCCCTGTACCTGTTCTCGGCAAAGAGACCGAAGCCTCACCAGTACCTTCCTGCCGGATTTTCTCACTCCTCCGATCACCAGCCTGGAAGAATCCGCTGATGCTGGCGCTGCCACTCTTCACCCGGAGGTGGCCGCGAGCAGCCGCTCTGCGGCCCCGCCGGAGCTCCAGGGCGGCCTCAGACCAACGAGGCGGAAAAAAGAGGCGTCTTCCCGCCTCACCACAACACATCCCCCGCTGCAACACCGCGTGGAGCAGCGGAACACGGGCTCAAAAAGACTCCGAACCCGGACGAGCCCGGGAAAGTCAACCTAACACCATCCGGCAAATCGTTAGTCAAGCTTGAGCCAGCAGGTAAGCCGACGGCGGGCGCAGGAGCTCCGGGAGCAAGCGACCGCTCAGCATGCAGCCGCCATGTTCTCCCCCTACCCCGGATTGCTCAACCTCTTGAAAAATCTTGAACATCCCATTCAGCAGAACCTTCTATTTTGCTGACTGCAGTAATATGGAATACCCCACCCCCGCTTTAAACACAGGGATCGGAGATCTCAGTTCCTTCCATTGTTTTGAAGTTTCGTAAGTCATACCAGGGAAGTCCTGAAAGCTAAAAACCTCTGAAGATTTAAAGCTCCATTGTCTAATTGCCTGCGAGAAAATCTTCTCTCGAATTCTGAAGTCTCAAAAATGTACTAACATTGTGTAAGGTCATTCAGAATTAGTATACTCTTTAAAGGGAACATGATGCACCCTCATAATTGTCAAATCATCCTTGTACTCAGGAATGACATGAGTTTTTATCAAGCTTTCTATGACCTCTACTGGTGAGGACGCTGATTCCTTTCTCTCTGGGATACCTATAAAGCACAGGTTCAATCTCCTTAGCTGATTTTCCTGATTTTCCAAATGAAGCATAATTGACTTGATCTCTTTTGCTTGGGAGACCATAGCCAATTCTAACTCACCTCGAGCGTCTTCCGGGGCAGAGACCTGCATTTTCACCTCCTCGAGCTGGGATGAGTATTGAGGAAATTTCTTCTCAATTTCATCAATTTTACCACTCAGTGACTGGGCCAGTGAATTTTGGCTTTGTTTTAACTCTTGCATCTCCCCCAAAATGGTGATCAGCAGCATCTCAATTCTAATATAGGTGAGCTGAGCACCTGCATCAATGGGGGTCTCAATTAAGCAAGTCAAATCCTTTTCTCCATTGTTGGGACCTGCCGTTTCAATGGGCCCTTGTAGCCCCTGAAGTAGCGCAGAGTTTTGAATCTGGCTGGGGCATCCTGGTGTCTGTGTTGCCTTCATTTCCTTTGTTTTCCAGGCCGTACTTCAACTGCCTCAGGTTCTCTCTCATACTTCCACCTATCTCCTGTTGAATAGTTGTGAACTGCAGGAGGTAACACAATTCTCAATCAGGCTCTTCTCAGCGGTCTCCTCTTCATTCAAGTCAGACATCCCCTTAGCCAAAGATGCCTTGTGGGTCTCCCCTATATCTTTGTTCTTTAACCGAGCCTGTCCGTCCACTTTTCACCAGTTTACCATTGAAAACTGAAAATAGTCTGACTCCCCCACCCTCTTCTGAAGATTCTCCCAAGCTATATGACAGAGCAAGTGATTGAATCCATATATGATTCCCCTCCGAGCCTTCTGTAGGGGGAACTTGCACCTATATGCTCTCCAAGATGAGTTGTTCTCGTACACCAATGTGGCCAACTTCCATCAGTCTCCAACCCAGCAGTAGATTTTAACAGCTTTGTGTTATTAATCATAGGGACAGTCTCATCTGCCCTTTCTTCCACTAAAGCCTACATTCCATTGGGGTAGACTGGTTTTAACTTTGCCATTAGCAGCTTTCTTGCTACCGATATCCTCCTGACCCTACTCCTTTGGGGAAGTAATGGGACCTTTCTCGAGGTGATGACACACAACTTCACCTAGCGCATTCTGCCCTTCCCGGCAAGCCGCTCCCCCCTCCAGTATGGCCCACAAGACTGCCACACAGACACTCAATGTCGCAAGTTTTCCAGCTCGAATTTGGAGCGGAGTGTATCTGTGGCTAATGTCAGTTGAGTCACGTAGAGTGGTCTACCTTCTCCCTGCCTAACTTTCCTGCGCTTGGAAACCTGGGACCTGGAGCTGGCTGGGTACGATATTGACAATGGCATTCTTTACGTCCTTGCCGGTAAAATGCTATGATGCCAGTCGATGGCTCCATATGAACGCTGACATTTTCCCCATGGTCCTGTCACTCTCATTGCTGGGAGGCAAGGCATGGCACAGCAAAGGGGCAGGTATCCGGATGAAACCAAGGAGCTCCTCGCTGGCATTTAAAGATTTACTGGACATTTGAAGAAGGAGGTAAGGAGTAATTCCTGTATTAAAAACTTGCCAAGATTTCAATTAAAACACTGACGTTGATGCATGCCATATACTCATTCCTACAGTAGGGGAGGAGAGGCTAAGAGGAGTTCCAAAAACTTTAGTGACCCAGCAGAGGCTAAAGGGATGATCCAGATAACTGCCGGGCTGAGATAAGAAACAGCTCATTAAAAAGGCATGTGACTAATGTAAAAGGGGAAAACTGGCGAGTGCATAGCAGGACACGGGCGCGCATCAGAAGCAATTAAGTTGCAGAGTGTGCATTAACAGGCTAAATTAGCAGCAAGTTGCAATTTAGAAGTAGTCTGAATTGTCAATATTCGTGGTTCGCCAATGCCGAAACCCAAAAATCTCCCTTACCTCCAAGAAATACCCCTAAAATATTGCACTTGAAAGTAAAAGAACCAAGTCCTCTGCATCGTGGAGTCACCTGTTATGCCCAGGCTCAATACTTGGCATCAGGGGTCTCAGTAAAGGGCCAGGAGAACAGGATTGTATGAGTGCATAAAGAGAACTTGTCTAAAAGATGAAGTTTGAGAAGAAGAGCAAGGGTTAGTGATAGATACCCTTGCACAGCTTTCCATGAAATCATAATTACATGAATATGTTGGTGCGGGTCCCCAGAGCACACTCTCCCCTGTATAGTACTGCACTGGATTGCTGTCAAGATTTCATGCAATACAGCATGATAGAACAAGTGCCAGGAAACAGATAGGTAGCAAGATTAGGGACATCAAGAGAACATTAGTAATTTGACAAACTGCACATTCTCTTCAAATCATTCCATTTGTATTGGGTTGTACTGAAGAAATTACTGTTATATGGACCCTTAATTTATTTGGAAGCAGATTTGAACTTGGGTTTTAGAGAAAACTCTAGAAAAATATGTGCAAGATGGTTCAGGACGATGCCTTGTAGAAGCTGGATAGATGCCTACATGTAAAAAAATTAAACAAAATTTCAGTAGGAAATGAGAGAAAGGCACCAAAAGGAATAAAAGTACAATAGAGCCTGAGGCAAGACTGTGTTATGGCACCCCTTTAATTTATATACCACAAATTTACACTGAACCTTTGATATCTTTTCATTGCTTTCTGTTCTAAATAAATTGTACAATGCGATAGCACAAGCCTGAATCCCAGTTGGACAGGCTTTAAAGAAATGAAACACTGTACAGAATCTACTGGGGACAATTTATTGTCAAGAAATAAAACAAACGGTATGTTCTCTTTGCTTAGCCCGTACGATTGCAACTTAATAACTTTTTGTGAAATACTAAACACTGTATCCCAGTTTTAAGCACAACATGGAGTTTGTGTATTCATACCCTGTCAATAATAGTTTTATTAATCTAGACCCTTAATTTCAATCCTAGTTTAGTTTAACAGAATCAGCTGCTAAGCATTGCTGATTATAATTATTCTAATAATATGATTTGATTCAACTCGTCGTCATTAGCAATTTTGAAACTAATTAGATTGCTGAAGAAAAATGCTGGTGATTTGGTCTGAATTCAACACAAAATACTCTAGCCAGGAAGACTGGATATGTGGAACTATAAACAAACAGAAGGTTGTGGAAATCCTGATTAGAATGCTTACTTTATATGGATCAGAAAACATTTGGAGAGAGATAAATGACAAGCCATTTGTACAATGTATACTTAGAAGCTTCCAATGTGGCAAGAATGGAGAAGGATTTCCTTAGGACCATTTTCTACTCAGAGAGTTTTAGTAGAACCATTAAGAGTTTTACTAAGAGAAGGGGTAAAATTTGTATGGACAGAAGAGCTGGAAAACATTTTTCACAATGTAAACAAAATGCATTAAAGACGCTCCTGCGTTACACGCCTATGAAGCAATTAGTAAATGCATTTTCACAGTTGATGCAAGCTTGACTGGTTTGGGAGCAGTCCTTAGCCAGAGGTTAGCAGGCAAAGAGCACACAGTCGAATTTGCATCAAGAGCCCTTGGAGCATCAGAAAAGCATTATAGCACCATTGAAAGGGAGGCGTTGGCATGTGTATGGGCGGTACACAAGTTCACGAAGTATATATGGGGATGACAATTTGAATTGCATACTGACCATAAACCTCTAGTTAACATTCTATTGGGCAAAGTGTCAAATAATTTGTCTGCTAGGTTAGGAAGCCTTGCTTCAAATCTCTAAGAGTATACATTTGATGTGAAACATCTTTCCGGAGGAAAGAACTTTTGGGCAGATTGTTTATTTCGTATGTCATTGGATGATGAGACGGATGATTTGGGTGATGCTGAATGTGAGGTTGTGGTGATTGATGCTATCAGTGGGTGTAAAAGTAGTATTTCAGAGTCCAAGTGGATTGAAGCCTACTGTGAGGATCAAAATTTCCAAAAATTCATGAAATGTGTACCTAATGGGTGGTCAGTAAGCAGATATTTGTCAGGCAAATTGAATATGTATGCTCAAATTACAGAGGAGTTATCAATAGTAGGTGATGTAGTTATGCGTGGTAATTTATTTGTACCACCTAGAAGCTTAAGACAGGAATTGCTGGCGTGCGCACATCAAGGTCATCAAACCATTTCAAAAACATCCAAGAGGTTGAAACAGTTTTATTGATGGCCTTCATTCAAAGCTCATGTGAAGCATTTTGTTGACAGGTTTCCTGAATGTCTTGTGAAGCATTTTGTTGATGAGTTTCCTGAATGTCTTGTTTCACATAAGCATTAGAAGACCAAAGAAACACCTTTGTGTCCAGTTCCCCTTCCTGAATTCCCTTGGGACAAGGTAGGATTGGATTTTTCTGGTCCCTGTTTTACTTCCTAGTAGTATGAGGTATTTGATCCTGTTAATCGATTAGCATTCTAAATAGATCTATTTTTCTTTTGCTGAGTCTCCCACTACTAGCACAGCTGTTGGTTTTTTAGAAAATGTACTCAGGTTGGAGTGAGCTCCAAAAGAAAGTGTCACTGACAATGGTACTCAATTCGTTTCTGATCAGATATGTACTTTCCTAAAACAACATGATGTTAAACATGTTAAAATTGTTTTGTACTCACCCTCTTCCAATGGTTTGCTAGAAATAGCTAATAGAATCATGAAATAAGCCATTCTGACAGCAATAACATCTGGTCAAAATGTAAATTCACATTTGAAAGAAAAATTATGGAATTACAATGTAACACCTCATTGCACCACAGAGGAAGCTCTGTTTAAATTGTTGAGGGGACGCAAAGCACATATTACCTTATGTCCTAATTGGCTTAGAGATAAAAGCAGATGTGCACATCAGAAGTCAAGTAAACACATTTTTGCCACGGTTGCCTTAAAACAGGTGGAAATGAAGAAGTGTTTTAATGAGAAACATAACATTCATGATAAAGAATTTAAAGTAGGAGATTAGATCATGAAAAAGAGACGCCCTCAAAGGTAAATCAAACTTTTCTCTACCATTGATTGTAGAGAAAGTTAGCAAAAGCACCATCCTAATTCAGGGAAAAGGTTGGTGGAACCGGAGGCAGATTGTTAAGTTGTCCGTGGAACAAACAGACATTATAAAACACAGATGATCTGTTAATAATGGTGTGGAGTGGTCAGTTTGGTTACAACCTGAGAACACAATAAAAGTGTTAATGGCCAACATTTTGTAAGCCAACAAGAACAAGTGTCTGAACAACAAACAAAAGCAAGTTAAAGTAGTTCAATGTTACTGTAATGTTGTTCAAGTAATGTTAAAGTACCAAGCCGGTATAACAATTACGTCATGTATTAAATTAATCTCTAATATAACTGTTTTCTTTTTTATTTTATCCTTCTCCTTTGGTTTGTTTGTTAAGAGGGAAGGTGTAGTAGGTAACTTTGTAGCTTATTATGCACGTGAAGATGTGGATGTATTATGACCTCATGTGTTCCACATGGAACTCTCCTGTCTAAGGTTCTAGCAATGCCAGTTATGCCAGTTCCTGCCAGGACCTTGACCAGATAGGACGTTTTAAGTCGGGGGCATTCTTCATACGAAATATCCCCAAATGTATCCTACACGTTGGCACCACGTGATCCCTTATTACAAACACCACATCATATTCAATGTTTTTTTTTAAACGTGTCAGTGCCCAATGTAATTAACAGACATCCACTGCTGTTGGCTCCACTCACAACTCCTGTCACTACTGCTGAATTCCAGGGCCAGCATTAACTAGTAATAATCACACTCACACAAGTTTGACATTTTTTTTATTATTGCAGGTCACCTCAAACTGTGAGGATGCAGTATACTAAAGTATATAAATATAGTATATTAAACAATTAAACTCTCCACTTATATGCTCTTCTAAAAACATAGACAAATGGAGCCACCATGTGATGGGTTCGGAAAAATATGTACCAGTGTTTAAACATAAATGCTGGTGCTGTGCACCGGAAGCCCCAGGTACAAATTAAGCAGCGATTCATAATGTAGTAACACTCCACTCTCAGAAACCAACTACCACTCCAATCAAGCATTTGTCTTTGATCCTGTCCAGCACTTGTTTGTTTTTGGTTCGGTCTGTGCTATACAAATGCCAGCCACATACACGCATAAAATCAAAACAAAGGGAATGAAAGTAAAATTTTAACTTGTGCCTTCATAAGTGCCCCCTGGATAGAGATTTGTGAATCAGCTGTATACCAGACCCACCAGTTAAACCAGGGGTCTTCCTTGGTGCATGTCTCCCACAGCGCCCACACTCTCTGGTCAAAGCATCTATAATAAGTTGTCAGCTACTGTCCTCTGCCATTGGATGAGTCTCAGCCTATGTGCTCCTTCATTTGCAAGAGATCAGACCCCCAGCTCTGGACCACACAGGTCTTCTGCTAAGGTGGGAGGCTGGAGGAGGGATCTCTCTTCTCCTAGACTCTAGTGAAGAGAAAGAGAGAGCAAAGTCCAGGATTCTACCCCATGTGTCGCGGTTCTCCCTGGTATGATGCATCCCGTAATAAGCAAAATTAACCATTTTGTGGCCCATTTACTGGTTCAGAAGACAGCCAACCCCAGTAACAGCACAATCATGATGCCGACCTGCCAACTCACAGGGTGCTAATGTGTGTCACACGATATCGGCTCCCTTCACATGGTCACCCAGTATGGAGCCGATATCACAGGGGGGCAGGAACCCACTGCAAAAGTGCATTTCCAGGTAGCTTTTTTGTTTCTGGAGGCTTTTTAAAAGCTGACGTCGATCAGGGATGTGAGAACAACCCAGGACATCGGCACCGGTCTCAGCCGGCTTGTTTTAAGGAGAAGGAGGTTTGGTGGGGGAGAGCGCAGAAGTGCAGTTTATCTCTAGTCACAAGGCCCCGCCCCCTCCAAGGTCACGCCTCCTCCTCAGACGGTGTTTTTTAGGTCGAGCCTGGGCAGCGCATGCGCTGCTCTGTGAGGCATGCTGTATTGAGGTATGGAATAGAAGCTCCGAACATTTCCCCCCTAGTCTTTTCAATTGGATCCTGTTACTGTCCTTTCGAAATCGTTGCTTTTGATTGATAAATAGGCTTAGTAGTCCCTCCTTGGTACCGCCTTGTCTGCATTTGTAACCTCCCATAGGACTGGATGTTTTACTTGTGTTGTTACACGGTTTGCTTTATCTAGTCTGTGAGCACTATTTTATTTAATGATCTTCCACTATTCCACCCACCATGTGCTTTCCTACAAGGCAGCATGCCTCCTGCTTTTATATTTATATTTATATTTATATTTTATAGTAACGTCTGCGGGTCCGCTTTAACTATAGTGGCAGCGCTTTTTTATTTATTTAATTTGCAGCACGGTCCGCTTTAACTATAGTGGCCATGCTTTTTAATGTTTTTAATTTTCCAGCGTTGTCCGCTTTAACTTTAGCGGCCGCGCTACAGAACCTTTATTTTTTTATTTTTTTTCGGTGAAAGCGCCTCATACCGCACTTTCACTTTAATGTTGACAGCGCCCTTTTCTTTAGACGCTGCTCACTGTAACCTGAATACGGCGAGCAGCGTCTAAAGAAAGGGGCGTGGCCACCATTAAATTGGTCTCGCATTTGTGAGAGTTGGAGCTATTGGCATTATAAATAACAATGCCTTTTATATGTGTGTTGGTTTTAAAAACATATAAATAACAGGCATTGTCATTTACAATGCCAATAGCTGAAACTCTCGCAACCTATTGCATTGTTTTCCAAGGTTGACATTCTGATTATACCAATTTTAAGGCTGCACTTTCTAGTTTTCTAAACTCATGACCTGTTTCTTAACAATATAAATACCAGGAGATGTATCACTAAGTTGTTCGAAGCCTAACAGACGCAGATGGGACCAGCGCTGATTCCATCAAGAAATCAGGCTGTCTTAAGCGCATGCGCGAACTCGGAGATCGAGTGTCAGTCGTCGCTCTCTGGGGCAGATTTACAAGCCCCTTATGCCACTTTTGCGCCGCCGTTGCGTCACTTTTGTGACGCACCGGCGGCGCAAATCATGCGCCATGCTGCGGGGGATTTACAACGTGACGCATCTAGGGAGATGCGTCACGTTGTAAAGCCCTGCGCCACATGAAACCTGCGTCAGGTTTCATGTGGGCGTGCCGGTGCAGGGGGCGTTCCTGCGTAAGGAAGCTCCCGTAAAAGTGACGCAGTGAAATCTACAAGATTTCACGGAGTCACTTTATGCGTCCCTGCTGCGTCAAATCCTTACGCCTGCTTCAAGCAGGCGTAAGGAGTGACGCAGCATGTTAGGTATAGGGCACCTCTGAGCAGTACTGGAGTTACGTCGCACTTGCCGACACGACTCCAGTACTGCGCCACCCTTCCGCCGACAGATGCGTCACGCATCTGTTTATCCTTGCGCCATGATGCGCCGCATTGTAAATGCGGCGCATCTGTGGTGGCGCAAGGGTAAACTTGAGTCACGCATCTTCCCTGGCGCATCCCTGCTGATTTGCAGGGATGCGCCAGGGAACGTAAATCTGCCCCTCTGTTTTTGACCTTCAGTCGCAACTGGGAATGTTCTAACCTGCAAAGTAATGAAATTATCTACGTCATAAATGGGTGCAGGACTCCCTTGAGCCTGGTCAAGACACCCCCCTTATTCTCTTCTTGAACAATGCCAAGGGCCTATCAATACCACTAGTCAGCAGAAAGTAAATGGATGAAATATGAGGTTTTGAGGTTTTGCTATAAGAAGAGACTGTGAAAACCCCCAAAACAATCACTTTCCACGTTCCTGCCTTGCCACTATTTACAAGAATCGAGAACATAGCTGTTTCTGAACTTGCCCATGGAGAATGCAACTGGGACTGGAGTGGAAATTTGTTTCCCAAAGATATTTCAATCGGATCACGAGGTGCAAACTTTGCAATCTTCCTTAATGCCTTAGACTGTCACGAGAACCTTCGTGCAAAATGTGCTGTCTGGCAGAAGTCATGAAAATAATACTTATGTCTCAGTAGGAAAACAAAAGTAAATCACCCGCATAGGTTCTGTTAGGGACTTCCCAGGGGCCTCAGCAGTTAAGAGTAAAACATTGTGCAACATTACTATCATTCTGTTCCTTTTATTATAGTTAAAATAAGAACTTAAATATACAAAAGGGACATTACTGAATTGTAACAGTATATTTTTCGAGTGATTAACTCACTTATTGCAAAGGCAAACTTTTTTTCCAGCTACACAGTTTATGGTGACCTTTCCTGTTTGTCTTTCTGCTGCATTGTGCATAGGTTGAGTTTAGTGTGCCACTGTTGCGCTTTTGTGGACTCTCGAGCGTGCAGTTGGGCGGCTGTTGTCCGGCCCTAGTGAAGCTGTAAAACGCGTCCCCCACTCACCCCTGAATAAATTCGGTTTGGCTCGTGTTCGCCTGGAATCTCCTGGAGTTATTTGCTGTTATCACCCAGAACTACAGAGTTTGCTCGTCTTCTTGGCTGAAGAAAAGTTGGAAGCCTGAGTTGGCCCCGCTACGGCTCAAACTCCCAACCGACAGGTTACAGCAAATGTCAGTAGCAAGCGCTTTACTCGCTGACCATTAGTGCTTGCTGTAAAATGTCCTAACCTGCCGAGAAACTGACATTTAGTAATATTTGTGGAACCTGCGTGGATGTAGTGGTTAACTGGCTTTAGCAGGCAAAACTCTCCTCTACTTGGTGTTAATATCTATCATCAAACTGCCCTCCCTGGAACTCTTACTGGAGATGTTCATAACAGAAATTCACAAATAACACAAAAAATCCCAATATTCGTACAAAAAAAAAACTAGGAAGACCTCTCGCACTCATCCACATCTATCTTATTTCATGTACAGCTTGTATTTTTGTGAGAGCCGTAAATGTTTCAAGTACATTCGCAAGTGTAACTTCCGGTTGCCAAAAACACAAATGCCAATAAAATGTCTCCTATGCATAATTGTTTGCCATCTGGGTCTAAGTATAGTACCCTTGTGCTATGTACTGAGGCAAATCTCTGACTCCAAATGCCACATAGCCTCATTCAGACATGATTTGGTGATAATTCCATCTCCCTAGATGCACTGCTCCCTCCGGCAACAATTTTATCCTAAAGGACAGAGGGGCAGATCTACAAGGAAGTGCCGCAGCGCAACAACGCAAGCCCTTTGGCTGCGCCACTTCCGAAGCACAGGAATGCAACATATTTACAATAATATGTCGCATTCCTGTGCTCTCCCTGCGCTGGCGCACAAACTGCAGCCATGTGCCACGCGAGGCACCCTTGCACCATGGTGCAAGGATGCCTGCGTCGTGGGGAGATTAGCTTTGTGCAGGAAGGGGCACCTTCCTGCACAAAAACAATCACTACAGGCATTTTCCTCTTCAATGCGTGCTGTAGAATGCAGCACGCTTTGAAAGAGGAAAAAACGAGGCGAAATGAAAACATTTCTCCTCGTTGCGCCTCGCTACGCCTCCTCTGGGGAGGTGTAGCATTGACACGCATTTCCAGATTTACGATTACTCGTAAATCTGGAAATGTGTCTCGTTCCATGGGTGTTGTGTGGGAACACTCACAGCAACACCCATGGAACGCCCCTTCCACGCAAAGTGCTGCGTGTGAAGGGGCCATATTTACAAGGAGTGGAAAAGCCACGCATGGTGGCTTTTCCTCTCCTTGTAAATATGGAGACGTGAAATGCGCCTCCAGTACGTCACAAAAAGTGACGTACTGGTGGCGCTGGGGGCTCGTAAATCTGCCCCAGAGAAGGCAAAAGAGGGGCAGGAGTGGTCTTACACTGACCTGAAACAAAAGGTGATGGGAGGAATCCTTGGGAATCGTCTAAATGACTATTCATATAAGCACCCATGATCTGGAACAATACCTCCATCGGGACATCAGGCCCATTGCGTAGGTTAGTGAATATCACTTAAGAACTTGCGTTGCCTTGTGTCAACTTGTGTGATGCAAGGAGAAAGCAAGTCCTTAGTAAATCTGGGCCTAAGCATATTATTATCGGTCATCGCTTCAAGTTCACTCAAATACACAAAGGGCTCAAGAAGTCTCTAGGATCTGCTGCAAGAGGCCATGAGGTAAGCATAGGTCACAGTATATTGAAAGGTCAGGCACCTAGACCCCACCTTTGGATGAGAGCTTGGAATCAAGTCAAGGCTTGGCTAGCACCAAAGCAAGCGCTGCAAACGTCTTATCAGCTTTGGGATCAGCACAACCCAGGAGTGCAATTAAGTGAGAGAGAATTAATTCCACCAGTATTCTTTGATAATATATCAGAGACCTACCGCCAAAAATCCAGAATCTCTGCGCATTGCCAGGCCTGGTGCAAGGACTTAGCAGCAGAGCAGGGCATCAATATCTGCAATTCCACAAAACAACAAGTGATGACGCTTTAGGTAGCTATTCAAAGTGGAAGTGCTATTGCATGTGTAAATTTGAGATACATATTTTGCGCAGGCTGAACCAGTTTCATATCAAAAATTACTCCGAGATAATAAGGTACAGCCATTCCCAATTACAGTCATGCTTAGCACTTTTAACAACATGTTAATTAAGGTATTTCTTTATTTTATAGAGCTCCGCTGCATCCTGCAGAGCTCACTGACCAACAGAAATGTTGAGTAGAGTGATTGAGCCTGTGTCTCTGTTTTCACTCTGATCCTATTCCCTTTTCCCCATTCCTACCACTGGCCTCCCATATCTCAGTGCATGTGGTCAGTGGTAGGGGTGGTGAGTGACAGACAGAGCATTGCTCCCACTAGCTACTGAATACAAATTTAGAGCCATTTGACAGAGTGACAGCAACAGCTGCTGCATCCTGAATGCTATAACTTTATGGGTATGATATTCCCAGACTATGCAGGTCAGTTGGCTATGATAAACAGTAAGTAGGCACTCCTGCCTAGTTGCCTAGAAATGACAAGGAATCTGGAATGCACCCATTATATTTGTCCATTAACTTTTTCCTTGGCTGAAGGTTGTGTATGAAGCAAAAATATGAGCTGGGAATCACCAGCGGCCCGGCAAATGTATTCAAACCAGTTTCACTCCCTTCCACCGCTCTATCTCTTTCTTTCCATCCATCCTCTGTCTCTCTCATCTCATCTCTTCCTCTTTAATCTCAATATTTTTTCTCTCACCCTCTCTTTCTCTATTTTTCTCTCTCTTTCTCTTTCACTCTCTCTTTCTGCCACCGGAAACCCTTGCTGTGCTCCTGCAATTCGTTGCAGAAAGTAGCATCAACACCAGCCCTGGGCCTTCAAAAAATGGCCTCCAATGGTCCAAGCGCCCGTGGAAAAGCCTGATAGAAATATGACCAGTCTGGCCATTAATAAACCCTATTCTGCGTATTGTATCAATTTGGATGATTTAAAGACCTTTTAGGCAGCTAAAAAAACTACCGCCACTTGGAGTCTCGAACCTACTTGTGTATCATGTGAAATAAAGTTTACAAAATATATGATATCACCTTTGTGGTATGAACCTCTCTTGGTCGGGGCACCAACCCTATCATCATGGGTTAAAGCCAATCAGCTATAATCTGAACAAGTACCTCATCATCAACATTGATGAGTGACAGTGGCCCGTAAAATTGACAAAATATGCAATATTTGATGGGTTTTAGTAAGGTTGTGATGACCAGGAAGGCTTCAATCCTCAATCATCTGTTCGTACACAGGCAGCAAATGCTGAGCAAGCAAGATCTCCTATTTATTCGAACTCTGTGATGAGTAGATCCACCCTCGGACCCTATGTATGGCTGTTTTGTATCTAGTCATACCTATGTGCTCCATCAGTGATTGCATGTACACATTGTGTAGCCATGCAAATGTCATATCATCCTTATTTTAGATGAATGGAGCACTTGTTGTCGTGGACATTAATGTATGTCAATCAGGGTAGAACATGGTAAAGACATTGAGAATGGTTGTGCTGTTGCACAACAGTAAAGCAAAGCCAGAAAAGAAGCTACAGGTATCCCGGATACAGCAGCGAGTAAGTGTCTAGGGAGAAGAACATTTAGCAAGGAGAACCCAGAGGCAAGTAAACTCTCCATGCTGGGACTGACCTGGGAATGATAGCTCTACCATTATGTTGCAATCTCACTTTACTAACTTCCAGTTTAACCCCACTTTTCTTGCAGCATCTTCTAAATTGTCTACTGCACATTACATGGCAGTCACAAAACATTCTAGATGCAAGATGCAGCCACTTCACAGACCCCTGTAAAATAGTTCCCAGCCTCATTTTTTAATTCAAGCATGACACCGTACCTTAGCATGACCACTGCATGACAGAGAAGCACTTGTTAGACTCTACGCTACCATCGACCTGGTGAAACGTGTAGCAAAGGTATGGAATAGCCCTCACTGTCCATTACAGATTACCTTGAAGTCTGACATTCTTTAAAGACCTGGGGGCATATTCTCAAGGACTTATCGCCGAGTTAGCGGCACTTTATCGCAGCCAAAGTGGTGATAAATTCATCGCACCATTCACAAGCTGGTGCTAACAGCCGATATCACCAGTTTTCCTGCGATAGCAGCCGCAAAAAACATCGCTACGGATGACACCGGCAACTAACGCTAATGAGATGCAGAGTAGGCGTTCCCGTGCAAAAACCCACGAAAACACCACTCCGCAACATTCTCAACGACCAGACAGATCGGCGATAAGATTCAAAAACATGCGATAAGGCACGTTAGCAGCAGGGATTTAACACCTGCTCCTACCTGGTGCTAAGTCGGACGACAACCTGCACCATAAAAGGGAGCCCAGCCCACAGCCACACCAGAAGAACAACAGATGCCATGGAGCTACTGATCATGCAGCTCGGAGCCCCAAGAGTGCCACAACACCCACCGCCACCACCGCCAGGACCCCCACCCCCCCAGGACCACCCCCCCGGACTACAACAGGGGCAGCGCAGACAAAGACACCGGACCTTCCGAAAACGCACCAGCCTCGGAGACTTAATGCCAGAGGAAGTCATTGCCCACTACAGGCTCAAAAGGACAACCATCCTCCGCATCCTGACCCTCATTGCCCACAGGCTGACGGTACCAACACAGCGGAGAACCAACATCCCTCCGCAGACAAAGCTGCTGGCCGTGCTGCACCTGTTGGCCTCTGGGACCTTCCAACCAACAACTGCCATAGTCGGAGGAGTCTCACAGCCAGCCCTGTCAAAGTTCCTCACACCTGTCCTGGATGCCATCATCAGCTTGGTACCCCAGCAACTTTACTTCCCACACACTGCGCAGGAACAGCTGGAGATCAAGCAAGGCTTCTACGCCATAGCTGGCTTCCCGCACGTGTTGGGGGCAATCGACTGCACACATGTACTCCTCGTGCCCCCTGCCGCCACTGCACACAATTACCGCAACAGGAAACACACGCATTTCATCAATGTGCAGGCAATAGTGGACCACCGGGGACTCTTCACCAATGTCGTCGCCAACTACCCAGGCAGTGTGCATGATTCCTTCATCTTCTGACAGTCCATCATCAACCAGCGCTTTCAGGATGGCACCTATGGAAATGCACTGCTCGTCGGTAAGTACCAGCGGAACACACCACACACCCCAACACCACAATCAGACAACTCACAACTCTGGGAATGCACACGTCACAAAATCACATACAACATGACAACCAACATCCCCACATTCCAGACACAACAACACAACTTATTGTGGCAACCTGGGCTAGCCATCTACACAAGCCATCAACGGCATGGCACCTCAGCCACACAATAGCAGAATGTGGGGAGAGGTGGGAACCAGGCATGTGCGAAGGAGGCAAGTGACCTATGAATGTGAATGTACACAACGCCAAGTGTGGCGTGGATGTGCTGGACAGACTTCCGTATGCAGACCACAGACATTTCCATGTCGACATACACTGCTGGTGTCTGCAGTGTGGTGGACAGTGGACGCAACCATGTTACCACAGCCAGTGGGGAAGAATGCGGAAATGTAGCTTGTTACGTCCCCCCCTGTAAGCGTGAACGGAGTGGGCTGGCCTGGCATACGCCAGGCCAGCGTAGGGGTGTGAATAAAAAGCCTGTTACTCTGGGCGTGGTTCTCTTCCGGAATGGCCAACGTGTCTGCCAGGGCGGCGCCTCTCACCCCACCACGAGGCCGACCAGTGGCCTGCTGCACCCCAGGCCACTGGTCCCAAGACCCGTCTTGCCCGCCCCAGCGCACCCAGGCCTCACTGCTCACCTGCCGACACCGGCATGTGTCAAAGAGGGCCCACCACGTGCCGGTGCAAGCTCCAAGCCCGAGGCCCGTGACCATGGCAGCCTCCTCAGACCATCACGGCCTCCAGTACTCCTTTCTCATTGACGTACTCCACCGCTGCATCCGGCCTACACTGCGGTCCAGTAGGTCACACATTTGGAACTGAGTCTTGATTATACAATGGCAGAGTATATACGTTTATGGCAGATTTTATATCACCGTACTCCCTTCGATGTGGTGCCACCAACTCTGTGCATAGCATTCCAACGACACGTGTCTGTGGGCCCTTGCTGACTACTGCCTTCGGCCTACACTGCGGCCCAGCACCGCGGGGTCACCTGTACTGCCTATACTGCGGTCCAGCAGGCCTCACACCAATCCAATCCAGTCCGGACCAGGCAGGGCACGGCATTGTCGCAGGCTGCACACACGCTCAGCTCTGGTGCTTCTACCTCCGTCAACCACAAATCATCGCCACATGGCATTCCAACGTCGTGTGTGAGAGTACCAGGAGGAGCTGCCTGAACAGCGGTTGGCCCGCGCTGACCGCTGCCTCCGGCCTACACTGTGGTCAAGTAGGTCACACATTTGGAACTGAGTCTTGATTGTGCAATGGCAGAGTCCATATCATTGTACGCAAGGAGAGGAGTAAGAGGAAGACGCGGTTCAGTCCGGATGAAAAAAGGACAACTGCTCTGGTGCCACTAACTCTGTGCATCGCAAGCCAAGGACATGTGGCTGGGGGCCCCTGCTGACCGCTGCCTCCGGCCTACACTACGGTCAAATAGGTCACACATTTGGAACTGAGTCTTGATTTATTAATGGCAGAGTTTATACCATTGTACAGGCCTCATCGCAGACTGCATCCCCTTTCAGCTCTGGTGCCACCAACTCTGTGCCCCAAAATCCATGGACACTCTCTGGTTGAGCTTTGGTGGCGTCTGAGTCTATGGCCTGAGGGTTGTCTTCATCATCATGTAGCTGATACTGACTTGGTGTCAAAAATGAGCCTGTAGCATTCATCTCCTCCATATTGCCTGTGTCTGCTTGGTACTGCCCTCTGTATCATGCCCTGGAAGATCACCTTCCACTGTCCCCCAAAACCCTCCGTGACATTCACCTTGGACATCGACGAGGACCCGCTCAGCTCTCGTGGCCCTACCTCAGTGCACCGGTAGTCACTGTCCCGTGGCGGTGTTCCATGTGCCGGCCGCTGTGCATCCGGGGCCACTAACTCCGTGCAGCTCAAGTCATGGACCCTTGCTGTTTGAACTGTGAACTTCTGATTGTCTGATCACTGTTGTAGTTGTTGCCAGCACCAACCACTCCTTGAGGGCTGGCTCACACTCACCCCACACCCATCCAGCACAGGCATCACTGGACATGTGACCCTGGCAATAAAAGGGGCCGGGCGCACGTGCCTGTAGCCAGTTCCACAAACTATCTAAGTGTGTCCGTGTGGTCATTGTGTATGCATGAGGGCCCCGGGCCCTGCCACATTGCATTGTGCTGTGTACAGCGGACGCAACCATGTCACCTCAGGCAGTGGGTGAGACCTGGGACATGTAGCTGTGTCGTACCCCCCTGTAGGCGTTGCCGGAGTGGGCTGACGTACGACAGTCCAGCATAGGGGTGTGGATGATCACACCGGGGCTCTGGGCGTGGTTAAGTGTTGGGCTTGCCAACGAAGTACCTAATGCGTGTGTCTCTGTTGTAGTGTCGGCGCCACCCGTCCCGCAACGGACAAAGTTGCAATGTAACATGCCCCCGGAGTGCGGGCTCGGCCAAAGGGATAAATGTATGAGCGCAAGCCCGCTCGGGTCCGGGATCATACATGCCAACTGTTGTGTGTGTATCGCTATTGCCACAGCATAAGCCAAAGGTCTTGCCTCGACCGCATCGCGAGTTCAGCCAGCCATGAACTCTACATCTGTGTCCGCCCTATCCTTACCATAGGCCTACACACACGTGGCCGCCCACCTTCAACGCACAACATCACAGTGTCGTTGTCAAGTTTGTGGACATGCGCAGACAGGCATGACAATGGTGTGCCGTAGGAGTGCAAGCGATGCAACCGCGCAGCGCACACAAGTAATTAGGCTCGGGGGGAGGGAGGAGCAGCAGTGAGACTACGTAATACACATTGATGGCACTCATTTGCTACAAGCAGTACAGTACATGTCACACAGGAATCACTATGACACACATATCACACGCCAATCAACTAGTGAGCCTGCCAACACATCATGCAGAACCAACTTTTGACTCATGTGTCTCTGCACTGTCACAGGTGATCAAGGATATGCACTCTGCCCTTGGATGATGACACCCCTCCGAGCCACGAACACACAGGCCCAGAGGCAGTACAATGTGGCCCACAAACGCACCAGGGGCATCGTGGAACGCACATTTGGTGTGTTGAAGTCACGTTTCAGGTGCCTGGACATCACAGGTGGGAGGCTCCTGTACAGCCCAGACATCGTGTGGAAGATGATCGTTGCATGTTGTGTGTTGCACAACATATGTGTACGCACCAATGCCCCATGGTTACAAGTGCCAGATGCACCGGACGATGATGAGGAAGATGAGGCAGGTGGACCACACCCCACTGCAGCTGCAGCAGGAATAGCCCATAGGAACACCATCATTGACAATTTCTTCACATGAGGACGTCACATTGTGGCAGTCCTTAGCAATCATGAGACAGTACAAAATGACCACAGGCACAGCATGTGCAAATAAATTCATTTCAACACACATTCCCTGAGTTTCTGTATGTGTGCTGCAGTGTGGCACGGGGATCAGGGACACGGTCCAGAGTCATTGTGGGTGTGCAGTGTGCTCTACTTAATTGTGCATGTGTGCCATTGTGCCCATCTCCCCCCGTCTCCCCAGTCCCTGGTAGGTACTCACCCTGTTGATGTTGTGTCAGGTCATGTTGAGCAGTGTCCCGATCCCCGACTCCTGGCACCGTATCCCGACTGATGACTGTGGCCACCATTTTCTCAATGTCATCCAGCTCCTGGTGTGCCGCTGGTCCCCCACCTCCAATCTGCGTTGCTGCTTTCATGTTGGCATCAGGTTTCTTCTTGGTTTTTCCCTTCACATCATTCCAGCGCCTCTTGACCTTTTCCATTGTCCTCCTCGACACTCCGACTGCATTCACGTTGTTCACGATGTGCTGCCATATTTCCGTTTGTGTGGCCGATGACATAGTGGAGGTGACGAACAGTTGTTGGTAGTGTTCTGTCACCTCCGTGACGATGATCCGGTTTTCCTGCGGACTGCCCCGTCTTCCTCTTCCTCTTCTCCTTGCCCTTCCCCAGCCCCGAGGTTCCTGGCTGGTCGTCTGTGGGGCTTGTGGGGTTCGCGTTGTCCTCTGCACTCGGTACGGGTGCGTCCATGGTGCTACGCAGTTGCATTTTGTTCTCTTTTTTTTTTTTCTGCTGTTATAGTGCATTTTCCTGCATGTCGCGTGGGAATCGCAGGCCTGTTGCTGGTTATCGCTGATTTTTGTTTCACGATTTGGGACATCGCAACTTTTTGGGCGTTCGTGTTTCGCATTTTTTCGGCGTCACGTTAATTTTAACGCGGGCCTTTGTCGCGTTATCGTGTGACTATCGCATGGTGCCGCCGGGTTGGGAATACTGCGTTAACACGGTGTTATTTTCCCGCGATGAACTGCGATGTGAGAAGTTGCGTTAAGCGAATTTGGCGATAGTTAACACACATTCTTGAGAATATCCCCCCTGTTGTACTATCACTACATGATTTCCACTGATGCCAAAATTAAGGCAAATTAATTTTTTGCTGCGTGTCTAATGGGAGTATGGAGCAAGCGATATGTGCACTGAAGGAGTTTTGCATGAGGACAAATAAATGGGGCTGTCACGCTATTTTGCTGTGTTGACATATTTAGAGAGTGTGCAAATACAATTTCCACTTTTCAGATATGAAAGATAGACTGTTTTTAGTAAATTTGTTCCTTAATAAACAAGCGCCATAAGACCCTTGCTCTGATTTGTCAAGAAAGTTATTTAAGGACCAGATTTTCTTTGTTAAAACGGTAAAGCTCTTATTTCCCCAGATATTATGACGCAAACAGCCAAGATTTTAGAAAACCTCCTGAAAATCAGCTGATGCTCTACTCTGAACTGACGTAAGGCCCTAGCTCTAGCTGTGGGCATCTTGAGAATAGGAACCAAAAAAGCTTTGACACTGATCATGGTTTGGGAGTATCGTAATGCCAAATAATTAGGTAATTACTGCGTCACCCCTTTTTCCCAGGCAAATTTTGACAGGCCAAACGTGGCAACATTTAGCAAGGTAAAATGTACTGTAAATTCGAAGACATGGGGAAGTCAGTGCAGAAAACACCAATTCTGCTTGTAATTCTTAATTTTTCAGAGAAAAACTCAGAATATGTGGTACGTAATGCATACTGTAATATATCGGGGCCTGGTATTTTCAGGTTCAGCAAGGCTGGACTGGGGTAACCAAAAGCAGCCCTGCCAAAAATTATCAAACCAGCCCCCTCCCCCTTTGCCTCCTCGCGCAATCTCTCTATTCCGATTTTTTTGCAATTTTGATATAGCGGGCACTCGACCCAAAGGTATTGGAGCACTTTACATGAGCACAAGTTACATTATACAAGGGCACATTTATTTTCCTTTTTTTTTTATTTTTTAGGCTGTGGGAGGGGGCTAATTTATATGTTGATGGTATGTATACTCTTTCGCAATGGTGACAGAGTGAACATGCCGCCAAGATAATAGTCCACCCACCAGGTTGAGATGCGGGCGACCATAGGTTTGGCTACTGTGGTGACTACTCTGTCACCACCATGGCCAAACCTCTCAAACAGCCTGATGGAATAAGGGCCGTTGGACAAATGGTACTATATATGTCCACCCACCCAATTAGGATGGACATGGATTTAGCCAATTGTTTACTGTCTGCCACAACCAGGCAAACCCTGGCAGTGAAGGGCAGTAAAATGGTAATAATGCTCCCCTCACATTGGAAGATGACTTCCAGAGTGAGGGAAGAATTACACTTTTTATTTTAAAAAAAAAGAAAGAAATCTCGCAGCCCTGCGCAAAACAGAGAAATGCATTGGCAAGAACCACGGTGTTCGCGATTCCTGTCAGTGCATAATGAATGACGCCTGCATGGTGGTCATTTATAAATGTGGCTGACGGTCCCTACACTATGGCGATGAAGTAATTTACTCCACTGCCCTGGTGTAACAGGCCGTCTGCCACATTTAAATAAGGCCATAAGTGATTTGCCCAGAATCACAGGATCTGGCCTATCCCCATTCATCCATTCTCCTTCCCTCCTTTCTCGCCTCCTTCTCTGGTCACTCTCTACCTTCCTCCTCCCTACCTCTCTTTTTATCTCTCTCTGGAATTTTCCCTGTGCCTGCTTCAGTTAAGCACCAGGAGCAGCCAAGGTCCCCGACCCACTGGGGAAATGCCCAGCGGAATAAAAGGTCTGTGCATCCCTGGGGTTCGGTAAATTCCTGTACCTTAAGCCCCACCTTGTAATCAGGACTTAAAAACATGGATAACCAGCATGCAGGCTTTCCTGGCAGGATATTTAGATTTACATCTTTCTGACCGCTAGGGGCCAATCAGGAGAGCAGTGAAAAGGTCAAAGGTGCACGTTCCCACCGTTTCTATCTCATCGCCTACGCCATACGTTTTCATCTCAAATGCTGTTGAAACCCACTATTCTTATGACTGTTACTCATTTTCTGCTGGAAATGCTCTTGTTATGTCAAATCAGTTCAAAATGCGTGTCAAGCATGTTTTTACAATGGTTTTGCAATCCATTTCCTTCATTCCTGCCCGGTTGCAAAAATCCGCAGGTACTGTGAACTGGAGCAAAATAAGAGCACAAGTATTCCACACTGCTTGGTGCCAGATGTCTATCAAATGCGATTCACAATCTGTGTGCATCCCATTCTTACGCAATCACGGATTTTTTTTTACAACAATGGTGTTTTTCTAAAAAAAAATTAAACAAGTACATACTTCAGCCCAGCAGGGGGAAGCTGAAATACCAAATCCATGTACAAGTATGCAGAAAAACTCATTCACAAATTGATGGTGAGCTTTATACGGCAAGAAGGATATGTGAATAAATCATAATTACATACTTTACATGTCTCACTACCACACTATAAAGTAATTTACAGCATCCATGGGACTGTGTGTCTGGGAAAATAAATAATCCGATTACATGTTAATTAATTTAAAATAAAATTATAGTCAAAATGCTTTCTAAATGGAACACACAAGTTGATGTAATTATCTGTTTAATAATATATACCTAATACCACAATGTATCACAAATATGGCTACATGTGTGTTTGAACTGTCGTGCCTGATAATGTAAAATTCATTTTAAAAATTCTACTATCAGTCGACTAAAATGTAAACATGCGCAGCTTTCTGCGCTCAATGTGCAGCAATAAATGTTGCAACAATTTATATCTCTTATAACAACAGCCACACAGTATCAATATTTTAGCCTTCCTTCCTGGCATTGCAGAGATTGTGATAGACTTTGACGTAGGACCACTGGTCATTTCCGACACAGCGTTCAGAGTTTAAAGTGCAGAGAGCAGGCAGCGGTCTGTCGGTCAGGCGGTGGTTGCTACCTTGGTTATATGGTGGGCCAAACCATCGGCCACCATATTCAGAGACATCCACCAGCCCTGAGGAGATCTCTATGACTTGCCATGGCGACTCCTCTGAAGGCACTGAAAGTACAGAGCGTCCACCATGTTTCATGCGGGCACTAAGCAAACATTTATTTTTTTCAAAAACAAACTCTCTCAGGAGTTTGGTTTTAAAAATCAGAATACTAATGGCCCTGAAACCCTGAGAGGTTTCACCTAGCTTGTGGGGATCATTTTAATGTTTTTCTGTGCAGGAGCACCTGACTTTCCCTGGAAGTCTCGAGCAGAAAATAAAATACAGCAGACTGTCTGCTGCAAACAACACCAACAGCTCCAACTCCATCTGATTGTCAGTGTAGGGTCAGCAGGTGAAGCCAGAGGGGGCACCGCCATTGGATGGTCTACATGACGCTAATTAGAGCGGGCAGCTAGTTTAGCAGATTAAGTTTGGCAGATTTAGTGTTTGGCTGAGTAACCTGTCTGCCAAACTCTAATCAGCCCCCAAGCCTTAACCAAGAATGGCAAAGAGGTATTGGTAGCTATCGTCTGTGGTGACAGGCAGCTCAGCATGAGATTGTCAAAGACAGAGGCCATCACTACTGTAAGGGTGGCAGTAGTGAAAGCCTACTGTGACAGTGCACAAGGATATAGTGAGATGCCTTTTAGAATTTGACCCGAAACCTCTATGAGGGGAATGTTCAGGGAACATTCATAAATAATCAGTACAATTAGAAAGCATTGTGCCCTCTTTGCATCTTTACTGATAGTGAGTTGACATTTCAGGGCTAATTCATGAAGACGTTTTGAGAATGTGCATTATTACTCCTTTACTACTACTTAGTGTGACTCAGAAGTGACCCCACAGTTTGGAAAGTAACAGATTTAGGCAAGCTGGCTGTACTGAGGGCTGGCTGGAATAGTCACGCACATTGAATGGGGAAACTCATTGATCGTAGGCCTCAGAGTGGGAAGGTTGTTCAGTGCAGCTGGCACAATACAGGCTAGGAGCAATTCCTCATTTTCCAGCCTCCCTCCTCTCTGTAAGCCACCAAAGCCCGGGCTCAATGCCTCTCTGTTTCCTCCAATCATCATGGTGATAGTCAAGTCTTAAAGCAGTAACGCAGGTTGCTCCAGTCGCGTCCCATGCAAGTAAAAGCGGTGGGGCCGGGTTGGGGGGAAGGATTTGACAGACAACCACTAGGGAAAATTAAATAAATAATGAATTTTCCCTCGTCCTCGTCTGTCGAAATCCCCCCCCACCCGGCCCGACCGCCCCACAACTCTTACCTGCATGGGCCGCGGCTGGGTTGCTCAGAAGCGTACCTTGATGGGCGTGTGTAGGACAATCAGAACTCACCAGGGCTTTCTCTCTCCTCCTGAGGATGTGTGATTCGTGTGGGACATAACCTGAACCCACATGGCCTGCCGAAGACCAAAGTGTGCAGTCACCTGTCTCTTTGTTCTGACACTATGGCCAGGAACAATCTATGCCTCTCACAACAAAGCCTCCTTCTGGGGCCCTGTTGTGGAAGAATCATGCAGACAGACAGGGATGGACAGAGGAAGGTCCCTGCTATCTTATTTGAGGGCCAAATGTGTCTGTAGTATTTCACCCTGGCTGTGGTTAGCCTAGAACTATACGAGAGGAGTTAAGCTACGGCTGTGACACTGACATGAAGCACCATTAGGATTTGACACTTTCCTGCAGCAGTTAAGGCTGAGCAAATTTGGGTGACCTTTGCACATGTTTTACATTACCTTTCAGTAATTACAGCTACTGCTTAATGCAAATAATGTTCAGTATAAGTTTATAAAGTCCAAAACTTTTAACATAGACTAGGTGGTGAAAACATGCTGGGGGACACCATTCAATGTAACTGATTTATGTTTGAAACATTTTGCCATGTTAAGTGAATTGAAATACCCCATAAACGTGTCCAACAATGAATACATTGCGGGTTGTGTACTGATAAACTACATTATCTGTTCGTGATGTCCCATCAAATGACAACCGAAAACAAAGTGGCCCTTTAAGTAATGTGAACGTCCCAAAAAATGTATTGATAGATTTTATGCCAAAATATTAGAGCAGCAACCGAAAATCATTAGTTTTTGTCATTTATTAGATATGCAAACTCAGATTCATTACGACCCGGCGCTCGACCAGTAGAACTGGCATTACAATCCTTGATGATAAAATGAGCGCACGGTTGACTTTCCCTGTGTGAGCACAAAAAAGGGGAAGCCTTCACTTTTTCAGCCTATTAATCAAAGTATCTAAAACCCATAGAAGACTTGCTCTGTTTGGCACGTGTACTGCCAAGAGACATCCAGGTTTCTGGTTAGAGTGGTGACATGCTTTTATTGTGGTGTACCAGTCTATGGAGATCCCCGAGTACAGGAATTTTCGAACAGCTGAAGCATTGTGGAACTTCCTGTTGTTGCTAGATGCACATAAGACACTGGTCAGATTGAGGCTGTCAATTGTGTCAATGATTAATTGATCTAGGGACATGTATCAACCCTAGAAGACTGCTCTTAAGGTACCAAAAACTGAAAGTAGTTAGGTGGACTCCTAACAAATAAAATTTAACAACATTTTCACCTCTTGAAAATTAGGAAAGCTCAGCTCACCTTTCCTGGAATTGTCTTACACCATTACCCTTAAGTTTTCATTGTTATTCAACATATTTATTCCCTAATGCATCAACTTCTTACATGATTTAATCATAATATTCATGTAGGATCTCAATTCAAGTAAGCATCAATAAATCAAAGTCTACAATTGTTTACCATTCAAATAGAGCGTTGTGTACATGTTATGTATTTCGGAGCTCAATGTGTCCTCCATCAAAACAAGACTTATAAATAATTTCCACAGAGGCAGTCTCAGCATCTGGAAAGAAAAGATTAAAAACTTAAGTACAGCAGTGCACTTCAATTTATTGTAAATTATCTAAATTCTTGCAATAATATACAAAAAAATCAAGTTATTGCTAGAGAAAAGGAAATTACAAATACAAAAACAAACAAGCATTGGCATAGCCAATAGGTCTCGCCTTTGGGACCTTATAAGTATTTAGCCATGCAGCATACAATCCTGCGTGCTACAACATCTACTGTTACTTCACATGGCACTGGTGAACAGCCACACACACCCAAGGATGAGCTTTCGTGCTATTTAATTCCTCTGTGAGTATTGGTGCATGTTAAGATTTGCACCTTCACCCATTAATCCTCACCATATGCAATGAAGTTCCGCTGCCTGCAGAACTGTAACGGGCAGGGATACTGGAGAGCTTAGAGGCTGTGCAGTGGCACTCACTCTGTGCAGGAAGCTGGGCAGTGAAACAGGAGTTGAAGCTACACTACTGCAGCTCCATGGATCTATTACTTTGTTTATATTTACACCTTCGAAGGCCTCAAATCAGTGATCCACATTCTAATATAAAGATCTTATTGAGTATTTGTTGCTGGCTGAGCAGAGTGTGGGAGGTGAAGGAATGCTAGCAGAGATGGTGGGAGGAATGTCAAGGGCGTGTGCTCCCTTTGCCCTGCTGAATAGCTTCCCCCCAATGCTTTCAGCATTAAAGTTCTGCACAGGGCAGTAGTTGCAGGGAGAACTGGGTAGCAGACGGCAGCTGCAGTGGATGCTGGACACTCTGCATGTTGAATAAGTGACATCAGGGCCGGCTTTAGCTCTGGTGGCGCCCTATGCGACAATGTCAGTTGGCGCCCCCCCAATGACCACCTCTGCACGGATACCCTCACCACCCCCCTTTAACAGTGCCCCTCGAGTCTCCAGAACCACCGTCTCTCGGATTCATTTAGTTTTATAGCACCACTCATACCAGTTTAAGGTGTCAGAACACTTTACATCACACACCCATTGCACAGAGACAACCATAGGTGTGTAAATCAGTGTATAGGAAATGTTACATCAGACAGTACTACAAGGTGTAGTGTAGGAGTGGCATGTCATCGATACTGGTAGGCAAGATAGTTCAAGAGTCCTTATTCCTGAAAAGCACAAATTCAGAATTTAAAATGTAACACCATTGTTAGGGGTTCTCTTTAATAACAAGAATTGTTTTCCACCCAAATGAACCCTTTTCGCAAGATTAGGATAATGAAAGACTGGGCAAAAAAACATATAGCTCTAACATACACCTTGCAGTTTGCAGGCAGCTCTTTGATGACAGTTAATAGCTCAATGTTCTATATTACGATTTTGACTTACAAACGATAAGTAACAAAAGGAGCTCTCTTACAGAAGCAGTAACCCACTGACCTATTTCCATTACATGCACTTTGTTATCTGCATGGTACACGTTCTTAGCAGCAGGCATTTTAACCCTCTGCGCTATCTTTGGATGAGTCAAAACTTCCACTAGACAAACCTCTTTCCAGAAGAAGATAAATCACTGGAGTTATCTTGACGTTTTAATAGATGCCTACAAAACTTGCTGGAGACCAGGAACGCACCAGCAGGTTGATGCTTTTAAAATGATAATATTACTTGTGAAAATGATGCCCCCAGCCCAAGTCAGCGACCGGTGCAGTGGCACCGCTCGCACTGCCTTAGAGCCGGCCCTGAGTGACATGTTTAACATCAGAGAAGCAGATGGGCACTCTGAATAGATGTTGAGGCCTGCGAAGAATGAGGCTAGCTGTGGTACGAGGCATAAACTGAGCATCTCAGCGGCCACTGCTAGGGATGCTGGGGGCTCTGTATGTTAAATGAGCAGCAGAGAGGCCGGCGAACACTCTGAATGAAGGGAGAGTAAGCCCTCTCCCGTGGCATATGGGGTGGTTTATGTATTTGTGTAACTCAATAACCTCGCAATATAGATGCTGAAATCACACTCTGCACTTCCACAGTTACGCACAGGTAATGAATCCCATGCACTTGTTGCCACTGAATTGCACTATTGTTGTTTCCTGCTGCAGGTGTGTGGTATGCAAAAGTGGTGTAGATGCATCGCCATCCTTCCCTGAATTGACAAGGCACCAATGTGGGCATCAGAGCGCAGTACACAGAGGAACAATTTTCACAGGGCAAACAAAATCAAATATTGTTAAAAAAAAAAATGCATTCTTGTACCGCACTTGTTTCCACAGAGTTGCAGCTTCGCTGCGCTGTACATGCCAAGTGTTGGGATTCTCCCCACCAAATTAAGCATGCTTTGGACAGTGGAAAGATCGAAAGATATGAATGGGCGGGCAAGCACAGATCTCTGCAGCAGCCCACCTACTGGGCAAATAGGCTGTGATCCATCTACAAATTAACTCTCTGCAGTCTGAAATGGCAGCAGCCTGCCCTCGGTGCCACACAGATTGTCACCGGGAAGCACAACAGTTTGAGGGGCTTATTGGAGGACTTCTTTTTCACCATCAGACTTTGACCTACTTAAAGAGATAGGAAGGAAGGGGGACGGAGAGGAAACAGTGGAAAGCAGGGGTGAACAAAAAAACACAAACAAATGAGACAAAGAGATAGGAAGTGTAGGTTGGTAGAAGAAAGAGGGATAAGATGGAATCAAGACTAGGTATCTTTGCATTTTATTCACATGTTTCAAGGGACCGTATCAGCTGACCGAGGTCACATGTGAGTCATGCCGCCAAATAGTGGGCACAATTACAACAGGCCCTCCTTGTTTACCAGTGCATCCCTGTTGCTTGCCAGACACAGATGGAAACAAGGTGCTCGTAGATCACCCCTAAAAAAATAGGAATACCGGGGACGCCTTTCTGTAAAGGTTGTGACTCCAACATTCAATTCCTTTCACAAGTGGCGGAAATAGAAGCTAGAAAACGTATGCAGGGGGGTCCTTGCTCGGCTACCTGCGCCGCTTGAATCCCTACAGAGCCTTCTCTTTCATTGCAGAATACTCGAGCGTTGCTCAGACTACAGTTGCTTCACCTTCAAAACTCAGCAAGTTTTGAGTCCTGTTCAGCGCATACAATAAAGCGAGTACAAAACAAATGTACAACAGAACAGACCGACCACCCACATGCGTTACTTCCGGCTTTACTAGACAACAACGCATTGGCTGGGTGCTCGCAACATGCCTACTTTACTTCTGGTTCGACAGTTCTCTCCTGGTGGGCTCAAAATAAAGACTTCGGGAAAACCAGAGCACAGCGCCCGACTCACCTAAATCAAGAATGTTTCCAGCTTTCCTAAATGAAAACCAGCTGAGAGGTTACACCTCGCATCCACAGAAGAAACAAACCCCCTCTCCCCCTCTTTCCGCAGCAAAGACTGGATGTAAGTGAAAGCATGTTCCTCCTGCGAATCCTGCCCAGCACGATGAGACAGGAACAGTTCCCAAACGTGAAAGCCGAGGCGGACTATAAAAGCAAGAGTGCATGCGAGGTTAGGGGTAGCAAAAAAAAAAAAAAAGCGCACGCGCCTCGCGCTAAAACAGGAGGAGGCAGCAGAGGGAGGGGGAATGTCATGCCATAGAGAGGAGTCCGCTCCGGAAGCCATTAGACACGGATGGCCGATAACCCTGCCCTGGATGGAGCTGCGATTTCACCTCCGAAAACACTCATACATTAATAATTTGGCGCTTGGACAAGACAGATGTCCAGCAGCGGGGGGTGCGTGCCTGGAAACCTCTACTCAGCACAAACAAAAGCAAACAACGCAGCAAGCATTCACCTTCAGCGGACCTGCAGTTACCTAAAGGTATTCCCGCTCTCTCCCTTTGTTTTGCTAATAGCGGATTAAAAGTTAAGCAGGTCCCTTTGGGAGCAATTGTTCAGCAGAAGAACGGTAGGCCTTTGTCCCGTGATGGTGCGCTAGCCTGTACAGACGGCATTTTTCTGATATTTTGTGAAATTCCGGATTGCACCTTTTTTCCCCCTCATTCGCTCGTTAGCTTTCTGTGGAGGTTCTTCCGGGAGCGACTTTGATTGTGACAGATGGAGGGGGAGCAGCATCGCGCGGGGATGCTGCCTTGTGCACTCTGTCTCTGCCTCGTGCACTCTGTCTCTGTCTCGTGCCTGGCTTTCCTTCCCCGGCGCTAATACTAGATTCCCGAGCACTTGCCCCTAGAGACACACAAATTGTTGTAGTTACTGCAGGAGCTCTTCACGCAGCTAGCACCTGTGTGAAAAGGTCCGCGCGCGCACAAGTTTGACGAGGAGGAGGCGGGAGGGGAGAGAGGAGGGGGGCTGCGCCTGTTTCCCTTGAGGGAGCGAGCAGGGGCACCAGATAATTACAAACATATGTCGCCAAAGCTCGCTCCCGCAAGGGAATCGCCAAACGTGCACGCGTTGCCATTGAAAGCAATGCAACGCGTGCACGTTTTTGGGGCCAAAACTGAATCGATTTCAAGAGGTCTTTTTCCTATGCAGCGCATGCGCGCTGCGTAGGCGAGACCTAAAAAGAGTTACCCATTGTGCATTACAATTTGATTAAATGAAATGGAAATTGAGGAACGTTGATTAATTGCTCTGTCCATACATTTCACTATGTAAGAATTCATCCTAAAATCAACACAGCTCAAAGCAAATGTAAAGGCTTCCAAAGGTTAACAACAGCCATTGTCCTTGAAGGGACGTCACAACCATTTATCGCGTTTCAACAAGAGGTTGAAGCAGATTTATGAAATGTACATCAATTCTGTGCATAAATGTCACTGGTTGCCTGACAATAAGCCACAATGATTTAATTTTAGTTATAGATGTAATAAAAACAAACGTAAAAAAACATATGCGTCTCTTCTTTGGGTAATATCAACCACAAATAATATATATATAGATAAGCGTTTCTCAACATCTCCTAAATGTGGCATATCTTTTAAATGGAAATTTTGCAGTCAACTTAAATGCAGCTAAAGATGATTCTGACCACCAGAGGTTTGCAAGACCACGCATGACTCTAGAATACTTCATATAACTTGCCTACAGATAGGGCCCGATTACGACTTTGGCGAATTGGCACCGGGTCCGCCCCACCGCTGCACTGCCAATGCCGTGGTCAGACCGCCCGCCAGATTAGGAGTTTCCTCCTGTCTGGTGGGCATTGTTTTTGACGTTCCCACGGTGGTGCCCTGAAAATGGGCACCGCAATGGGTACGCCAGAAACAGTTCCTGCAAGGCATGGACTGAAACGTCCATGCTGTGCAGGAACTGTGCTGCATGCACACAGAGGGACACATGTTGTTCCTCCCTGTGTGCATCCACAGGGCGTGAGGCACAAGGTGGCCCTGTAGGGCCCCCTTTGTTTCCTCTCCACCACAGTTTTCATGACCGCGGCGGACCCGCCAAGCATATTACTGCCTCCTGACCGCTGAACACTACCAGGGAACCGCCGGTTCCCTGGCGGCTGCAGCAGGGCTGTGGCAGTCCCATCGCCCATCTCGTAATTGGGCAGTGGGGAGACCACCGCGCCCCTGCAAGTCTGGAGGTCCGTGTACCGCCAGACTTGTAATCGGGGCCATAGTAAGTACCATTATTCCACTGAAGCTCCAACCTCCTTAAACAGCTCAAGGTATTTTCATTTGCCAGGCACATAGTTGGCAGCATGAAAAAACGGTATCACTAATTAACATAATCGCCTGAACAACTTGCATTCCCATCTAATCTCTGCCTGACAACATGGATTTAGTAGTCTACAGATTGATCGTAAAGGTTGCACACTGAACTCATTCATCAAGGTTGATAACTTCACAAGAGTGGCTACAGAGCCATAAATGAGTGATGGCATAAGGGTGCTAAAATGACTAAGACTGATTTAATAACAGGGGGATGTAAATTATTATACAGCCTTCTCAGGGTGTATATTAACACATTTTCAAAGAGGCAATATGTGGCCTTTGAGCTCCTCTGACTGGACCCCATCAGTTGCCTCCCCACTGGGACACCTCCGCGGGCGCTGTATCCACCCTCCCCCTCAGCATACCAAGAATAGGGTGCAACTCTCCCCCCACTGGAATTGCCCTCCAGTATTCACGCAGCACTCATTAATTTGTAACTTGGTCCTAAAGATGACCTGAATTTAATACAGGTCGAAACGCCATCGACTTCCCAGCGCAATTTTGGGCGCAACTTTCGTGGTTCATCAAAATTACCTGCCTCCTCTAAATCCTTGTAAATGAATTTGAACCACAAAAAAGTTCTTTGTGTATATTGACATCTCTTTTTCCATGCACCGTTTTTTCGCTGTTTTCACTTGTCACTTGCACCGTTCACCTTGTTTTTCACAAGCACAAATGTGCATAAGTTTGTACAGGTTACATGTACATTCAATGTAATAGAGTGCCGTCATTGCTTTTCTCTACTTTGTTTAAATACAGACCGCTCTTTGCATTTGCTGCTACAACCATTAATCCCTTCCTGTCTCCTCCTTTTTGCAACTAGTGTACAGGCTTTCCAAAACTGTCTTTAAATACTACCTGTTGAGACAATGGGGGATATTCAAAAGAACGTGTGATAAACATCGCCAAAATAGGCTAACGCATTTTTCCATATCGCCGTCTATCACGGGAAAATAACTCTGTGTCAACGTCGTATTCCCAACACGGCGGTAACATGCGATAGTTTACCGAGAACGCCTCAAATGTCCGCGATACAACTACCGCGACGGCGATAAAAAAGGGAAACCCGAACGTGTAAAAAGTTGAGATGGGCCCAACTGCGAGAAAAGTCCAGCGAAAAGCAGCGCCAGGCCCGCAAGTCCCACAAGTAAGGCGGGAACAATCATTATAAAAGCGGCAAAAAAAACCACCTACAAAACACAAACAACTGCGAAGCACCATGGAGGGAGCCGGAGCAAGTAAAGAGGACAACCAGAATCCCACAAGCCCCACGGAGGACCAGCCTGGGACCTCGGGGACAGGGAAGGACAAGGAGAGGAATAAGAGTAACCCGCGTTTCAGTATGCAGGAAAACCAGATCCTCATTACGGAGGTGACAGAACACCACCACCAACTGTCCATCACCTCCACTGTGACATTGGCAACTAAAAATACAATATGGCAGTCCATCTTGGCCAAGGTGAATGCAGTCGGAGTGAAGAGACGGGAAGTGGACGACTGCAAGAAGCACTGGACTGATGTGAAGCGCAAAACCAAGCTGAAAATCGCTGCCAACCTGAGAGCAGCAATGCAGACTGGAGGTGGGAGCCCAGCGACACACCAGGAGCTGGATGAGATGGAGGAAATGGTGACCCGAGTCATCATTGGGGAGACGGTGGCAGGAGTTGGGGGACCGGACACTGCACAACATGACCTGAGCCAACAGCAACAGGGTGAGTAACGACCAGGGACTGGGGGGACGGGGGGAGATGGGCACAATGGCACACATGCACAATTAAGTAGAGCACATCTGCGGACAAACCATGCCCAAGAGTCACAACTCCAACCAAGAGCCCAATTTACCCAAGTCTGCAATATCTCAGCACTGTATAAGCACAGAAATGAAAGGCACACCGCCTGAAAGGGAGAAGGGCCAGCCAAATCAGAGCTGAAGGGGCTACACACCCACAATGCAGCACACACACATAAGAATCAGAGCACCTCAACATTGACAACAATGTGGTACAAACTGCAACACTCTCACAACAGAACAGAGGACACAACTGCTGCCGCTTGTGTGTAGAAAATGGCCATTCGCATTTGGCATAGCAGGAAACTGTGAGATGATATTGTACAAGTACAACCTCACATCCCTGATGGTGTAGAAATGTCAACTGTCTCGCATCAAATAGGCATCTCCTCACAACCAGTCACAATGTACATTGACATGCAGTCCGTTAGTAAACCTGTACAATGCGTGAACATACATGTGAACACAGTGTCAATCTGCATCCCCCTTCACATTGCAGAGGGAGAATCAACACCTCCTGCAGAGCAGACAAAACAACTCAGCACTGATGATGAAGAGGACCTCCCCAACATCGACACCGACGCCCTCCAGCAGCTCATGGACAGCTTCGGCATCCCACCTCCAGGAGCAGGGCAGCCCAGCTGCATTGAGGAGACCCCACCCCCTGCACAGACCACACAGCAGAAAGCACCCACCACCACAGCTGTCTCCCAGGACCCCCACGACCAACACATGGCATTCCAACGCTGTGTGTCAGGGTGCCAGGAGAAGATGGCTGATCAGCTGCGGGTGGGGTTCGACCTCATGGCAGCCAAACTAGATGCCATACGTGGGTGTCTAAGTCCCATAAGGGTCCACTTACAGTCACTAACAGACACCCACTGTCCGCTCCATGCTCTCCAACAATCCATGGCTGACATCGCTGGAGTCATGACTCGGAGACAAGAACACCTGTCTAGTCAGAGTGGCTCCAACGATGTCAGCCGGGAGTTGGGGCACATGCGGAGGATCATGGAGAACATGGAGCGGATGCATGCGGAACGATTGGCTGCCACGGCTGAACACCAGCGAGATGTAGCTGGGATCTTCCATGCCCTGCAGATCCTCATCATGGCATTGCCGCCACACGGCCTGGCGCGGATGAATGCTGCTGCTACTACTCCATCCACATCTCCGCCCCCTGAAGTGTCAGTGCCACACAGTGCGGCAGAACAAACACCACCACCCACATCAGAGGACGAAGATGATGATGAATCTGGCTTGGTGGTAAGATTGAAGTGGTAGCATACATCACCGCCATATGGCCTGTTTCAGCTTGTTTCTGCCCTCTGCATCATGCCCTGGAATAACATCTTCCACTGTCCCCCGTTACACTCAGCGACACTCACCTTGGACCACGACATGGACTGCCATATTTGTAATGGTTACCAATGACACAGCAATCACACTGCGGACTGAAGTCTTCCCCTTCCGATGAACCTGTCAATCCCTAAAGGACTCTGGCTGGCCCTCCACGGGGCGACAATGTAAAGTGGGGTTTGCATGGCCCTGCACTGGTCCAGCTTAAACACCCCACTGAATGCGAATAAAACATTCAAATTCACACTGATGTGTCATGGCTCTGATCAATTATGCATGAAAGTATTGATGAATGTAGGGGCAGTGATTCCACATAAATGGTACTCCCTGGGTAATGCTATCAATGCGCATGTATGGCCGTGACCCAGATAGGCAGTGAGACACACATCGTCATTCAAAACAACTCACATCACAGTTGAATACAAATGAATGTGCGTAGACGTTATTAGCATATGCGTGTCAGTACGGGCAAGAGAAGTGCCACAACATGCGGACCAATGCAGCAGCATGTCAGAATGAGGAACGTTGCGAAGCGCCGCTGTCCACTCTGGGGGAGTGCCTCACCTTTCCCAGGTGTGTGTTACCCCGCGTGGTAGTCCGCCCACGTATTCGGGGTCCAGGCGAATGCAGCCATGTCCACTGTTGTCGTGGGATATGTGACCAGAACCCCAAGATGCAATAAGGTGTCGGGACATGTGCAATGGGTTCCAAACTGTTGTGGCTGCAGGTACGTAGTTACACGTCCATGAAAGCGATTGCAGCTTCGCAGGCAATCATCTCCAACATGAGGTCGTTGTCGACTCCATCGAACAGGACGGCGAGGCTATCCATTAGCAGGTCCGGACAGATGTGCTGTGTCCACCCCCTGTCACCAATTAGCACTACAGCCCAATAGGGGAGCGGCTCAATGTGGTCACTGCACACGAGGAGTTCTGCAATATCCCAGGTCCAGCTGCCAGCATGTATGCCAAGTATCCAGGCATCCCATAGACGGGTATCACGGTGACACTCCTGGTCGTGGGCCAACAGGGGCGCACACACATGTCGAAATCCAGTTCGCCTACCGTCCTGTTGGATAGGCAGACATCCATGGACCACTCGAATATGCACGATCGACAATGCAACACAGGCTGAACGCAGGTGACGTTGGCAAGGCGGAAGCTCAGCCGGTAACTGACCCGCAGCACTACCAATGGCAGTGCCCCCAGTAAATGCAGCATACGTGCACGGTACAGTTCCACGTGACAGGGGTTGTGCATGTGTCCGGGATGTTCTGCCATTGCGTCACTGGCCCTGGTTGAAGCAGCACTGTTCTGACCTGCGCCAGTTCTGTGGATGAAATGCCACAACTCGGATCAATGAGTTGTTTAAGTGTGCAGCGGTTGTACGCCTGGGATGGTGTGGGAGTAAGTGTGAAGGCCATTCCATGCAAGATAACTCCGAGTAAGGACTTCTGTGTGTGGGGTGTGCATACGTTGGTCTGTCGTCGGGCTGTGCGTAGTGAGGGTGTCGTCCTCAACTGCTATCGTATCTGTCAGGGGGTGCCGGGCACATGCAATTCCGAGGTCGGATGTGCAGATGTGCTTCCGCCTGATAGTTCAGACAAAGGAGCTTTCATCCCTAATGTCAGTTTGTCATCTGCTTGCATTCAGGAATTGGGATGTGGCTTGTTGGGTGTGGGGTGGGATGTGTGCGACTTTGGGATTCATGTTTGACATGACTTGCATGTGGCAAATGAGCGGCATCACTGTGTGTTAGGTTGCCTCACAGCTGCTCCTCCCTCCCCCGGGCCTATTCACTTGTGTACGCTGCGCGGTTGCATCACTTGCACTCCAACGGCACACCATTGTCATGCCTGTCTGTGCATGTCCACAAGCCTGACAACGACACTGTGATGTTGGCCGTTGAAGGTGGGCGGCCACGTGAGTGTAGGCCTATGGTAAGGATAGTGCGGACACAGATGTAGAGTTCATGCCTGGCTGAACTCGCGCTGCGATTAAGGCTATGCATTTGGCTCATGCTGCGACAATGCAGATACACACAACACGTGGCATGTATGAGCCAAGACCCCGAGCGGTCTTGCGCTCCTTCATTTCACCGTTCGTGCGAGCCCGCCCTCCGGGTGCATGCTACATTGCAACATTGTCAATTGCGGGCCGGGTGGCGCTGACACTACAACAGAGACACACGCATTGGTTACTTCCTTGTCCAGGCCAGAACTGTACCATGCCCTGAGCCCCGGGCTAATTCTACACAACCCTGGGCTGGACTGACGTACCGCGGCCCAGCTCACTCCGCTTACGCTTACAGGGGGGGACGACAGAGCTACATGTCCAAGGTCTTACCCACTGCCTGAGGTGACATGCTTGCGTCCGCTGTCCACAGCACGATGTGATGTGGTAGGGCCAGGGGCCATCACGCATTCATAATGACCACACGGACTTAGATGTATGGTGGAATTGGCTACGGGCACGTGCGCCCGGCCCCTTTTTATTACCAGGGTTACATGTCCAGTGACGCCTGTGCTGGATGGGTGTGGGGTGAGTGTAAGCCAGCCCTCAGGGAGTGGTTGGTGCTGGCAACAACTAGAACAGTGATCATCGGCTCACACACACAGATTCAATCATAAAGGGTCCATGACTTGCAGTGCACTGAGGTAGGGGCACCAGAACTGGACTCACACACAAAAGATTACATCATAAAGGGTCCATGACTTGAGCTGCACTGAGTTCGTGGCACCGGAAGCACTCGGCGGGTGCGCGGCCTGCGATGATGCGTCATCCGGGCGGGCCGCACTGGAAGCAATGTCTGTTGCCTACTGGACTGCACCATAAATAAATCAAGACTCAATTCGAATTGTGAGCCCTGCTGACCGCAGTGTAGGCCGGAGGCAGCAGTCAAAAAGGGCCCACAGCCACGTGGCGTTGACTTGAGCTGCACAGAGTTAGTGGCACCTGGAGCGCTTGGCGGGTGTGCAGCCAGCGATGATGCGTCGTTTGACTTGGGGGACCTGCTGACCGCAGTGTAGGCCGGAGGCAGTGGTCAGGAAGGGCCCACAGCCACGTGGTGATGACTTGTGGTGCACTGAGTTAGTGGCACCAGATCTGGAATCACACACACAACATTCAAACATAAAGGGTCCATGACTTGTGGTGCACTGAGTTAGTGGCACCTGAAGCGCTCAGCGGGTGTGCAGCCTGCGATGATGCGTCGTTTGATTTGGGGGACCTGCTGACCGCAGTGTAGGCCGGAGGCAGCGGTCAGAAAGGGCCCACAGCCACGTGATGATGACTTGTGGTGCACTGAGTTGGTGGCACATGAAGCGCTCAGCGGGTGTGCAGCCTGCGATGATGCGTCGTTTGACTTGGGGGACCTGCTGACCGCAGTGTAGGCCAGAGGCAGCGGTCAGAAAGGGCCCACAGCCACGTGATGATGACTTGTGGTGCACTGAGTTGGTGGCACCTGTAGCGCTCAGCGGGTGTGCAGCCAGAGAGGATGGCGTGTCCTCGCAGGTCAGGATTGGATTTGATTTGCGGGCCCTGCTGTCCGCAGTGTAGGCCGCAGACAGTAGTCAGCACACACATAACTCTGCGGTGCTGTGCGGCTGGGTGCACTGGGGGCCTGTGTCGTGGACGCCAGCGATCGGCTGAGGAGGCTGGCGGTAATGGCGGCGGACTCGTGGCAGGGTGAGGGGTGCCTCCCTGGCAGACGCGTTGACCATCCGGGAAGTGAACCATGCCCAGAGCCCCGGCCTATTTATTCACACTCCTACGGTGGCCTGGCGTACGCCGGCCCAGCCCAGCCCACTCCGCTTACGCTTACAGGGGGGGACGACACGGATACATGACCGGGGTCTTCCCCACTGCCTGAGGTAACATGGTTGCGTCCACTTTCCACAACACTACAGACACCAGCAGTATATGTCCACATGGACATGTCTGTGCTCTGCATACTGTAGTCTGTCCAGCACATCACCGCCACACTTGGCATTGTGTACATTCTTATTCATGGGTGACTTGCCTCCTTCACACATACTTGGTTCCCACCTCTCCCCACATTCTGCAATTGTGTGGCTGTGGGGCCATGCCGTTTTGGGAAGGTCAGCTGTCTTGTTCTGCGCTGCCTCGGTGGTAGTCCGGGGGAGGGAGGGGGGGCCTGGGGGTGGTGGCGGTGGGTGTTGTGGCCCTCTTGGGTCTCCGAGCTGCATGGTCAGTAGCTCCATGACATGTGTTGGTCTTCAGATGTGGCTCTGGGCTGGGCTCCCTTTCATGCTGCAGGTTGTCGTCCGGCTTTACACCAGTAAAAGGCAGGTGTTAAATCCCTGCTGCTAACGCGCCTTATCGCCTGTTTTTGGGTCGCATCGCGGATCTGGCTGGTCGTTGAGAATATCGCGAAGTGGTGTTTTCATGTGTTTTTGCACGGGTACGCCTACTCTGCATATCATTAGCGTTAGTTGTCGCTCTCATCCGTGGCGATGTTTTTTGCAGCAGCTATCGCTGGGAAACTCTATTGCCACTTTTGCGGCGCTAAAGTGCCGATAAATCGGCGATGAGTCCTTCAGAATACGCCCCATTATTGTTTGTTATACATACTAATCACCTAGGTCTCAACTGGGTGTAAGGGTATCCTCCCGTGGTCTGATTTCGAGGCATATTTGTAGGGCACACTTTCACCCCAAGGAGGTCTTAGGTTCTATTGACAGGTAAAGGAAGTTATTTCGCCAATTTATGGGTACTCAACCTTAAAAGGATGATAGGCTGAGTGAACCTGCTGAAATAAGAGCTTGCGGCCATGTGCTCAAACACAGATCCCTGATGTGGAACATTGCAGGGTAAACATGAATATATAATGTATGTCCTCGTCTTTTTTTGTGAAAATAGCACGTGAAGAAAAATATTTTGCTCATTCTCAGTATTGTAAGTATCCAGTTGCTTTCTGTTTATCTTCTGTGCTTAATAGTTTGAGCGCCAGTGCTACCTGTGTATTTCTACGACCCACTTGGGTTGTAAATTTACCATTGATAGTAACTAAATGGAAGTACCTAAACTGAAATAAAGCAAATGTGGTATAGTGGCTTTTTCAAAGGTAAGTGTAGTAGACTTTCAATATTGGGTAACCTCTCTCATACATGTTCTAATGATTCTCAAACATTTTATATTAACACTTTAAGCACGAAGCAGGACAAGCTCCCATGCAGCGACCAAGTCTGGACTTTACCTCTGTTAAACATCATGCTTGGAATCAGGCTGCTGGAAACATACATCAAAATAGCAATAATAGCTTGTATTTATACAGCGCCTCTGCCCTTTCTAATCGTTGTAAATAGTATGTGTGTAGTGATCTGTATTTCATACAGTGCTCTGCGTGATTTCTACCTCGTGCAGTGCTCTGTATGATGCCAGATTATGGAGGGCTCTAAGTTCTTCTGTGGATTGTATGTGTTCCAGCTCAGGGAAAGATATCTCCTGGTGTTGCTACGCTGTGAGCTCTTTGGGAATCTTCTGCGTTGTGTGGGTATTTCCCACTTTCACAATGTGTTAACATTCTCCAATTTAGTAATACATGTTACCTCTGAAGTATGGCTGCCTGAGCTGGAGTTCCTGGAATTCAAACTTGTGACCTCTAGATCACAGCAGATGCCAGAGGTCAGCATTTAGCCTACTTTGCCAATTTGGGTGTATATGTTCATGAAAAAAATTATTTAGCAATGAAAAGTAAAAATAGTTACAGTTCCTGAGTTATATCATCAATCAAACAAAAGTACTTACGTGCAAGGGTTTCACAAGGGGATCTCCTGTGATCTCACAGCCATCAAAAATAAAGCAGAACAGATGTCTTACACTGCTTGCCCTGTTTCAGTTTTAATATCTCTGTTCCCATGGAAAAATTCCACAGGAAGGGGAAATGAAGTCAACTGTAAAACTGTCCCATTCAATGTTTGTTTCTAAGACAGAAGTGTTGATTTCATCTGCTGGGTCTGAACGATGAGGCAAAATAAACTACAATAAAAGAGCATCAGTGGAGATGGTTGTCAAATTTTGAAGATGCTAACATTCAGCAATGTTATGGATATATCACAGAATGAATTCAAACAAAGATGCACAATTTGGGGAGGTACATATGGATGGCGTGAATCTTGCGACATCTACAAGTCATTACTTGTTGTTTTCTCTCTTTCCCTCTCTAACCTTGCTATTATGCTCCAGGAGAGACCAGGGGTCAGCTTCACTTGGTACAGCCCACATCTCACCGCCCCTCTCACCTGAGGATTTAGGTATGAACTGAAGGATGCTAAGGTTTCATTGCAAGCTGTCACCGGTGGCTTCTGCACAGGATGATGCCTAGTAATACGTTGCTGTCATTTATTGGTCTGTGCACCCCAGATCTTTTGGGTGTATTGAATGCTACACTCCTTGGGGCATATTTATCAAAGTTTTGTGTCGCGCTTGTGGCACGCAAGGTAAAGTAAGGGCGATGCAACACCAAGATTAAATTTACCAAGCCATGCCGGGCCACCTTGCATGGCCCTGCAGTGCTTGGTAAATCTGGAGAAACGCAAGGCAGCGCAAGTCACTGCCTTGCGCTACTCTGCCCCTGGGAGGCTTCCATGGGTGGAGCCTGGGTGTTTTCATGCATCAACTCATGGATTTTGGTTCATTCCCAGATTTCCCATGAGTGGTAGACTTGGCAATGCCTCAAAATGCTACGCCTTCGCAGGGGAGGCGTAATGAGGCCAAATATCTTCATTTCTCCTCTTTTGTTCCTCTTTCTATGTTTGCTGCATTCTGCAGCACACGTAGATAGAGGACAAAGCCCCAAGGACTGATTTCATGCAGTAAGGTGTCCCTTACTGCAAAAAAACAATTCTGCCTGCGTTGGAGCGAGGCTGCACTGAGTGTGCCAGCACAAGGGGAGCGCAGGACTGCACGGTATCTTACTAGATATGGTGCATTCCTGCCCTTTCCCTTTCACGCAGTACAGTGCAGCAAGTTGTCTTGCTGTATTGCTTTGCATGAAAAAATTATTAATATGGCCCCTTACCTTTAAATATATATATTTTCAGAAAAAGCAGAATCCACACCTGAAAAGGCCATATAGCCCTGTATGTGCGCCAAGATTTTGATCAACTCTCAAATTTCAAACAGAAACTTAAACTTTTTCGCAAATTACAAATCTTACCAAAGGATCATGAGCTTTGGCAACTCGCTAGTCTCCATGATATCTGGATTTTGAACAGAAATTCATGATATCTGATAGGCTCACATGGATTTCTAATTGTGGTTTAATATTCAAGGAATATTCTGGTACTCAGATCGATTAGACTTGATTAGTTGTGTTTCTTGGAGCCAAGCTGCCAGGTCCTCTTGTGGGCAAATTGTTATTTCCTAATTTGTCACTTCTGTGTGAGCTCTGACCTATGGGAAATGCCCCCCCCCAACTACTGAAGAATAACCATTACCTTCTGCATGATACCACATGTGTTTTGCAATATTATGCTTATAATTTTATTATTAGTGTACATTTAATACGATAGTGTACCTATGTTCTATGTATATGCCACATCTGTGTATATCAGTGATACCCAATGTTTCCATTGTTAAGGCATAGGAGAGAAACACAATAGGATAATAAGTACTCTGGGTAAGCATTTAACCCCCAGGAGTTCTACTGCTACTGTTCTCACCACACATCATGCAAACAATGACATCTTGTCATGCAGTACATGAGAACCACCACAAAAGGACACCCTGTTTTGTACAGTAGGCAGAGAGGACTGCACTATGAAGGGAGAAACAACTCCAAAGACATTTGGCATATTCTGCATCCATGGCCATGTACGATTCATGGGCTGTATTCAGCCTTGGTTCAGATATGCAGTTTCTGTATCTTAGATCTGATAATGGTAGAGTACTAGTTACTAGTAGTTAGTACTAGGTCATGTAAAGAATATGTATATGCCATTCAAATGTTTAGCTTATTCATTCTCTATACCTTTTTCCCCACTATTGTACATACATTTGTCATTTCCATTACCATGCTACATATATTTTGAACTAGGCTAGCTTCTAATATTATCCATTAGTATACAAATCCATATGTCTTTTTGTATGTGGTGATCTGGGGCTAAGATGAGGGAATCCCAAACTGCTGAGTGTTTGGCAGGACTGATTGCCCATCCCTATATAGATCTTTATCTGGTATTGTGTGTGGTATGAGTCATGGGGCACCTGTCTGTCTTCTCTGCTCCCCACATCTGCTAGGTATAACTGTGCAGCATAGGGGTCAAGAAAAATCTATTGGGTGTGACCAAAACCTTTCAAATGCATCAGCTCCTCTGACATCATATATGATTCAATCCTGTTCCTCTTAATATAATTGATTAAACCATTTACATTAATTGAAATTATTTGCAATCCAGGGAATATCTTATTGTTTGACTATAATATATTTTCAAAATATATGACTGAATGTTCAACAAATCTCACATGACACCACCCAAGTTGAGGGTGCCATGACTTTTGACCAGTGCTGCTTGAACTCCATTGGTGCTCCAATCATGTATGAAAATAAGTGAAAAGGTACCTTTCAAAATGGTTCTCTTAGTCCGCTCCTCACCTTCCACTAATTTATTATATTGAAAAACATTTTTGATTACAATTTGTAGGAAAAGGACCACCTATTGTTTCAATGCATGACAGGATACTTACATGTTGAGGGTGAAAAAAAAACTTTACTGCTGGTGAAGTAGTAGAGATCTTTGTTAGTTTATGGATTTTCAGCAGATAGGAAAGTATTGTATCTTGCTACTTTTCTAAAAAAGGCTGTGGTGTCGCTCAAGACTACAAAGATGCTGTATCAACATTTTTGAAGAATCCATTAGATCCACCTAAAAGATTCCACTTATGATATTATCACTTCCTACTGTCTGGATAGTGGTGTCCAGGGGTGATATTTGTATATTTAGATATAAAATTTACAATAGGCGATATAGGTGAAGGATTGAGACTATGTATTGGCTAATAAATTAAATATATATCTTATTTTATCAATCAAATGTGAATAATACATTTTGTATTGTGCTTTTTTCCTTTAATATTAACAAATGGGAAACAACTGTGTTTCAATAAGATTCTATATGGATACTCAACTCTCTTGAATATGAACGGCAAAGGTCTGTTGCCCAATTCAAGGTTCTCAGACTCTAATTCAAATAGCCTTATATGAAACTGCTCAAGGCAGACCAATCATTTTCCTCAATCGAAATTCTTACTTCAGCTTCATATATTCAAATTTCCTTTGCTTCGATTTTATCACATAAGTTGGCCAGATACCTATTCTAATATTAATTAATTTCACTGTCACTTGCAACACCGCCAGTTTATGTGATACATTCATCAAGGTTGTTTGCTCACCTGAAGATCAGTCATATGATGCCGCTGTAGTACTATCATTGTCTTTCAGCCAGTATGCTGCTTGGGTCATCTTTGTGGAAGGATCATTTTAACTCTTGAATAGTTATTGGACATGACCCTGGCACGCTATGTTCCTTTAGGAGTATATAAATGTAATAGGTCTCTATACCATTCCAATCAATCCAAGAACATGTATAGCTTACATTAATGACAGTAACTAATTAGGTAAAGTCAATGTCAATTGTATTGCTTAGTTCATAAAAACCATGATAATGTGTATACATACAATATTAAAATATCCATCTAAATACTAACATTGCTAAGATTGAGAGCCATATTTAACTGTCCTATTAAAATTGCTTCTATGAGTGCAAGATCCACAACAAAGAGAAAGGAGGTAATATAACAAATAGTGTTTGTGGACCTCATCAGCTGAAAGTGCATTAACAAGAGGAGGAAGAACTAATTAAGTTAGAGAACTATGATTAATGACACCTAGTTTGCAAACCACCAAGATGCTCAGGAAAATCTTTACATTCTATTGTACAAAAAAAGACAAGCAATGATTTTAAAACAGCACATAAGTTACTACACAGCAACGTTATTCAAGTATTCAACAGTGATATCCATTAAGCCCAAAGAGGAGAATTAACTTGCTGTTAGAAACCATAGTGTTGATATCTCTTTTCCAAGTTCAAAGCTATAAAATAATTGAATAATTGAAGACAATCCAACTAAATATGTGAGAACAAGTCATTTTCAATTTGAGAGGGCAACCAGTGATCACATGACCTAAGGTGACTTCCTCCCTAATTTGCCAAAAATCACCAGTACTAGACATGATCTGGAGCGGAAAGGCTTTGGTGTTTGCCCTATTTCTGGACCACAGAGCTCAGAAAAATCTAGCTCCCTACAGGACAGAGCACTAACAGGCCAACGTAGTTGGTCAGGCTTCCAACTGGTCTAAGAAATACGGGGGGAATGTTACTTTGATTCTATGGCCTGGCATAAAGACTCCTAAGGTATTGGCCTGTGGCCATCTTTGCACTACTTCTTGTTGTTGCTTTCTGTATCAAAGTCCTATGGATCACCCTGTAACACCATCTGCAACTTCAAGAACAAAATCAGGAGAAACATTCTTGCAGCCATATACAGACACACTGCATTCTTTGTGCAACAGATTAGATATGTGTTCGTGGTAGGGTGGGTTTAGCAAAGTATCTTCCAAAAGAGGAAAAGAATAGGAGGCATGTAGTTCAGATTGTAAATATCTCACCCTGCCTACATTCCTCCCCAGAAGTGGCAAAGTTAGGTGGAATTCTCACTTTTCCATGTATCCTCCCGGATACCTCCCTGCCCAGAAACAAGCCTACAGATATCGTCGATTAAAATACTTCTTTGGAGAAACAAAGCAAAACATCTTCAACAGAAATGTTCATATTATTAGAGAAGAATATGTCAGAAAACGAAAAACATACCAAATATTGTGCTTTGGTTTTTATATTATAGAAGTGTTATTGTTTACTGAACACTAAATACCAAAATCCCAGTCTTTGTTTTTCAATTGTAGTTTTATGTTAAATGGAAACAATTAATGATGTCAGTTTAATCCCACCACTTCACTACAGTTATTCATTCAGTCCACTCCATAATAGCTCATATACTCTGACATGGTTACTCAGCAAGGCCATGATGATCTCTGTAGTGGCGTACCTTTATGTAAAATAGAGTATTTCATCGAGACTTTGGGTCTGATTTAGATCTTGGCGGCCAGGATTCCCCGTCAGAATGGTGACGGATATCCCATCCGCCGAAATATAAATCCCATGGAATTTATATTTCAGCGGACGGGATATCCGTTACCGTTGTGACCGAGTAGCCCATCTGCCAAAATCTAAATCAGGCCCTATGTGGTAGGATAGATTCAAATAAGAAACATAAGCACTGTTAATATTTGTTGTAGACTAGAGCATGTGACAGCTGCCACTTTGTGGCATCCAGATCTATGACCCAAAAAGTCATCACTGATGGCTCAGCAGCAGGGCTGCACAGTATTTCTTTGCTAGGCACTTTTGACCTCTCAGCCCCAAACCTGTCCATTACAAATCAACACTAGCTAATACGGGTTCAATTTAAAAAAATCCTGGGTCTCGGGTACACACCAAGAAATTTAAGGCAATCATAAAATTACTTGTACTTACCACATACAGCATTTTTTCACATAGAAAATAATTTTTTCCCAAGAGAAAAGCCTTCCCCCAAACAGCTAGCCAGTATAAGCGGGGTCTAGAACTCCCTATTTCACATACTCTTGCCATTGACAGGACCAAATTTGCCTCTGTTGCCAGATTCTGACACTACCTGCAAGCAGGGCAGTATGTGAATGCCCACATACCTATGACACTGTGGTGTTATGTTATGTGTATTCATTCAACCAACTTCAGGAGGGTCCCCCTCCGTGAAGAGCTTACAATCCCGCCCCCTTACTTTGAGTGTGGTGGTAGAATTGCTTCAATTGTGAGTACACACAAAGAACCTAAAATTCCACCAGTTCTGATACTGTGTCTCATGGTCGGAAATTTTCATTCACAAAGTGCTTTTTTCACGCACCTGCGATAAAATTAAGTACTAAAAATGCTAGGTGAACCTGGGACAGCTGCTTCTTTGAGTAGTGATTAATTTCAAGGCTTGAAATAACTGTAGGAGACCTCTTTCTGGGCAATTAGAAAGCTGCCCGTGGTACTTAAACGATTAATGGCTATGGGTTTAGTTTACAAAAAGGTCCATAATCCAGCCCTTAACACTCCAGAGTGTATGTCAGCTTCTAATGTCTCGCCTCATTTTTTGCATGGAAATGTGAGATTTGACTTAAAATGAATTGTTCGCTCACATCTAAAGGCCTCATTTACCATATTTTGATGCACGCCTGTGCAGCAAGCCTTCCTGCTGCGCTGCCCTGCATCAAAAGAAAAGGGCAGGAATGCACTGTATCTACAAGATAAGGCGCATTCCTGTCCTTTCCCCTGTGCTGGCGTACAATGGACTGCCATGTTGCGTGAGAACACCCACAGCAACACCCATGCAACGTCCCTTTCATGCAGAGTAATGCGTGAAAGGGGCCCTTATTTACAAGGCTGTGAAAAGCCATGCAGGGTGGCCTTATGTGGCCTTGTAAATATGGGCAGGCACACTGTGCCGCTAGCGTGTGAAAAAAGTGATGCACAGGTGGCGCACTGGGCTTGTAAATAAGTATTCATTTGTTTTCAGTTTACAGAGGCCTTTCTTATGTCTTTCAATGACTCCTATGCATGTAATATTAGTATTGTAATTATGATGCAGGGTCGTCGGCATATTACAACCCTGGACTTACGGATAGGAAACATTATGCTTGAACTCAGACTATTAAAAACATATTTACATAAAACCAAGAATAATAACGTGATTATATGTAGTGTTTGCGCACTTCATAAGCGCTATAAATGATAAATGTTCACATTAGATAGTTTACTGTGCTCTTTACTGATCTCGTAAGGATGGACGCTGGAGTTAGTCGCCAAAATCCAAACTTGTGGCCAGTAGATCACACAAGATGCCAGCGGCCAGCAATTAGCCTACAGTGTCTTTCCATCGGTATATATGTTCGCAACCACGTAACACTGAAAAACAGAAATAGTTAAATATTCGAATTTACATGGTCAATTAAAAATGTCATGTTGTGAAAAGTATGTTTCTAAATGACTACCTGAGCTTCAGTGATGGTAGAACTATCTCTCGTGTTCCTTTCTGCTTAAAACTATCTCAAGAAATGTTTTGAATGTCCAAGAGGAAGTGTCCCTAGAGCCCTAACGTAAATATGTCACAGTTACCCCAGTAAACATTCGTGCGGCAGGCCCTGTTCTTACTGCAAGAGTTTCAAAAGGGAATCCCCTTGAGCTCACGTTCACGAAAAATAAAGCAGAACAGACGCCATAGAGTGCATAGGTTGTTTCAGTTTTAACATGTCTATGTAAAATTTCCATTGGAAAGGGAAATGACGTCAACTGCAAACCTTCCCCATTCAATGTTTGTTGCAGAGACAGAAATAACGTTTTCCGCAGCTGGGCCTAAACTGCATATTAATCAGAAACTAGTGCAGTGATGAGAAGAAAAAAACTCCACTATCAGAGCGTTAGTGGCGAAGGTTGTCAGTCAGTGATGTTGTGCTGTGTCTCAATTGTGGTGATCGAGTCAGTCTGCCGCCTTGGGCCTAACCAACTGGTGTCTTGAAAACTGAGCGCCAAGTACCAGCTTTCGGCGCTTTTTTGTCCAGTCAATACTTTTACTTAGAAAGAAAAAGTAGTTTATAACACTACCACATAATAATATACAAATGGATAGTATTGAACACATGCACAATCACTCCATCATCCTACAATGTGTCTCTATGTTATAGGCGGGAAGCAACACTGCTGTCGAAATGTGGATAGGTGAAGGATTATTTGTGGTGTGTGTGTGGCTGGAGAACAATCTCATGCACTGTTCAAAAATATGGTCTCTGGCAATAGTCAGTCCCAAATTGTCTGCTTATACAGGTGCAGTGTTAATTTCAGCTTGTGTATTGTCCTTAGTCATGAACAGCTGTCACCCGGAGCAGCTCCACTCCGCTGTCTCTTAGTGACAGTCTGAGGAGTGGAGATGGCCGTGGTCAGCCCGGCAAGTGGCCGCAGGACTCCGCTTCACAGGCCCAGCCAACACCTGCCCAAACGAAGAGTGCTGCCCACCCACAGGTCATTTGCAGCAGCTAACATCAGCTCATTGGGGAATTAAAGTGAGCTAAGCTCTAGGATCCCTGGTACACCCATGACAGTGGGGTGATCAGAGGTCACTGGTTCACTTGAGGGTGTCATTTTAGGAATGACAATAGTCAGGACACGACCATGGCCTGTCCCTGTGTTTCTAAAGAGCCAGCTGTCTCCATCTTTCCCACACAAAAGCTACTTGAGTTCAGAAATCATCTTTTGCTTGTCTGGCTGGTTGCTCCTGTCCTGTCTTTTGTACAGTATGCCGCTAGTGACAATCCAAGATGGATTCCAGTGGACCCCAGTCACAAACAATCCGTACACTCATGGTTTGTGCTACCATACGCCAGCAGCCAGCACTACATGCACAGGCATACATGCTGACCATAGAGATTAATCTAGGTATAACAAGCTGGGCAGAGCTTTAACATGGCGAGGCCAGTAGGCACATGCCCATTAGCAGGGATAAATAAAAAGCCTGTCCCGCTACTACTACTAATTACATGCTGCTACCACTGCCAATCTCAAGCAATTCATTAAGCTGATGGTATTCACACTCTCTCGCTGCTCTGGGTCTCAGCATTACTAACTGAAAAGGAGACGCCAGCGTACGTGCATGATCTTCACTTGAGCTCTGTCTATGGGTATCTCAAGGCAGGAGTGCATGCTTACTAAGCAAGCATGGCACCTTCCCATCCCAACAGGGTTTATGTTTGCGCTCTGTAGCAAATGAACATGGTTACTGTAGATTTTTTGCCTTTTTCTGGACTCTATTTTTGCTGATTTTCCACCTCTGTGCGCTTCACCCCTACTAAAGAGGAGCAAAGTGCCTGTGCTCCCCTTTTAAACAGGGTTCAACTGTTTTTTCCTCCCTGACATATTTAACTTGCCCAGAAGTGCATAATATATGGTTTAGCAAATGCACCAGGGTCTGGAAGTTAAATGCCACCTGAGGACTGCAAAACCTATTCAGCCATCCACCAAGTGCGCCTGTAAAACATGGTTTCAGGGCTACCCTGTGTAGACTCATTGCAGCAGCCTAAAAACCTGCTGTAAAATCATCTATCTGAATAACCCTATTTCACATGTGCGAGCCCCTGCTTTTAAAAATGAATGAGTCACCGCCAAATAATACACGTTGTCGCCCTTCATTGACTATTTTTGACATTTAATAAAAGTACTATTCATTGATGAAGCTGGATTTACAAACAAAATTCAAGAAAAGTACCTTTTAGAATGTTACCTTTTTCCCTGACTCAAGGTCCTGGTAGCTAATTTGTATTAGCTTGCACGCATCTGCCCAGCAAGTGCCTGACATTAATGAGCTGTGAAAACTGCGCCCAGAGCAGAACAATGGCTTAGACTTGGTGATGGAGTAGACTGGGTGTGGAGCATTTGATCCCCATTAGCCCAGGAAGGACAGCTGGGGTGGGGTGGACCCAGGAAGCTAATTAGATCGAAAGGGACAAAGGTGATGAATGCCCATTCCTAGTTTAGTGTAAGGAGAGACCTGAAGAAGGGGAAAGAATTTGTCCACACAGCCCACACCAGCGAGACTAGATCCAAACCCATTGGGGGGAATCTGTCCCCAGAAATGGTTTGTAGTGGACACAGGGAAGGGGACAGACCTCTGGTTGTGAAATGGTCCCAAATGCAGAGAAGCAATTGAAGAACTGAAGCTTTGGGGCCCCAGAGCACAAGCATTGAAAAATACCTTGTAAGCAAGGCAGGGTAAGGAAAATGAAAGCGCTAATGCTTGAAACACATGGAAAGTCGAGCTGACATCATGTTAACATACCCAAAATTGCCACAAATGGAAACACTTCACTATGTCAGCAGAGCACTCTGCCCTTGTGCCAAAATGGAGACTGTATGGCTACCAAGAAAGAAGATAATGAAGTAAAGAGATATCTACATCTAGCGGTAGTGGATGTGCACAAGTTATTCACATCATTGCCAAACACTAACACCACTAATGCCACTCGATAAGCAGCGCTTCTCGAACCACTGGTAAAAAGAGAAAATATATGATTTCTGGTTAGGCAAGCAACCCAGAGAGAAGCGGAATATTGTATGCAAGCTTGGAAGGCCTAGCCAACCTGTGAACAATGCCAGATAAAGCTGAAAGCTGCACCAAACTCAAACAAGTATGAAGGTTTCCTAAACTAAGTACATTCATCCTAAGAGAATCACACATTGCACTGGAGAACATATTGGCCCTAGGAAAGTCACATGAACTGTCAGAAGGGTGAGTTTTATGCATGGAATGAACCATGCTCTAAACAAGAGTCAAATCAAAGTCAAAGCCATGTGAAAGGGTAGTGAGGATAGTCACTGGACTTGTAAGCAATGCAAAAAAGACTCACCTCTCAGTTTTTAGCTACTGGTGAAATTGCTACCCCCACACCAGTGAATGCTCAGAAAAAGGGAAAAAGTTCTGACTATGTGGCAAACTAAATAACTATTCAGCCAACTGCCAGCAACAGACAACGCAGAATCAGATGCCAAGGAGACAGACATGTGAGATAATGATTGTTGAAGGTTCTCATCCACTCCCAATGTCCTTGAAGAGTCCGTACAAGAGTCTGTTGAAGAGCCTGTGCAAGTGATGAATGTCTTTAGTGAGCCATGGGCCACATCTCAAAATCCCAGGAAGACCATGAGGGAGGGACTATTGTCAGACACATAGAAAGCCTGCACTATGCTATCTGTGCTACACCATGTGTGCCATGAACTGTCGATATAGCCATATCACCGAGTACCAGGAAGCAGTGCCCTGGTTTTGTCCTCATCTCGTGTCAAGAGAGCTTTGCAGTTATCTCACACAGGACCTCAAGGAATTGTAAGAATCAAATCCAATTCTGCGGCAAAATCTGGTTCAACCAACTCGACAAAATGACCAAATAAATATAAAAGGATGCTGTTAAGCAGCCGGCCAAAGTGAGGCACCCTGCCTTTCCAAACCGAAGAAATACTACGAATTTCATGACTTCTGCCACCACCATTATCGCCGCCACATGCTTGTGGTCACAGATGCTTTCATGAAAATAACCCAATGTGGAAATTGTGGTAATAGATGCTTTCTTGAAAATAACCCAAATAGACCAAAGCTATGATCGAGAAGAAAACAACCACTCATGGACTATCAAAGAGGTTCATTCAGACAGTGGCTCTACATTACAAGGGTGAGAAAGAGGAAAACTTTGCATCCCTGGCCATAAAGGACTTTACCATCATCACAAGAGCATGCGAACTGTGAAGTGGAACGCTGCCTGCAACTCTTAAAAAAGTTATTTGAATACCAGAGGCTCAGAAACACTGAGCAATATACAGTTTTTTGAAAGAGTACTGCAACACTCTACCACCACTGCTCCCTGTCTCCTCATGCATGGGTTTGGGAGAGGCTGACTCCATTCCCGCTGAGAGCCAAGATCCAAGAATAATAGGTAAATTAGTGACAAGAGATGATCACACCCAAGTACCATCTCCAGAGGATCCTGGATGCTAGTTAAAGAAGTTCATAGTACAAGTATGTTTTGGCTTTTGTCTGAACCCAGGAAGTGAAAGGTGACAACAGTCAAAGGCAAAATGGCCACTGGCCACGGAAATGAAGAACAGGTACCAAGAAATGCATCCTTTTTTTCTTTATCAAAAAATACTTTTCAGCTTTTAGATGAGGAACATCTCTGGCTGAACAGATCCATCAGCCAGAGAAGACCATATAGCAGTTAAGAGACCTTGATGCAAACAGAAACTTGGAAAATGACGGGAACACCATTGCATCCGACTGTCTACCTTTTTTCAAGTACCCAGTGTTACTGTTTCTGATTGACAAGCACGAACGTATTTCTGAGACTATTAAGCATTTCTTGCATATGCAAAGTATTGATTGATGCTATACAAATCTATTGCCAGTAATATGAACGTATTGCATAAAAGTACTTACTTGTAACTGAGTTCAACTTCGTTCCCTGAAATAAAAGTAACTAAAGAAATATTTTTCTACAAACATTGGCCTGGAGTCAGTCTTTGAGTGTGTGGTTCTGCCTTGTATGAGTATGTACACCAAATGCATTCACACTATCCTCTGACAAGCCTAACAGCTCAACCCAGCTACCACTAAATTGAGCATTATATTATCTACTTTAACCTCTGCCATACCTTTGGCGGCTCACTGGAATCTGTGCCCACTATACTTCTTTTTGGAATAGTATATACAGAACCAGCTTCCTACACTAAGCTTCTAGAATGCACAGGTCCCGAATCATACCTGAATCTTCAACAGAGATTGGGATAATATAATTAGCTCACAAGGTTTTCTAACTGTGGTATATTCCTCATGGCAGATTCTGGTGCTCAGGTCCATTTTGGGGTCCCTGAAGATCACCCCAATTTTCCATCAAAGTTCTTTGGGATTGCAGAAATTATCCGTTGAGAGGATTGCCTGGCATTATCCGTGCACAACAGAATTAATAATTTAGTGAATTAACATCTGGAAAGCAGCCTCACTATCAGTATGCGAATTGTAATCTACCAAGTGAAGTTTTTCTGAAGTACTGGAGCTAGCCCCATTTACATTGTGAACACCCATGCAGGTGTGTGTGTACAGATTATCCAGCAGGGAATATTATTATCCTTAATGTCGTAGCCAAAATATGGAGGACTAGTAATTTGTAAGTAAATATAGATTTTCTATACCAAACTCCACATATCTGCACCATGACTGTATATATATATATATATATATATATATCCTATACGTAAAGACTTTGATAGAAAAGCAGACATTTGAGGAGAGCAGATCTAGAGTGTCGCTGATGATGAGGGTGCTCTATACAGGAGCTGCTTTTCACCTAAACTTGAGAACTACCCAGAGTTCTCTGCCTCTTTTTTGTATATATATATATATATATTCACTGAAAAAACCATAGGTTTTAGGGACAGTTATAGTTAGTTGGACATTGCACTCGTACAAAACCCGTGAAATTCCCCCGTTATAGTTAGTTCAGGTAACTATAACTCGCGCCCCGCAATGCACTGCTGATGACGTCACATATTACATCACTCATGACATGGTCAGTGACATCACTGATGACATCTCAAATGACATCACTGATGACATCACTGATGGCATCATCCATGTGATAATTTGATGCATCTTCTCACACCCTAATATAACTTTTGATACACCCACTCTAAATTACAGACTGCCATTCTCAAAACCATACACACTCCAATACCAAAAACTACATACCCACTCACTGATTCTTAGGTCTACACACACACATCTACTCACTCACCCGTACAGTCACTCATACTTACAGTCACTCAGTACAGGACTAACATATGCACTCATACACCTATATAAACACTCACACACCGCCACTCATCCATAGAGGTACTCACACACCTAGTCAGTCATGCAAAAAATTAATCACACACCCATTTCCTCACCTATACAGTTATACACACACCAGCTCACTTACTCATACAAATACTAGCACATTCTTATGCTCTTATACAATAACTGATACAAGCACACACACATCCATACAGCCACTCTCACAATCACACACTCTCACTTATAGCCATTTAAATACTCTAACACACATCTATACTGCCTCTTACATATGTAGTTACTCGCACATGTACCACTGAGATATACATTCACTCACTAACACACCCATACACACACTCACCCACCCAAGCAGTCCATCACAGATGCACTCTTGAAATCATGCACCCAGTGAATCACCCACTCACACATCTATGTACAGAGTCACACACACCCCACCCACATAAACACTCAGGCACCCATACAGATACTCAGAGAACCAATGAATAGCCCATATAGACACTCATGTAGCTATTCGCAAATCCATGCATCCACTTACACACCAACAGACAGACGGATACAGACATTCACACAGTTTAGTCACTAACCCATGCATTCAGTAAGATACGTTTAATCACACACTTGTAGAGTCAGTCACGCACGTACTAAATCATCCATTCAGACACTTATACACCCACTCATTCTTCAATACGCCTTTCCCTATATATATTAAACATATTTAAACTTTACAGAAACACACAGTCACTGGATGATGTCATCAGTGATGTCATTTGAGATGTCATCAGTGATGTAATGAGTGATGTCACTGACCATGTCATGAGTGATGTAATATGTGACGTCATCAGCAGTGCATTGCGGGGGCGCGAGTTATAGGTAGCTGAACTAACTATAACGGGGGAATTTCTATGGTTTTGTAGGAGTGAAATGTCCAACTAACTATAACTGTCCCTAAAACCTATGGTTTTTTCAGTGAATATATATATATATATATATATATATATATATATATATATATATATATATATATATATATATATATTACCTATTGGCGGTCGCCTGTAGGTAGTTATAGTTAGGACCTTGTTTCTATTCAAAAAGTGTTTTTTGTTTTGCCAATATCTTTGGCCCCGTTTGACGAATCTTCGCGAACTTTTCAAAACTAATGGTTCGCTCAGGTCAGCTCCTATCTTGAAAGTTTCGGGGTGATTCGTCAAGTGGGGGCTGATAAAAAAGGGGGTCCCAAAATGCGTTTTCCCCATGTTAATTTCCATAGGAACTTTAGACAAAGCTACAGCCCGAACTGCTGAACGGAATTACACCAAATTTGGCAAAAGGGTAGGTCTTGGTTCAGAAAGCGTATTTTTTTTAAAAATGGTGTAAATCCGTTCAGTAGTTCCTGAGAAATTAAAAAAATAAAATATCGATATCTGATGGCCGGGGAGGATTCGCGAACCCACCCGAGCACGAGCTTGATTCTGATTGGCTGTCAACACTCCAAACAAGGAAATGTTGGCAGCCATCTTGTGACTCGGTAAGACCGAGTCACAAAAAAACAGTTAAAAAAAGGATAAAAAACAGGAAAAGGGGGCAGGGTATAAACACTCTGACCCCTAGGCCTGCTTAGGGGGTCGCACAAGGACCCCCAGACCCAAAAAAAGCATTTAAAAAAAAAGAAAATTGGCCGAATTTGCGCTGGGAGCGCGAATCCGGCTGAAATTCTTTTTAAAAAACGTTGCGCTGGCTCCCGCGCTTCGTTTCTTTGAGCCCCCGGGTGGGCCATGTCCACTGTGTGGGGCTTACTGGAGGTAACAGGAGGGCTAGTTGGCCCCAAGGGACCCTCAGGAGGCAAGGGGACTTCACCCCCAACCAAGAGCGCGCCAGGAGGTGCGTTTGCAGAGTGGTGGACAAAGGGGGCGTGGCCTGTGTCCACCTCTCAGCAATCCCACTGTGTGGGGCTTACTGGAGGTAACAGGTAGGCTAGTTGGCCCCTAAGGACCCCCAGCAGCGAAGTGGACTTTAATCCCCATGCAAGAGCGCGCCAGGGAGCGCGTTTGCAGAGTGGTGGAGAAAGGGGGCATGGCCTGCTATGAGAACTTAGCAATGCCGCTGTGTGGGACTTACTGGAGGTAATAGGTGGGGTAGTTGGCCCCCAAGGTTGTCCTTGGGGCCAACTACTACTCCTGTTACCTCCACTAAGTCCCACACAGTGGTATTGCTAAGAGGTCTTTGGAGGCCACGCCCCCCCTTTCTCCACCACTCTGCAAACGCACCTCCTGGCACAGTACTGGCTGGGGGATAAAGTCCACTTTCCTCCTGAGAGACTTTGGGGGCCAAGAAGCTCTCCTGGTACCTCCTGTATATCCTAGGCAGCGGAATTCCTGAGCGCTGGTTGGAGGCCCAGCCCCCTTTCTCCACCACTCTGCAAATGGGACTACCAGTTAAAGAAGCATTTGTAATGTAATAGGTCTCGCATTTGCAAGAGTTAGAGCTATTGGCATTGTAAATCTAAAAGTTTTTTACTAATGTTTTTTGGAGTGGAGTGGATGTACTTCGTGTGTAGTGGAATTATGTGGTATGTTGTGCAGTGAAATTATGTGGATAGAAAGTATGTGGTATTTAGTGTATAGGAATTATGTAGAGTGGGATTATGTGTTATGGAGAGTAATTGTGTGGTATGGTGTGTTGTGGAGTGGTAACCTCAGGTTTAGTCTTCTTCGTTTCCATAGAAGCTAAATTATGAACTCAATGAGACAAAAAAGAAGGAATCAAATAAGGAGTACTTCTGGACCTAGTCAGAGGTATGAGCAGGGCCACTGGAATTCTGCGACTGTTTGGCTGCACCGACTTTCGCACAATTATACATTTTCCCCATTAGCCACATAATCCATCATCTGCTGCCTAATCTGCAGATTTGAACAAAAAAAAGCCTTGTTTCTAGCTCAAACGGCTCAAACGTTACCAAAAATGCAGCGACAAGTGTTACAGCGTGGTGGAAGCTCCTTTGCAAACCTAGAATGGTCACCTGTTACTTATTGCTAAATGTGGGTGTTAAATTGGTACTAATCGTGTGCAAGCCACTCTTGCTTCTTTCTGTGCCTCTCTTGCCTTTTTCTGCGTTTCTGTTGCTTCTTTCTGCACCTTTCTTTCTTTTTCTGCACTTCTCTGGCCTCTTCCTGCAAATCATATCTACTTTCTGCACCTCTTTTGCCTCTTTCTGCACCTCTGTTGCCTCTTTCTGCACCTCACTTGCTTCTTTGTGCAACCCTCTTGCCTCTTTCTGCACCTCTCTTGCCTCTTTCTGCACCCCTCTTGCCTCTTTCTCCACCCCTCTTCCCCCTTTCTGCATCTCTGTTGCTTCTTTCTGCACTTCTCTCTTTCTCCACCACTCTTCCCTCTTTCTGCAACTCTGTTGCTTTCTGCACCTCTCTTGCTTCTTTCTTCACCCCTCGTGCCTTTTTCACACCCCTCTTCCCGCACCCCTCTTTCCTCTTTCTGCACCTCTGTTCCTTCTTTCTGCACTTCTTTTGTTTCTTTCTGTACCTGTCACTTCTTTCTGCACCCCTCTTGCCTCTTTCTGCACCCCTTTTCTCTCTTTCTGCACCCTTTGCCTCTTTCTCCACCCATCTACCCTATTTCTGCACCCCTGTTGCCTCTTTCTGCACCTATGTTCTTTCTTTCTGCACTTCTTTTGTTTCTTTCTGCACATCTCTTGCTTTTTTCTGCACCCCTTGCCTCTTTCTCCACCCCTCTTCCCTCTTTCTTCACCCCTGTTTCCTCTTTTTGCACCTCTGTTCCTTCTTTCTGCACTTCTTTTGTTTCTTCCTATACCTCTGTTGCTTCTTTCTGCACCCCTCTTGCCTCTTTATGCACCTCTCTTCCTTCTTTCTGCACCCTTCTTATCACTTTCTCCACCCCTGTTCCCCCTTTTTGCATCTCTGTTGCTTCTTTCTGCACTTCTCTTGCCTCTTTTTCCACCCCTCATCCATCTTTCTGCACCTCTGTTGCTTCTTTCTGCACCTCTGTCCCTTCTTTCTGCAACCCTTGTGCCTCTTTCTGCACCCCTTTTCCCTCTTTCTGCACCCCTCTTGCCTCTTTCTGCACCTCTGTTCCTTCTTTCTGCAATTCTTTTGTTTCTTTCTGCAACTCTCTTGCTTCTTTCTGCATGCCTCTTGCTTCTTTCTGTACCCCTCCTGTCTCTTTCACACCCTTCTTCCCTCTTTCTGTACCCCTCTTGCCTCTTTCTGCACCTCTGTTCCTTCTTTCTGCACTTCTTTTGTTTCTTTCTGCACCTCTCTTGTTTCTTTCTGTTTCCCTCTAGCCTCTTTCTCCACCCCACTTCCCTGTTTCTGCATCTCTGTTGCTTCTTTATGCATTTCTCTTTCTTCTTTCTGTACCCCTCTTGCCTCTTTCTGCACCCCTCATCTGTCTTTCTGCACTCCTCCAGCCTCTTTCTGCACCCCTCTTCCCTCCTCCTGCACCCCTCCTGCCTCTTTCTGCACCTATGTTCCTTCTTTCTGCACTTCTTTTGTTTCTTTCTGCACCTCTCTTGCTTCTTTCTGTACCCCTCTTGCCTCTTTCTCCACCCCTCTTCCCCCTTTCTGCATCTCTGTTGCTTCTTTCTGCTCTTCTCTTATCTCTTTCTCTACCCCTCTTCCCTCTTTCTGCACCTCTCTTGCTTCTTTCTGCACCCCTCGTACCTCTTTCACACCCCTCTTCCTGCACCCCTCTTTCCTCTTTCTGCACCTCTGTTCCTTCTTTCTGCACTTCTTTTGTTTCTTTCTGTACCTCTCACTTCTTTCTGCACCCCTCTTGCCTCTTTCTGCACCCCTTTTCCCTCTTTCTGCACCCCTCTTGCCTCTTTCTTCACCTCTGTTCCTTCTTTCTGCACTTCTTGTGTTTCTTTCTGCAGCTCTCTTGCTTCTTTCTGCACCCCTTGCCTCTTTCTCCACCCATCTACCCTCTTTCTGCACCCCTCTTGCCTCTTTCTGCACCCCTTTTCCCTCTTTCTGCACCCCTCTTGCCTCTTTCTTCACCTCTGTTCTTTCTTTCTGTACTTCTTTTGTTTCTTTCTGCACATCTCTTGCTTCTTTCTGCACCCCTTGCCTCTTTCTCCACCCCTCTTTCTTCACCCCTGTTTCCTCTTTTTGCACCTCTGTTCCTTCTTTCTGCACTTCTTTTGTTTCTTGCTGCACATCTCTTGCTTCTTTCTGCACCCCTTGTGCCTCCTTCTGCACCCCTTCCCTCTTTTTGCACCCCCTCTTGCCTCTTCCTGCACCTCTGTTGCTTCTTTCTGCACCCCTCTTGCCTCTTTCTGCACCTCTCTTGCTTCTTTCTGCACCCCTCTTGTCACTTTCTCCACCCCTGTTCCCCCTTTTTGCATCTCTGTTGCTTCTTTCTGCACTTCTCTTGCCTCTTTTTCCACCCCTCATCCATCTTTCTGCACCTCTGTTGCTTGTTTCTGCACTTCTCTTGCTTCTTTCTGCACCTCTGTCCCTTCTTTCTGCAACCCTTGTGCCTCTTTCTGCACCCCTCTTCCCTCTTTCTGCACCACCCCTCTTGCCTCTTTCTGCACCTCTGTTCCTTCTTTCTGCACTTCTTTTGTTTCTTTCTGCACCTCTCTTGTTTCTTTCTGTTTCCCTCTTGCCTCTTTCTCCACCCCACTTCCCTCTTTCTGCATCTCTGTTGCTTCTTTATTCATTTATCTTGCTTCTTTCTGTACCCCTTGTGCCTCTTTCTGCACCCATTTTCCCTCTTTCTGCACCCCTCTTGCCTCTTTCTGCACCTCTGTTCCTTCTTTCTGCAATTCTTTTGTTTCTTTCTGCAACTCTCTTGCTTCTTTCTGCATGCCTCTTGCTTCTTTCTGTACCCCTCCTGTCTCTTTCACACCCCTCTTCCCTCTTTCTGTACCCCTCTTGCCTCTTTCTGCACCTCTGTTCCTTCTTTCTGCACTTCTTTTGTTTCTTTCTGCACCTCTCTTGTTTCTTTCTGTTTCCCTCTAGCCTCTTTCTCCACCCCACTTCCCTGTTTCTGCATCTCTGTTGCTTCTTTATGCATTTCTCTTTCTTCTTTCTGTACCCCTCTTGCCTCTTTCTGCACCCCTCATCTGTCTTTCTGCACTCCTCCAGCCTCTTTCTGCACCCCTCTTCCCTCCTCCTGCACCCCTCCTGCCTCTTTCTGCACCTCTGTTCCTTCTTTCTGCACTTCTTTTGTTTCTTTCTGCACCTCTCTTGCTTCTTTCTGTACCTCTCTTGCTTCTTTCTGTACCCCTCTTGCCTCTTTCTCCACCCCTCTTCCCCTTTCTGCATCTCTGTTGCTTCTTTCTGCTCTTCTCTTATCTCTTTCTCTACCCCTCTTCCCTCTTTCTGCACCTCTCTTGCTTCTTTCTGCACCCCTCGTACCTCTTTCACACCCCTCTTCCTGCACCCCTCTTTCCTCTTTCTGCACCTCTGTTCCTTCTTTCTGCACTTCTTTTGTTTCTTTCTGTACCTCTCACTTCTTTCTGCACCCCTCTTGCCTCTTTCTGCACCCCTTTTCCCTCTTTCTGCACCCCTCTTGCCTCTTTCTTCACCTCTGTTCCTTCTTTCTGCACTTCTTGTGTTTCTTTCTGCAGCTCTCTTGCTTCTTTCTGCACCCCTTGCCTCTTTCTCCACCCATCTACCCTCTTTCTGCAACCCTGTTGCCTCTTTCTGCACCTATGTTCTTTCTTTCTGTACTTCTTTTGTTTCTTTCTGCACATCTCTTGCTTCTTTCTGCACCCCTTGCCTCTTTCTCCACCCCTCTTTCTTCACCCCTGTTTCCTCTTTTTGCACCTCTGTTCCTTCTTTCTGCACTTCTTTTGTTTCTTGCTGCACATCTCTTGCTTCTTTCTGCACCCCTTGTGCCTCCTTCTGCACCCCTTCCCTCTTTTGCACCCCTCTTGCCTCTTCCTGCACCTCTGTTGCTTCTTTCTGCACCCCTCTTGCCTCTTTCTGCACCTCTCTTGCTTCTTTCTGCACGCCTCTTGTCATTTTCTCCACCCCTGTTCCCCCTTTTTGCATCTCTGTTGCTTCTTTCTGCACTTCTCTTGCCTCTTTTTCCACCCCTCATCCATCTTTCTGCACCTCTGTTGCTTGTTTCTGTACTTCTCTTGCTTCTTTCTGCACCTCTGTCCCTTCTTTCTGCAACCCTTGTGCCTCTTTCTGCACCCCTCTTCCCTCTTTCTGCACCACCCCTCTTGCCTCTTTCTGCACCTCTGTTCCTTCTTTCTGCACTTCTTTTGTTTCTTTCTGCACCTCTCTTGTTTCTTTCTGTTTCCCTCTTGCCTCTTTCTCCACCCCACTTCCCTCTTTCTGCATCTCTGTTGCTTCTTTATTCATTTCTCTTGCTTCTTTCTGTACCCCTTGTGCCTCTTTCTGTACCCCTCATCCGTCTTTCTGCACTCCTCCTGCCTCTTTCTGCACCCCTCTTCCCTCCTCCTGCACCCCTCCTGCCTCTTTCTGCACCTCTGTTCCTTCTTTCTGCACTTCCTTTGTTTCTTTCTGCACCTCTCTTGCTTCTTTCTGCACCCCTCTTTCTCCACCCCTCTTCCCCCTTTCTGCATCCCTGTTGCTTCTTTCTGCACTTCTCTTATCTCTTTCTCTACCCCTCTTCCCTCTTTCTGCACCTCTCTTGCTTCTTTCTGCACCCCTCGTGCCTCTTTCACACCCCTCTTCCTGCACACCTCTTGCCTCTTTCTGCACCTCTGTTCCTTCTTTCTGCACTTCTTTTGTTTCTTTCTGCACCTCTCACTTCTTTCTGTACAATTTTTGCCTCTTTCAGCACCCCTCTTCCCTCTTTCAGCACCCCTCTTCCCTCTTTCTGCACTCCTCATGCCTCTTTCACACCCCTCTTCCCTCTTCGTGCACCCCTCTTGCCTCTTTCTGCACCTCTTTTCCTTCTTTCTGCACTTTTTTTCTTTCTTTCTGCACCTCTCGCTTCTTTCTGCACCCCTTTTGCCTCTTTCTACACCCCTTTCGCCTATTTCTGCTCCTCTGTTCCTTCTTTCTGCACTTCTCTTGCTTCTTTCTGAAACTTTCTTGCTTCTTTCTGCACCCCTCTTGCCTCTTTCTCTAACCCTCTTCCCCCTTTTTTTATCTCTGTTGCTTCTTTCTGTACTTCTCTTGCTTTTTTCTGCGCCTTTCTTCCTCTTTCTGCACATCATCAATCATACATATATTGCCAAACACGGTAGAAATCAGATGGTGATTACATTCCAAAAATTGATATAGTGCTTAGCGTCTATTTACAAATTCTTTTTGCAAGTGCGTACCGACATCGGATGAAAGAACCGCCTCCCACCAGCGTCCTAATCATCGTGAAGACTACTTGTCCCATCAATCACTGGGAACAATGTACAGAGCCTGGTTACAAAACTTTATTGAGACCCCGTGTGACATACACATATCGTTTCCTCGTTGTGCAGCCATTGATAGTAGATTATTCAAAATGTCAACGTCATGGCAACTGCAATCACACCCCTGTGGGTATATAACCACCGCTACCACGAGCATAAAGCATTGTTGACTGCTGCTCCGTAAAAATTAAATTAAACGGGACCCATCGTGAAGTTTAACCCTAGTGGGTATTTACTCACCGCTGCCACCGGTGCAAAAATTACATTATTATTCACACGGAAGGGCCCTAGTAAGGTACAAAGGTCATGCCCAAGTGGGCAAGGACTTAAATACTATAAAAAGCCAAATCAAATGGAAAACTACAAATGTCTCACTCCAGTTCAGCTCAACCAAATTGAACCATACTCATAACAAAAATAATGTTAATCACGGGACCGTCTCCCGTTATTTGACTTACTAAAAAGGTGGGCACGGTTCATACAATTGGCAACAAGGCCAAATAATATACCTTAGTGAGTCTGTAGCACAAAATAGATTCATGTATACACAAAGCCACCATTAACAATCCAAGCCAAGAAGAACAGTCATTCTTGACATTCAAACAGAGAAAGATAAAACACCAGCTTAGTCGGTAGTGGGCAGATATCATGCTCAAGTTTGCCTTCCACTTGCTTTAGGACATATCCAAAATCTGTAAAAAAAATAAAAATAACACAAGATAAATAAAATAAAATTCAGACATTGTTTCATAAATTTACAATTACTACAATAATTCATTTGTAAGATCAGGATAAGGTAAAAACATATGTAAAAATTAAAACATATGTTAAAACATTTCATAAACTTCGGCTTCAATAACACCTGCTCTTATAGGACAGTAAACGTATCAACCCAAATGCACAGATAGGGCCTCATCACCATTATGCCCTACTAGTTGCATTGTATGGTATTTAATAATTATCCTAGATTCGAGGCGTCGCAACTCTTTAACTCTGTCACCTCCTCTCTCTCTTCTAGGAATACTGTGTAGTACAATGAATGATAAAAGTGTAATATTTTGGTTGTGGTGGGAAAAGAAATGCCTAGCTATTGGGTACTGTTTATCGTTGTGTGTAATTGCCCTCAGATGCTCCAGGATACGCTTTTTGGCTTTATGTATATTACTTCCGATGTAAAATTTGTTACAGGGGCACCTGAGGGCATACACAATGTACTCCGTATTGCATGAAACATGTTTGTTAGTTTTGAAGGGATCACATTCAATAGACAATTTGACCTCCTTACAATTAATACTGTATTTGCAGGCCTTGCATCTGCCACATACATAGAACCCTTGTACAGTATTTCTCGGCCTCTCAGGGGGAATCAGAGCTGGACATATCATATCGTTAAGGGACCTAGCCTTTCTATAGGTTATCTGTAGATATTCATCCAAACATTTGTCCAAATCTGCATCAGTTTTGAGAACCTCCCAAAATTTACCCAGAGATTTTCGTACTTCCCTGGCTTTCTTGTTGTATGTTGTAATGAACCTAATGCCACTAGTGCCATCTAGTTCAATGTTTTGAGAAGTTTTTAACAAATCAACTCTATTTCTTTTATCAACTTCATCACAGGCGTTCATTATACATTTCTGACTGTAACCTCTGGCTAGGAATCGGTCAATCATTCTAGTTTTTTCATCATTAAATCCTTCCTGGGTACTACAATTTCGCTTAGCTCTAAGCAATTCCCCCAGTGGGATACTCTTGATAAGGTTGACAGGATGACAACTCTGGGCATGTAAAAGACTGTTCCCCGCAGTCTTCTTTCTATACAGAAAAGTGTCTAGCTTGTCATTGTTTACCCTTATTTGCACATCAAGAAATTCAATAGTTTCTTTACTCATCTGACTAGTAAAAGAAAGATTAAGTGTGCTAGTGTTCAGCATGTCAACAAACTCTTTGGCTTCATCTTCACTTCCATCCCAGATGCAGAAAATATCGTCAATATATTGCACCCAGATTTTTACATGGTTTTTGAAAAGGTCATGATTGTTGACCACATGCTCCTCCCACCAGCCCAGGTAGAGACACGCAAAGCTGGGGGCGAAGCAGGTGCCCATCGCTGTCCCGAGTGTCTGACGGTAGATATGACCATCAAAGATGAAAAAATTCTTAGTCAAACATGTAAACATCATGTAAGTTAACATGTCGGTGTGCAACAAGAAAGACACAGATCTATTTTGTAAAAAATGCATGCAAGCTTTTATGCCCAAATCATGGGGAATGCTAGTATATAAGATGTTGATGTCAAGACACATCAATAAATAGTCTGCCTTCTACCCAACACCTTCAATTAGTCGGAAAAAATCAGCTGTGTCCTTCACATATGAAGGAAGGTTCTGAACCCAAGGTTGTAGATAATAGTCCACATACCTTGAGGTGTTTTCAAGGCAACTTCCCCTGGAAGAAACTATAGGCCTTCCAGGAGGATTTGTCCTGTCTTTGTGAACCTTTGGGAGTAAGTAGAGGGCTGGTAATTTAGGATATTTACAAGATAAAAATTATATTCTTCTGGTTCTAACAGACTTCTATCCCTCCACTCTCCCAACTGTTCCTGATATTCACAATTTGCCTTTTCATATAGCTGTGAAAAGATCAGCAACTTCTTCACAGACAAAATAGAAAAAATCTATTCGACATTTAACACTAACACCCCAGTAGACCCTCCTAACTGGGGGAGAATAGACCCCCATTCCGAAGACCACGCGAGACTGGACAGTTTTACCCCGATCACCGAAGAAGAAGTTGTCAGGACTATGAAAGAAGTCAAATCAGGATCACCCCTTGACCCTTGTCCACATTTCATATTTAGGCAGATCATACCCACTCTTACCACATTTATTACGCAGCTATTCAACAAATCATTAGAAACAGCAAACTTTCCCGAGACATGGAAACAAGCCATAGTAACCCCACTACTAAAAATGGCAGGCACAGATGTTACCAACCCGGTCAACTACAGACCAATCTCCCAACTCCCGTACCTCTCCAAAGTGTTAGAGAAGCTGGTCAATAGACAGCTGTCCAACTACCTGGAGCTCAACGACCTACTAGACCCCTCACAAACGGGATTCAGGGCCACCAACAGCACAGAGGCAACTCTTCTGGCAGTCACGGACAACATAAGAACATTACTGGACCAGGGCAAGGCCGTGGCCCTGATCCTATTAGACCTGTCGGCAGCGTTCGACACGGTCTCTCACCACCTCCTACTAGAAAACCTACATGGGAAAGGGATACACGGGAAGGCCCTTCAATGGCTCAGCTCGTTCCTGAGCAATAGAACCAGAACCGTGCAACTAGGTGCTTTCTCATCCAAACCCAAAAAATTGAACTGTGGTGTCCCGCAGGGAGCATCCCTCAGCCCCACACTGTTTAATGCCTATGTTTCACCCCTCGCAAAAATTGGGACAAAGTGGGGTTTTGGTGTGTGCTCCTATGCGGATGACACGCAACTAACAATCGCCATCGGAGAGGGGCACGACGACACCAAAAAGAAACTCAACAGCTGTCTCACCGAAATGGCTAATTGGATGTCAGACCACTGCCTAAAGTTAAACGCAGACAAATCTAAAATCCTGCTCCTCGGAGAAGCTAAACACATCTGGGACGCTTACTGGTGGCCCTCCTCACTTGGAGACGCCCCAGCACCCAAGCAGTGCACCAAAAACCTGGGCGTGACAATCGACGACAAACTCTCCATGCAGGACCATGTACGGACATTGTGTGGAAAAAGCTTCGCCACCCTGAAGCTCCTAAAAAGGCTCTTTCCATGGATACCATTAGAAAGCAGAAGGACAGTCACACAGGCCCTGCTGGTCAGTAGACTGGACTATGGCAACGCTCTCTTTGTAGGCATGCCAGACTACCTCTTCAAACATCTACAGGTGGTGCAAAACGCTGCAGCCAAACTGGTGTGTAACAAAGACAAACACAGCTCAGCGAAGGAATGCCTAAAACAACTTCACTGGCTGCCCATGCGCCAAAGAGCACGCTTCAAGCTCTTAGGGCATGCCCACAAAACACTGCATGATACAGGCCCCAAGATCCTTCAGAATAAAATACGATTCTACACTCCCACCAGACCACTAAGATCACAACACCAAGCACTCGCCGAAACGAAAAGGATTAAAAAGTCCAGGGCAGGAGGCCGCACCTTCTCCCATCTCGCCGCACTGCACTGGAATGAGCTTCCAGTCGAACTCAGGCTGATTAAAGAATACAACACCTTCAGGAAAAAACTTAAAACATACCTATTCCCCAAAGACTGATATTATATCCATTAACTTCTCAGTCCCTACTTACCACTAGTCCGTTCTTAGCGCCGTAATATCTCAAGGGATGAATGTCGCGCTCTATAAATAAATAAATAAATAAATAAATAAATAAATAAATATACAAGTCTAGTACTCCTTTCGTACCTGGTGATATCACTGACCTGTTTGATACCTTCCCTCAAATATTGATCATTTGACAGTATAACAATATTCCCGCCCTTATCGGACTTTTTTATCACAATACTTGTATCGTTTTTAAGAACTCGGATAGCTATGATATGGGCTTCCGATAAATTATTGTTGCTGTATACTCTTTTCTTCTGTATTTTCTTCAGTTCTTGGACCACTCCCGCCTCAAAAACATCTATAGCCTCATTTACAATCTGAGGTAAAAAGATAGATTTGGGTTTGAAGCCACTGTTGTGGTTCAAATCCAATCTAATATTCTCATTAATGAGATTAATATACGGATCCGGTATCATCCCATATTGGCCATCTAGCTCATTCAAGGTAAATAAAAGATCAATATCTCCAATCTGAATATCACTAGGAGACTCACTTACATCATTTCTCGGTTCCTTCAACTTTGTCGCAAACCATTTCTTGAGACGCAATTTTCGTGTAAACTGGAATAGATCAATCCGTCCTTGGGTGTAGTCAAATTCGGCTGAATATATATATATTCACTGAAAAAACCATAGGTTTCAGGGACGTTATAGTTAGAAATTAGCATTTAAAAAACCATAGAAATTCACTGAAAAAACCACAGGTTTCAGGTACGTTATAGTTAGTTGGACATTTCACTCGTACAAAACCAGAGAAATTCGGCCGTTATAGTTAGTTGAGCTAACTATAACTCATGCCCCCGCAATGCACTGCTGATGACGTCACATATTACATCATTCATGACATGGTCAGTGACATCACTGATGACATCACTGATGACATCTCAAATGACATCACTGATGATATCACTGATGACATCATCCACGTGATAATCTGATGCACCTTCTCACACCCTAATGTAACATTTGATATACCCACTCTAAAATACAGCCTACCATTTTCGAAACCATAGACACACCAATACCATTTACTACATACCCACTCACTGATTCCTAAGTCTCATTCATTCATTCACCCATACAGTCACTCATACATGTAGTCACTCATCAATACAGCACTATCATTTGCACTCATACACCTATACAGAAACTCACACACCGCCACTCATCCATAGAGTTACTCACACACCTAGTCAGTCATGCAAAGAATCAATCACACTCCCATTTACTCACCTATACAGTTATACACACACCACCTCACTTATTCAAACAGATGCTAACACATACTTACTCTCTGATACAATCACTGATACAAGCACACACTCATCCATACAGCCACTCTCACAATCACTCACTCTCACATATAGTCATTTATATACTCCAACACTCACATATACTGCCTTTCACATATGTAGTTACTCACACATGTACCACTGAGACATCCATTCACTCACCAATACACCCATACACACACTCACCCACCCATACAGCCCTTCACAGATGCACTCTTGAACCCATACACCCAGTGAATCACCCACTCACACATCTATGCACAGAGTCACACCCCCCACCCACTCACACAGACACTCAGGCACCCATACAGATACTCATACAACCAATCAATAACCCATATAGACCCTCGTGTAGCTACTCACCAACCCATGCAACTGCTTACACACCAACTGACAGACTGATACAGACATTCACACAGTTTAGTAACTAACCCATGCATTCAGTAAGACACGTTTAATTACTCACTTATACAGTCAGTCACACACCTACTAAATCATCCATTCAGACACTCACTCATTCTTCAATACACCTTGGCATATATATATATATACAGAAATTTCACAAATCGAAAGCAAGACCAGAGGAGTCTCCTGTTGATGCAGCAGTGCTAAATCAGGAAAGTATCGGATCAGAAGATTGTAACTTATTAGTATCTGACCTCAGTTCACTCAAAATCTTGTACAACTTGGGGAATGAAGGCAACTTGAGCAACATTGAGAGTACAGACCAAGGTGCAGAAATGGAACTGGCAACACAGGATTTACTATCTCCACGATTTGAAACATGTGCCAAACCGATGACCAATTTTAGGGAGAAGTCAACGTTTACACCCATTATGCCCCGGGACTCCATAGATCTGTTCAACGAGCATGTAGTGGCGGAAATCAAGCAGCTTCATGTTGAAACCAACAGAACCCAACATAGAGTCAAGAATCAAGATCGTAAATATCTACAATTGATGGACAAGATCAATAACAATAAACAGGTTGTGGTGAGAAGTGCGGACAAAGGGGGAAATGTGGTGCTATGGTCCCTTAAAGACTACAAGGAGGAAGCAGCAAAACAACTCAGTGATGTGGACTGCTATAGGAAAAGCTCAATACAGAAGTTCAAACAAGGGCAAGACATTTTCTTCGGCAAGTTATTGGCATGGAAAAGCCTGGGTTTGTTGAACCTCCAGGAGTACAAATTTCTTAAAAAAGAAAATCCAACTATCCCCCTTTTATATTTTGTCCCCAAATCAATTGACAAGCCCCCTGGCAGACCTATAATCTCGGCCTGTGATGGTCCACTGGAAAATATGTCAATTTATATAGACTCATTTTTACAAGAGCATGTAAAAAAACTTGATTCATATGTACAAGATACCAGTGACTTCATCAGGAAAATTGAAAAAATCAAATGGCAGGAGGGCTTCTGCCTTATAGCCCTGGATGTAACAGCATTGTATACCTGCATAAGAAACAATGATGGAGTTAAAGCAGTCAAGTATTTTTTGGCGAACAGACCTATTAGATACGCCAAACACAATCAAATGCTAATCGACTTATTGACATTTTGTTTAGAGAATAACCTGTTTTTGTATAAAAACCAAATATACCAACAGACTCAGGGAGTAGCAATGGGGGCCAGCTTCTCCCCCAGTTACGCCTGTCTCTTTATGGGATGGTGGGAGGAGCTGGTCCTCATGAAACAATATTCTCGTATTTTTTCTGACCAGGTAATGGTTTGGTTAAGATTTATAGACGATCTTTTTATTGTCTGGGATGGCTCGAAACAAAGTGCACAAGATTTTATTGCAGATCTAAATAACAATAATTTGAATCTTCACTTTACATATTCCATCAGCTGTGAACATATAACATTCTTGGATACTAGGGTATACATTTCCAACAATAAACTGGCAACTACACTATACAGAAAACCTACAGCAGGTAATGCCATCTTGCATGCGACAAGTGCCCACCCTCCCCATCTCATACATAGCATCCCCTATGGGGAGATGCTTAGAATAAGGAGAATATGTAGTGAGGACCTTGAAACTCAAGCTAAACAACAAGAATGTAAACGTAGGTTCCTCCAGAGAGGGTATAATATTCGCACCATTGAAGCTGCAATACATAAATCTAGATGTAGGGCTAGAGATGACTTGCTTCACAGCTCATCAAAATCCCGGCCCTCATCAGGCCTTATACCTGATGTTCCAACTCGGCTAATCTTAGGATACTCTAGACAGGAAGGACAGATAAGGGCTATTATACGACGTAATTGGCATACAGTACTAACAGACCCCATTATAGGAAGTTCATTGCCCAAAAAACCAGCTATTACCTTTAGAAAAACACAAACTATGGGCAATGTTTTGGTGAAGAATAATCCGGAGGATGTTGAGTCTAACATGTGGCTAACGCCAAGATTAGGCTTCTTTAAATGTTCCTCCTGTAAGGCATGCCAATATGGAATTAACACTACGTCATATCAAACTCCATTTAGCCAAAAATCCTATTCTATCACAAAATATCTGTCCTGCAAAACTGAGTTTGCCGTGTATGTGCTAGTATGTAGCTGCAATTTGCTCTATATAGGCAGTACCAAACTGTCAGTACATAAAAGAATTCTTCAACACACAAGAGCAATTGTTAATTATGATCCAAGTTATCCCGTGGCTAGGCACTTCAAGGACAAACATGAGAGTAGCCTTAAACATTTTAAATACTATGTTTTGGATTCAGTACCGTTGGCAAAAAGAGGGGAAACCGGGAGGCTAAACTCAGACGCTTGGAAACCAGGTATATTATAGAACTCGACACCAAGCACCCAGGGGGCTTGAATTCCAGTGAAGATATGTATACCTATTTATGATTCTGCACTTCTGGTCATGCACACTCAGGAGATTTCTTTTGGGCTACCCTCTGGTATTAGGATTGCAATACATAGTAAAACTGGATTTCTGTTATTGTGGATTAAGTTACAACAGAAGCCTTTGCAATTTTATTATCTTACAAGGATTACCATGTTTAATACAATTTTTGTCTTAGTAGTTATGACATCCTTACAACAAGTTTTTAGCCAACACCTATCAAGTAATTTTTAGAACCTTTTAGGAGTTTTTAGATAACTTATTGGGGTTTTTAGGTTGAAATGAATTTATGTGAACTTTATGAATTTTATAAACTCATTTGTGGGAATCAACCTTTTAGTACCTCCAGCATTATATCTTTAAACTCCACTTACAATGCAATTAAACTAGTATTTCAGGTACTTATTTTGTCTCCGTCTCTTGGTCAAAAGTCCCGTAGAATCTTATATGTAACTAATTTTTTAATTTTTTCATTTTGGCTGCTAGCAATTGTTTGCACATAGGCTGTTTTGCACTACTATTGCATTACTTTGCACAAATAAGGAATTTGGCACGACTTGCACTTTAGTATCAATTTTATGGGGGTTCACATTTTGCACTTAGTCACTTTTTTTCTATTTATTAGCAGCATATTTAGTCATGAATTTTAAAACCAGGATATGTATATATGGAAATATTGACAATACATTATATAGTATTTATACTATTATCTTGTTTGCATATAAAATATCTGTTTTGGGTATAAAAGTGCCCTGTCAAAATATGGATTTATCCTGAAATCATTATACATAATTCTACACAATTTTGTATATTATCAAAGTATTTATGCTATGATTTACTCCTTTGAGTAGTATGTTTACTATGTCTACAGCTGCTATCACTTGACACTTGCACTTTAAAAGAAGTAAATCCCGCACAAGGCGCTGACATGTGATCAAGGCCGGCTTTCCGGCCGAAACGCGTCATGGCGGCATGGTGATTGCCGAATAAACTACTGCAACGAATCTCTGGGTCTACTCTTGCCTTTCTTCGTGTGGATGAAGTGGTGGGTAAGCCTGCAACCAATATATATATATATATATATATATATATATATATATATATATATATATTCACTGAAAAAACCATAGGTTTCAGGCCTGTTATAGTTAGGGTTTAGCATTTAAAAACCTTTGAAATTCACTGAAAAAACCATAGGTTTTAGGGAAAGTTATAGTTAGTTGGACATTGCACTCGTACAAAACCCGTGAAATTTCCCCGTTATAGTTAGTTCAGCTAACTATAACTCGCGCCCCGCAATGCACTGCTGATGACGTCACATATTACATCACTCATGACATGGTCAGTGACATCACTGATGACATCACTGATGACATCTCAAATGACATCACTGATGACATCACTGATGACATCATCCAGTGACTGTGTGTTTGTGTAAAGTTTAAATATGTTTAATATATATATAGGGAAAGGCATATTGAAGAATGAGTGGGTGTATAAGCGTCTGAATGGATGATTTAGTAGGTGCGTGACTGAGTCTATAAGTGAGTGATTAAACGTATCTTACTGGATGCATGGGTGAGTGACTAAACTGTGTGAATGTCTGTATCCGTCTGTCTGTTGTTGTGTAAGCAGCTGCATGGGTTTCTGACTAGCTAAATGAGTGTCTATATGGGTAATGGATTGGTTCTCTGAGTATCTGTATGGGTGCCTCAGTGTTTGTGTGGGTGGGGTGTGTGTGACTCTGTGCATAGATGTGTGAGTGGGTGATTCACTGGGTGCATGGTTTCAAGAGTGCGTCTGTGATGGACTGTATGGGTGGGTGAGTGTGTGTATGGGTGTGTTAGTGATTGAATGTATATCTCAGTGGTACATGTGTGAGTAACTACATATGTGAAAGGCAGTATATATGTGTGTTGGAGTATATAAATGGCTATAAGTGAGAGTGTGTGATTGTGAGAGTGGCTATATGGATGAGTGTGTGCTTGCATCAGTGATTGCATAGGAGCGTAAGAATGTGCTAGTATTTTTATGAGTAAGTGAGCTGGTGTGTATAACTGTATAGGTGAGTAAATGGGAGTGTGATTAATTATTAGCATGACTGACTAGGTGTGTGAGTACCTCTATGGATGAGTTGCGTTGTGTGAGTGTTTATATAGGTGTATGAGTGCATATGATAGTCCTGTACTGAGTGACTGTAAGTATGAGTGACTGTACGGGTGAGTGAGTAGATGTGTGTGTGTAGACCTAAGAATCAGTGAGTGGGTATGTACTTATTGGTATTGGAGTGTGTATGGTTTTGAGAATGGCAGTCTGTAATTTAGAGTGGGTGTATCAAAAGTTATATTAGGGTGTGAGAAGATGCATTAAATTCTCAGATGGATGATGTCATCAGTGATGTCATTTGAGATGTCATCAGTGATGTCATCAGTGATGTCACTGACCATGTCATGAGTGATGTAATATGTGACGTCATCAGCAGTGCATTGCGGGGGCGCGAGTTATAGTTAGCTGAACTACTATAACGGGGGAATTTCACGGGTTTTGTACGAGTGCAATGTCCAACTAACTATAACTTTCCCTAAAACCTATGGTTTTTTCAGTGAATTTCAAAGGTTTTTTAAATGCTAAACCCTAACTATAACAGGCCTGAAACCTATGGTTTTTTCAGTGAATTTCAAAGGTTTTTAAAATGCTAATTCCTAACTATAACAAGCCTGAAACCTATGGTTTTTTCAGTGAATTTCAAAGGTTTTTTAAATGCTAATTCCTAACTATAACATGTCTGAAACCTATGGTTTTTTTCAGTGAATTTCAAAGGTTTTGTAAATGACAATTTTTAAATGTATTAATTGTTATATATTTTTTTTTATACTGATTTACTACATTTTTTAAATTATTTATTTTTAGATGTTTTATTTTTTAAATTACATTGTAATTGCATTATACATTACATTACAAAATATACTTTCTCAGAATGAATTACTTTAGTTTAAATACTTTGCAAATAGGCAATAGACTTTTAAGTACAGTAGTTACAGTTGTTGCAATGGGCAACACAATTTCAAACACAATGCAACATTGAGCTCAATGTGAATTTCTACCTAAATGCAATTAGTTACTTTATGGATTACTTTTCTAACCACAGGACTGGATCCTAGATTCAGTCCTGGGACATCTCCTGTAAACAGTTGAGTAAAAGCGTTTTGGTTACAGTAGTGATTTTTAAGGAATATTATTGTATTTTAAAAGTTGACACTTAGAAACTTTTTCACATAGAATCACCAATGTTATCCTATGGGAGGAAATTCACTTAGCAGGTAAGTAGTGTTATCGTTACTTTTTCTTACTCAGTGGTGGATCCTGGATCCAGCACTGGTGCATCTCCTGTAAACAGTTGAAAGAATACGTTTAAGTCATACAGGCGATTTTTAAGGAATATTTGTAGTTTGTGAAAATCAACACTTTGAAACTTTTCTGCTGAAAACCAGACAATGGATTCCTATGGAAGGAAATATAAGTTACTGGTAAGGACGGTTAAAATTACTTTTCAGGATCAGTACTGGGCTGAAAGATGCAGCACTGAGGTCTCTCCTGATAACAGGTGAGTAAATTGGAATTCGTACTTTGGCTGATTTTAGAGGAATATTTGTATGTTTCAAAAATCGACACTTTGAAACTTTTTCAGCAAAAAGCAGGCAATGATATCCTATGGAAGGAAATTCAAGTTACTGGTAAGTACGGTTAAAATTACTTTTCAGGATCAGTACTGGGCTGAAAGATGCAGCACTGAGGTCTCTCCTGATAACAGGTGAGTAAATCGGAATTCGTATTTCGGCTGATTTTAGAGGAATATTATAAAGTTCCAAAACTCCACACTTAGAAGAATTTCCAAGTGAAACCAGTCAATGATATCCTATGGAAGGAAATTCAAGTTACTGGTAAGTACGGTTAAAATTACTTTTCAGGATCAGTACTGGGCTGAAAGATGCAGGACTGAGGTCTCTCCTGATAACAGGTGAGTAAATCGGAATTCGTAGTTCGGCTGATTTTAGAGGAATATTTGCACAATGGTGAAGGGAGGGGGCGGGGCCTGAGGTGACATCTGTGCAAACGCGCCCCGTGGCGCGTTTTAAGTTGGGGGATTAAGTCCCCTTGAATCATGAGGGTCCCTGGGGTCCAACTAGCCCACCCTGTACCTCCAGTATGCGCCAGGGAGCTGCGTTGCAGAGAGGTGTTCAGAGGCCACGCCCCTTTTGCACCTCTCTGCAACGCAGCTCTGTGGCGCTTTCTGGACGTACCTGGTGGGCTAGTTCGCCCCCAGGGACCTTCAGGATTGAAGGGGATTTCATTCCCCATCTTAAAATGCGCCACGGGGCCTGTTTGCACACATGTCACCTGAAGCCCCGCCTCCTCCCTTCACCACTGTGCAAACGTGCCCCGTGGCGCGTTTTAAGTTGGGGGATTAAGTCCCCTTGAATACTGAGGGTCTCTGGAGTCCAACTAGCCCACCATGTACCTCCAAAAGCGCCACAGAGCTGCGTTGCAGAGAGGTGTAAAAGGGGCGTGGCCTCTGTACACCTCTCTGCAACGCAGCCCCTGGCGCATACCGGAGGTTCCGGGTGGGCTAGTTGGCCCCCAGGGACCCCCAGTATTCAAGGGGAATTAATTCCCCTTCTTAAAACGCGTCAGGGGCGCGTTTGCAGACTGCTGCAGGGAGGGGGCGGGGCCTCGGCACATGCCGGTCTTTTTTTTTTTTGTGTGCTTTTTTCTGCCCAGGGGTCCTTGTGGGACCCCTGAGCAGACCTAGGGGTCAGGGTGTTTCTACCCTGCCCCCTTTGTGCGTTTTGCGCACTTGTTTCTTGTGTTTTTTTTTTTTTAAATCAGTGGGATCCGCGCACCCTAAGCGCATCCCGCCGATTTTGGAAAAAAAAATGCTTTTTTCTGCCCAGGGGGTCCTTGTGGGACCCCCTGAGCAGACCTAGGGGGTCAGGGTGTTTCTACCCTGCCCCCTTTGTCTGTTTTGCGCACTTGTTTCTTGTGCTTTTTTTTTAATCAGTGGGATCCGCGCACCCTAAGCGCATCCCGCCGATTTTGAGAAAAAAAATGCTTTTTCTGCCCAGGGGGTCCTTCTGGGACCCCTGAGCAGGCCTAGGGGGTCAGGGTGTTTCTACCCTGCCCCCTTTGTGCGTTTTGCACACTTGTTTTTGTGCCTCGGTTCTACCGAGAGACAAAATGGCTGCCAACACTTCCTGGTTTGGAGTGTTGACAGCCAGCTGACAGCCAATTAGCATGCAGCTCGTGATCGGGACGGTGCGCGCAGGGTGCGCTGAGGGTACGCGGACCCTACTCGGCCATAGATATATATGTGACTTTACTTTTGATTTTCTCAGGAACTACTGAACGGATTTACACCATTTAAGCCAAAGGCACCAGTCTGAACCAAGGGCTACCTCTTTGCCATATTTGGTGTAATTCCGTTCAGCAGTTCGGGCTGTAGCTGCGACTAAAGGTTCCTATGGAAAAATGAATGGGGAAAATGCGTTTTGGGACCCCCCTTTTCTCGGCCCCGCTTGACGAATCAACCCGAGACTTTCAGGGTAGGAGCGGAGCGGAGCGCCTCAACAAGTTGGAAACTTTCGCGAAGATTCGTCAACCGGCGCCAACGTTATTTCAAATAGAATGTCGCGGATTTCCTATGGATAATAGGTCCTAACTATAACTATCTACTGGCGACCGCCAGTAGATAATATATATATATATATATATATATATATATATATATATATATATATATATATCCAGAGAAGTATGCCGAAGATAGCCAGTCCCTTCCTTTCGACACCGGTGCCAGCAGCGGCAACGACAAGCCGCTAAATATATACCAAATCGTTGTGGACACAATAAACTAATTGTGTTATCCTTTGGTGTGCCGCTGTTCTTCTTTTGAAATTATTCGAAAACGAACGATTTGGTATATATATATATATATATAAAACATATTTAAACTTTACAGAAACACAGTCACTGGATGATCTCATCAGTGATGTCATCAGTGATATCATCTGAGATGTCATCAGTGATGTCATCAGTGATGTAACTGACCATGTCATGAATGATGTAATATGTGACGTCATCAGCAGTGCATTGCGGGGGAGCGAGTTATAGTTTGCTCAACTAACTATAACGGCCGAATTTCTCTGGCTTTGTACGAGTGAAATGTCCAACTAACTATAACGTACCTGAAACCTGTGGTTTTTTCAGTGAATTTCAAAGGTTTTTTAAATGCTAATTTCTAACTATAACATCCCTGAAACCTATGGTTTTTTCAGTGAATTTCAAAGGTTTTTTAAATGCTAATTACTAACTATAACGTCCCTGAAACCTAGTTTTTTCAGTGAATTTCTAAGGTTTGTTAAATGCTAATTTCTAACTATAATGTCCCAAAAATACTTTTTCTAAGTTTTTTAATTGTTATAAAAATAATGTAATGTTTTCTCTTTTCTAAAATATAAATATACATTTCTTTTTTTTTTTAAAGTGGATTCGCGTACCGATCGTGTACCTGTCTCAGTGGGTGCGCGAACCCAAGAATTTTGCAGCCATATTGGATAAGTCGTGTAGGATGTGCATTCGGTATGCGAAGGGTGCGCGGATCTCGGCCCCGCGTAACGTCACGTATGTATTTCCGGGGTCGCGTCAGGTGCGCGAATCCACCGTAAATTTTTATGTTTTAAAAGTATATGTATATAAGTTTAATATGTAAATTATGGCAAGAGATTATTTAATCTAATTATAAAAATCATATATTTGTAATTGTAATAAAGATATATTATTGTTAAATATATTTTTGGGGAATCACGTCGGGTGCGCCCTGGGTGCGCGCCGGGTGTGCGAATCCCATGTGACTTCAAAAGAAACAATTTCATTGGTTAAGAACCTTTTGATTCTAGAACTTGAAGGTCCCCACCCATTTTTTTCATTCCTTCAAGAGCATCTCGGCAGACACACCTGTTGTCTTCTGTACCTCTTGTTTGCCTTTTTTTGGTGTTTTTTTTTAAGTCATCTAAAAATGGCAGCTAGCAATCAACCTCAGCAAGTTCCACCTGAAGAGGAAGAAGACCTGGAGGAACCCGTGAAGAAAAGATAAGAAAGTATCATGTGGGCATTTTTCTCCATTCCACCTGGGGAGAAAAAGGTGAATGCCCGAAAAGTCACCTGCACTATTTGTCAAAATGTCCTCTCACGAGGTTCGGAAAAAAAATATTCCTGCGGGACATCATCGATGTTGAAGCACCTTCAGACAATGCATCCTCGACGTCTTGCTAGGGAACAGCTTCGAAGGGAACAAGAAAGGCAGGCAACTGACAACAATGTTGCTGGTCCTAGCACGTCATCTGCTTCAACATCATCTGGCACACCCAACATCATCCCTGACTTCGCTAGAGTGGAGCAGCATTGTGTCAAATGTAAAAACATTCTTTGTTATGGTGAGCAATCACGGATGCCATCATGGTTGCTATTAGGAACCACCAGTGTTAAGTTTTTTTTCCTATGCAATGAGTTCATAATTGCATAATTTTTTCAACATGTTCACTGTTGGTTTTGTTGTTTTTTTTTTTTTTTAAACACCCAAAAAATTCAAAAAAGAGTTAAAAAAATACAAAAAAGACAAAAAAAGATGAAAAAAATGGTTCTTTTAAGAACCACCTAATTGGTTAAAAATAGACAAACTTGTATGTGTTCTATGAATGACTGCAAGGGTAATGTCTGAGTCATTGTATGAGTGAATAAGTACTGTCTCAGTGAATGAATGAGTGCAGCAGTATTGCCTGACTCATTGGATGAGTGCATGCATAGTGTTTGAGGGAATGAATGAGTGCAGCAGTAGTCCCTGAGTGATTGAAGGAGTGCATGCGTAATGCCTGGGTGCATGGAAGAATGCATGGGTAGTGTCTGGGTGCATGTAGGACTGCATGGGTAATTCCTGGGTGATTGGAGGAGTGCATGAGTAGTGCCTGGATGATTGGAAGACTGCATGGATAGTGCTTGGGCGATTGCATGAGTGCTGTAGAAGTGCCTGAGTGCATGTATGACTGCATGGGTAGTGCCTGAGTGATTGCATGAGTGCATGGGTAGTGCCTGGGTGTTTGCATGAATTCAGGGGTAATGTCTGGGTGAATAGTTGAGTGCATGGGTAGTGCCTGAGTGATTAGACGAGTGCATAGGTAGTGTGTGGGTGATTTTATAAGTGCATGGGTAGTGGCTGGGTGATTGGAGGAGTGCAAGGGTAGTGCCTGGGTTATTCCATGAGCACATAGGTAGTACCTGGGTGGTTGCATGACTGCAGGGGTAGTGCCTGAGTGATTGCATAAGTGCATACGTAGTACCTGGGTAAATGCATAAGTGCATGGGTAGTGCCTAGGTGATTGGAGGAGTGCATGCATACTGCCTGAGTGATTGAAGGAGTGCATGTGCAATACCTCAGTGTTTGCATGAGTGCAGGTGTAATGTCTGGGTGATTGGAGGAGTGCATGAGTACTGCCTGAATGATTGAAGGAGTGGATGGGTAATGCCTGGGTGATTACATGAGTGCATGGGTAGTGCCTGGGTGATTGGAGGAGTGTATGGGTACTGCCTGGGTGATTGCATGAGTGCAGGAGTAGTGCCTGGATGATTGGAATACTGCATGGGTAGTGCTTGGGTGATTGCATGAGTGCTGCAGAAGTGCCTGAGTGCATGTATGACTGCATGGGTAGTGCCTGAGTGATCAGACAAGTGCATAGGTTGTGTGTGGGTGATTTTATAAGTGCATGGCTAGTGGCTGGGTGATTGGAGGAGTGCAAGGGTAGTGCCTGGGTTATTCCCTGAGTACATAAGTAGTGCCTGGGTGGTTGCATGACTGCAGGGGTAGTGCCTGGGTGATTGCATAAGTGCATAGGTAGTGCCTAGGTGATTATATAAGTGCATGGGCAGTGGCTGGATGATTGGAGGAGGGCAAGGGTAGTGCCTGGATGACTGAAGGAGTGCAAGGGTATTGCTGGGTTATTCCATGAGCACATAGGTAGTGCCTGGGTGGTTGCATGACTGCAGGGGTAGTGCCTGAGTGATTGCATAAGTGCATACGTAGTACCTGGGTGATTGCATAAGTGCAAGGGGAGTGCCTAGGTGATTGGAGGAGTGCATGCATACTGCCTGAGTGATTGAAGAAGTGCATGTGCAATGCCTCGGTGTTTGCATGAGTGCAGGTGTAATGTCTGGGTGATTGGAGGAGTGCATGAGTACTGGCTGAATGATTGAAGGAGTGCATGGGTAGTGCCTGGGTAATTGGAGGAGTGTATGGGTACTGCCTGGGTGATTGCATGAGTGCAGGAGTAGTGCCTGGATGATTGGAAGACTGCATGGGTAGAGCCTGAGTGATTGCATGAGTGCATGGGTAGTGCCTTGGTGATTGCATGAATGCAGGGGTAATGTCTGGGTGAATAGAGGAGTGCATGGGTAGTGCCTGAGTGATCAGACAAGTGCATAGGTTGTGTGTGGGTGATTTTATAAGTGCATGGCTAGTGGCTGGGTGATTGGAGGAGTGCAAGGGTGCAAGGGTAGTGCCTGGGTTATTCCCTGAGTACATAGGTAGTGCCTGGGTGGTTGCATGACTGCAGGGGTAGTGCCTGGGTGATTGCATAAGTGCATAGGTAGTGCCTAGGTGATTTTACAAGTGCATGGGCAGTGGCTGGATGATTGGAGGAGGGCAAGGGTAGTGCCTGGATGACTGAAAGAGTGCAAGGGTAGTGCTGGGTTATTCCATGAGTGCATAGGTAGTGCCTGGGTGATTGCATGACTGCAGGGGTAGTGCCTGAGTGATTGAAGGAGTGCATGGGTAGTGCCTGTGTGATTGCATGAGTGCAGGGGTAATGTCTGGGTGATTAAAGGAGTGCATGGGTAATGCCTGGGTGCATGCAAGAGTGCATGAGTAGTGCATGGGTGCATGTAGGACTGCATGGGTAGTTCCTGGGTGATTGGAGGAGTGCATGAGTAGTGCCTGGGTGATTTCATGAGTGCAGGAGTAGTGGCTAGATGTTTGGAAGACTGCATGGGTAGTGCTTGGGTGATTGCATGAGTGCTGCAGAAGTGCCTGGGTGCATGTATGACTGCATGGGTAGTACCTGAGTGATTGCATGAGTGATGGGTAGTGCCTGGGTGATTGCAAGAATGCAGGGGTAATGTCTGGGTGAGTGGAGGAGTGCATGGGAAGTGCCTGAGTGATTAGACGAGTGCATAGGTAGTGTGTGGGTGATTTTATAAGTGCATGGGTAGTGGCTCGGTGATTGGAGGAGTGAAAGGGGTAGTGCCTGGGTTATTCCATAAGTACATAGGTAGTGCCTGGGTGATTGGAGGAGTGCATGGGTACTGCATGAGTGTTTGAAAAAGTGCATGGGTAATGTCTGGGTAATTGCATAAGTGCAGGGGTAATGTCTGGGTGATTGGAGGAGTGCATGGGTACTGCCTCAGTGATTGAAGGAGTGCATGGATACTGTCTGAGTGATTGAAGGAGTGCATGCGTAGTGCCTGGTTGATTCCATGAGTGCAGGAGTAATGTCTGGGTGATTGGAGGAGTGCATGGGTACTGCCTGAGTGATTTAAAGAGTGCATAGGTAATGCCTGGGTGATTGCATAAGTGCATGGGTAGTGCCTGGGTAATTGAAAGAGTGCATGAGAACTGCCTGAGTGATTGAAAGACTGCATGTGTAATGCCTGGGTGATTGCATGAGTGCAGGTTTAATGTCTGGGTGATTGAAGGAGTGCATGGGTACTGCCTGAATGATTGAATGAGTTGATGGGTAATGCCTGTGTGATTGCATGAGTGCATGGGTAGTGCCTGGGTGATTGGAAGAGTGCATGGGTACTGCATGAGTATTTGAAAAAATATATGGGTAATTGCATAAGTGCAGGGGTAATGTCTGGGTGATTGGAGGAGTGCATGGGTAATGCCTCAGTGATTGAAGGAGTGCATGGGTAATGCCTGAGTGATTGAAGAAGTGCATGGGTAGTGCCTGCGTGATTGCATGAGTGCAAGGGTAATGTCTGGGTGATTGGAGGAGTGCATGGGTACTGCCTAAGTGTTGAAGGAGTACATGGGTAATGCCTGGGTGATTCCATAAGTGCATGGATAGTGCCTGGGTAATTGGAATAGTGCATGGGTACTGCCTGGGTGATTGCATGAGTGCATGGGTAGTGCCTGGGTGATTCCATGAGTGCAGGAGTAATGTCTGCGTGATTGGAGGAGTGCATGGGTACTGCCTCAGTGAATGAAAGAGTGCAAGTGTAATGTCTGAGGATTAGAGGAATGCATATGTAATGCCTGGGTAACTGTATGAGTGTAGGGGTAATGTTTAGAGGATTGGAGACATATGTAGGTAATACCTAAGTGATTGGACGAGTGTATCGGTAATGTCTAGCTGATTGCATGAGTGTACAGATAGTGCCTGGGTGATTGAAAGAGTACATAGGTACTGTCTGGGTGATATTATAAGTGCATGGGTACTGGCTACGTGATTGCAGAAGTACATAGATAGTGCATGGGTGATTGGAGGAGTATGGGAACAGTGCCTAACTGTATAGATGACTGCATGGGTAGTGTTTAAAAAAATGGATGAGTGCAGTAAAAGTCACTGTAAATATTAGTTCATATTATCATGCTTATTACATTATTTCATCTTACCTTTTTATTAAAGAACATACAAAACTCAGTGGAACTATTTTACAGTAATTTTGTTCTAAACTGAATTTAAAATCTTTTCAAACTTTAGTATTACCTTCTGTAAAAAAAGAAGAAAAAGCGTTATTTCATATAATATTATAGTTTTAACAACACAACATAATTTTAGAATTACATAACATATTCAGTTTCCCTTTTTTGCTGTTCTCAGATTCTACTGAATTTCACCATACACAGTGATTTCAATGTAGATCACCATACAACAGCGGGGAAAAAAATTCAATGAGATTGTAAAAATAAACCAAATCTGCGTTGAAAATATTTACAACAAGTGCAACTATCTGTTTACTTATCTACAGTTTGTAAATTACATTCTTCAACTACATTAAATCTTTTACTTCTTTCAAATACATTTTGTAAAATGTACACTCTCATTTACATCGCGTATAATAAAAAGATCAAATATATAAACTACTTCTTTCAAACACAATTTTGCAAATACAATAAGAATTAGCACAAACAATAATCCAAACAGTAATTGTTCACATCTTCCCAATAGGCCGTATAATGTTTCCAAAACCATTTGCATTGAAAATATCCAAAATAAACTCGTTAATTCGTGTTCACATCTTCCCAATAGGCCGAATTATGTTTTCAAAACTTTGGCATAAAAAATATCAGATATGAATTTGGTAATTCGTAAGGCAACCGACATTTGAATTCCAAATGGGCATCATTACAATGAGTCCATCCTTTATTGCACTTTAAATACACACTATAGTGTCCAGATGTTGTAGTAGGTTCATCATGAAAAGTAATAGCCACTGCTTTAAACGTTCTTCCTGAAATTGATACTTGACTTGCCACAAATTTGTTTATTTTGGTTTCCAATTTTCTTCCATCTGCTCTACAACGTTGTAGCATTAAAATTACATATTGTCCAAATCTGTCTATAAATAATGTTGACACCATTTCTGATTTGCAATGAGAACATTTCATATCTTAATTAGCTGTTTTTACTAATTTGTTAAAAGACACGGGGGCATATGTACAACGAGTTAACGCTGCGTTAGCGGCACTTTTCTGCCGCTAATGCGGCGATATTTCTATCGCCCTATTAACAAGCTGTCGCTAACAGCCGTTAGCGACAGCTTTCTGGCGATAACTAAAGCTAATGACATGCAAGGTAGGCGTTCCCGTGCAAAAACGCACGCTAACCCCACTTTGCGATATTTACAACGATCGCCCGGACCCGCGATACGTTAAAAAAACAGCCGCTAAAGCCCGTTAGCGGCTGGGACTTAAGACCAGAAAAAAGCTGGTCTTAAAAATGGAGATAACCCTTGGGGCCTCATTTCAGCAGGTTTTGTTGCTGGACCGTGCTGCAAGCAATGTTGCTGCGCTGCCCTGTGACAAAACTACATGGCAGGACTGCGCACCATCAATAAGATAGTGCGCATTCCTGGGCCTCACTCATGAAAAGTGTTGCAGCGCTGCGACAAGACAGCGTTGCAACACTTTTCACTACCCCCTTCTTGCAACACCACGGATGCGCTGAATTTACTGGACAGCGCTCAATGACGCAAGTAATGACAGATACGTCTGGAATCCTGACGTATCTGTCTGCGCTAAAGTCACCCATTGCTGCAGTTGCATCAGAACCATGACGCAACTCCAGCAATGCATGGTGCCAGCCTATCCCTGTGGCACTGTGTCACCCTTACGCCTGCCATCATGCAGGCGTAAGGTACTGACGCAGTGCCGTTATTGAGGGGTGCCCGGGTGTCGGCGCAGTTGGAGATCCATCGGTGGCGGTTGTGCACTGCGGTGTCATCGTCTGTAAGCGTTGGCGGAGTAGTGGTGCTGAGGGAGTCGACGAGACGTACTTCGGTGGCCTTGATCCAGCTGCGAGGGGGGCGATGATGGCCGTTGTGTACGGTGGGCATGGTGAAGCCGTGATGTATACAATGATGGTCGGTCCAGGATAGTCCGGTGGTGTGGCTGTAGTTGAAGGTCCCGATGGCGGAGGAGACGTGCTCGACCGTGTGTCCTGCTATGTGGCTTGCTGCGGTGACTAGCTGCTTGAGTCTGATGTTGGGGAGCTACCCCAGGAGGGGGAAGTGTTCTGGTCACTGGGGTTGTCCAGGTGGAACTTGAGTTCGCCGAGTAGGATGTCGTCGGTGGATGGGAGAGCCTGGTGTGCAATGAGGTCTACAATGGTATCGGAGAATGGGTGTCCATGGCCCGGGGGGGCTGCAGATGAGGGTGCCACCAAGGATGGGGTTGGGGTTGGTCCGGATCTGGAAGTTGAGGTGTTCCATGGTCACCGTTGGGTCATTAGAGTGCGTGGTCAGTTGGAGTGTGCTTCTGTAGGTGATGGCAATGCCTCCTCCTGGACGGTCGGGGTGGTCCTTGCGGGTGATTTAGTAGCCGTCAGTGGTGGCGATGGTGAAGTCCGGTCCGGAGCAGATGTTGGTCCTGGCAGGCGATGTGGCGTCCGGGATTAATGGCGAGGTGGGTGCTGGCGCCGTAGGGGTTGAGTCTCCGAGAGGAAGGGTCCTTGGTGCGGATCGCGGTCCAGGGGCAGACGGACGCAGACGGGCTTGCCTATGGCTTGCCTTTGGCATGGGAGATGTCCATTACAATGCAGGCATTACATCTTAATGCGTTTAGAACGCAAATCCAACAATGCAGGTGACTTTACATCGCATTCCATTACAACGCATTGTGAGGTCAGTAATGGGGTATTTAAAATTTTTAGGGTGGGTATGGGTTTCGGGTGTCGGAGATGAAATGTGGGGTGTATTATTGAAATTTGGGGTGTGCATTTGGGTCACATATGAAATTTGGTGTGTGCATTTGGGTCAAATATGAAATTTGGGGTGTGCATTTGGGTCAAATATGAAATTTGGGGTGTGTTTTGGGGGCTCAAAGATGAATTTTAGGGTTCAGGGTTTGCTTTGTGGTGCAAGGGTCAGTTTTAGGGTTGCACCCACTGAAGTGGGAATAGCAATGTTTACATCTCCGCAATCCAAAACCTTCCCTACTGTTGCAATATGCCTAGTATTAGTATGCATTGGAATGGAATGTGTGGTATGGCATGCGTCGTAACTACGTATGTACTTTTGGCACACGAGTGGTATGCCAGCTGCGCATGGGCGCACAGCGTCCGCCATTGAGAAGTGCTGGGGGGGGCTGGACAGCTGGGAGGTGCTAAACGCCGCAAAGAACACTGGATGGGGCGTGAAGTCTTACCTCGAAGCTGGGTCCCGTGTCTTCGTTGCTCCTGCTCTCCTGCGTCTGCTTCCAGGAACAGGAAGTAGGCAGCCAGGCTCCCTCCCCTGAGCCAATCACAACTCTGTGATGCGGCGGTGGGATTGGTAATTGGCAACAGGACAAGGCATGCAGCCAGGGGCTGGAGGGGTGGGCATGTTCTCCATGCAGGCTGTAATGCAGCCTGCATTACGAACAGGGAAGTGCGCATGACTGCTTTGGGCGGCCTGAGTGGGCCGACCAAACAGTCATTGCGCACTTAAGTGGACATGCCAATCCGCCCATGCCCTGCTCCATGCTTGGAGCAGTCCTACCCACCCTCCCACCCGCAAAGGAAACATAGCACAATTACATCAATAAGTTATCATCATGTGATGATTGTTCCTCTTCTGCACTGCTTGAAAGCAGTGGGGCGACGCTCTTCCACCATAGCGGATGAGCCGCCACTGGGGGTGCGTCATCTATGTGTGCTAGGCCTGGGCGACACGACCCCCAGGCGTCCTGCGCTACGCATCCCACCTTCTCCTTACCTGGATATTGACACCGTGACGCAAGCTGCTGCACTCTCTCCAAATCTGTGACTCAGCCAGCAGGAGCCTCAGCCAGGTGGGATTTCACAAGCCTGGGTACAGCAGTCGCCGCCAAGTCCGCTGGTGAACCTCCCGATGCAGTTGATGCAGCAGGGCCCCCTTAGGTGTGAAGTTACAGTGCTCCCTCCACACAAGTTCGGCACAGCTCAGGGGCCTCACCCTCCACAGCGTCCGGCCAGCCCAACATCATACGGCCTGTGATGCAGAGAGGCGGCACCCACCATTGGTAATCCCCTCCGTGCACCCCGGTGTAGTGGTGGATCGTAGTATGGGATACAGACCTCCCTATGTTGAGGCGCAGGAGTGCCTCTACTATTAACAACTACAAGGTGCGCAAGGCGGTTTTCTCACACAGGTCAGTAACGTGTCTACATGCGACCTGCCAGACTTCACCACCAGGTACGGGCGATCGTCGCACCTCAATGTCTACCGCCACTGCTCATCGACTCCACAGCTCCTCCGCATCCCACTCCAGGCTCCAGACGCAGGTCCAGCGAGGCATCCATGCTCCAGTCGCAGGTCCAGCAAGGCATCCTGGCTCTCATCTTGGTCATCCTGGATGTTGGGTGGCTTCCAGGGGTTGTTGATGTGTGCTGCACTTGGCCCTGGCTGCTCCATTCTGCATTTATTTGGTTTTTATGCCTATTTTCTATTGGATGTTGACTGATAGGCTATTTTTTGCATTAGAGGCAAAAAAAACTCACGTTGGGCTGACTAACGTGAGTTTTTTTGCCGCTAATGGGCCTATTGGTAGTTTTCCCGCTATCGCTGGCATTCCTATCGCCATCGCGCTAATGTTAGCGGCAGTTTTCACCGCGATCCCTGATACTATCGCCATGTAGTGATGGCTTGTTAATACGCCGCTAACATGGCGATAGTTTTCGGCGGTAAGCGGCGATCAAAATACTGCCGCTAACTGGCGTTAGCGATAGTTATCGCCAATGCTTGTACATATGCCCCACTGTTTTGCAATCTGGTATCGTCAAATATATGAATCGTTCAGTGTCTATTTCAGTGGTAGAAGAAAATGAACACTCTTCACATTTATGATCCCATCTGTAACTTAGTCCAAACAAATTTTCAATTTCTATTCCTTCATCTTCCAATACTGCAAGCATAAACATAAGAAATGCTTGTGCATCTTGTTGTACATTAAGTGTAAATTGCAATGAACCAGTACATATATCCAAAAGATGCCGTATGCCAAAAGCAGGATAGATTTTAGTTCTATCAGTTACCAACTTTTGAAAAATATAATGTAATAAAGAACAGAATCTTTTTTCTCGATTTAACCTAATTTCATGATGAAGATCTTCTAGATAAAACACATTCACAATTACGTTAGCATAACAGTTGATACCTGAACTATTTTCTAACTGGTATCCTACAATATCATCAACAGTGTCCATTTTCATTTTCTTTGCAGCTTCATCATTCTCTTGAATTGTTCTCTTTTTTTGAACCTCACTAGAATGTTTGTCATATTTTTGTTTTGGACACACTACACGTTTTTGATATACGGGATATTCACCTAAGTTAGGAGCATACAGTCTTCTTAACCGATTATACTCTCTTACACAATTCGCATCAGCACTAACCTTTTTGTCATCAAAATCAATCAAATACAAACCAGATAATGTTCTTACTCGAGACAATGCAACATATGCTATTCCCTCTTTAAACACTGTACTTCCAATATTTAAGCACTGTCTACACTTAAACCTTGAGATTTATGAATGGTTACAGCATATGCTAAAGAAAGAGGAAACTGTTTTCTACGAACATACAAGTCTTTTACAAGCAAAAAACGAACAGCACAACGTCCAATCTGTTTTACCTCTTCAATCTGATCAAATTTAATCTTCGAAAATTCCATCTCTGTTCTGAAAATTTAGAAAAGCAACACATTTTCCCATTGCTCCATTTACTAAACCTTCTTCTACATTCCAATTACGCCGTAAAATTACCTGACAATTTATACATACATATAAAGTCTTTTCTAAACCTGAAGTCTTAGACACCGACTTTTCCAAAGAATCCAATTTTGACTGTAATTTCTCTGAGAGAAGAATAGTAACTCCTTCGTGTTCCATTTTATCAATAGCTTCCATTTTCACTATTGGTTGTTTTTCCAATTTCAAAAGTTCTTGATTGAACGTAGAACACTCTTGCAGTGTAGGCATTAGGCAAACTATAAACTTGTTTTCTCCAATTTTTTTGTACATTATTGCAGGTGCTATGTTTTCATTTGCAAACAAGTTTGTTAAAAGCCGACTTTGTAAAGCTTCTTTACCATCTTTAGTCAAAACACCAATTCTAATATCTTGAAGAATGTTTCCATAATGTTCATCTCTTGCTTGTCGCATATTCTTAATAAGTTCTTTATATTCAAAATGAGACCAAATGTTGACATTTCCAATACTTCCCGAAGATTTCCTAGTGTCTTCATGGACAAGTGTTTTAAAAACAGGTTGCCCTTTTACAGGAGTAAGTTGTAGTAGGTCGCTGAATACAATTACATGTTTTCCTCCAAATAGAACATCATAATCTGTTTTTAAAATCTGTTGCATTCCTAAATGTACAAAGGCAAGCATTAAGTTTGACACCATGCTCACCTCATCAATAATTAGAAGTTTCATTTTCTTGAGTACTCTTGAAACTTCATAACAAGCTTCTCCAGATAGCTTGTGTTATTCCAACTTATTTTCATGTTCAACTGGTAGCATGAGTAATCGATGTAATGTAATCCCTTTAATGTTATGTGCTGCTAACCCAGATAAATGTGATTCAGTGGTTTTGTGTAGATAACTGGTCAAAACTTTAATTAAGAAACTTTTTCCTGTTCCAGCCAGCCCACTGATATACATTCGAATAGGTTTAAATGATGTGCATTGGCATTCTTTTTTTTCATGCAGTAAACCATGCTGTATCTGTTGTATCACTTGTAGATATATCTCTTTCTGTTCAATATTTAGTTGTTCTCCAACTCAATAATATCCTGTTGTGCTTGTTGCATTGCCGTTTCTACTTCACTCATGACTATTGCTGCTTCATTTTCAAGAATTGGTTGTCCTAGTGGATCTAGACTTAGTGGAGCAGAACTTTGACTATCTTGAGAACTGTCTCTAGCTATTTCAGCTGCAATAGTAGTTTCTTGTTCAATCTCTTCATTCAACATTTGTAGATAATTTGGAAAAATTGTACATTCAATGCTATCTTTACATGCATTAAAAGAATCTTCATAGCAGTCAAAATCCCCAAGTAATTCCATTTCAGTACTCCAAGGTTTGAAGAGTTGCAGAAGTGCTAAATAGAAAAATTCCCTTTAATCTGGAGTTTCACAACTGAGTTTCATGTGATTAATAAGATTTCCTTTGGCATGTTTTACCAAACATCGATCACATCCAATCACTGCATATTTTTCATCATTTATATTTTCTGTAACATTTCGTTAACACTATAATGTTGCAGTACTTCATAGAGACATATGTTTTCCAGATGTGGACTCCTTTTGGTATAGTACGTATCCAACATATTTGTTTTAACAATATCTGTACTTTCCGGCTCATTCAAAGCTAAGTATTCAATTTCTTGTAGAGATTTCAAAACTCGATTTCGTGTTAAAGCAAGACCTAGACTTACCCAAATGATTCCTCTTGACTTTGAATATAAACTTGCAGATGTCAACCGACCCGAACGTTCATAGGATCCAATCTCTCGATGGGAAAGCATCTTCAAACTAAAGCTGTACAATTCATTACTAAGAGTCTTCTCTTGTGAAATTTCTTCCCACATTTCTTTCAACTCCGTCTTTTCAGATTTGGTTATATATGATGTAATATAACGAGCAACAGCAATCGAATTATCTGCAACATACTGGATATCCATGTTTGCATTCCACATTGTCAAAATCACTGGATTGTAGTCATTAATATACTTTGAATCTTCCCTTCTTTTTATGTTGTAAGTATTCTTCTGAGATTTTAGAGTTATAGTATGTCTTACTGCTGACATGAAACTGTTGACTCTTCCTTTTGAAATTACTGGACGTGGGAATCCAAAACGACATTTTGTATAAAATTTTCCCTTTGATGTGTATTTCCGTCGACAATACTCTCCACATCGATGACTTTGAAACCGTAAAACTTGTTGTCTTAAGCTGTTTTCTCCTCCTTTTTTGGAATGGCACAGGTAACATAGTCTTCAATGAAAGACAAAACAGTTTAATCAGAATCGGTTCCAAACTTAGGTGCATTCTTGATCCATAATAACATGTGTATATGAGGAGCACCTAAGGCTTGGTACACCTTTCTCCAAAAGAAATCAATAACTTCTCAAAGAGGTGGATTTTTTTTATTGCAGATAAAAGACATCATAGCTTGAAACCTATGACTAAAATATCTGCACACATTTACAGGATCCAACGAACACAGTTCTCCATCTGTCTTCAAATCAATGTTTTTTACATTTGAATTTGCTTCTCGTAGAAATTCAAGTAAATCATCCCATGCGTATTCAGCACAGCTAAGCGTAACAAACCATGTAGGGGTTCCTAAGTTTCTTAACATACATTTAAGTTCTCCATGACAACAATACCAATACTCATTAGTACCACGTTGACACGCCATCAAATTAATTAACTGAGATTCTAAATAATCATCTCTTTGTTGAACTTTGTCCAAGAATTCCTTTGCAGAAACATGTGTAAGATGAACTCCTGTTTTTAATATGTGGTTCACTGCATATGAAAGTCCAGACAAGTCACTTTCAAACAAAAGATGAAATAAATATGGAACACACTGTCGAAATCTTGGATCTTCTGAGTACAATCTTGTTGTACGATATTCTGAAGCTGGAATCTGTACTGGTCGTTCATCATATCGTCCACCTTTTCCAGTGGGGAAGAGCTGTGGAAAGCAACGAGCTTCTAAACTTTTTTCCCAAACACTCATGGGAGTTCCCTTCGCTTTCTTCATTTGGAATAATTCAATAGTGTTTCCAATCACTTCTTTTGAATGTAGAGGATGTATACTGTAATGTTCATAAATTTCTTCACTCCTGGAGTTGTCCACTTTTTCGATTTGGCCAGTTGACATTTCTCTATCATCTTCTAAAGATATTTCTTGTTCTTCCAAATATACATTTTTATAATAAATATTATTTTGTATAAGATAAAATGTAGCCTTTTGAAGTTTGCTGATATCTACTAACTCTTGCCATATTTTCCGACTCTTTGTTGGTACACCATTAACTAGAATAACTACAGGTTCACTTTCCTCTCTCTCTACACCAACAGTTTCAATATTTTTCTTAAAATCTAAAGGTAAATACACAACTTTTCCTTTTAAACCTCTTTGTAAATCTGTTGGAGGCAGCTTACCTGTTTTAGGCTCCATACGAACTACAGCCTGAAATGGGTGAACAGATTGAATAAGAATGGATTCATATGTATTTAAATCTACCAGTTCCGGAGGAATAGCTACCAACTCTAGGTTATTATGTACAGCTCTAACTGGCATTTTGTTCTCTTCTAATTTGTTGTAACAATATTTACAAATACGTTGATCACTACCCAACTCAAAACGACCTTCCACCAACAAATAAGCACCAAATTGCTCACACTTATCATTGTTTTCCTTTTCACTTTTTAAATACACATTAACATTCCTAGTTTGAGTTCTATAGTGAGTACGTCGACAAAAAATACAAACATAGTTTGGTTTTTCACAACAAACTACCTTAAACTTTGTAATTTCTTCTGCAAACTTCTCAATAGTGCTATCTTCCACCTCTTCTTCAACACCTACACTTATGAAACTCTCACTTTCTCTACACTCCTCTTGAGGACCAAAGAAACGAAACTGTATATAATCAGAAACTTTTTTTACATCCAATACTGAACCATGCAAAAGAGCTGTGTTTATTTCACTTAAAGATAATGCAGGACTTTTTACATAGTACAATCTTCTTACTAACCTCCGCATTTCTGAATGATGTACTGCTAACATTCTTAAATGATGAAAAGTACTTTGACACACTTTTCTTGAAAGACAAGCCAGAGAATGACCCTGCAAGCCAGTATATTTTTTATTTTCTCACTTTACAAGGATCTAGTCCTTGCAATATCTTAATCTTCTGTTTAGCACTTTTATTACCATAATCTCGTAAGAAATTACGTAATATATCAATAGATTCCTGTTGTATACTACAAATACTACTACAATCGCACTTATACACTGGAGTTTGTGTACGTCTCCCTTGAATGTCTTCAGCTATTACTTCTTCCACATTTCTAGGAACCATCTTTTCTTTTTCAATTGGACAACCGTTTTTAACCTCATAACAACGACCACTGGTATCAACTGCATGTATTTTGTTGAAAATAGCTTTCTTCATTAAAAAAAGGTTCAGTACTAGAAGTGTGTTTCCATTCACCCAAAATTGTTTTGCAAAAGTTAGTTCTATTAACCAATATTTTTCTTTTACTTTTCCCCTTCAAAAAGTGCATTGTTTTATTCAATGTTTTCATTCTCTTCAATACTAATATAAACAATTTTCTTTTCAATTCAAAATCCTTTTCGACTACACTTTCAATCTGTTCTTTCTTCTTGTAAAATGCTTATCTTCTTTTATATTTTTTGCAATCTTTCAATAACTTTTGTAGTACTCTACTTTTATACATTCTCTTCCTAATGTCTTTATATTCTTTCATCCTTTTTTCAACATGGATTGTTTTCCCATAACCTGATTTTCCATTAATTTGTCCTTTTTTCGTTTGCTTCTGATTGCTTGTAGTACTTTTCTTTCTTTTTTCCCCATTTTGAAAATCGATTACATTTTTTAAAAGACTTTTAACAAATTCTTTCGTTCTCTTACCAGAAGACTTTTTCTTCAATGTCACATGTTGTACTTCATCTAATTTCTGCTTTTCTCTCTCCTTTAAATAGTTATGTTTTCTTTGTTGTCTTTTCTTTTCAACTTTTCTTGCCATACTGAATATTTCTTAATAATTATGGAGAATATCTCAAAAAAAGTAAAATAATGATATACAAATATTGTCATCTTTAAATAAAGAAATACATTGAGTAGTGCCTAGGTGAATAGATGAGTGCAACATTAGGACCTGGGTGATTCTACAACTGCAAGGGTAGTACATAACTAGTGCCTGGGTGATTGCATGACTGACGGGGTAATATATGGGGGATTACTGGAATACATAGCAAATGAGTGGGTGATTTTATAACTGCATGAGTACTGCTTGGGTGATTGCAGGAGTACTGAAGGAATGCCTGAGTGATTGGAGGAGTGGAAAGGTAGTGCCTGGGTGATTTTATAAGTGCATGTGTACTGGCTGAGTGATTACATAAGTAAGGGTAGTGCGTGCGTGAGTGAAAGAGTGTAAGGTTAGTGCCTGAGAGATTATATATGTTCATGGGTATTGGCTGTTGATTGAAAGACTGCATGGGCAAACCTGGATGATTGCATGAGTGAATAGGTAGTGCCTGGGTGATTTAATGACTGCAGGGCTAATACCTGAGTGATTACAGCAGTGCATATATAGTGATTGGATCATTGGAAGACTGCATGGGTAGTACTTGGGTGTTTTTATAACTACATGAGTGTTGGGCCTAGAGAAATGTAAAGCAGCAGACTATTACATAACTCAACCATAAGTCTCTCCATATTGTTAAAAGCATGCATACATATGTCTCTACCTTTTCAAATCATCATCATATCTAAAAGAAATATATATGCAATATTTCTGGAATATAGGGAAACCTAGAAACTGAGACATGTAATAGATCTGCTTGAGTAATTGCATACCTCCATGCGTAGTGCTTGGGTGATTGTATGACTCCAAAGGTAGTCGCTGGCTAATTGCAGGAGAAGATAGATAGTGACTGGCTAATTGCATGAGTGCACACATAAACATTGAGTGCATGGATAAGTGTATGAATAGCACCTAAAGGTATAGATGACTCATTGAGTAGTGCCTAGCTGAATACATGAGAGCAACAGTGGGACCTGGGTAATTCTACGACTGCAAGGGTAATATCTGGGTTATTGCATGTGTGCATAGGTACAGCCTGCATGATTGCATGACTGCAGGGGTAGTACATAACTAGTGCCTGGGTGATTGCATGACTGCAGAGGTAATATCTGGGGGATTACTGGAGTACATAGGAAGTGAGTGGGTGATTTTATAAGTCCATGAGTACTGCCTGGGTGATTCCAGAAGAACTAAGGTACTGCCTGAGTGATTACAGGAGTGCAATGGTAGTGCCAGGGTGATTTTATAAGTGCATGATTACTGGCTGAGTGATCACATAAGTAGAAGAGTAGTGCATGCGTGATTGAAAGAGTGCAAGGATAGTGCCTGGGTGATTGAAGCACTGTATAGCTAATGCATTGGTGATTGCATGAGTACAAGGGTAACGTCTGGGGAATTAAAGGAGTACATAGGTAACACTTGGGTGATTGCATGAGTTCAGAGGTAATATGTGGGGATTTACATGACTACAAAGAAAGTGACTGGGTGATTTTATAAGTGCATGGGTACTTCTTGGGTGATTGCAGCACTACTGAGGTAGTGCCTGAGTGAATAAAGGAGTGCAAAGGTAGTGCCTGGGTGATTTCATAACAGCATGACTACTGGCTGAGTGATTACATAAGTACAAGGGTAGTGCCTCTATGATAGAAGGAATGCAACGTTAGTGCCTGAGTTATTATATAAGTGCATGAGTAGCGGCTACATGATTCAAAGAGTGCATAGCTAATACCTTGGTGATTGCATGAGTGTATAGGTAGTGTCTGGATGTTTGCATGAGTGCAGGAGTAATGCCTGAGTGATTACAGCAGCGCATATGTAGTGACTGGATCATTGGAAGACTGCATGGGTAGTACTTGGGTGTCTTTATAACTACATGAGTGTTGGGCCTAGCCTAATGTAAAGCAGCAGACTATTACATGACTCAACCATAAGTCTCTCCATATTGTCAAAAGCATGCATACATATGTCTCTACTTTTTCAAATCATCATCATATCTAAAAGAAATATATATACAATATTTCTGGAATATAGTGAAACCTAGAAACTGAGACATGTAATAGATCTGCTTGAGTGATTGCATAACTCCATGCGTAGTGCTTGGGTGATTGTATGACTCCAAAGGTAGTTTTATATAGCGCTGGCCAGACCCGAGGGTATCGGAGCACTTTACAACAGTCGTACTGCAAAAGATCACAAAATACAATAATAGTAAATAACATGGACGGAGAGTTTTAGCGGATTGTGTAACCAAGGGGCAATGAAGACTTGGAATGCCTTCAACGAGTGGCATAGTCTTGGGCAGAGCTCCTCTTCCAAGGAGTAGTGTTGTCAGCGCTTCTGCGGCTCCTGTCCCTTCGCTAGGGAACGATCTAGGAAAAGGTTTTTGAGCTGACCTTTGAATTTTGAAAAGGATGGGATAATTCTGATATGGGGGGAATAGAGTTCCAGATTTTGGGCGCGTTACCTGCGAAGGACCGGGCTGCAGTTTTTTGTTTGCGAGCCTTCAGCGGGATGAGTAGTAGTGTGTTCGAGCTCCTGAGGGTCCTGGTCTGGCCGGCTTTTTTGAGTTTGGAGGCCAGGTATTCAGGTTTGCCTGTGTGAAGGGCTTTGTGCGTGAGGCAGGCTGTTCTGAAACTAGCCCGCATTTCAACTGGTAGCCATTTTAGTTCTTTGAGTGCGGGTGAGATGTGGTCGAATTTCTTCACTCCTGTGACCATTCTGGCTGCTGCGTTGAGAGTTGTTTTGAGGGGAGCGAGGTGTGACTTTGATGTACCTGTGAGGGCTGCTATTCCATAGTCTAATCTAGAAGAGCACCAGTGCTTGAGTGGCTTGTTTGAGGTCCTTGGGCGGGATGAAAGGTTTTATTTTGTTCAGTAGCTTCAGGTTAAGGAAGGCGCTCTTGGCAGAGTTCTTAATGTGTTTGGTCATGTCCAGGTTCGGGTCTAGAGTGATACCTAGTGATTTTACAGAGTCCGCCAGGGTGAGGTTGCTGTTGAGCGCATCGATCGCTTTTAGCCATTCCGTAATTTGGGGGTTCTCTTCTTTGTTAGAGATGAGGAGTATTTCAGTTTTGTCCTGATTGAGTTTTAGGTGGTTACTAGAAAGCCAGTGCTGGACTTCTCTGATCGTGTCATTGAGTCTCTGAATGTCCTCAATGGAGGTGGTTTCGAGATAGATCTGTGTGTCGTCTGCATATAGATGGAAGGGGATGTTGGCTTTTTTGAGAAGGGTTGTGAGGGGTTCCATGTCGAGCACTGAGCCTTGGGGGACTCCCCTGCTGACAGGGTGTAGGTCGGACGCAAAGTTTTTGATTTTTATTCTTTGGGTGCGGTTATGGAGGAAGGAGGAGAACCAGTGTAGGACCACCTCTTCAAGACCTGCCCTTTCTTGAAGTACCTTAATGAGCAGTTTGTGATCGACCGTGTCAAAAGCTGCGGATAGGTCTAAGAGAATGAGAAGGCAGCATTGGTCCGCATCAAGTGATTTGTGGATATCATCAATGACGTTGAGGATCGCGGTTTCAGTACTGCAGCCTTTTCTGAAACCTGATTGGTGGGCATCGAGGAGGTTGATGCTATCCAAGTGCTGAGTTAGTTGAAGGAGCACGCATTTTTCCAGAGTTTTGGATAGAAGAGGTAAGTTAGAAACTGGTCTGAAATTATTCATGTCTTGGCCAGGTTTTTTCAGCAGTGGCGTGACTTGACCGACTTTGAGGCAGTCAGGAACGACTCTGGTTCTCAGGGAGCTGTTTATGATCTTGCACCAGTGCGGAGCAAGGGAGAATTTCAGCTTTTTGGTCAGTTGTGAGGGTAGAGGATCTAGAGCGTGGGAGGAGGGATTGGATGTGGTGATTAGTTTTGACTATCTCTGCTTCATGTATCGGGGTGAAAGATTTCCAGGGCTTTGTAGGGGGCTTGGATGCGTTGTCGATTGTCCCAGGCGAGATGCTCTTGCGGGAGGGGGTGATGTTGAAGTCCATTGAGAGCTCAATTTTGTTGATCTTGTCCTCAAAGAAGTTGTCGAAGTTGTCGCAGAGCTCTTTGGAAGCCTGCATTGAGGAGGTAGCGGGCTTGGAGGTTTGCTGTCTGATGATGTTAAAGAGCTCCCTGGGCCTGTTTTTTGCGTTGTCCAGCGCAGTGCAGAAAAACGAGGTTTTTTCATTCTGGATGTGTTTTTTATACTTCCTGCGGGCTGCTTTGAGTTGCTCCCGGAGGATAGCGGAAGGGTTGTTTCTCCAGAGTCTCTCTGTGGCTCTTAGTTGTCTCCTTTCTGAGTTGATGTCAGTGTTAAACCATGATCTTGATGGAATATTCCTGTTTTTTTTTAATTTCTGGGGGGCTATTTGATCAAGAATGGACATCATATTCGAGTTGTAGTGCGAGGTGAGTTCAGTTGTGGTGAGGAGATCAGAGGCGCTGGGGAGGATCGAGCATATCCTTTCCTCTAGGTCGGCTAGGGGAATCTGAGTTAGATTTCTAGACCATTTGGGGGGGTCTTGCGAGGGGGGCTGGAACAGAACCTTTTGGTTGATGTGGAATAGGATGATGTGGTGGTCGGACCAGTCTACGGGGAGGATGTGGTCGATCGTAACTGCGTCATGTTGAGCGATAATGGCATCTAAGGTTGCTCCTTTATTGTGCGTTTCTACTGAACAGAGTTGGGAAAGATTATTGTCCTGGAGGAGATTGTTTAGGAATTAGCGTGTTGTTTACATCGTTCCACCGTAGGTTGAGGTCTCCGAGAATTAGGTTGTTTGAGTCACCGATTGAGCAGTGAGCAATCAGGTCGGAAAGGTGTTCCCCGAATGCGGAGGTGTTGCCTGGGGGATGGTATAGAAGATGGCAGAGTATTGCTCTATTGTCGTTTGTCTTGATGTTGGCGGTAAGACATTCAATGGTGCTGAAATTGAAAGCGTTCATTTCCATAATGGCAATGTTGTTCTTATGCATGATTGCTATACCTCCACCCCTTTGATCTTTTCTGTCCTTGTTGATGATAGTGTAGCCTGGGGGCACCAACATATCTAGGATTGGAGCGGAGAGCTCATTAAGCCAAGTCTCAGTGATGAACGCGATGTCAATGTCATGGGAGAGGATGGTTTCTGCTAATTCTGTTGCATGTTTGGAGGCTGATCTGCAATTAATGAGCATGCAGTTGGTAGAGGACCCCACTTTGTTGTGTTTCTTTACGAGGGGGGCCCTGGGTAAGGTAGTGAGGAGGGCCGGTGGTCTTGGGGAATTCAGGGGGCGGAGATCCCTTCCGAAACCGGTGATCACTTGGATCTTGGATTTAGGGGAGGCTGTGGGGGGAGAGTCGTATGTTAAAGATAGCTCCGCCGCTTCTTTTGTGGACATAGCGACTTTAGATCTTCTGGGTCTTTGTGCTCGGTTCTCTGTATCGGTTTCTATGGGTCTCTGTGTCAGGGTCGCGGGTGTGGTAGGGAACTCACTCGGACGTGGCATGTTGTCAAGTCTTAGTTGGGTGGAGCTGGTCAGAGTGGGAGTCTGGGGAGGAGTTAGCCTTGGCTTTCGTGCCATGTCGAGGTTGGTTAAGATTTCCCTCAGGCCCAGGGTTATCGTTTCTAACTGGCTTTCAAGAAGGGCGAGACGATGCTCCATGTTTATCGAGGGGGGGGTTGAGGGTGGCTTGGACAGGGATGTCCTGGGAGGGGGTGGGCATGTCAGTGTATTGAGGCCTATTGATGATTGTGCTGTCTTTGTTTGGGGCCGTGGGTGGGGGGAGCAGTGAGTCATGTCGTGGTTTCACCGTCCTATTGCCCATGGCTGGAGTGAAGTAGCTAGAGGTCAGTGATTGTAGGAGAGGGTCATTCCTGGATTGAGGGTTGGGTTGATCAGGTGAAGGAGGGTGATGGTGGCACTTGGCGGGGAGTTGAAGCTCCTGATTCATGGGGGCGGAGGTGCGGGTGGTGACTCGTGGAGGGAGGGTGGTAGTTCTGGCACAGGGCGCGGGAATGGATGGTCGGCTCTCCTGGCGAGGCAGGCTGCGACAGGGCGCGGGAGCGGTTGATCGGCTCTCCTGGCGAGGTAGGCTGGCCGGGGGTACGGAGTAGGGCAGGGAAGGTAGGGGGGTGTGCAAGGGGGCAATTCGCAGCGAGGAGAAGAGGGAGTCGAAGGCCTCTAGATTCCCATTGTTGGATTGTATCAATACTGTGCCGTTCGGGTAGATGGTCACAAAAGTGTTCCCGCTCCGTATCGAACGGTTAGTGAGTGATGTCATCAATTTGCAGCTATGCGGAGTGGTCGTAGTTTTGGAGATGGGAAGCTGTGATCTGAACGTGGTGATCCATTTATCAGGTCTTTCCGTGTGGAAGGGGAGATCCATTTTTATCTGCTCTTTTGAGGAGCAGTGGTAAATGTCTGCGAAAAGTGATTCTGGGTGCTGTCTAATCAGACTGTGTTTGAAGTTTCTTTTCGGTTTAAGTGAGAGGTTGGGGGGAAACTGATCGCGAAGGAGTTCGGGCCGTGGGGTTTCAGGTAGGACGATACGGGGGGCTCGTGAAAATTGGTGTGGCTGGTGCCATTTTCTTTCTATTTCTTGGTTGGATGAGAGGGTGGTTCCCTTAGCGGTAGCGATTCGGAGAGGGGGAGAATGTGTTTCTGCAACAAGGATTTTGCAGCCTCACATCAGCTCACTGGCAGCTCTAGGCTAAGCGGTCCGGAAGTGCGGAAATCCTCCGCGGCTTTTCTGCCTCACCCTCTAAAGCGGTTAGACAAGTATCCTGAGTCAATAAAATCCTCTGTGACTTTTCTGTCTCACCTTCCAAAGAGGTCACGCAAGTATCCTCGTGGTTGTTGAGGTCATCGCTTTAGTGTTAATTGTGGCTAAACAGGTGGTAGGATCCTTGTTTTTCCCCGCAGCAGGATAGGCAGGAGAATGTGCAATTTCTGCCAGGGGCTTACGCTGCAAGGTTGTGGATTCACCTCTTGGTTAATGAGGTCAACTCTTTAATGTTAATTGTGCCCGGGGGCCACCCTTTTAGTGACAAGGCACCCGCATGATCTGTTAAACTGGAGGTAGGATCGTCCTTGTTCTTCCTGGCTGCAGGATAGGCATGAGAATGTGCAGTTATGGAATTCACCTCTTGGTTAATGAGGTCATAGGATTCGCCTCTTGGTTAATGAGGTCAGCTCTTTTAGTGTTAGTAGTGACCGGGGGCCGCCATCTTAGAGTCAGGCACCCGAATGCTCTGTTAAACCGGTGGTAGTAACCTTCTTATTTTTCCCAGCTGCAGGATAGGCATGAGAGGTGCAGTTTTGGGCCGACTCTAGTGTTGCAAGGGTTGTGGACGTACCTCTTCGTTGATGAGGTCGTCTCTTTAGTTTAGACTGTGACCAGGGGCCGCCATCTTAGTGTCAGGTAACCCGCTTTTATTACGTCTAAGCAGGCATAAAAAGTTTCTGGTCCTGTGCCACCCGCCACCAGAGCGACGGTGTCCGCTGCCCGCTACCGTTGCAAGGATTGTAGATGTCCCTCTTCGTTGATGAGGTCATCTCTTTAGTTTTAACTGTGTCCTGAGGCCGCCATCTTTGAGTCAGGCAGCCCGATTTTATTTCGACTCAGCAGGCACCAAGGTTTTCTGGTCCCGCCACCAGAGCGTCGGTGTCCGTTGCCCACCAGGATCCGGTAAGTGAGATCTCGCCCCCCGCCTCTCAGACACTCACCGGTTATACCTCTGCCTTGAGGCTGTAGCGAGGGATGGAAGCCTCGAAGGGGGTGTAGTGTAGCTTCTATTTCCCTAATAGGCTCTGCGCATTGGAATAATATATCCTATAGGTTTGACATAGGACTAAGGTCAGTATGTCCCTATCTAGTATATTAAACTTAATTACTTGTGCCAGCTAGCTCAGACGCCACTAGAAACTCCTTGACAACAAGAAGGGAGTAGTTTCTGGCAGCCGCAAAACATGACCACTGTGTTTCCCTTTAGAATCAGAACGTGTCCCAGAGTCGTGGAAACAATAGATAACTATTTCACTCAGCTCAATCGTGCATGCTTAGTTTTCTTCAAGTCACACAGAAAGAACAGACGGGCGTTTCAATAAAAGGTTTATTGAACAGTCTTGTTTCTGGTGTAAGTAAAATGTGCTGTTACGATCACAAGACAGTATGCGAGACAAATAATGTACAGTGTGAGCAGTAGAAATAAATAATACTGCGTTAGCATTATCTTTTAGTACATATGCTGTTACATAAATAACACAGACTAAAAATGCGAGTACTCATACGATGCGTTTCTAATCTAGTTCTACCCCAATGTTCCTAACCTAACCTAGGTGTAGGGAGAGGTATGAAGTAGGTGAAGTATTCCTTACTATGGTATACTAAGAGTATGTTAAGTCTAGTATGCCTAGTAGGCCAAGAGTCCCTCTAGGTTCTTGTCAGCTCCATACCTGAAGAATGAGAGAGGTAGGAATCTCTTTGCCAGACTCGAACTCCAACACCCCGCAAGGAAGTCAGATCACCGGAAGCTGGACTCTCTGCGTGCAGGGATGACAGCGTCTTCTCAGTGCGTCAGGCCGGGAAACGGGCTCCTCTGAAGTCGAGGTCTCCTCTGATTTACAGGGGCTAAGGAAGGAATATTTATACCTTAGAAGTACCTCACAATGTTAGCATTGACGTGAATTGGACAGCGAAAGACGTCATGAATGAACCCCTAAGGAATAATGGTTCATGCATAATATATGAGGCCTTGAAGAAATCAATAGTCCTGGGCTAGGGAAACTCCCGCAGCCTAAGGGTCTGTTCTTCATGAACTCGTTGTGATGTTAGGGTGGACGGATGTCAGAGACCATGCCTGTATTTGGAGTGCACGGTTTAATGCGTAAATAAGGGCTGGGATTTTATGCCTATATAAGGACAGGGCGAATTGTGCCTATATAAGGACATGATACTGGAAAGCCCGTTTATGGACACCCTAAGAGGAATACAACACCCACTCCACTTTCGTGTGTACGATAACACTAAAATGCTAAACATTTAAAATGCTAAACATAAAAATGGAGTACCGCATATTTTTAAAATATTTCATAAAACCATTTAAAAAAGGCATTTAAAAAACTTATTAGAATGCAAAAGGTACTGTACATTCGAAGCATTGCTTTTCATTTCAGGCATAAAGTTCGAAAATGAATGCAATTGGAATGAAATAAGCAGTAATATTTACATGTGACAGAAAATGATCGATAAGTTTTTCAAAAAAATCAAAGTCATTTCATGTCATGTGAATGAATGAACTGTTTTAGACACACAAGAGGACTAAGGGGCCGATTCCGATCTCGGTCGGAGGCGCACCCAACACCATTCGGTCAGGAAAAAAGCCATGCGAAAGCCTGTTTCCCGACCGATCCGTACAGCACACCGAACAAGCAAGTACGATGCGCACAACAGCAAAGAATCTGGCCGAGCCGTACTCACCCAAACCAGGTCCTGTTCTCCGACCGAGGCGAATCCGGAAACGCCGAATCGAGTCACACGGAAGGAAAAATGCAACCCCGTCCAGCCGGACAAGTACGATGCGCTTTCCGTACGCGCCGAACCCGTCGCTACGCACGGCACGTCAAAGCATCCGGGAGAGTCGCACATAAGCTCCGATTCGCGCCACAACACGATCCACGGCTCCGAGACGAACACGGCAGCGACGAGGACGACGCGAAGCGATGACGACGAGGCGAAGCGACGAGGACGAGGCGAAGCGACGAGGACGACGCGAAGCAACGAGAAGGACGAACGACACGAACCAACCATGAATCCCTTCGTCCCGATCATACCAATATTCTACATATACTACCGGAACAGGCACGGACGCGTACGGCGCAGAAGGTAAGCCAGACACCAACCACGAAACACATACAACACGTACACGACACATCACACACACACAGAGGGATGCAGAATATACTTACACCAGCAACAGCAGCACCATAGGGGCGGGATGTCCATCACCAATGCCACATATGCACACAGGGGCCTGAATGCGCACCACCACCCCTACCCAGGGGGGGCAGGATGCCTACCACCACTACCACCCTTACCCAGGGGGGCTGGATGCCTACCACTACTACAACCCTTACCCAGGGGGGCTGGATGCCTACCACTACTACCACCCTCACCCAGGGTGGGCTGGATGCCTACCACTACTACCACCCTCACCCAGGGGGGCAGGATGCCTACCACTACTACCACCCTCACCCAGGGGGTAGGATGCCTACCACTACTACCACCCTCACCCAGGGGGGGCAGGATGCCTACAACCACCCTTAGCCAGGGGGGGCAGGATGCCTACCACTACTACCACCCTCACCCAGGGGGGCAGGATGCCTACCACCACCATTAGCCAGGGGGGCAGGATGCCTACCACTACTACCACCCTCACCCAGGGTGGGCTGGATGCCTACCACTACTACCACCCTCACCCAGGGGGCAGGATGCCTACCACTACTACCACCCTCATCCAGGGTGGGCTGGATGCCTACCACTACTACCACCCTCACCCAGGGGGGCAGGATGCCTACCACCACCCTTAGCCAGGGGGCTGGATGCCTACCACTACTACCACCCTTAGCCAGGGGGGCACGATGCCTACCACTACTACCACCCTCACCCAGGGGGGGCAGGATGCCTACCACTACTACCACCCTCACCCAGGGGGGGCAGGATGCCTACCACCACCCTTAGCCAGGTGGGGCAGGATGCCTACCACTACTACCACCCTTACCCAGGGGGGTCAGGATGCCTACCACCACCCTTAGCCAGGGGGGGCTGGATGCCTACCACTACTACCACCCTTAGCCAGGGGGGGCAGGATGCCTACCACTACTACCACCCTCACCCAGGGGGGGCAGGATGCCTACCACTACTACCACCCTTAGCCAGATGCCTACCACTACTACCACCCTCACCCAGGGGGGCAGGATGCCTACCACTACTACCACCCTTAGCCAGGGGGCAGGATGCTCTACCACTACTACCACCCTCACCCAGGGGGGCAGGATGCCTACCACTACTACCACCCTCATCCAGGGTGGGCTGGATGCCTACCACTACTACCACCCTCACCCAGGGGGGCAGGATGCCTCACCACCACCCTTAGCCAGGGGGGCTGGATGCCTACCACTACTACCACCCTTAGCCAGGGGGCACGATGCCTACCACTACTACCACCCTCACCCAGGGGGGCAGGATGCCTACCACTACTACCACCCTCACCCAGGGGGGCAGGATGCCTACCACCACCCTTAGCCAGGGGGCAGGATGCCTACCACTACTACCACCCTCACCCAGGGGGTCAGGATGCCTACCACCACCCTTAGCCAGGGGGCTGGATGCCTACCACTACTACCACCCTTAGCCAGGGGGCAGGATGCCTACCACTACTACCACCCTCGCCCAGGGGGGGCAGGATGCCTACCACTACTACCACCCTCATCCAGGGTGGGCTGGATGCCTACCACTACTACCACCCTCATCCAGGGTGGGCTGGATGCCTACCACTACTACCACCCTCACCCAGGGGGGGCAGGAAGCCTACCACCACCCTTAGCCAGGGGGGCTGGATGCCTACCACTACTACCACCCTTAGCCAGGGGGGCACGATGCCTACCACTACTACCACCCTCACCCAGGGGGGCAGGATGCCTACCACTACTACCACCCTTAGCCAGGGGGGCAGGATGCCTACCACTACTACCACCTTCACCCAGGGGGCAGGATGCCTACCACTACTACCACCCTCATCCAGGGTGGGCTGGATGCCTACCACTACTACCACCCTCACCCAGGGGGCAGGATGCCTACCACCACCCTTAGCCAGGGGTGGCTGGATGCCTACCACTACTACCACCCTTAGCCAGGGGGCACGATGCCTACCACTACTACCACCCTCACACAGGGGGGGCAGGATGCCTACCACTACTACCACCCTTAGCCAGGGGGGCAGGATGCCTACCACTTCTACCACCCTCACCCAGGGGGGGCAGGATGCCTACCACCACCCTTAGCCAGGGGGGGCTGGATGCCTACCACTACTACCACCCTCACCCAGGGGGGGCAGGATGCCTACCACTACTACCACCCCACCCATAGGATGGACAATGCATGACACAACCAGCACACCACAACCTAGGGTATGCAAGAAGAAGACATCCCCCCAACACCATGACAAGCGTGTGTAGACTGTGTCAAATGCCTACAACACCGAACATGACTTCGAACATACAATGTGACCCCCTAGCACATGTGCCACACAAATATGTGTGTGGCACACACAACGCGAGCAGGCCATGACTATTGTGGCAATGGGGTCCAAACCCCCATCATCACAGTGACCAAAAGGCAAGTGTGGGGTCCATAGCTGCAGCACATTTTGAACATTGTGGCAATGGGGTCCAAACCCCCATCATCACAGTGACCAAAAGGCAAGTGTGGGGTCCATAGCTGCAGCACATTTTGGCAATGGGGTCCAAACCCCCATCATCACAGTGACCAAAAGGCAAGTGTGGGGTCCATAGCTGCAGCACATTTTGAACATTGTGGCAATGGGGTCCAAACCCCCATCATCACAGTGACCAAAAGGCAAGTGTGGGGTCCATAGCTGCAGCACATTTTGAACATTGTGGCAATGGGGTCCAAACCCCCATCATCACAGTGACCAAAAGGCAAGTGTGGGGTCCATAGCTGCAGCACATTTTGAACATTGTGGCAATGGGGTCCAAACCCCCATCATCACAGTGACCAAAAGGTAAGTGTGGGGTCCATAGCTGCAGCACATTTTGAACATTGTGGCAATGGGGTCCAAACCCCCATCATCACAGTGACCAAAAGGTAAGTGTTGACAAAGTAAGAGGTGCAACTGCCAAACTGCATGGATGATTCCTGGTCACAGAACAACAAACACATCAGTGGCAAAGTAGTGTATGTGTCCCATTGCAACATAAATTGGGGGAGCCAAATCCTGCAGTGCAAATAAGACATAACTTTGGCCATGTGCAGACAAACAACACCCATGGGGGCTGACACCGTCAACAATCATCAATGACACAATGACAGAAGTGACCATCCGAATGCAGACCCACATATTTGCACCTATGGGCACACACATGCAGATACCCTGTGGAGACTGCAGATGTGAGGTGAACAGATACCATACCATGGCAGCAATGGGACACACAATCAACAATTAGCACCAAATGAGGGCTCCCGTCCCATCAGTCTGGTCATGGAAGTGCCAACGGAATCATCAGCACAGATCCAACACACTTGTATAGCAATGTTGCACTGACAACACAGATGAGTCCTTCCCCATTGATGCCCAAACCTGCATGTTCACTGGAGATGGCCACACGGTCAGGGAAGTAGACGAATAGAACAATGGCAGGCACAACAGATGTGCAGGGGTGGAAGCCACAGATGTGAAATTGCCAATCTAAGTAGGAAATCCCATTGCCAAATACTGAACACATGACACCCTCAGATGCTGCTATGGATGACATGGATACACCACAGGATAGGACACATTCCCCTGGACCACATGGGTTCCTGCACAGTAACACTTCATTATCATGAGACCAAATATCACCATCACTGCAGCAAGGGCATGGTTAGCATCATCAACATCATGTACATCAGAAGCAAAAGCACTAGAGAACAGAAAGTTGCTTTATTCAGCATATGTGGCATTAAAAGTAGAAGTCCGGTAGAACATAAACAAAGGCCAATGGCCAGTCCATCAACAAAGTCACAAGTGGGTGACAGTGGCAGATGCCACCCTACACATGCCTGCACAAAACCAGGGACAATCCACTAGGAGGGGCAACCGGGGGGTAGGCCAGGCACCGCAGGGACAGGATCAGGGCTCACCAGGAGGAAGCAGGGAAGGGGTGGTGGGTGCTGGAGAGCCACTGACAACTGCAGTGGAGGTGTCTGACATGGTGTGTGCCGGCACAACTGGGGGCATGGCTCAGATGTTGTGGGTGCCGGCATGACTGCAGTGGACCCTGCAGATGGAGTGGACAGGTCCGCCACTGCAGTGCCCAAGTCAGACAGGGTGGTAGTGGACTCCACTGCAGTGCCTACCACCAGGGGAGGAGAATGGGGAACAGGCAAGGTGGGCTGGACAGAGGGGGAGGACACCCTCACCACATCAGTGGCACAGACAAGCGCAGCGGGGGTGTGGTGCCGGGAGAGCAAGTGGCAGGGGAGAAGGCCGGAGCCTCTTGGGGATGGTATATCTGTGGGTGGGGGAACCTGGGGCAGGGTGTGGTGGGGCACCTGTGGAGTGGGGGCCTGAGGGATGGAGGAAGGAGACCTGGTGCTTGAGCTGCAGGGCGGCGGCGGGGTCTTGCTCTTAGCACTCCGGGGGACTTGCGGGTGGGGGCCTCAGTCTGTCTGCGCCTGGGGGAGGGTGTCCGGGGGCGAGGGGCACTCTGCTCCGTGTGGGGGCTTCCTCTTCCCCTGGATGCTGGGGCAGCTGGATCGGAGGGGAAGAGGCCGAGGTCACTGAGGAAGAGGCGCTGGGTCTTTGGGGTTGCAGGTGAGGCAAGGGAGGGTGCTTTGGAGGGAGAGGAAACTGAGGACTGCGCAGTGCCCGTGGATGCGTGTGTGTGTACCAGGGCCCCATCCCCTGTGAGTCTGGTTTCAGTCCCCTGACTGTGCGTGCGTGTGCGTTTAGTTTGTGGCGTGTGTGTCTGTGTGCTGGACGTGTGTGTGCTGGTGTGTGCATGTGCCGGTGTGTGTGTGCTTGGGACGGGTAAGGTGCTGGGGAGTGTGGATGGAGCAGAGGCAGGAGGGGTGAGGGACTGTCTGAGGAGGGACACTGCTGCCGTCAGGGAGGAGTCCATGGACCTGTTGCCCCTCTGTAGGTCAGACATGCCTGATGAGATGCCCTCCATGAACGACACCAGCTGAGTCAACAGTGCGGTGTGCGCATGGAGGACACTCAGCATGGCTGTCTGCCCTACATGGAGCTGGCGAAGGAGGTACACAGACTCCTCACTCAGGGCAGCAGGGGACACAGGGGCAGGGGGTGCGGTGCCTGGGCCAAAGGAGACACGCTCCCGAACATGGGAGCCTCCACGGACCTGGGGAATGGGAGCCGATAGGAGGGCGGTGGTGGTGCTGGTGGTGGCGGGGACAGCAACACTAGCTGGGGTGTGGTGGCTGCTGACACCCGCCTCCACAAGGGAGTCATCCTCCGAGTTGCTCTGGTCCTCAGGTGAGGTGGATGGTGCTGAGGACTCCTCGGTGTGGCTCCCCTCGCCCTCCGTGCCACTGGGTCCCTCCGACCACTCCTCGGCTGCTGACCCAGTCTGGCTCTCTGGCTCCTCCTGGTCCGTGGAGCTGTCCCCTTCCGTGGCCGTGGATGTATCTGCAAACAATGGGGAAACAGACAGACATCAGTCACCTGCACCAAACGCACACACCACTGTGAGCACAGCACATTACAGAGCAAGCCCTGGCATCATTAGTTGTACATTGCTAAAAGTGCCCTAACTGAACAGGAGAAGCCAATTGTCAGTCTGATGCCAAGCATGGCACTCACATCCCACATGGCCTTGCACCCATCTGTCTGGTGTCTGTTGGATTGCAACACCCCAGTGTGGACACATGCACCAAGTACACAGTAGTTGGACAGTGCAGAGGACACGGTGTGGCAAGTGGACATGCACACATCACAGCTCTTGCCACTGAGTCAGTACAGGTTTCCGGATGAAAGGGATGCCCAGAGTCAAATAGGAAATGCATGTGATGCATACCAGTGACAGACACCATGATGCACCCATGTCCTGATAGCCAGCGCCACTATGGTGTGCATGTAGCACATGTCACTCCCCTGCAGGACCACCAATAAGTTGACACATGCCATGGCAGAGGCATGACTGCTAAGTCATACATCACTGTCTCAGTGATGCATGACTTGGCAGCCAGACAACAACACTAAGCACTGTGTCACAATAGTAGGTCATGGGGAATGCAAGTCCTGGAGCTGCACAAGTGCACATGTACATCCCCCACACAACACATCATCTTAACCCTCATCTGTCCAGATCACACCTATTGGACATATGGGAGACCTGTGACACTACCCTCTGAACCTGAGCCCCTCACAATTTGCTGTGAATGGGGAACAGCTGCCTGAACTTCACATTCGCATACCCCAGTCTGCACGGGCAGCTGATCAAACACCTATGTGACACACAAGTATTGTCTCCTATGGTCACATCTCCAGGGGCATGCTGAGCCCCTACCAAGAAACACCCCAGCAGTCCTGGCAACTAATCCACAGCACACTGACACAGAGGCAGACACCTGAGGGGTCAAATCACTGTGCACAATGTGTCAGCTGATACACGGGAGTGGGAGTACAGAGTGCATTGTATGGCCTGGAGTAGGCATGACTGTCCTGCTCCACATGAATGAGGGATGTGCCCTGGACAGTGGATAGCTGGCTATGTATGTGTGACACACGTAATCTGCACACTCCTGGGGCCCAAACATTGTTCCCACCCGCTGCATGGGCGTGTGCCACATACCCCAGGCACATGTGGTGGCTCAGCTCAGCAAGTGGACCGCATATCAAAGCAACACGCAGATCACATGTCCAAACCCAGGCGTTGTGTGAACAATGGACCCACCCATGATGCCCACAACAGAGTTAGGGAAACAGATGCTGTCCCCCACCTTTAGTGAAGCAAACTGCAAGGACACAGTCCCAAGTGACACAATTCCCTGAATGTAAGGGCCACACCTGGGTATCAGATGAGCAGTGGGCAGTGCACAATAGAGGGACATGGCTCCTGGACAACATGACTGCTGCACTGTGGCAGTTGAACCAGGCCAGAGGAGGGCACAAAGCATGTAATACAGAGTTCACAGTGCAGTCTTTGACTCACCCCCTCCTTGCTGCTGTCTGGCCTTCAGCTGCCCATCCAGGTCTGGAAACACCACCGCCAGGATCTGGAGCATGTGGGGGGTCAGGGTCCGTGTTCCGCCCCTCCTGCGAGGAGGCGACAGCTTCAGCTGGACCCATGCAATCCTCCGGGTCCAGCCCCGAAGGTCCTGCCACCTCTTCTGGCAGTTGCGGATCCGGCGCTTGTAGACCCCCACGGACCGGACAGCCCGGACGATGTCCTTCCAGATTTCCTGCTTCCGATGGGCATTAACCTGTCAGGATGACAAAGTGAAAAGGCCATCACCACACATGCAACATATCCGTGCATGACACAGTTGTATATACATGTCTCAATCACAGGGGCACATGATGTACACAGGCAGTGCAAAGCTGACCATGGACAGTTTGCCAGACGTCACTACATGGTATCATTGCATGGGAAGTAAAACCATGTTCAAATGCACTGTCACTGCACCATACCTGTCCAGTGCAAGTCACTACACACTATGGGGGTGACAACTACTCAGTGAGCCTGCTAGCCAGTGGCGTGCAGACTCTCAGCCTTGCTAGTCACACAAAATGCACATTCAGAAAGGCAGTGCACAGAACACTCACCTGCTCCCCTGGTGTCCCATACAGCTTGCTGTACTGTGGAAGTAGGCTGTCCAGCAGGGCCTGGTTCTCTTCAAGGCTGAAGGCTGGGGCTCTCTCCACAGTACGTGCCATTGCAGGGTCCAGAGGGGCAGAGACAGCAGCAGTGCAGTGGCAGATGTCGTCCTGGAGCATGTAGTGCAGGCAAGTGAGCTCTCAGGGGAACAGCCAGCAATATATATGTGCTGGAGAGGCAGATACTGTCCCTTGTGTCCAAAGTGATAGGTCCAAGTCGTTTGCATCTTCTGAATCTGGCCAATCCATGGAATAGCAGCACCAAAACACGCCCACAGCATCCTTCAAATCTTCAACTTCATGACATACATGATTTTGCAACATTGTTGTGGGTGACCAACTGAATTTACAGCAACCAACTCGTTCGAAATTCAAAACGCGTCCGTTGCCAGGCAAGCCCATTGTCAATGGGTGCGCACCGATCGGTCCATTGCGGTACAACGCGCACAGGAGTACAACGCGTGCACCGCACACATTGAATGCAATGGGCCGGCCGGAGGCACCGATCGGTCCATTGCGGTACAACGCGCACAGGGGTACAACGCGTACCCGCACACATTGAATGCAATGGGCCGGCCGGAGGCACCGATCGGTCCATTGCGGTACAACGCGCACAGGGGTACAACGCGTACCCGCACACATTGAATGCAATGGGCCGGCCGGAGGCACCGATCGGTCCATTGCGGTACAACACGCACAGGGGTACAACGCTGCACCCGCACACATTGAATGCAATGGGCCGGCCGGAGGCACCGATCGGTCCATTGCAGTTCAACGCGCACAGGGGTACAACGCGTACCCGCACACATTGAATGCAATGGGCCGGCCGGAGGCACCGATCGGTCCATTGCGGTACAATGCGCACAGGGGTACAACGCGTACCCGCACACATTGAATGCAATGGGCCGGCCGGAGGCACCGATCGGTCCATTGCAGTTCAACGCGCACAGGGATACAACGCGTACCCGCACACATTGAATGCAATGGGCCGGCCGGAGGCACCGATCGGTCCATTGCAGTTCAACGCGCACAGGGGTACAACGCGTACCCGCACACATTGAATGCAATGGGCCGGCCGGAGGCACCGATCGGTCCATTGCAGTTCAACGCGCACAGGGGTACAACGCGCACCCGCACACATTGAATGCAATGGGCCGGCCGGAGGCACCGATCGGTCCATTGCAGTTCAACGCGCACAGGGGTACAACGCGTACTCGCACACATTGAATGCAATGGGCCGGCCGGAGGCACCGATCGGTCCATTGCAGTTCAACGCGCACAGGGGTACAACGCGTACCCGCACACATTGAATGCAATGGGCCGGCCGGAGGCACCGATCGGTCCATTGCGGTACAACGCATCACTGTACATGTGACTGGCATATGTCAGCATGCCTGTCTCAGATGGACATATGCCAGCCACAGATAGCTCCCAGGGAGTGAGGGGCACACCTACATCACGACAGCCTGTCCAAACTTTATCATAAGGCATGTAAGGATGCATTTCCTATTGTGTGTATGTTGGTGTACATGTTGTCCTGTGGGTGTCACCTGTGGGTGTCTTGTGGTTTGTTGCCTGCCTTGGTATGTTGGCCTAGGCCTAGCTGCCATGCTGCTTTTCTTTGCGCACGTTACACTGAGCCAGGGCTCCCTCGCCCTTTGCTCTTGCCAAGTTCTTTTGCGCTGTCTGCATTTTCTGTCTTTCACCTTTTCTCTTGTTCGATTTGGGCTCAGACTGCACAACATGTACAAGGTCGCATAACAATGTATTTCGGTTCTTCCTGATATGGCCAGTCTCGCGCACCCAGACATAACATTAAGCGCAATTGCCATGGAACTTTGTGTGCGTTTAATACTGCAGTTTTTACTGGCGCTTAACACACTTGGAGGAACCCTTTCCGGGGAGAAGAGCTGTGATTGTCTGCTGATGTAATTCTGCATCTAGAGACCGAGGTATGAGGGTTCGCTAGTCAAAGCCCAGAGGTCTTCTATTATTATAATAAACTATCTTACTGCAAGGGGAGGGTGGTAATGTTATTTATACGTTTATCCACTGAGCTCTGAGATGCTTTCCCCGTTTGTATTCTATGGAATTGTAACCATGCTGCTTATATTAGTCATATGCATTATGCTATTAGTACTGACACGTGTACTGTACATTAGAGCACGTAAGTTGGAATAAACATTTTAACCTATCCAGTGTCTCTTCCTACGCACCTTGTGGACAAGTACGAGTGAGTGACGAAAGAGTGTTCTTGCTTCTGCGAGTCCTGAGATAAAGATACCGTGTTCTGGGTTGTCCAATCATTGGTACTTGGGTGCTAATGGGATGCTAAGCTAGTTGGGTTGGGGTTTTTGGGTGCTACGGTATATGGTGGCAAACCACTGTATTCCGGGGTCCCATTTTCCTGTGCATAGCTCTGTGTATGTGCAGAAACCTTATGACATGGCGCGACCACCGTGGGGCTGCTTATCTGCGAGACGCTTGAGTAGTACTTGTGCTTGTCCACAAACCCCTCGCGTACGCTTCCGGAGGCGTATGTGACGGTAATACCTCCTATATTGAACGTTTTATAGGTTCTTTCAAGCTTGATATTATTAAAAAGGTTAGTTAACTGACCCATTTTGTGCTCCCTGTTAGGTTGTCGAATATAACTGTTTAGTCATGGCTGGTGTGGCGATAGCTGCACATAGTCGAGGAGCACTCCGAGACCACTTAGCTGTGTATGGAGTGCCCGATACAGGGGTCGAGTTGGTTTTTGTGGTTCAGGCCGATGCGGCTTATCACTTTGAAGTGTTTTACACTTGGATCACTTTTGAAGCGGTGGATGCAGGTGATAAGCTGTTTCATGAATATAAACCCACCGCTATTCCTGCTGCCTATCGACCCTATACTACTCTTGAAGTGCCTCTCACGGCTTGGCAGCACCGTGTTTGGTTTAATGGCGCCCTCCCCCAACCAACTACCGCAGTTCGTTTAGGCCCCTTATCCATTCTGGGGGCCACTTGGCCTGTATTGGCCGGGTATACCCCGCATCCAAATTATCTGGCATTACCGATTGCGGAACTGCGCACTATGCATACCGAACTGGTGCGAGTGCATCGAGCCTTAGTGACATACGTTACAGGTAGCCTCCATGGAGCTGCTCCTGTAGTCGCAGGCCAACCAGCTATTGCAGCTGGAGTGACCATAAGTCCTGTCATGGTAAATTCTGTGATGGGCAAACGTCCACAAAATAAGGACGATTATCCTTACTGGCTTGCAGAAAAGTTCGATCAGATAGAAGCAGTGTTTCCACATACATCCCCAGTAGATAAACACCGCATCCTAACGATAAGTTTGCCAAAAGACATAATCCCCGATTTGACATCATGTGAAAACTGGGGTAAGGTATTCGCAGCAGTTTATTCAAAATGTTTTGGAACTCCTTCCATGACGGTTCTACCCTCTGTAATTAAAAAAGTACAGGATGAACAAGGCCCTGAAGCGGCTGTGGAATTAGGGATGAGACTAGTGGGAGTGTTTGATGTAGTAGCTGAACTGATCCTTGGAAATGTCAAGGGCAATGCTATGAACTTTCAAGTAGCGAATGCTTTGGCTTTAGTCCCAGAGTTGGACAGGCCTCGCGAATTACCGAAAATTATAGCCCGGGCTTATAAAACAATTGGAAGAAATAGCCTAGGCAACAAGCCTTTTGTAAAAATGCAAACTCAATCGCAACCACAAATTACACAAACAAAAAGTACATCTGAGAAAGATGATAGACCAGTCTTCACTAAAAAGAGTTGGAGACAGAAAAAACAGGGTAAGCAACAAAAGAAGCCGGGGTCGAGAGGCGCTTCCCCAGTTTCGGTTTCTTCTGAACGTACTTATGATTTACGTGATAGGTCGAGAATTAAATCACCAGAAAGGTTTCAGAGCTCTGATACGCGTTCTCCTCGTTCTTCACAGGCCCAGACGTCGTCACAGGCTGGTGGAGGAGGACGGCAAGATAGAGGAAGGGGCCGAGAGGCTCCCCAGGAGCGAGACCAACCTCGACAACAAGTCAGAGGGAAAGCAGAAGACTTTCACCTTCCTCGACCGCAATTTCAGAAGAAAAAGTTGCCGCTGTAACAGCGAAATATGCCACAGACCGTGAGAACGAGACTCCAGAATTGGACGTGGGCAGTGACCCTCCTAGACAGCGCCGCGGAAGTTACCATAGTGCGGGAGGCGCTACGTCCTCATATGGAGGCGACAGCAACTGAAACATTCGTTACTGTAGAGACAGCTGACACGAGAGTGGCACCCCTGACAGACTTTACAACATAGTCATACAAATTGAAGGTGACATACCGCGTGAAATAAAAGGGATTTTTGGGGAAAATCTAACCTCTTCATATGACATTTTGTTAGCAGAGGTGGATTGGCCACCCCCATTCGTTTTATCTGCACATAAAGGAGAGGAGGTAATCCTTCCAAGCTTTTCACGGCATGTCCCAAAAGACAAAGCTGAAGCACTTGCAGCTGAGTGGGCTGTGTACCTGGCACCAGCGTTATACCGCAACCATGTGGGATGGGATGAAGAATCACCTCCTCATGCAATACCTTTGCGGTCACTACCGCAGCCACAACCCCAATATCCCATCAAACGGCAGGCAAAAGGCCCCGTCTCCGAAATTCTGACACAGTTGGAATATCAGGGAGTAATCGAACCATGCGTATCACCTATGAACAATCCCCTTTTCGTGGTTTCTAAACCCGATGGATCGTACCGCTTAGTTTTGGATTACCGGCATTTAAATTCCCATTGTCGGAACTTTGCGGTACAGAATACACATAGTTCTGCGCTTGTAGACAGTCTTGTTCGTAAAAATATAAAACGACACTTGACCTTTCAAACGGTTTCTACACGCACAACCTAGCCCCGGAGAGTGGTCAATGGACCGCATTCACTTCCGGTGGTAAATTATTCCAGTTCCGGCGTTTACCCATGGGCTACAAGAATAGTCCGGGTATATTCGCCGCCCGTGTTGGTTGTTTGTTAAATGACCTTGATCAAGATGCATGTTCGTACGTAGATGACATTTATTTGACAGACGACGAATTATTCCTGCATCTGTCCCGTGTGGACCGCATTATTCTTGAATTTGCGGAGCAGGGTTACAAATTTAACTTTGCTAAGTCACACATTGCTGAATTTACCGTTCTGTTCTTGGGCTATGAGCTCAACAACGAAGGTAAGGGCTTAGCCCCCATTTCTTGGAAAAATGTGCACATTTGTGCCCCCAAATACTCTGAAGAAACTTCAGTCTTTGCTGGGTTTCCTGAATTTCGGGCGTACCTACATTCCCGAATATGCCCAGCGTATCAAGCCTTTGTATGCTTTGATACAACCTACTTATTCAAGGTCTTGCTGGCTGCCTGAGCATACCTTAATTCTGCAGTCTTTGCAGACAGACCTATTGGAGTCTAAATATCTTTTGACTCGTGATAACCACACAAACCTGGTGATTAGAATAATTCCGGGGCGGTGGGATTCACATACTTAACCTTTAATGAAGGTGATACAGTACCCATCGCATACAAGTCACATCTGTACACTTCCGCTGAATTGCGCTTACATCTGTCGAAAAAGTTCTAACTGCAGTGCAAATGGCGATTCTAAAAGAACGCGCACTGGCACAGGGAAAGCGGATTCTAGTGGTAACACCCTGTCCTGCCCTAGAGGCAGTAACGAAGGCAAGTGTACCGAACTCAAAAGCAATGCATCCCCGTTGGATACAATGGGCTACATCCTTGACGTCATCAGACGTCACCTTTATTTTCGATTCTTCTCTTCAGACTCAGGAGTTCTTACAGTATGAATTCGTTCATCCTCCTCCTCTGTTTTTATTGCCGCTTGAGGATTACAAATGTGTGATCTACACCGATGGTTCGGCGCAACCGGCCACTGGGTCCAAGCACGCTTATTCAGCTGCATGTGCTATTGTTGCGGGTTCCTTTGTAAATGGAACGTTCAAATCCTCTGTAGTGCACACTCGCACACTTGGAGATAGTACCGCACAATTGGCCGAGCTGCATGCATTGCTACTTGCACTTGAGTTCGCTTCTCAGGATGAGACAACTCTTATTGTATGTGATTCCTTCTACTGTGTACAGTCTTACAATGACAATCTGTTTTTCTGGTCGAAAAACGACTACAAGGACGCAAAAGGGAGCACAATTAAGCATAAAATGCTTTGGGTTCGAGTGGCAGAATTGCAACAACGTCTGCCCCTCACACAGGTGGTTCACACCTTAGGCCATCAGCGGGTGGGCGCACACGCTATTGGTAACGATCTGGCAGATGAGGCTGCCCGTTCAGCAGTAGTCACGTGTTCAGTAGCAGCGGTTACCAGGTCCATGTCTAAAATAGACCCTGTTATATTAGCAGCTATTGCTGCAACCAAGGAAGGTAATAATTACCCTACAGGTTTCCCTTCCAAGTATTCTTACACATTAAGTCCCGATCAGGTTCCTTATGTAACTATACCTGACGTTGGAGATCGGCTGATCCCCAACGCGGACCGCAGGAGTGCCTTGATATCAGCTGCACACGAAGGCATGGCTTCTGCTCATGCAGGTGTGTCAGCTACGGTTTCCATCTTGCAGCAGCGTTATTGGTGGCGTGGGTTATATAAAGACACCCGTGCTTTTGTGCTTTCTTGCGACGTTTGTCAACAGATTAAGCCTTCCACGGTAACACGTCCACCACAAACCCCGCTCTGCATTGCTAACAGACCCTTTGGGTGTGTTTACTTGGATCACTGTGGTCCATTCTCATCAGACACTGCCTATAAATACATCTTAGTGGCAGTGGACTCGTGCACACGGTTTCTCTGGGTCTGGCCACAACGGAGTGCTGACGCCCGAAATGTAATCAGGGATTTGCGTGTCTTTGTGGGAATTTTCGCATGCGGCACCTTCCATTCGGACCAAGGTCCAGCGTTTGCCTCTAGGGCTTACAAGGATGCAATGGCTTCGCTTGGGGTGCGGGTGAAATTTTCGTCTCCGTATAGGCCTGAGGGCAACTCTATCGTTGAACGAATGAACCGTGACTTAAAGCAATCCTTAACAGCTAGGGTTATAGGTACTGGCAGGAACTGGCTGGCCCATTTGTATACCGTTCAGCGTGCACTTAATAATCTCCCTAGAAGACCTCTGGGTGGGCGGACCCCATACGAAATGCTCTTTGGCATAAGAATGTTTGTGCCTGACCTTGAGGGTCCAGACATCGCGGCGCAATCCGCCAAGTTTGATGTAGATAACCATTCTGCTATGTTACAGGACTTACAAGAAGCCCGAGACAAACTTGCAACTACACATTTGCCTTCAGCCACAGATCCTGCATTGCAGATTCCGGTAGCCGGCTGGCTTCCAAAGGTTGGAGAACTGGTTCGAGAGAAGGTTGAAAACAAAAAGAATTTGGCCCCTCTTTTCGTGCACCGGTTCCAGTTCTGGGCTTGAAGGGAACACGTACAGTCATCTTACCACCGCTTCCTGGTCGCAAGGAGAACAGATACATCTCAGTGGAAAATGTCAAGCTACAGCGCCTGGCCGATCCTGAATAGTGTCACACCAGCGGTCTCTTGTCCTGCCATTTATCGGACATATGTTCGTGACCCATCTACACGAAAGGTCGCTGATGCTGTAATTGAGATGGTTGATTTGCCTGAAACTATAATTGATCCCCAACTCTCCACCAACATCGACGAGGACGAGTATACTTATCCTGCATCTGAATCGGTGGCACATCAACCAATATCGCCACTAAGCCCGACTCGTTATTCCTTTGATTCGGATTCCACATCTTCAAAAGTTCCATCCAAGTTCAGTATTTTTATATCCTGGTTTAGAGACAATTTTTTGATTCCACCCTGGACATACATCTGGTTGGTACTTTTCTTGATTTTTTTGTTCATGTCCATTGGCTTTGTCACAGTGTTTTTTCTACTAATTAATGGTCACTATTTACCTGAACGCTCTGCTGGAGACTATGTTTCTGGAACTTTGGCTCCTCATTCCTCTTCTCACATCATGAAGCGTGACCACATATTTGTGAACATTTCGGCTTTTCCAGTTGCTGATGGCATCGTATGGGATGCCGTGAACTTTCAAATCCATGGTCCGACAGAAATTATTAATGTACCTAACGTCCTTCGTGTTTCTATGGGTGATGTAGTAAAAAATAATATTCATTCTGATGATTGGGATGTGCATGCCGTTGAAGCATTGTTTGCTGATTTAAAATATTATGCATCTTTTAATGCTGAAGATTTATATATGAATTCTGCGAATTATGCCGATTTGTATTGTTACCAACATTGGGGTAATCATTTTCTCCATAAGCCAAGTGCCCTGCGTAGTTCTGTTAACTACACCCAATGGGAACATTGTCCAAACCCCTGGCCAGGTAGCTCACAAACTCTTCGAAATAAGTTTAATTATTTTACTGATTTTAATCGGTCGAACCCTGCATCCTATTATTTTAGACTTAATAACACATCAACTCAGAAAATTATGTTAACACACACCAAATTGCTTTATTCGGGTTCCTTTTTAAGTGCCCTAGCAGTGGGTGGTTATGAGTACTGGGAGGATACAATAGATTTGAAATCCATTTGGGGCTCCAAGCCATGGCAGGTACAGGGGACCGAGGCATTACATCGTGCTTGCCTCATCCCTGCCCAAATTATGTTCCTCAATGTCTCCATCTATCAGACTACATGTTGGGGCTTAGCAACCACTAAACAATTGAATACGCCATCAATACCATCCCTGTCGAGTTTTCCCAATGAAAGCTCACGATTCAATCTGTCCCTGACGACCCTACAGGCTCTATTACAGAATAATTCATTTAATGTTTCCGAACTGGATCAGTCACCCTGGTTGGTATGGCCTATATCATCTAATGCATGTCAAATGCGTTTTCACGACTCAGGTACTGGATACACACAGGATAGGCCTGATCCGAGATTTACTGCTTCTCGTACTGTCACTACATATTCTGTTGGTAAATTATGCAAACAATGGCTGCAACATTCGTCCCTTGATTCTGTTAAACAACATTTGTCCCTCCTTTCAGGCAATATTGATCTGTCCGACTTTGTTTTGGGACCTCGTGGTCCCCGACCTAAAAGATTCATTTATGAGACATATAATGAACTCTGGAAGCTATCACAAATGGAAGCTGCTTCCCGTCTTCGGGAAATAGATCAAGCAAATTTGGAAAAGGTGCTTGCTGTTGTTGACAATAGTATTAATACCCTGTCTTCACGCATTTATACTTTAGAGAATATTGTGTCCTCTGTTGTTGATATTGTACAAGATGATGTTTCTGTGTTATATCATGGTCAGAATCAATTGCGTTCAGTTATGCAGTTTGCATGGACTTTACAAACGCTCAAGTTGGGTAAAGTTCCTTGGCATTTTTGAACACCTCTGCCTTGTTTCTACCTTTTAACTTAACTGACAAACAGCAATTTATGTCCATGAAAGATGCAACTTACACTCTATTACATATCGAAAAGATGGATCCTTTGCCGTTCTCTGTTGCAGAACTCGATTCTGCTGTATGGCTAGTTCATGGGGTTATCGCTTTACCTTTTTCCTTGTTTGAATTTGACTCGTGCATGAAACATTATCCTGTGGGCCGTTACCGGCCCTTGGGCAGTGCTTTCCTGCATGAACTCTGGTCCTTGCCTTTCATGTATAAATGCCTTTGGGACGGCAAGGAAGTCTTTCTCACGGGGGAGTACTGCGACTCGACTATGGGTCAATCGCTTATTTGTAAACACATTAAATTGCATGGCTCATGTAGCGTTTCCGCTCCTAATCTTGCTTGTGTGCTGAAAGGTATTCCTGCTCCTGTTATTTCTCCTACTTTCACTCTCCTTTCCAATGGTAGTTATTTACTTTTAAATAACGAAAACTGTTGTGGCCTGCAGGCTGGCATTCCTTACATTGTAACAGTTTCGCACAGGGTTGTCTGCTGCAAAAATGTGCTTTTTCCTCCCCCTCATGGCAAGGTTGATATCTCTATTTGGCCTTCCATCCCTACCATGGAGGCAGATTTCAATAGACTGAGCAGAATAAAGGCACTATTATTGAACGAGGAAGTTATGCTCACGTCCGCCCGGGAGACATTCATTCTCCAGGTGGCGAGTACCCACAGTGAAATACAGGCCCTTTTGAACACTAATCTCCCCCAACATTTTGGGGAGTTAATACATCGTATTTTTAACGCATCTAACACTGAAGGCCTGGTACACTTTTTTAAGGTCGTGGGGTCGGGCTTGGTGTCCTCCTTCCAAACTATTTTTGGTGTCATCCCGGCATTCATACATTCTATTTTTTCCAGCGTCTTTGGCGGTTTCCCATTGATCCTCGCTTTAGCGGCTGGTGTCTTGCTCTTAATTTGCTTTCTGCGCAATGGCTGCTCCCCGATGGGACCTGCTCGATCCAGAACGCCTCCAGCTGCTCCGTGAGCGCATTTTGGCTGGTTTTGGTGTCTTGCCATTGGCGACACTGAGTGTGTCATATACTCTTTCATTTCGCTTTGCGTATTTCACTTGCGTGCAACCTGTCATGACTTGTATCCGCTGTCCTTTCACCTGGACTCTGGATTATTGCCTCTCCAATTCGTCATTGTCTGTTCCGGATTTTGTTCAGTTGATGGGTCCCTTAGAGGCCCATGAGCAGGACTGTTCCGTTGCTGGCTGTATGGCGCGTGCGGCTGCACTGGGGATTTTGGCGCAATGGGATATCTGGGCGGCTGCCCAGGATCTCCTACAACGAAGCTGTTTCAATTATCACGCAAGCTGTCCCGCATTGCTTCTGGATGCTCCCTTTGCTGAAGAGCATTCCTGCTCTTTTGATCTCATGGATTGGATGGCATCTATGTTTTTGACGATTCCAATGATGAACTCTTGGAGGGTATGGCTTTTTTCTGCACTTACACTTTCATGGATTGACCTGCCCTTCGCCGTTTGGGCGCTCCCTGTGCTCCAACGGCTGTGTTTTTCCTCTGATGGGCCTCTGTCCTGGCCGCCGGACTGTCCAGGGAGGGTGTCTTGTGGTTTGTTGCCTGCCTTGGTATGTTGGCCTAGGCCTAGCTGCCATGCTGCTTTTCTTTGCGCACGTTACACTGAGCCAGGGCTCCCTCGCCCTTTGCTCTTGCCAAGTTCTTTTGCGCTGTCTGCATTTTCTGTCTTTCACCTTTTCTCTTGTTCGATTTGGGCTCAGACTGCACAACATGTACAAGGTCGCATAACAATGTATTTCGGTTCTTCCTGATATGGCCAGTCTCGCGCACCCAGACCTAACATTAAGCGCAATTGCCATGGAACTTTGTGTGCGTTTAATACTGCAGTTTTTACTGGCGCTTAACACACTTGGAGGAACCCTTTCCGGGGAGAAGAGCTGTGATTGTCTGCTGATGTAATTCTGCATCTAGAGACCGAGGTATGAGGGTTCGCTAGTCAAAGCCCAGAGGTCTTCTATTATTATAATAAACTATCTTACTGCAAGGGGAGGGTGGTAATGTTATTTATACGTTTATCCACTGAGCTCTGAGATGCTTTCCCCGTTTGTATTCTATGGAATTGTAACCATGCTGCTTATATTAGTCATATGCATTATGCTATTAGTACTGACACGTGTACTGTACATTAGAGCACGTAAGTTGGAATAAACATTTTAACCTATCCAGTGTCTCTTCCTACGCACCTTGTGGACAAGTACGAGTGAGTGACAAAAGAGTGTTCTTGCTTCTGCGAGTCCTGAGATAAAGATACCGTGTTCTGGGTTGTCCAATCATTGGTACTTGGGTGCTAATGGGATGCTAAGCTAGTTGGGTTGGGGATTTTGGGTGCTACGGTATATGGTGGCAAACCACTGTATTCCGGGGTCCCATTTTCCTGTGCATAGCTCTGTGTATGTGCAGAAACCTTATGACATGGGCAGCCACCCCCAGGCTGTGCACGTGTTCATGGGGACAGGATCCTGGGTGTTACGTGTACATGACCACTGTGATGTGCAACTGTTCATATCTGTGCATGTGCCATGGTCACATTTCACAGTGGTGTATGTGTATGTCATGTCACATACCCCGTGAGTCCCATGTGGGACGGTATGTTTGAGCCAGGGTGTCCCAGTGGCACAATAGTGATGGTCCTCCACAGTCTTTGTGCATGTAGTGTTTACAATGTCTCTGATTTCATGTGCACAATGGGAGACAGTCTCCACATACACGTTGTGTGTGCATGGACTCTGATGTTGTGCGTGTGTGTCACAGACGTCCATGTCTGTCCTGCCGTGGCAAGTGGTGCCACTACCTGTGGGGGTCATGGTTGTTTTGCTGTGGTGTATACATGATACTCCATGTAATGCCAGTGTCCATGTGGCATTACAGGGTCCCTGGGAATGTACCTGTCGTTGAGCTGTGGTGCCTGGGGCACATCTGTCCTCACCTGTCACTGTGGGGGGTTATTGTGACACGGCAGCAGGAGATGGGAACTGTGACACAGCCTCATGATATCCAATGGGCCAACCTGGGACTAATTGATGCCACCTGTTGGACCGTGTTGACAGATGTTGGCCATGTATGTACCATACATGTCCTTCCGGTACTGCACACTTCATGTAGTTGTGCCTCATAATGATGTATGTTGGGATCTTGAGTGTGTTCAATGCCGCATATGTGGGGTGACTGACAATCTTGCTTACTTCTCCTCTGCACTGCAGGGCTCCTGCTGTCCATCGACCATTCCCAGACCTGGCAACGATGGTGGAACGGGACAGCATCCGACGGTACCGCTTCACCAGGCAGCTGATTGAGGATTTGGCAGTGCAGTTGGCCCCACATTTGCAGCCTGGCCGGCCGTATCCTACAGCGCTGACCCCCAAGGTGAAGGTGATGGCAGCCCTACACTTCTTTGCCACTGGTGCCTTCCAACATACTGTGGCGACTGCTGGTGGGATGTCACAGACCATGTTCAGCCGTGTGCTCCGCGATGTTTTGGCGGCAATGTTGCTCTTCCTGAACCGGTACATCTATTTCCCTAGACTGCGACGACTCACTGACGTGAAGAGTGACTTTTATGCCCTGGGGAGGATGCCGCATGTAATTGGCTCCATTGATGGGACACATGTGGCTTTGGTACCACCACAGGCCCAGGAGCAGGCCTACAGGAACCGCAAGCACTACCACTCGGTCAATGCACTGGTGGTGTGTCTTGCAGACATGACCATCATACACGTGTGTGCCCGTTTCCCTGGTTCAGCACACAATGCCTTTGTGATGAGGAGTAGTCGCATCCCCAGGATGATGGCACAGATGCAGAACCAGCGTGCCTGGCTTGTCGGTGTGTACTGACTTTGTGCCATTGTGTGTGATCTGATCTGTAGTATTCCGCCCACTTTTCCAAGTCAGCTAATGTGCACTTGTCTGTCCGTAGGTGACTCGGGATACCCCAACATGCCGTGGTTGCTGACACCCCTCAGGAACCCTGTGACACCAGCCCAGATGCGCTACAATGAGGCACATGGTCGGACCAGGAGAGTGATTGAGCGGACCTTTGGTCTCCTGAAGAGCCGCTTCCGCTGCCTGGACAAGACCGAAGGGTCCCTCCCATATGCCCCTGCGAAAGTGTGCAAGATTATCATCGTCTGCTGCATGCTCTACAACCTGGCAGTGCGGAAGGAGTTGCCTCTCATCCAGGATGACAATGACCAACATCCGCCACCTGTGGAGGATCCTGGCCTGGACCACGATGCCAGTGACGATGATGATGATGATGGTGATGGTGATGTCCGCACACAGCTCATCACCAACTTCTTTAGCTGAATGTGAGTATCCTGAGGTGTCATGTCAATGATGTGAGTTGGCATGATGTGTGGGTGGTGCTCTGGTGCTGTTGGAGTGTGTCCATGGGCTACTTGACTGGATGTGTGTTGCGATGTGTGGTGACAGGTGGGCTGTACTCCCCAACAGTGTTGACATGCTAACTTGGTTCTGGGTGGGTATCTTGTAACATGTATTGTGCATGAGTTTTGCTGTTCTGTCCTGTACTCCATTGCTTTTGCCTGTGTGTCATTTCTGTCCTTCACAGGGTACTTTCAGATTCGTTTGGTCAACTGTGTCCACCGACGACGTGATTGCACATCCAGGCTGGTAGCTGTTGTGTCCCTACAGGTGATGTGAGCCACACCCATGGACTTCCTTCCGTCTACAGTTGTTGACTGTGTGCCCGCTGCCAGGTGGGATTACCTTGCATTTGTAGTGGTTACGGCATGTTGCAACTGTGTAATAAACCTGTGCTTCACTTTGTGATGTGCGTTGTCTGTGGTCACACATTTGACTGCCATTTGCTTACTGCACCTGTGGGCTACTTGACTACAACTGGGAATGGGTGTGGTGTCTGTGCATTGCACCGTCTTCCCTGGCAACATCAGTGTAGGCAATGAGTCAGATGGCCTAGGTGTGTATGTGTTGTGTAGCCCTGGTGGTGTGTCTCCCTCATGTGTGTCATGTTGCCTGTACTCACATGCCTGTGTTGTCCTTGCTGTTGCAGTTCGCATACACAGTGTAATTTTGCAGTTCATCATCCCCATAACAGCACCCACGTTGGAATCACGACAGAGGCAAGTATGGTGTATTAGTGTGTTTATTGTGATACATTTGTGTTAATAGTGCATAGGATGGGTAGTGCTGTACATAAATCTTGCAATCCCAAGTTCCTAGGTGAATTGAAAGTCCTGGTAGACAGGATCCCCAGTATCGGGGCCACAGTTGTCTGACACATTGGTCCAACTTGTACTCCCCATGCAATGTGTGGGAGTAGTGTTGCCGTCAACAGGGTGAACAGTCTGTGCACAAGGCGAACATCCAGAACAGGTTCAGGCTTCCTGGGAGTTGCGCTTGGCCATCGGCCTCTCACTTTTCCCTCCTCGGACGACCCCTCTTCTTGGGGGGGCCCCTCAAGTACAGGCTGCTGCGGTGCAGGGGACTCTCCGCCAGAGTCCTCCTCCCTCCCTGTGGCAGTTGCAGTTTGTTCGGCACCAGATGTTGTTGGCACACAGGGAGGTGTGGACTGGTTGCTGTTCATCTGGCGGAGGCATTGTAAAATGTTCCTGTTCACCGCCGTCATCTCATGCAGTGCATCCCACTTGGACTCCACGCGGGACATGTGTGAGTCCACACGGGACATGTGTGACTCCACGTGGGACATGTGGGAGTCCAAGCGGGCATGATGGGCAGCCTGCTGCTGTTTAATGTCTCTGAGGAGCCCCACTACCTGGCTGAGGTCTCCGGTGCTGGACTGGTACGCATCAGCTATGCGTACCAGTTGTGGGTCATCATGCACACCAGCAATGTCTGCAAGCAGCGACCTCTGTCTCCCACCCCTCCCACCACCCCTGCTGACATGTGCAGTGTATGCAGTGGCACGCACAGATAACCCTGGTCCACCTTGGGGGTTGGTGGTGGTGGTGGTGGTGTCCATGGCCCCAGGTTGGTCCAAGGTCACTGTGCTGGTGTTGCTCCTTGTCCTGTCCATGTCGGCAGGGATGGTATTCGTGGTGACAGTCGTTGGAGGGGTGGGTGCAGGGGGTGCAGCTGGTGGTCCTGCTGGTGCTGCAGCTGGTGGTCCTGCTGGTGCTGCATGTTGACTTGCACCGGATGTGCCAGGTTGTTCTTCATCGTCCGAGGAGGACAGAGGCTGTACGACGCCAGTGAGCTCGGCATCCTCTTGAGCCTGGGACTGGGACTCCTCAGCGTCTGCTGCTGTTTCCCCATCATCACCTGTTTTTGGGAGACACAAACAATGTATGTTATGTTTCTGCAGGCATCAATGGTTGACACACATGACAGTTGTGACTGTGCCTCTGGGTGCGGGCCTGTACATTGCATTGTCCTAAGTCGTCACAGTCAGGGGTTGATATTGGTGTGGCACATTGTCCTGCATTATTTGGGCATTTCTATGTATTTTCTGGGGTGTGAACATGGTCTGCATTGGTTGTGTTTGGTTGACAGCCGGCCCTCCTTCCCACCCACCCAGCCAGTCAGTTATCCCACCATGGAACGTGCTTGCATTGCAGGGAGTGTAAGTTGTCTCTCAGGATGTCAGTCAGTGGTGTCCTGCTGTTTGTTGGTGCACATTTGCCAGCAGGGCCTTGTGCTCCCCACAGCAGTAGCCAGTGTCAGCCATCTTGTGAGTCCTTCTCCACTTCCTGTGATGTGAGCATGGTTCAGGGTGGTGTTGATGGGACAGTTGTGGGGGTGACCAATATCAGTGACTACGACTCCCATCATGCTATTGCCTCCACCCCCTTCCCAGCATGCCCATGCTTCCTTCCTTTTGACTCTGCTTCCCTGTGGGGTGGGCTGGCTGTGCTGACAGGATGGCTGGGAGTGTTGTCCTGGCAGTTGTTTGGCTAGAAGTCCCAAGAGTGTCCCTGTGCTTCACACAACATAACCCAGGGTGGTGGTTCTTTGTGGGATCTTGTGTTAGGATGGGGGGCATTGCATTCTACCAGGTGGGTTCTGTGGAGTTTGTGTTGGGGGGTGTGTGAGGGGAGGTGCTTGTGACTATGGTCAGTGCTGCAAGTCCCCCTTCCCACCCAGCTAGCCAGATATCCCACCATGGAACGTGCTTGCATTGCAGGGAGTGTAAGTTGTCTCTCAGGATGTCAGTCAGTGGTGTCCTGCTGTTTGTTGGTGCACAGTTGCGAGCAGGACCTTGTGCTCCCCACAGCAGTAGCAAGTGTCAGCCATCTTGTGAGTCCTTCTCCACTCCCTGTGATGTGAGCATGGTTCAGGGTGGTGTTGATGGGACAGTTGTGGGGGTGACCAATATCAGTGACTACGACTCCCATCATGCTATTGCCTCCACCCCCTTCCCAGCATGCCCATGCTTCCTTCCTTTTGACTCTGCTTCCCTGTGGGGTGGGCTGGCTGTGCTGACAGGATGGCTGGGAGTGTTGTCCTGGCAGTTGTTTGGCTAGAAGTCCCAAGAGTGTCCCTGTGCTTCACACAACATAACCCAGGGTGGTGGTTCTTTGTGGGATCTTGTGTTAGGATGGGGGCATTGCATTCTACCAGGTGGGTTCTGTGGAGTTTGTGTTGGGGGTGTGTGAGGGGAGGTGCTTGTGACTATGGTCAGTGCTGCAAGTCCCCCTTCCCACCCAGCTAGCCAGATATCCCACCATGGAACGTGCTTGCATTGCAGGGAGTGTAAGTTGTCTCTCAGGATGTCAGTCAGTGGTGTCCTGCTGTTTGTTGGTGCACAGTTGCCAGCAGGGCCTTGTGCTCCCCACAGCAGTTGCCAGTGTCAGCCATCTTGTGAGTCCTTCTCCACTCCCTGTGATGTGCGCATGGTTCATGGTGGTGTTGATGGGACAGTTGTGGGGGGGCAATATGTGTGACTGCGACTCCCATGATGCTATTGGCTACACTGACTTGGCCAGCATACACAGAATTCCTTCCTTTGAGTGGTCTTCACTGTGTGTTGGTGTTGTTGTGGTGGCTACATGTCTGGATGTGTTTGTTAGTTCTATTTGTGCCACTGCCTAGCTGTAGTTGTAGTTGTGTTTGTACATGTGTTGGCACAGTTAGATGTGACTTTTTTGATGGCATGTGTTGTGTTTATCTGACTGACATACACATTTTGGGATGATTCTGTTCTGGTTGCTGTGTAATTGCTATGAGTGCATGGTTTGACTCTCCCCTTGACAGTGATGTGTGTGTTTTGTGGCAGTATATTGTGTACATTTGTTGTGTACTCACCAGGCTCTGGGATGTCCTCTAGTCCATATACGCTCACTGGCGGAAGGATGGCCCGTACCTTCTCCTCCCAGGGCCTGAGGTATATTGGCTTGGCAGGAGGGCCACTGCCGGTGTATTGGCTGTTGATGTAGTCTTTCTTCAGCATGTCCCGTACCCTCCTGCGCACGTCATACCACCTGTTCTGGATGTCGGTCTTTGTGCGCCGACATGGTGATTGGGCCTTCACCCTGTTGATGATCCTCTCCCACATCTTGGTTTTCTGCGACATGGGGGTCTGTTGGACCAGTGTGCCAAACAGCTGTGGCTCCACCCTGAGGATCTCGTCTACCATGACTTCCAATTCACTATCTAGGAACTTGGGATTCTTCTTGGGGGCATGGTGATGGGTGGTGATGGTGGGTGATGTGTGTGTTGGTGTGCAGGTGAGGGTGTGTGAGTGTGTGTTTTGCTGGGTGTATGTGAGGTAGGTATTTGTTGGTGTGCTGATGGTGTTTTTCTTGTGTGAGGGATGAGCTGTGGGTGTGTGGTTGCTTTCTCTTGGGTGCTGGCAGTGGAATGGCATTTGCAAAGGCTCATGGTTGTGATTTGTGTCCTTTATATAGGTGGAGTTGTGGGTGTGTCTTTGTTCTCTGTCCCCAACCCCCCAAGTATTTATTGGCTTGGTAATTGCTTGTTTGGCCTTTTTTTGGGTGATTTTTCCTTTGTGCTGTTTGTGTATGTTGGAAACGTTCTTGTGACCGAGTCGGACCCTGCATTGGTCTCGTACGGTGTTCTCCGTTTCGTTCACGCTGTGTTTGTGCAGTTTTCTATGCTGCGTACGCGTCGGTCGCGGTGTATTGTGTTGCTTCGGCTCGGTTTTGTATGCGTGTCGGTCGTACGGCTTGTCCTCCGTCCGACTCGCTCGTGGTTTTCGCGCCTTGCATCGTACTTTGCGGTTTGGAGTTCGCGTGTACGTTTCGGTCGGATTTGTTCCGGGTGCGTGTCGGTCGGTTGGATTCGCGTGTTTTTCCGGCCGAATTGCTGTTTTCCATGCGGCTCGGTCGGTCGACTTGGTTTCGGTACGTGTCGGTCGGATTTTTCGCGCCTTGCATCGTACTTGGCGTTTCGTGCGCCACGGGTACGTGTCGGTCGGTATTTTTTCCGGATCCGAGTCGGTCGGTGCTTTTTCCGGCCCGAATCGGAATCGACCCCCAAGTGTCCATGGAAGTACCGCAAAGTCTGTACTATAAGGCTAGTTCTACTTTAAGCAGATTGAAGTGCCATTTTCGTTCGTAAAAAATGGGAAAAAGTTCAATTTTGGTAGAGTTCCAAGTTGTTTTAAAAATGAAGGCCAAATTGTTACTGCATCTCTGGAACACTGTATGCTGAATCAGAGTCAGTTTACGGGTCTGGTGTAAACATGAGATCATCTATTTCTATAGACAAAACATCATCCACTGTAGTCGGCGTCAGTTGGAACACCTCGTGTAGTAGATCAATTGCACAGAGATGAGAAGCATTGCTTCCAGCATATGTTGCCTCAGCAATGTTCGCGTCCGTTGTTACCTGTGTGCCTGTAGATCTTTCTCGTACCTCAGCAGCAGCCGGAAGCGTCTGTGAGATCTCAATGAATGCTGACATCAGGATAGGAAGCCTCTGGGGACAACACAGAGCATGGGCCGTTATCGGGACCAGCAGAGTATCGACATCCGTTGGCGTTGCTGATGGAAATGTTAGACAGGTGTCCAACACGCATTCTTCACAGCATAGCAGGCATCGTAGAACAGGTAAGATGCAATCTTGCCAGATTGGTCTGAACGACAGGAATCAAGTTGTATTAAGGTCCCGTAGACGAGTCATGCCCAAAAGCTTTACTATTTGCTCACGGCACTTTCGTTCAAGGAGAGCTTTCTCCATTTCGCTCGGAGTGATGTCTGCGAATAGGCTGGCCATAGCGCAATAGCAGGAAGAGAAATAGAATTCCGGCAACAAGTGCTAGAATTAATGGTATGCCACCAAACACCGAATGTGCAAAGTTCGGGATGATTCCGAGTATTGCTTGGAAAGGTGCTAACAGACCGGAGCAGATGCTCTTAAATATATGTACAATTCCTGTTGTATCAGACATGTTGAAGATACGTGATATCATTTCTATGAAATGTATAGGGCAGTTTGTACGTATTAAAGTCTGTATCTCAGCCGAAGTCCTTGCTATTTGTAGATCATAGGTTTCTCTGGCCGAGGTCAAAGGCACTGTTTGCTGTAAAAGCATGGCTTTCATTCTGCTTAAAGTATCAAATCTTATAAAAGAGACGTTCAGCGAAGGCCATAGAGGCGACTCCCTGACTGTGTCTATTGGGGAAACAATACTTGCATACAGCAAGTGACCCTGGAGTTGACCGTTACTAGATATGGGATGCCTGGCAGCATGCCACAGCAACTCTGATCATTCAACATAAGGTAACTCCCATTAGAAAGTTGTCCAAACGCTGGATTAATCACAGCAGCTGGGGTACCCTGCAGATGGCAAGACAAATTTGCCACAGAACCATTACAAGCCCCGTGTAAGGAAATGTCCTGACATATAAGTGAACCACTCAGTGCATGTTTACAGTGTGTACCGCTCAAAAACACTTCACGATCCCCACTCCAACATCTATATGTATACGGTAAATCCCAAGATGTCTTAATGTATTCCTTACCCAACCTTTCATATTTGCCTGCTTGCATTTGTCTGAGGCAATACTGAAACTGAAAAGTACTCACAGGTAATGTTATTTTGCCATGAATAAGCCATTCTGTAGCTGGTTTTCCTGCCACTGTGAATGGTAACTTTTCCAGTTTTTCAATGCTCAGCACTGTATACCTTGCTCCTCTTTGTGCCAATTCGATCTGTTTATCAGTTAGATTGTATTCTGCAAACAGAGCCGTTGTGTTGATAAAACGCCAAGGCACATAGCCCGCTCGCAAAGATTGCAGCGTCCAGCTTAACAACACAATAGAACGTAATTGAGACTGGCCTTGTTGTAACATCGCCAAATCTTGTTCTAGTATGTTGATAGCAGAGGATACAATGCCATCCAATGAATATATTCTGGAGGACAAAGTTGTTAACCCATTGTCGACCACAGAGAGTGTTTTCTCAAAATTAATACGATCAAGTTCACGTATTCGTTCTGCAGCCTCCATCTGTGATACTTTCCATGCTTCATTATAGGCAGCATAAATGCCGGCATATATGAAACGTTTTTGACGCGGTTTTCTTGGTCCAAGCAAGAATTCCTTAAGGTCTGCGTCCTCTTTAAGTAAGGTTAAGTGTTGTTTCACATCCTGTAGTGTAGATTTATGCAGCCAATCGAGGCATAATTTTCCTACACTGTATGTTGTTACTTACTACCCCCGGATGTTGTCTTTGGACGTATCTTGGGTCTGGCCTATTAATAGTAAAGCCCTGAGTTTTATTTAGGAATCTTTCCTGACAGTTATTCGTGTCTGTGGGCCAGATCAACCATTTTTTCCAATCAGGATTAGATCTGTTGAGTTGTAGTATATTGTCAACTGTCACCACTGCCTTTGTATCATTATCACTGGCAGGTGTTGGTACAGAAGGTTTGTTCATCTCCTTGATCTTGGCTAGTCCAAGACAAGATGTTTGTTGGACAGTTTCATTCAAAAACATTATTTGTTCAGGGATGATGCAGGCTCTAAATAAAGCTTCTATCCCCTGTACTTGCCAATTTTTAGTACCCCAGACAGTTTTTGTGTCTATTGTGTCTTTCCAAAAGTCGAAACCCTGTCTAGACAGTTGGGCATTAAATAATGCAGAGTAAATCTGTTTTTTATTTGTTAACATAATTTTCAGTCCTGTCTTGTTTACATTTTTATAGTAAAACATTTCTGGATCAGATGTGTTGTAACCTGAAAAATACGGAAACTTGTTGGCAAATGTTTTTGAACTACCTTTAGGTGGTGTAGGACAATGTTCCCATTGGTTAAACATAAACACATTTCTTGGATATGCAGATTTATGCAAATAATGATGACCATAGTGGTTATAACAATACAGTTGTTCATAGTCTGATGAACCCTCTAAATATTCATTTTTAGAAAATGCAGCAGATTTTTCTAGGTCAAACATAATGTCATTTACAGTCTCAAAGTCCCAATCATCCGAATAGGTACTGGACATAATTAGATCACTTAGTGAAATTTTAAACAAATGTGGAATGTTCAATTGTTCCGTCGGGCCGAAGATTTCAAAATCTGTTTTGTCCCACACTATACCATCCTGTATAGGAACAGCTGTGATGTTCACTGATGACAAGTCTCTTGCTTCACGATGGGAAGATTTATGAGGTTTCAAAAGTACGTTTACGCCTTTTCCTTCAGTATTCACATGGATGTATCTGCCACTTATAAGCACGCTCACAGTTGTTACCAAAGCTAGCCAGAGCAGGAAAACAAAAAGTCCAGATGTAATCCAGAGTTCAATCCATGGAGAAACCAAATAAGTCCTTTTCAGAAAGTGAAGAAAGTCTTGTACTTGCTGCTTGAATTTGAATGATGCTGGCGTCGTTTCAGGTTCACTCGGATCTTCTGAGAACGTATCAAAGTTAATGAAATAGCCAGAAGCAGTTCTATCAATTGTTGGAATTGCATCAGGATTTGTAGAAATCACTGGAACCAGTTCATCACTTGCTACGTTGGTGTAGACAGGTGTATTTGGACGAACTGTTACTTGGTGTTCAAGAGGGATGAGTTCCATTGCATTGTTGCTTAGTCCTCCATCTGTTACAGCTGAATTCTCGATAGTTATCAGTCTTTCAGTCTGAACCTCTTGGATAGTAGCGAGAGGAGTGCGTCTGCTACTAGGTCGGAGTCCACGAGGCCTACTATTTAGTATTGGCCACATACTGTGGTTTGATGAGGTCGATGGACACAAATCTTTTCTCCTTTCTTCCAGCAAGGGGCGGCAGAAGTACTGTTCTTGTTCCTTGAACTGCTAGGACAGGTACTGGTCGTCTGTAAGAAGGTCCAAATTCCTTCTTGTCCGCAATCTTTTCTCTGATTAGATCCCCAACTTTTGGAATCCAGACAGGCCTTGCTGGGACAGCCGGTTGATCCCCAGTGGTGGTTGACTGTAGGAATATGTTGCTTTTTTTCGTTCTTAATTTGTTTAAGTCCTGTAAAACAGTCAAACGATCTTTGATATCAAAGGGTTTATTTTCCACCACTGTGCCTACGTGTTCAAGGTCTGGTACCCACATTCTTGTCCCAAATAGGACCTCATATGGAGTGACCCCCCCTAGAGAACTTCTTGGCAGATTGTTCAATGCACGTTGGACCCCACTAAGGTGTTTGACCCACCCATCACCCGAACCTAATACCCTAGCTGTTATAGACTGCTTTATGTCCGGGTTTTTCCTTTCCACAACCGAATTGCCCTCAGGATGGAATGGAGAGGAGTACCGCAATGCAACGCCCAGACTGGCCATGGCCTCTTTGTAAGCCCGAGAGCTAAACGCAGGACCCTGGTCAGAATGTAGCGTGCCTATTGCGTATATGCCGATAAAGACTCGCAAATCTTTTATAACAGTTCGAGCGTCAGCTGAGCGCTGTGGCCATATCCATAGGAACCTAGAGCATGAATCCACTGCAACCATGATATATTTATAGTTACCGTCCCTTTGCAAGGGACCGCAGTGGTCCAGGTAAACACAAGCTAATGGTTTGTCTGAAATTAACAGGGGTGTCTGCGCAGGACGTTTCACTGTTGAGACTTTCATCTGTTGGCAAATATCACATTCTAAAACATAGTTTTTAGTTTGTTTCCGAATGCCAGGCCACCAATATCTTTGCTTGAGTAAAGATACTGTCGCTGAAACACCTGCATGGGCAGAAGCTATCCCTTCGTGTGCTGCTAGGATTAGTCCTAATCTGCGTTCCTTGTTTGGAATTACCCTATCCCCCACTCCAGGGATTCGAGCAAAAGGAACGTTGTTCGCATCAATTACATAAGAGTACTTGAGTGGAAACTTTTTTGGTAACGCTGCACTGCTGCCTTTGCTTGAAGCATTGACAGCCAACATTATCTCACCGTCTATTTTTGTTTTTGAACGAGTGATCGCAGCTACGGAAGCCGTCTGCACAGCCCCCTTTGCGGCTTCATCAGCCAATGAATTCCCTGCAACGTGAACGCCATCACGTTGAGGACTCAGTGTGTGAATCACGTGAGCCTTTGGTAGTTCGTTTTTCAACTGAACTACTTGTTCCCAAAGCAATTTGTGCTTTATTGTGCCACCTTTCGCATCTTTGAAACCATTGTCAAGCCAGTTTTGTATATATTCATTATACGACTGAACACAGTAAAAGGAGTCGCACACTATTAGTGTGGGGAATTCTCGATCTGTACTTTCAAGTGCCAGTTTGAATGCTTGTAGTTCAGCTCGCTGAGCTGTATAATCCCCTAGAGATTGTGTTTTTGTGACCTTAGGTCTGAAGAGGCCATCTCGCATGCGACCTTTAACGATAGCACACGCTGCACTGTAAGCTTGCTTACCCCCTATTGCGGGTTGTGCGGATCCGTCAGTGTAAATTATAAATTCGTACTGATCGAGAGGCAGAATTTCAGTAGGCAGAGGACATTCTTGTTCATATTGCAGGAATGCTTGTGTTTTTAAATCTGGATCAAAAACATATTCAACATCTGTTGCAGCAAGAGAATTAACCCATTGTATCCATCTCGGATGTAATGCTTTAGCATTTGGAATGCTTGCTTTTGTGACCGCTTCTAAAGCCGGTACTGGGGTTATGACAATAATGCGTTTCCCTTGGGCTAAGGCTCTTTCTTTTGCTACAGCGGTTTGAACTGCTGTTAGAATTTTTTCAGTTGAACTGAAGCGCATTTCCGCTTGTGTGTACAAATGAGATTTGTATGTGATTGGTATTTTGTCACCCTCATTGAAGGTTAAGTATGTGAATCCACATTGTCCCGAAATTATTCGGATCACCAAATTACGTTGACTTACGCATGTATGTAAGTGATTTGTTGCTAACATGTTAGCCTGGAGTGAACGCAAGATTTCTGTGTGTTCTTGTGTCCAGTTTCTGATCGAAAAATCAGGTTTGATTAATGCGTAGAGAGGTTTAACCCTTTCTGCATAATTTAGAATATATGTTCTTCCAAAATTTAGGAAACCCAGGATGGATTGTAAGTTTTTTAGCGTTTTTGGAGGTTGGAGCAGCGCACATTTTTCTAAAAAGTTAGCTGTCAAGCTCTTGCCTTCACTTGAAAGCTCATATATTAGAAATAGGACATTGAGATGGGCAATTCGGGACTTTTTAAAGTTGAACTTGTAGCCCTCAGAGGCAAAACCCAGTATAATGGTGCTCACCCTGTTCAAGTGTTTGTCCAGGTAATCGTCTGTCAGATATATGTCATCGACATAGGACAATGCCTCATTGTCATAAATTTGTAGTAACTCCGTTACCCTCGCTGAGAATAAACCTGGGCTGTTCTTGAACCCTTGTGGGAGTCGACAAAAGTGACGCTGGGTCCCCATTATGGAGAATGCTGTTAAGTACCTGCTTTCAGGTGCTATGTTTTGACAAAAGAAACCATTTGAGATGTCTAATGTTGTTTTATATTTTTACGCACAATGTTATTCATTAATGCTGTGCTATGTGCATTTTGCACTCCAAAAGTTTTAGAACAAGTGTTTAGGTGTCTGTAATCCAAAACTAGACAATATGTATTGTCTGGTTTGGAGACAGGAAACAAAGGATTGTTCATTGAGGAGGTGCATGTTTCAATCACCCCTTGATATTCAAGTTGATCTAAGATCTCCCTGACCTGTTTTTTAGCTTCTTGCTTTATAGGGTACTGCCTTTGTGCAGTAGGTTCATGTTTCAGATGTATTTTATGGTGAGGTGAATCCTCATCCCATCCTACATGATTTTTATATAATGCTGGGGCCTGGGCCACTGCCCATTTCTTGGCATATGTATTTTTAGGTGAATTGGAATATGGTTGGAGAAGGCAGGCATAATAATGTCCTCGCCGTGTGGGCACTCCCTGACAAATTGTGGTGGCCAGTCTTTTTCTGCTAGAAGTATGTCATAGCCCCTTGATAGTCTTTCCCAAAAAAGTGCTTTCACCTGTCTAGGTTTGTCTCCCTCCATCCGGAGTGTTATTTCATATAACCTTTGTGGAGTACTAACCCTGGTGTCTACAGTCTCAACTGTGATGTACTCATTCAAGTCCACTATCTCCAGAAGTTCCTTCAGGTTCTGGCGAACTATTGTGACTTCTGCTGCACTGTCCAGCATTGTCTGAGCCCATTCTCCGTTCTTGAGTTGTGATCTTAGTATTCTCGGCATGTCTGATCTTTAGACCTGCTACTTTCTTTTTGGAGAATTGAGGTTTTGTTTTATTTTTGGAGCGTGTTTGTCGTCTTTCGATTTCACGCGTTCTTCTTTATGTTCTGACCGTCCTCTTCTTTCCGAAGTCTGTGATGAGATCTGAAAGGGACGAGAGGAACGTGTATCAGTATCTTGATACCTGTCAGGTTTTCTCAAATTATCCCTATTCCTGAGGTTATACTGCTTCGATTTGAGTAATTTTTTGAGCTATCCAAAATGGAATTTGCTCACGTTTTGTGGGCATTTTACCCAAGACTGCGTAGAGAGTCTGTGGTGTAATTTTTAGTGTATTCCCCTGGTGAGGGGTTTGATTTGGAATTGTTAATGGTTTCTGGACTGTAAAAGTCCGCATGACATATTGGACCAATTGTCTGTAGATTTTTATTAACTCTGTGAGTTGAGTAAGTAATTCCTCATCTGACATCTCTTCAATGTCAGGAGGAGGTGTGTAGCCGGCTAGGATCGGCCATGTTGCTCCTGGTCTACCTAGTGGACCGAGCCTAGTAATGTTTTTGTGATGTTTTAGGGCACCTTTAAACCAGAGTTGATGCTCCTAGTATGTTAGTGGAATTTCTATATCCTCGAAAGGAATGTATTCCTCTGGTGGATCATCTTCTTTGTAGAAGTGAAACATGTGTGTTACTGAATTGGATTCAGGAAATATTACCCATGAATAGAATACCTCTGTCTGAAAGGATTCATGTGCCTCTATCACGAAAACTGCTCTACCTCCTCTTGGAGATAGGCCATGTTTTATAAGTTTTAGAGTAATGGCTCTTCTTAAGTTTGGATGGATGTCTATAACACCCTCCTCGGTTTCATTTAAACCTGTAATGTTAAAAACTGCTGCTTGGGCTGGATCAGCCGCAGCTTCACCGTTCTCGGTTTCAGTCATTTTATTTTTTGAAAAATGTAGAACAAGTTTCAAGGAAACAAAGATAAGGTGCACAATATTTTGGAACACTGTATCCTTCAACGTTGAGCAAACCAAACAGCTAATATATAGGGTGTTTCCCTATGTAGCCTTGGTGGATACTTAACCCTGCCCACTCCAGACGTCTTTTGGAGTATATGGGTAGGGGTCTCTGAGAGAAAAAGCACGGCTGAGTTACTCAGTATCTAGCGTTGAATTACCGCCTTACCAAACCGTTGGGCACCATGTAGTGTAGCTCCTATTTCCCTAATAGGCTCTGCGCATTGGAATAATATATCCTATAGGTTTGACATAGGACTAAGGTCAGTATGTCCCTATCGAGTATATTAAACTTAATTACTTGTGCCAGCTAGCTCAGAGGCCACTAGAAACTCCTTGACAACAAGAAGGGAGTAGTTTCTGGAAGCCGCAAAACATGACCACTGTGTTTCCCTTTAGAATCAGAACGTGTCCCAGAGTCGTGGAAACAATAGATAACTATTTCACTCAGCTCAATCGTGCATGCTTAGTTTTCTCCAAGTTACACAGAAAGAACAGACGGGCGTTTCAATAAAAGGTTTATTGAACAGTCTTGTTTCTGGTGTAAGTAAAATGTGCTGTTACGATCACAAGACAGTATGCGAGATAAATAATGTACAGTGTGAGCAGTAGAAATAAATAATACTGCGTTAGCATTATCTTTTAGTACATATGCTGTTACATAAATAACACAGACTAAAAATGTGAGTACTCATACGATGCGTTTCTAATCTAGTTCTACCCCAATGTTCCTAACCTAACCTAGGTGTAGGGAGAGGTATGAAGTAGGTGAAGTATTCCTTACTATGGTATACTAAGAGTATGTTAAGTCTAGTATGCCTAATATGCCAAGTATGCCAAGAGTCCCTCTAGGTTCTTGTCAGCTCCATACCTGAAGAATGAGAGAGGTAGGAATCTCTTTGCCAGACTCGAACTCCAACACCCCGCAAGGGAAGTCAGATCACTGGAAGCTGGACTCTCTGCGTGCAGGGATGACAGCGTCTTCTCAGTGCGTCAGGCCGGGAAACGGGCTCCTCTGAAGTCGAGGTCTCCTCTGATTTACAGGGGCTAAGGAAGGTATATTTATACCTTAGAAGTACCTCACAATGTTAGCATTGACGTGAATTGGACAGCGAAAGACGTCATGAATGAACCCTTAAGGAATAATGGTTCATGCATAATATATGAGGCCTTGAAGAAATCAATAGTCCTGGGCTAGGGAAACTCCCGCAGCCTAAGGGTCTGTTCTTCATGAACTCGTTGTGACGTTAGGGTGGACGGATGTCAGAGACCATGCCTGTATTTGGAGTGCACGGTTTAATGCCTAAATAAGGGCTGGGATTTTATGCCTATATAAGGGCAGGGCGAATTGTGCCTATATAAGGACATGATACTGGAAAGCCGTTTATGGACACCCTAAGAGGAATACAACAGGGGGGGGGCACTTCGTTCGGTGTATTCCGGCGTTGCCCTTCTTTGCGTCCGCCTGCAGTCCGCCGCCTCCGTGGGGTCAAATGCGCTGCGGTCTTCGAAACCGACAGCTGTGTAATCTGCTGATCGCCACTGAGGCCACAGATTGAGCTCTGGAGATGGCGAGGTGCGGATCGACGTTCCTGCAGTGAACACACAGCCCAGTTCCAGATTATCTGCTTGGTCTTGATTCGGTGAGTCCCAGTTGACTCTGTGGCATATTCCGTGGAGGGGGTTGTGGGGGGCAGTAGGGATTTACACCGTGAGGTGATCATCTAGCCTCGGAGCTCCGGACCTGAGCTCCTTCCCCGTGGCCATCTTGTATCATATCATATGTAGTTGCTGGGTAATTGCAGGAGAAGATGGATAGTGACTGGCTAATTGCATGAGTGCACACATAAAGGTTGAGTGCATGGATAAGTGTATAAATAGCACCTGAAGGCATGGATGAGTCGTCACTGAGTAGTGCCTAGGTGAATAGATGAGTGCAACAGTAGGGCCTGGGTGATTCTATGACTGCAAGGGTAGTGTGTGGATTATTACATGGGTGCATAGGTAGACACTGCATATTTCTATGACTGCAGGGGTAGTACATAGCTAGTGCCTGGGTGATTCCATGACTACAGGGGTAATATCTGGGGGATTACTGGAGTACATAGCAAGTGAATGTGTGATTTTATAACTGCATGAGTACTGCTTGGGTGATTGCAGGAGTACTGAGGGAATGCCTGAGTGACCGGAGGAGTGCAAAGATAGTGCCTGGGTGATTTTATAAGTCCATGGGCACTGGCAAAGTGATTGGAGGAGTGCATAGATCCTGAGAGGGTGATTGGAGTAGTGCAAAGGTATTGCCTGGGTAATTGAAGCAGTATATAGCTAATGCATTGGTGATTGCATGAGTGCAGAGGTAATGTCTGGGGGATTAGAGCAGTACATAGGTAATGTCTGGGTGATTGCATGAGTTAAGGCATAATATCTGGGGGATTATAAGAGTACATAGGAAGTGCCTCAGTGATTTTATAAGTGCATCAATACTGCCTAGGTGATTAGAGTACTATTGTGGTAGTGCCTCAGTGATTGGAGGAGTGTAAAGGTAGTGCCTGCGTGGTTATATTAGTGCATGGGCACTGGCTAAGTGATTGGAGGAGTGCATAGATCCTGAAAAGGTTATTGGAGGAGTGGAAGGATATTGCCTGGGTGATTGAACCAGTGTATAGCTAATGCATTGGTAATTGCATGAGTTCAGAGGTAATATGTGGGGATTTACATGACTACAAAGAAAGTGACTGGGTGATTTTATAAGTGCATGGGTACTTCTTGGGTGATTTCAGCACTACTGAGGTAGTGCCTGAGTGAATAAAGGAGTGCAAAGGTAGTGCCTGGGTGATTTCATAACAGCATGACTACTGGCTGAGTGATTACATAAGTACAAGGGTAGTGCCTCTATGATAGAAGGAATGCAACGTTAGTGCCTGAGTTATTATATAAGTGCATGAGTAGTGGCTACATGATTCAAAGAGTGCATGGCTAATACCTTGGTGATTGCATGAGTGTATAAGTAGTGCCTGGATGTTTGCATGAGTGCAGGAGTAATGCCTAAGTGATTACAGCAGTGCATATGTAGTGACTGGATCATTGGAAGAATGCATGGGTAGTACTTGAGTGTTTTTATAACTACATGAGTGTTGGACCTAGCCAAATGTAAAGCAGCAGACTATTCCATGACTCAACCATAAGTCTCTCCATATTGTTAAAAGCATGCATACATACGTCTTTACCTTTTCAAATCATCATCATATCTAAAAGAAATATATAGACAATATTTCTGGAATATAGTGAAACCTAGAAACTGAGACATCTAATAGATCTGCTTGAGTGATTGCATAATTCCATGCGTAGTGCTTGGGTGATTGTATGACTCCAAACATAGTCGCTCGGTAATTGCAGGAGAAGATGGATAGTGACTGGCTAATTGCATGAGTGCACACATAAAGGTTGAGTGCATGGATAAGTGTATAAATAGCACCTGAAGGCATAGATGAGACACTGATTAGTGCCTAGGTGAATAGATGAGTGCAACAGTAGGGCCTGGGTGATTCTATGACTGCAAGGGTAGTGTGTGGGTTATTACATGAGTGCATAGGTAGACACTTCATAATTCTATGACTGCAGGGGTAGTACATAACTAGTGCCTAGGTGATTCCATGACTACAGGGGTAATATCTGGGGGATTACTGGAGGACATAGCAAGTGAGTGGGTGATTTTATAACTGCATGAGTACTGCTTGGGTGATTGGAGGAGTACTGAGGGAATGCCTGAGTGATTGGAGGAGTGCAAAGATAGTGCCTGGGTGATTTTATAAGTGCATGGGCACTGGCTAAGTGATTGGACGAGTGCATAGATCCTGAGAGGGTGATTGGAGGAGTGGAAAGGTATTGCCTGGATAATTGAAGCAGTATATAGCTAATGCATTGGTGATTGCATGAGTGCAGAGGTAATGTCTGGGGGATTAGAGCAGTCTGGGTGATTGCATGAGTTAAGGCATAGTATCTGGGGGATTATAAGAGTACATATGAAGTGCCTCAGTGATTTTATAAGTGCATCGATACTGCCTAGGTGATTAGAGTACTATTGTGGTAGTGCCTCAGTGATTGGAGAAGTGTAAAGGTAGTGCCTTCGTGATTTTATAAGTGCATGGGCACTGGCTAAGTGATTGGAGGGGTGCATAGATCCTGAAAAGGTAATTGGAGGAGTGCAAGGGTATTGCCTGGGTGATTGAACCAGTGTATAGCTAATGCATTGGTTATTGCATGAGTTCAGAGGTAATATCTGGGGGACTACAGGAGTACATAGAAGGTGCCTGGGTGATTTTATAAGTGCATCAGTACTGCCTGGGTGATTGGAGTAATACTGTGGTAGTGCCTCAGTGATTGGAAGAGTGGAAAGGTAGTGCCTGGGTGATTTTATAAGTGCATAGGCACTGGCTAACTGATTGGAGGAGTGCATAGATCCTGACAGGGTGATTGGAGGAGTGCAAGGGTAGTGCCTGCATGATTAAACCAGTGTATAGCTAACGCATTGATCTATCACATGGTGTACACTTTTGTACTGCAGCTTCACAATTCTGTAACTACTCAGGGTGTTGGACGTACTCAAAATAAAGCATAAAAGCTACACATTAGTCTGTTATAAATCTCTCCTTATTCCTGTAACTATATATGCATATATGTCTACCTTTTGAAATCATCATCATATATAACAGAAATAAACAAATAGACTGAACTTTACATTTCAAAGACACACCTACATTTCTGCAGTGTATTTCAAGTGTACCTTTCCCCAGACTCATAGAAAGTAGCCTAATCAGTAATCCCTTCTGCTAACATGTCTTAAAACTCACTTTTGTGCTGCAGCTTCACCATTCTACGAATATTGGGCCTAGTCAAACATAAAGCAGCAACCTATCACGTCTCTACCATAATTCTAACCATATTCCTAAAAGCATGCATGCTTCTATCTATACCTATTGCCAAAAGCATTACACATATTAGAATACATGTGCAAGTAGAAACATAACCACACTCACAAGACCACAAAGGCCTTAAAACTTGACAGACTACACATTTCAAGCACACCTAGATTTATGCTGCAAATTTCAAGTGAACATTTACACAGACTCTTACAAAGTACCATAATCAATAATTCCTCTCCCAACATATCTTAAACATCACTTTTCTACTACTACTGCTTCACTATTCTAGTACTAATCAGGTATAGAGCATAGCTAACAGCAAAGCAACACTTCACTTATCTTTCATGAAAGTCTCCCCATATTTCTAAAAGCATGTATGCATATGTCTGTACCGTTTGCTAGCAGCATCATATATAAAAATAATATACCGATAAATGTATAACTGTGTTTTATACATCTATCATCTTCAAACGCATAACACATACCATAATATATGTGCAAGTAGACACATATCTCAGTCACAACACCATCCACAGCTCAAAACTTCACAGACTACACTTAAATTTTCAAACAGACACTAAAAATTATGCGGTATATATCAAATATACCTTTCCACACATCATACAAATTACTCTGATAAATAACATCTCTACAAACATATCTCAAACCTCACTTTTGGGCTGCTGCTTTACCATTCTACAACTACTTATAATGTTACACCAACCCAAATACAAAGCAGGAACCCTTCACATGTCTTTACTAAAACTCTCACCATATTCCTAAAAGCATACATGAATATGTTTGTAGCATAACACTATCCAAACCTTAAGAATTCACAGAACAAACTGCCAATTTCAAGCAAACACCAAAAATTATGTGGCATATTTCAACTGTACCTCTCTAGAAACTTAAAACAAGAAGCCTAATCACTAATACCTTATGTCAACATCTCTTAAACCACACTATTATGCTGCATCTTTACCATTCCACTACTACTCACAGTCTTGAGCCTACCACATAAAAAGCAACAACACCTCTTTGTTATACATCATGCACCTTCAAATGTATAAGACATATGAAAATACATATACAAGTAGAGCCATACTTGAGACAGAAGTCCATGCCCACCTTAAAACTTGACAGAGTCCACCTCCAATTTTAAAGCAACACCTAAAATTATGCGGTATACTACAAATGTACATATCCACACACTAAAACAAACTACCGTAATCACTAATCCTTTTTCCAATATACACATATTACTATACAAAATCTATTTCAAACAACATTTAACTACAATAAAACACACTACAATACACATCTCTACATTTAATAATATATTTCAAACATCACAGTTCATCAATAATTTTTAAAGATTAAAAATAAAGCTAATACATAATACACCTCACAAATTTATAACTCACCTTCCAAATTGATTTGTAGAATATAAAATATCAGAAACTCATAAAAGATTTTCTTATGCACAATCAATGTAATGCACCACTCTCAACAAGGTAAAACCAGAAATGGCAAACTTTCCCTCTCTTTCTCCACACAAATAAATGTAAGTAAAAAATCACATTGCTTCCTACATAATTTCAAATTGTAAAATACATTTCAATTGGTTAGACATATTAACCCTTACCAACTGCCTTTTAAAAGTGCCCAAACTGGTTCTGGTATTTTTTGGAGTCGCGACTCCACCGTGCACCAACGCGATGGAGCCGCGAATCCATACGGTAGTTCAAAAATATATTACAAATAAAAATACCACTATTTTTTAACAACACACCGCTTCTAAAGATAGTACTGACTTGGGAAATTATACTTTAATAACATATCACTTATATATAAAAATTACAATTTCACATTTTAAGTCCACAGTTAAGTTTCAACCCTTCCCCCAATCTGCTTAATACCAGTTTCCATAATAACAGTTCATGGAACATTCAATTGAACAAACAGGTCACAAGTTCACCATATTCCCAAGTTCAGCACACACGGTTACAAATGCAAACAGCAGGTGTGATTGACTTTTGCAAAATATGAGCTTATCCTATCTACTGTACCTTTCAAACATTTTTTACTAACCAATAACGAACATGCTTTTTAAAGAAAGTAACATGCATCCTATTTTTGAGTGTACAATCTTCTTAAACAGCCAATCAATTCTCTACTTTTTAAAAACAGCATCTTGTCCACCATTTTAGATACCTCTCATTCTACCAACTGACTACCTCAGCTACAGACATCTTTTCATTACTTCCAGACATCCCTTCAAGATGCTTACAGTATGGATTGTTGGACACAGCTATGTTTTCCGGTGCAAAAGGTATGCTGAACGCAGAGGTATTGACAAAGACCTAGCTTTGCAAAATGTGGATATTAAATGGATTGCACAGAGAGGATTAAAGTGGCACCAATTGATGCCTTTGGTTAAAACCTTTTGCATCTCCAACCCCTGACCTCATGATTGTGCACTGTGGTGGCAATGACCTAGGCACATTGACTGGGGTAGGTCTGGAAATGCTAATGAAGGACACCTTTGCACAATTGATGTTGCTTTTGCCTCAAACTGTCTTTGCATACTCTAATATATGCCAAAGACAGAAATGGAAGTGGTCAAATCAATTCTGTCCACAGATTGAGAAAGCTAGGAAGAATGTCAATAAAGCTTACCTCAGAGACCATAGGATGGGCTCCATCTATAACAACAATCTACGTTTTGATATGGATGACATCTACAGAAGTGATGGAGTACACTTCACAGATCAAGGAAACAGAGTCTTTCTCAACAACCTAAAGCTGTGCATCCGGACTTACATGTAGCTACAACAAACTCATAATGAAAACAAGGGCTCTTTTTACATAATAGTGAATATAATTTTTTGTTTACACAAACATAATTTTTTTAAATTTTTTGTGGATTCGCGCACCCGACGCGAAGCTGCAAAAGCATGAATTCAATGTACTACAACACAATACACTTTTCAAGCTTAACTTTTAATTTTTAATTTTATATATTTTTAACAACTCTATCAATTATAATCTTGTCATTAACTTCAATCACAGTAACTCTTTAAAACAACTTCACAAATACAACACTACCTTCTAAATTTAATACTACTTAATTGTTTATTTAAGGTGAATTCGCGAATCCAACGCGACATTACACGGGGGGGCTGTGCTGAGAGCCGTGTTGGGGTCGCGACTCCAAACTCGAAAGAAAAAAAAACCGCCCCACTTCCATTATTCAGTATTCGCCCCGGGGACCCCAACCCCCGGGGCCTGCCACCATTTAAAAAAAAAAAAAAAAAGAATGAGGGGGTCCGTGTGGCCCCCCTCCTCAGGCCAATAATGGCCCTGGGGACTCCATCCCCCGGGGCATTGCCTCTTTTTAATAAAAAATTAAATTATACGGAAAGGGGGGCACATGGCCCCCCTTTCCCAGGACCACTATTGGTCCCAGGGACCTCATCCCCCGGGGCCTGGCCTCAGCGTTGGGGACTGTGGGGGGAGCCCCAATGCCCCCACAGTGCCTTCCGGCTCCCCGCCTCCTGCGGGAGCCGGCATTGCTTTTGGACAAGGGGAGCTGCTAACATGCAGCTCCCGTTGTCCAAAAGCAATTCTACTTTGCTTTTTGGAAGCGAGAGCAGATTTCCTGCTCTCGCTTCCAAGAAGTAAAGCAGTGTTTGCTATGGCAGGGTGGGAGCCGTGCTCCCGCCCTGCCATAGCAAACAGCAATGTCCCGGGTGTGGGCACCCCGGGACATTGCAGGAGCTGACCCTGGGGGGTGGCGGTCCCCAGGGCCAAGGAGGGCTCCAGGAGGGGGGCCGCGCAACCCCCCTCCCTTCATCAAAATAGCCCCGGGGAGGTGGTGGTCCCCGGGGCTTGGGGGGGTCCGCAAGGACCCCCACACAAAAATGAACAAAGCCCCGGGGAGGTGGTGGTCCCCGGGGCTTGGGGGGGCCTGCGAAGCCCCCTGCAAATAATTAATCAAAGCCCCGGGGAGGTGGCAGTCCCCGGGGCTGCGGGGGGCCGCGTGCCCTCCGCATACCATTGTCTATGCCCCGGGGAGGTGGCGGTCCCCAGGGCTGCGGGGCCCCCGCTAATTAATTTAGCATTGCCCCCGGGACCTGGCCCACCTGGGGGCTTATAGAAAAAGAAGCGCGGGAGACCGCACTTCGTTTTGTTTTAATTTTCTCGGCGGGATTCACGCACCCAGCGTGACTTCCGCCGCCTGTGGGACCCCCTGACCAGCCCTAGGGGGTGAGGGTGTTTCTACCATGACCCCATTCCTACATTTACAACCTTTTTCTACCTTTTTAATGTGACTCGGTTCTACAGAGTCACAAAATGGCTGCCAACACACTCTGGTTTGCAGTGCTGGCAGCCAATAAGAATGAAGCTCGTGCTAGGGAGGATTCGCGGCTCCTCCTCGGTGCTCAGATATCGATATCTTTATTTTTTTATTTCTCAGCAACTACTGAACGGATTTACACCATTTAAAAAAAGAGTACTTTCTGAACCAAGTGCTACCTTTTTGCCAAATTTGGTGTAATTCTGTTCAGCAGTTCGGGCTGTAGCCTGTTCCAAAATTCCTATGGAAATTAACATGGGGAAATTCGTTTTGGAACCCCCCTTTTTTCTCGGCCCCCGCTTGATGAATCACCCCTTAACTATCAAGACAGGAGCTGACCTGAGCTGGTCATTAGTTTTGAAAATTTTGCGAAGATTCGTCAAACGGCGCCAAAGATATTGGCAAAAGAAAAAACGCTTTTTGAATAGAAACAAGGTCCTAACTATAACTACCTACTGGCGACCACCAGTAAATAATATACAGTTAGGTCAATATGTCAGTGACAACATGAACGTTTTGAACTAAAAAAAACACAGTAATCCACCAGTTAAAGTTAGCAGAGCTGACTATAACTTGCGCCCCCGCCATGCAATGCTTATGACTTCACATATTACACACATGACATGTTCTATGACATGTTTTATGACATCACTGATGACATCTTAAAATGATATCATTTTTTCGAGTACAAAACATTATTGTTGTCACTGTAATATTCACCTAACTATAATGTTACTTTAACCTTTGTTTTTTTCAGTCAATTTCTAAGTTTAAAAAAAAAAACAGACCTTTCGATCACACCTAACTATAATGTTACTTTAACCTTCTAGCTTCTTTTTTACGTAAAGTAATAGTTTATTACCATACATAAAGCCTGCAGACAGTCCCTTGAACAAACCCCCCACAGGCAGCCAACCCCACACTGGGCATGGCCTTTGGCCATGCACACCAGGGGATTGGCAACAGGGCCTGACCTGAGGCCAGCCCTGTGGCCAACCCACCTGGAGCTAGCAGTGTTGCGTGCATGGAAGGGGTGGGGCCAAATAGGCATCGTTTTTAGGTCATTTGGCACCTTTGCGTACTCACCAGCAATTAAAAGGGACATCCATGAACTCTGCCCTTAGACCAGGAGCTGACAGGAAAGAACCCACTCGTCTTGGACATTCACTACAGAAGAGATTGCACTTCAATAAATCAACAATGCATTCACTTCCATCAAGGATTTCAGATCGTTTTACAGAGTGTAATTGCAGAGAAAACACACTGTCCATCAACCTGGAAAATGACAGGAACACCGTTGCATAATGCTAACATGGAAGGGGCCGGGCCAACCAGGCGGAGCTGGTAGGTGATTTGGTGCTTTTTTATTTAAGGTATGGGGGGCCGTGCACCCCTGAGCCTTGAAAAGGCCCTGGGGACCCCATCCCGCAGGGCTGTGTTTTTTTGAAGTGGAGGGGGGCCATGCTCCCGCTCTCCCGAGCCATTTTCAGCCCCAAGGACCCCATCCCCCAGGGCCCAATCTGTTGATTAAGTCAATCGGGGCAGTGTCGCCCCCCTCCCTAAGCCTTAAAAAGGCCCTGGGGACTTCATCCCCCAGGCATGTGTTTTTTTTTAAGGGGAGGGGTGACACGCAGCCCCCTCCCCAAGCCTATTCTGGCCCTGGGGACCCCATCTCAGCTCATCTCTTCCCAGCGCCTAGATACCCTCACAGGAGACAAGAAGCGCTCTACAAATCTGCTGATTGATTGATTGATCTATTGATTGCTCTCCCAGGGCCTACATTTCTTATAGGTGGGTGCCCTGGTGCCCACACAGGGCACCCACCATACAATCGTTGGGGCTGCAAGGGGAGCCCCAGCGTCCCTGCGGCCCGAGCCGGGGCCCCACATGCTGCAGGAGCTAGCATTGCTCTCGCCAAAGGGAACAGCTATTTATGCTTCTCTATATGGGCGGGAACAATATCTTGATCTGTTTCTCTGCTCGCATCAATGCGGGCAGTGAAACAGACCAAAAGTCTGCTTCCAGCCTGTGAGAGCATTTTTAAAGCTCCATCCCGCTGGAGCAGACTTTGTGTTTGCTCATTATTGGCAGGAGTTTGAAATATACTTCCGCCGGGCGGGAGCAAACACAAGTTTTGCTGCCCGCGCTGGTGCAGACAGGAAAACTGTTGTGTTCCGAGGTGGGCTCCCCGGGACACAGCATGTGAGCTGGCCCCAGGGGTAGGAGTTACCAGCAACTAATGGCTCAGGGAGAAGGGCTGCTTGGCCCCCTGACTTTTTAACTTAATTAGTGGCCCGAGGGACGGGTCCCCAGAGCCTCTTAAAGGCTTGTGAAAGGAGATCGCGTGGCCAGCAACATTTATCTCATGTTGCTGGAAGCCAATCAGAGCGTTCTCTCCAGCGTGAGTCTGACTCCCACCAGAGCGAATTGGCCTGAGGGGGAAAAAAAATGTACCTGTTCCCATCAGAATGCTCTATTTTTTAATTGGTGCTCCCACGAGAGTCTCTTGAATCTCTTGTGGACCCAACCATCCAGATATACAAATATTTTTTAACCTTAATTTGTCAAAAACTACTGAACAGATTTACATAAAATCACAAAAAACACAGTCTGTGGGCCAAGAACTAGCTTCCTGACAAGTTTGGTGTAATTCCGTTCAGCAGTTTATGCGGTAGCGCTTCTTAAAGAAGTCTAAAGAAAATGGATGGAGATTTTATTTGGGGCCCCTCTTTTTACTAGGTGCCCGCTTGACGGATCGCCCCGAAACTTTTTATGCACCAACTACTTAAATAGTAGCACCTTTTTGGAAAGTTTCGTAGTGATTCCTCAAAATTATTAGCAATACAAAAACGCTTTTCCTATGGAACAGCTGACCTAACTATAACTACCCGGTGGCAACCACCACTGGGTAATACACATCTATATATCTATAGCTGTATATATATATATATATATATATATATATATATATATATATATATATATATATATATATATATATATATATATATATATATATATATATATATATATATATATATAAATAAATATATATATATATATATATATATATATATACATGCACATCTATATATATATATATATATATACATGCACATCTATATATATATATATATATATATATACATGCACATCTATATATCTATTCATGAGGTGTGAGAGTATATCTTCAAAGTACGTAGATGCGGGGATAAGAATAGTACATTTGTAATTCCCTGTATACACAACCTTTGGATATTTTGGTCTTCTATATTTTGGCTATGACATTAAGGTATAACTATATTTCATACTCAATATACCAGATTATAACATCAGCATTGTTAGACCCATCAGCCTTAGGGTGGTCTTCCCTCAACCTTTTTACCTTACTCCTCCATTTGTGCTGATTTTGTTTTGTTGGCCTTAGGACTTAGTGTGGTGTCTAAAGAATTGTAATTTAAAACCTTCTTTAAAGATAAAGATGGATTTTAAGGCATTATTCTTAAAATGCCACTTTCAGAAAGTTGGTATTTTCTTCTCCCAATTATTTTGTGTCTGCTGCCTATGTCCTGGGTCACATGACTAGGTGTAGCTGACAGTAGGTCTTTGTCTATTGCTCTCAGACAGTGAGATAAAGGGAAGATAGGTGTTGGCAGGATGGGACATCTTTGAATTGACGAATTGAAGGAGCTTTCACTACCACACTTGCGCATCACAAAGGGTCTGCCTCAGCACTCTCACAAAGGGTTTGATACTAGTCTATTTGGGGCAAGGGCAAGGAGGCAGGAAATCCCAAACATCTTTGGGGGTGGATACCTCCAAAACCTTTTCCTACTTCAATGTGGCCCCCAGGTATACATATTGGGCCCGCAGACCCAACTCTTCAGTGTACCTCTGGACCTGTGAGAGACTCCGAAGAGCTGTTGTGCTTCTCTGTAAGGACTGCTCTTGTGTTGCCTTGCTGCACTGCTGCCTGAGTAAGAAGGACTGGACCTGCATCTTTGTCCAAGGACAAGCAGAGAGACCCCAAGGGCTAATTGGCTGTCCTCCTGCTTATAGCCTCAGGTTACAGAAAAGGTTCCACCCAATTTGAACCCAGCACCTGGACTCTATCTACTGTGAGTCTTGTCCCACAAGTGGTGCCACCTCAGTCCTGGACCCTTGGAAGTCGGCCTGAAGGTGCTCTGCTAGCACAGCTGTAGTCCTGTGGGCAGAACTGCTACAGTGCGACGCATCCCCATCGCTGGATCTCGCATCGCAGCCTGCATTCTCCACAGAACTGCTCCTGCGCATTCATCCTCGATGCAGGCCTTGGCATTGCAAGCCCCTCAGTGACATCATCTTCACATGCAGGACTCCACATTGCAGCCCCCCAGCTTTCTCGGAATTGCTGATGCGCAACGCATCTTTAACACAGGACTTTGCATCGCAAGCCCCTCATTGACGGCAATCTCGAAGATGACGCAGGACCTCGCATCGCAGACTCGCAGCTACTCGGAACCGCCACTGCGCGACACATCCTCAACGTGAGATTTCGCAACACTCCACAACCAGGATTTAAGGTACTCTTATTCAGCAGGCCTAACTTGGTCCCTGTAGCTGGGCTCCATCATGGTCGTCCTCAACGTGGGACCTTGTCCCAGTCTGGCGTGACAAGATAACCACTGTTGGCTCGTTGTGCTTTTAGGCACTATTTTCACTTAAATCTTTAAAATGTAAAATTACATACTACTGATTGGATTTTTGTTGTTATGTGTGTGAAATAATTTATTACATTTTTATCATTTTTAGGTCTCGCCTAGCGATGCAGCGCGAATGCGCTGCCATCGCTTTGCGAGGCATGCAGTATACACTATAGTGTGGAAGCTTTGTGGAAGCTCCGCCCACTCTCCGGCCCATCTTCTTGATTGGCTTAGGTTCTAAATGCTGCCTTCCGATTGGTTTTAAGCTTGTTAGTCCCTCCCCATAACAGCCATGTCAGTCGTTTGTGTCCTTCCACGGCTACTGGCCCCTTCACAGCACAGACTACTTTCTTCCCACTACTTTCTTCCCGTGCCCCCCCTCCCGCAGTCCGATGCCTTCTCGCCGCTGCCCCCCCTCATGCCTCGTCGCCCGCACGCATTGCTATTTGCAATGCTATAGGTCTCGCGTAAATGCGAGTTATTGCATTGCCAATGCTTGTTTATTTTGATGATTCTAGTGCGCGCCGTTGTCCCTCATTTATGTCTCTGGCCCCTCTCTTTTGCTGCTAGAACTGGGAGGTTCCCTGGCCTGCGCTTGTCAAGCAGGGCATTGACTGCCTGCTCCCGCGCCGCTCGGAATACCAGAGGAATCTCAGAGGGCATCGTCTACGGGTGACAGCTCTTTAAAGGAGGACACTCCGCAAGAAGGACCGCCGAAGCCTGGGGCTGCCAGTGCTTTGCGCGTGTTTGCGATCGTACCCAGCCCTGTGAATGCCTACCCAACCGGCTTGAGTGAGGTGCGTGGCACTATGTGAAACACGTTATTCTTGTCTGTTTCAGCATCCGATAAATTGCACATTTTCATGCTCTTTTGTTGTCCCATGAAAGGTACGGTGGCCTGCAGCAATCATCCAAAATGTAATGCTGGGCTCAGCGGAGAGCAGCCTCTGGGGCTGCACGACAAGGGCAGCGCGCGCGTCACGCGCCCCTGCTAAAGACGCTCTCCTAGGCGCGCGCCGCCACGGAGGGCAGGCGAGCTAGGCCTGCTCGGCAGGGGCTCCCCAGAAATAAATGTGCCTCCGCCGATGCTTTATCAGCGAAGGGAAAAAAACGCCTTGCGGCAGACATGAGGGGACTGTGCACGTTTCCATATGTCAGTGTGTTCCCCAGCTAAGCATGGCTGCACCCGACTACCGAGAAAAACCAATAATGACGGATGGTGGAATTAATCGTAGCCGCCGGGAACTTCTCTGCATAACATTATTTTCTGTCGTTTTTTGTTCACCGTACCTCTACAGACCTTGACAAACCCAATGCACATCAGTTTTCACACTGTTCTAGAAGGGAAAGCTCTCTGATACCCTCTTTGGGTAAAGTTTGCGCTATATAAATCCTTATATATAAAAGACCAGCCCCAACCCCAGGCACGTTGTTCATCTTATGGAAAAAGCAGTAACACAAGACATTTCCCTCAAGCTAACAAGACATACCTAAAACCCCTCCTATTGGGAGGTACTCACCTGTTCACTATCCAATGAACGGATAGAACATCCTCAAACCTGTGTCATCCTGATATCTGTCCACCTACAGGAGCTGAGTGACGTTTTGTTTCCAGTGCAGTAACAGTGGTGTGTGTGCCCTGTAGGTCTCAGATCCCAATACCCACAGCTTCACTCCGACTTTCATCTTTTTGAGGTTTGTGCAATGTTTGCAAAAGCCATTAACTTCTCCTTATTGCTCCTATTATGAACACCTTCTAGAATGGCTTCGAAACCTACTAATTATTATAAGTCAATACAACAAATGTCCGCGCCCTCTGATAAATTATTTATTAACTATTAGTCATTTGCACTCGCTGTAATCAGGAGTTAGGTTGTGCGTATGCGAGGCCTGGTTATCCTGCCTCTAAAGTTTTGGGAAACCTGTATGTTTCTGCCTCTTCTCCATCCTTCCAACCCCTCTACACCTTTTCTCTCGGGGAGGGTGAGTGTGTCTCAACACCAGTGTGCTGTGAATGAGAGCTAGGTAAGTCTCAGACCAGGGTACATCAGGTTGCACAAGAGCACATGGGCCATCTGCAGCTGCCACACCCGGGTGTCTGTATTGAAATTGGCAGCAAACCCAACAGGAGGCACAGCACTGAGGGTGGCTCTCAGTCAGACTGACACCTGGCCGGCTCCACGGGAGTGCGTGGGAGGTCACTGGTCGTTGTCAAAATAATTTATTGGGCACGATGACGTTGACATGTCGAAGAGGAATGATATACAGCATGGCAGAAGTGGTGCACAGCATAAACTGGGTGCAGTGTTTGATTAGGTCAAGCATTCGAGACCTCTTGTATATACTCTAGTATATACTTTAGTATATACTTATATGTGTATGTACTTTGTGGGCTCTGGAGATCAGCCCTAGGACTTGTCTGCTTCCGCTTAGGGACTTTTTTCTGTTCAACTGCCTCTATTTAACTTTCTTGATAGAAAACGACCAGCAGAGGTCAGTAAAATACCAGAATCACTTTAGCATTCTCTAGATTCCAGTCCATAGATAGTGTCTTCCACGACCACCCGTAGACAATAATATTTTTTTAAATCTTGTATTTTCAGTGATATGACCACCGAAGGCCCTGATTTTATATTAAAAACAGAGCTTGGACAATACAATTTCCAGCTGAAAGGCAATATTTCTCTCCATGTGTTCTCATACCTGGCGTGACACGCAGTTTAGTGCTTACTTTCCCTCCATGTTAAAGGACAGTAAATGTTTCAGCACCCAGGCTAATGTGCTGCATAGCTAAATACATATAAGGTCCCAAAGGCGAGACCGATTGCATTGCAAATGCTTGTTCTAACTTGGTGTGGGAGTTCTCTTTTGTTGTGTTTTCACTTCATTACTGTTTGAAGTGCTGCATAAATTTTTCGCTCATTGGCTCTAAGTTAAGTGTGAATGCTTATGCCAAGCTTCCAGAGGGTTAGGCACAGGTTAATTTGGGGTCCGCTTGTGTCTTCACCCTGCTGCTTGAGTAGGGTGTCATCGCCCCCCCCCCCCCACACACACACACACAGCCAGTACCCTAATTTCCAACAAGCATACTAATAAAACGTGCAATGGTAAGCGGCTTTCAACATAGTAATGTGAAGACGCTACAAGCATAAACTTTCATATTAAATAAGTAGCCGTAATGCAATCCTCGTGCCTCTAGGCAGGGTTTGTACATGTTTTCACTTTGGTAATCACAGAATCAATGATTGATGGGATATTTTAGCTTTTTGGGCTTGGTTTTGCAACCCCTCCAGGGTTAAACGATGCAGAAAGAATGCGAAGAATGGTTGCAAAGGACAGTGTGAGCAATGCACTCTGAAGTGTATTCCTCGCCCTTATATAGGCTTCCTCTTCACTCAAAGCAGGACTTGCATCACAGCTGGTAGGAATAACAAGCACTCATATAGAATATTCCTATGTACGGTACAGTCTGTCATCACAAGCACACTTTATCTCGTGTTTCTTTTTCTCTGGATACAGCACATTGCATTCATGAGAAATTCAATTTTACTTGGAACAAAGGTAGGAAAAATAAGATTGCCTCAGCACTTGACCCTTCCCGTTTCCAACATTACTTCAGTGCCCGAAATAGCTCTTGAAAAGTTTTCACTACATTTCTCACATTCACATGTGGCTGGCCAGCCTCCTGAAGCGCTTTATTATGACATCAAAAAATCACTGTTTTACGTTTAACCCCGCAGCTCTTTGAGGCCTTGCATGGCATCGAATCAGCCGCTCCAATGAGCCTTTGCTGGGTGACAATTTCATGCAGTTCAGGGTTCTCGAAATATGACAGTATTTAAAGATATTATAAACATAATTAGTTTTTCACAGCACTCTAGACCACATTTCTGTAGCTTATTTGATTCTGGCTAGTATCCTCACACCAAATTCTAGCAGTCACAAGTTTTATCCCCGGAATGTGGAATAACCATACGCACTGGAGCTGATGGGTGCTTCTTCGTGTGGTTTTCCCTGATTCCAGCAAGAAACCTACGGGTATTTTCTGCCATCTTTGTGTAAGATGGAAAATGTCTGGAAATGTGTTGGTTGTGGTTGGGGTCGTGGTGGGACATTGGGAGGTCAGGGCGGGCTTGTGTCTCTGCGGGAGGAAGCATTGTCTTTTCTATCTTAATGCTGCAGGGTTCAGGCACGGGATTAGCTGTGATGCTGCCCACTGCCTCTGCCCCTGCACAAGTAAAGACCGGCAGGGCTTTAAGTGGGCCGGGTCCTGCCGCTGCTCAGCACTGGCCGTTCTAAAAACAGGTACTGAGACGGTCCCTATCAGGCCCTCCATTTTTGCCCTCACCCTCAGGGTGAAAAAAAAATCTTAACTCTGCAGCAGTACCACTGCTCACTGACTTTGATGTAACTTAAAAGAGCCTCGTTTTAGTTCTTTCAGAGTCTCATCATTTCAGAACTGAAGCATTTTCAATATTCTATACAACGAAGCTGTAGTTGTTGCTTATTTAACTTATGCAACTAACAACCATTGACAAATCCAATAGTCCTGGCTTGTTGAAGGTGTAATGTTACTTGTTGTATTATATATCTGGATGCAATGGCAGAAGCAGCAAAATAGCAGTCGGGTGGCACACTATGCTAAGCACAGATTTTTAGTTTACGTGTTTTTAAGCCACGCCCATAATTGCATTGGCTACGCCCCTTTGAGGGACTCCCCAGTTTTTTAATCCCACTTAAAGCACTGAAGACAAGCCTGGTGTCTCTGGGCCTGCAGGTATTGGGTTTGTACTTTGTAGACCTGATAATTCTGGCCCTAGATATTCTTGGGCAACTTTTCACCAGGAGTTCCCAGTCGAGGGGAAATTCCAAGCTTAAAATGAGGGCCTCAGCGCTGTAACAATGACAAGTGCGGCTATCACTCTATAGTTTTATTTGAAATTGCTTTCCCTAATTCACCATCATTATCTAGCCATTACTATAGTGAGTTGGTCTATCATTAGGCTGTCAAATACTCATTTGATTATCTTTGTCACTATTGAATTGCTGCATTTCTCTTTCATATTCACAGTTTGCTGTTTGCATGCCCTCCCCCTCCCTTGCGCAGTGCTCTAATGCCACTCGGGCTTGTTTGCACCACATAAAACTGCATAAATAAATAGAAAAGTAAAATAACTATCTCTCCATTTAATGGTACCTACTTAACGATCCTGAGAAGGATTCAAGATTTAGTTGGCCACACACCTTTGATAACTGACCCTTTGTTACCTGTACTTCTTGCAATCCCACCACTGGCACATCCTAATTCACCCTGGGGTACAAGCCACTCATGAGTGCAGGGTTGGACTGGCCATTCTGCCACTCTGGCATTTCCCAGGTGTGTTGCAGCCCTGGGGCTTCTTTCTGAGCTTGAAGGGCTGCCATTATCCAACCATGCCCACATGGCTTCTGTCTAGTCAAGGCCTCTTTCAGTGTGAGGCTGATTTGAACATTTTGCCAGGGTTGGTTTTGGATTGTAGTCCAGCCCTGCATGAGAGAGTCAAACACTGGGGCAGGAGTATGAGGCCTTGAGGTGGCCCGCATCTGTATAGAGGTTTGGTAGCTCGTCGCCAACAGGAGTCAGGAGAGCAACAATCTTTTCTGTTAGTGCCAGGTGCCCAAGGATCTGAGGGCAAACAGATTCAGGCAGCTTAGGGACAAGGTGGCTTCCTGCAAGCCTTTTTCGTTGTTAAGTCTGCAAGCTGCAAAAGGGGGGACACCGCAGCAGAAACCGACCCTTCATTGCCTTACCCGGGAGTTATCGGCTGACCAGGATGCCACCGTACTTGGCTCTGCCTGAGCCCTGCGCTCTAGGTGTCAACATTGCAGCGATGAACACGCGTGCAACGCCCATAGGGCTAAAAGGGCTGCAGTGGGCTCGGCTGGGCAGTGTCTGGAGTTTTATCTCTGGCACGCCCGAGTTTTTCACACGTCTTTAACGACCATTGCATATTTACATACCTTTGTAAACTGGTTACCAAGGCTTAGGGCCCGATTCCAATTCGGGTTGTAAAACGTACCGACCGACACGGACCGGGACTGGATCCGACCCACACGTACACGCTCCGTATGACCGTACGAGTACGATGCTATGCGTGTGATTTCCAAACGAGTCTCATGGAGCGCAATCCGCACTCCCGAGCCGCACGGTAAACAGTGACTCGCCCGTAAAGGGAACGCGAAACGTATTGACCGACACGGACCCGGACTGGACCCGAACGACACGTACACGCTCCGTACGACCGTGAGAGTACGATGCAATGCGTGCAAAAGGAAAACGACTCGTACGGAGCACAATCCGGAAGAACGAGACGTACGGGAAACAGTGACTACCATTGAAAACAGCCCGTGGTGACCGACGCGTACGCAAACACTGCAACAGAGCACATTGTGAGTGAGACAGAGTCGGAGTACCTCTCAATTGCCCCTGTCAGCGTCCTTCCCAGTCAACTGAACGTCTCCATCATGCACAAGAAAACCTACGTTTAACTCCTGAGAAAAAAATCAAACAAGCAATGTCCAAATCAATAAAGAAATAAGAAAAAAAAAAATCATGAACAAAGACACACCCACAACTCCGCCCAAATCCACTACCATGATCCTTTGCTATTTTCAAACACATGACAGCAGAGAAGACAACTACACTGCACTCTGAGCCACACCCACAACTCACTCACCACACAACATCCACACCATTATCACCTCCTAAACACACTCACAACAAGCAAGAGAAACTGACACCCTCACACACACATCAATCTCCACAACCACCCAGCACCATGCCCCCAAAGAAGAATCCAAAGTTCACAGATAGTGAGTTGGTAGTCTTGGTTGATGAAATACTCCGAGTAGAGCCACATTTATTTGGAACCTTGGTCCAACAGACCCCCATGTCACAGAAAACAAAGATGTGGGAGAGGATGGTCGACAAGGTGAACGCACAAGCACCTTTCCTGCACACAAAGGATGACATCCAGAACAGGTACTATGATGTGCGAAGGAGGGTCAAGAAGCTCATAGCCAGAGAGCATGCCTTGAGCCAGCGTACTGGCGGTGGCCCTCCTGTAAAACCAACATACTTCACGTCCTGGAAGGAGAAAGTGCGGGCCATACTCCCACCGGAGGGCATCCATGGATTGACAGGAATACCAGAGCCTGGTGAGTACACAACCAATCTAGTCAATATTGTGTGGCAACACACACATATCACTGCCAAGGGGACATTGAAAACAAGTAGCGTTAGCAAAAGCCAAATTAAGCCCGAAAAAAGTTATGTTGTGATGTGTATGCCAGTTACACAAGCGCAATAGCTGCTATCTCTGAGTAATATAGAACTAGGTCATAACATGTAAAAACCTAACAACAAATACAGCAAGGCATTGGTACTAAACACCAACAAACACTGTCAGCGATCTTGCCAAACCTGTCACACTACCTCACAGGGAAGCTGATTCACAGGAAGGAAGGTGGGTATGCTGGGAGGGTGGGTGTAGCCAAAAGCTAGATGGAAGTTGTAGTCACAGACACCAGACCCCCTCCCACATGGTCCATCAAGCCCACCCTGAACCATGTTCACCTCACAGGGAGTGGAAAAGTACTGACAATATGGCTGACACTGGGCCCTGCTATGGGGAGCACAAGGGCCTGGTGGGGGTTGTGCTCCAACATACACCAGGACACCACTGTCAGCCATCTTGACAGCACTGTTACACCACCTCACAGGGAAGCTGAGTCACAGGAAGGAAGGTCGGGTATGCTGGGAGGGTGGGTGTAGCCAAAAGCTTGATGGGAGTTGAAGTCACAGATACCAGACCCCCTCCCACATGGTCCCTCAAGCCCACCCTGAACCATGTTCACCTCACAGGGAGTGGAAAAGTACTGACAATATGGCTGACACTGGGCCCTGCTCTGGGGAGCACTAGGGCCTGGTGGGGGTTGTGCTCCAACATACACCAGGACACCACTGTCAGCCATCTTGACAGCACTGTTACACCACCTCACAGGGAAGCTGAGTCACAGGAAGGAAGGTCGGGTATGCTGGGAGGGTGGGTGTAGCCAAAAGCTTGATGGGAGTTGTAGTCACAGACACCAGACCCCCTCCCACATGGTCCATCAAGCCCACCCTGAACCATGTTCACCTCACAGGGAGTGGAAAAGTACTGACAATATGGCTGACACTGGGCCCTGCTATGGGGAGCACAAGGGCCTGGTGGGGGTTGTGCTCCAACAAACACCAGGACACCACTGTCAGCCATCTTGCCAGCACTGTTACACCACCTCACAGGGAAGCTGAGTCACAGGAAGGAAGGCCGGGTATGCTGGGAAGGCGGGTTTAGCCAAAAGCATGATGGGCTTTGCAGGCATAGCCAAAAGTCCCCCTCCCACATAGCCCATCAAGCCCACCCTGAACCATGCCCACCTCACATGGAGAGGAAAAGTACTGACAAGATGGCTGACACTGGGCCCTGCTGTGGGGAGCACAAGGCCCTTCTGGGACCTGTGCTCCAACAAACAACAGGACACCACTGCCTGACATCCAGAACTGTAACTTGGACTCCCTGCAATGGAAGCATCCTACAGGGGGGATTAGCTGGCCTCTGTGGGAGAAGGTGGGCCTGCAAGTACACCAAATACCAGCAATCCCGCTAATACACACACCTTCACAGCAGGAACAAATACACCCCTTGGGACCACTCACACAAAAAGTAAATGCCCTGGCAAGATGCCTGACACATGGGCCAGATGTATGAATTGGCTGCAAGTCCCACCTATGCACTTGCCCCCTCAAACCCCTTCACACTGACAGCCATCGCAACTGTATATATCCTCTCACTGTCTGGGCCTGCAGTGTGGCAGGGGTGCCCCCTGGCCTGGCTGTGAAGGTGTGTGCCCTCTATGACAATTGGGGAGGTGCAGACATAGCACATACCAAAACCCACACCCCAAACCACATACACAACATTCGCAGGTGACACATGACAGTGAATGGAATGGCCACAGCAACATAGCTGACACCATAGCTTGGTGTCATTTACACAAGGCACTGTGGTGATCTGCATTCCACTCCTACATCGTGCAGCGTTGATTGCATCCCTCACACAACACTCCCCTCACTGTCATTGACACTTGCAACACAAGGAGTAACCTGACCTGGGTAGTAATAGGCATACAACTCACAGCAGCATAAGTCAAACACATAAACCCCTGGCCCTCACTCTCATGAGCATGGGAAAGTCTGCGATCTGCCGTGGTTAATACCCCTTACCATGGAGGACATTGACCACATAAATGACATCATCACGCACAGAACTCTGCCCCAACATCATTAGCTACGGATAACACCATCCAATGTGTGAAATGATATGTGAACTAGGGACACACACAACAAAATAGTATCTCCACAGTGAATGCAGCCATACCGTACTGTGACCATGTTGTTCAGACACAACAATGTTACTCACAAATACAAGCACAAATGCCAGCACACATCGTCCAAATGTGCTACACATCGCAAGTGGAAGTGCATGTATGTCATTGTTAAAGTACAAATGTTGAGAGGAGGGACACACCTGTGTCAGGCACATGAGGGCACATGAGTAGCAATGCCCATGTACAGTCAAACAATCATGAAATGAGATGTCCATGCACACAGCTCTACGTGCCCATCAAAATGCTCAAGCATCAAATGACATTGTGCTAAACCAAAATAGACACCTGTCTCTGACAATGTAGGACAATGCAATGTACATACACTCATCATGATGTGCAGTGGCAACTGTAATGTGTGTGAACCGTTGATGTGTGCAGAAACATTACATACATTGTGTGTCTCTTCCACCCACAGGGGATGCTGGGGACACAGCAAGAACAGAAGAGGAATCCCAGTCCCAGACTCTGGATGACCCTGAGCTCCCCGGTGTGGATGCCCCTAAGTCCTCTTCGGACGAGGATGAACGACCTGGCACCTCCGGTGTGGCTCCGCTTCCAGCCCCAGCAGCTGCAACATCAGCACACCCTGCCACCACTCCTGGACCATCTGCAAACACTTCAATCACCCCTGTCAACACAGACAGACCAAGGAAACAGGACAACGACGGCACAGGTACACAGGGCACCCAGGAGCTGACGGACAACAACACCAGTGCCAACACAGACAGGGGCCCAGTGTCGCCTTTGCCTGCCAGGGCAGGTGCTGCCCGTGTGGGTAGGGGTGGTGTGAGGGTGGTCAGGGCGAGGCCACGGCCTGCAGATGGGGCTGGACTGCAGGAAGATCAGCAGTTGGGACGCATCATAGATGCGTACCAGGAAAGCACCGGAGGATTCGGCCAGGTTGTGGGGATCCTCAGGGACATGCAACAACAGCAGGCTGCACATCATGCCAGAATGTACTCCCACATGTCCCGGGTGGAACAACACATGACCCAGATGGAGTCCAAAATGGACAAAATAGATGACCTTACGGCGGTGCATAGGGACATACTGACATGCCTCCGCCAGATAGCGAACAACATGACCACACCTCCCTGTGTGCCCACTACATCAGTTGCCACTACATCAGCAACTGCCACAGGGAGGGAGGTGGACTCTGGCGGAGAGTCCTCTGCACCGCAGCAGCCTCCACATGAGGGTCCCCCTGAGAAGAAGAAGAGGGGTCGTCCGAAGAAGGACAAGTAAGAGGCAGATGGCCATTCATACCCACCAGGATGTGACTACCTGTTCTAGACATCATCCAATGTGTGCAAAGCGTTCACCTTGTTGACTGTTGCTAAACTCCCACACATGTAAAGGAGGGTCTAAGTTGGACCAATGTTCCAAAGGACTGTGGACTTTACTCTAGAAATTTCATCAATCAACACTACCAACTGCACTGTGAGCTTTGGATTCCTATTGCACTGTACAGCACTTTCACTTACGTATAACTTTCAAACACATGCATGTAAATAAATTCACTACAACACAATACATGCCTCTGTTGTGACTGAAACTTGGTTTGTGTCATTGAGAGGATGACCTGTGAAAAGATGTCTGTGCATGGAAACTACTACAGCTATGTAAACACAGTCATGTGAGTCATGGTGATGTGACACATATGAGGTAGACACCCCACTACGTCAACACAACACATACTTACCATGCCCATCTAACTCATCGTCCTAACTTATGTGAACAGAGAATGCAGTGGGATGCATATACACAACACCCATCCTGAGTCTGTGGCAAGCTGCCCACAGGTACAGCATGCAAATGAATGTTGGATGTGTGGACACAGACAAAGCACATTCAAAAGTGATGCACAGGTTTATTACACCAGCAAAAGTCATAAGTCCTCAACAGATGGGAGGTAACCTCACGTGACAGTGAGCACGAAGTCAGCTACTGGTAAACCATATAAATCCATGGGTGTGTGGCACATCATGGTTAGGACAACGGCAGCCTGCAGTCTGCAACATGAATCTGTGATTTGGGGTGTCACACGTGACCAAACAACAGCCATAGGACACTGTGGAGCACAGACATACAACAGCATTAGAATCACTGAATGACAGCATACATCTCCAATACACATGCCAGACACTAAGCTCAAGATACCTGGACACAACGCAGTTACAATCCCAGCACTGTTTGGTAGTACATACTCAATAGTAGGACACATCACTGCAAGCAGCCTGTCAATGAACACACAGACACACTTAAGCAGCAACATTGCAACACCTAAACATATCAGCCAATTGCAAAACATAGACAACATATCACTGTATACTCACTATCATGTGAAGAAGTTGTTGATGAGCTGTGTTCGTACATCCCCCTCACCCTCATCATCACTGGCAACATGTCCCAGAGCAGGATCCTCCACGGCAGGCGGGTGTTGGTCATCATCATCCAGGATGAGAGGCAACTCCTTCCTCACTGCCAGGTTGTGTAGCATGCAGCACACAATAACGATTTTGCACACCTTGTCAGGGCCATATTGGAGGGTACCTCCTGTCTTGTCCAGGCAGCAGAATCTGGTTTTCAGTAGGCCAAATGTCCGCTCTATCACTCTCCTGGTCCGCCCATGTGCCTCATTATAACGGATCTCCGCAGGTGTAACAGGGTTCCTGAGGGGGGTCAGCGACCACGGCATGTTTGGGTATCCAGAGTCACCTACATACAAACAAACAAACATTCAATGAGTTGGAGAAGTGGGTGAATCTCTAAAGTTGCCAAAACACACAAGGGAAACCGATATTACACACCAACAAGCCAGGCACGCTGGTTCTGCAGCTGTGTTATCATGTTTGGTATCTGACTCATCCGCATGATGTAAGCGTCGTGTGCAGAACCAGGGAAACGTGCACACACATGTGAGATGGTCATGTCCGGCAGACATACCACCAGGGCATTAATAGAGTGGAAATGTTTTCTGTTCTGGTATGTCTGCTCATGTGCCTGTGGTACCACAGCAACATGTGTGGCATCTATGGAACCTATGACATGTGGCATTCTTCCCAAGGCATAAAAGTCACTCTTAATCACAGTGAATTGTCCTGGGGTTGGGAATTGGATGTACCGGTTCAGGAATAACAACATTGCCTCCAGTACATCGCGAAGCACACGACTGAACATGGTCTGTGACATCCCACCAGCACTAGCCACAGTGTACTGGAAGGTACCGGTGGCAAAGAAGTGTAGGGCTGCCATCACCTTCACCTTGGGGGTCAGCGCTGACGGATATGTCCGGCCAGGTTGCAAATGTGGTGCCAACTGCTCCGCCAAATCCTCAATTAGTGGCCTGGTGAGGCGGTACCGCCAGACATGGTTGCAAGGTCTGGGAACGGTCTATGGACAGCTGGTCTCCTGCAGTACATAGGTGAGCAAAGAAAGTTTGTCAGTGACCCTACATATGTGGCAATGACCATGCACAATATCACATGCAACTTCAGAACAAGACACAATAACGTGTTGTGTGTGCTGTTGGGCATGGACAACAATGTCAGCTATGTGCCCCTCACATAACATCTCAGCTCTACATGTTTACACAACAAGTGCTAAGCTGTGAACAATCAATGTGGTCTCTCCCAGTACATCATCACACGTCACGTACCCAAAACACACCTCAGCGACTAGGACGGACAGATGTGTTCCCCACATGACAGGTGTTTGTCTGTCACACACACAACTATCTTGTATTGGCAAAAGGGTACTGACATTATGTAGCATCTGATGTACATGTAACAACACACCCACAAAACACACATGATGTGCTACTAGATTGTTGCACAGGCAAAAAATGGATGCCTGTGACAAACAGGCACAACAGCGACTCACATGTCAAAATCACATGGATGGTGATGACGATTGCCAACTACCACAAATAATCAGAGACATGTGTGTAGCACAATACGCACATACTCTGCATCAACACCACAATGTTAGCTGTGGGACACCCAGTGACACACAGTCCTTTTCACCTATGAGTCAGGGTGTATGTAACATGTCAGCACACAATGGGCACCTAGAACTGTGTACATGCCTCGGGGTGTGATCTGCACAGTTGTAAATGACAGTGGTGATGTGCATTACACACAATGGTGTCTGTCCCCATCACACCTTGCAAAGCCTGGGAGTGTGTGCCACTAAGTGCAACATACAATATCCCATGTGGACCCACATACTCACACAGGTAATACATCCTGAGATGTCACATCATACACTGTGTGACAGGCTGTTTATATGTTGTAGAGCAACTGAGTCCATGGTAAGGTATTGTGTGTGTAGCATCACTTAGCAATTGCCTGCAATGGTGACCGATGTGTGTGAGTTTTCTAAAGACGTGTCGTCCACCTAGGGACTGATCCGTGTGCACGCCTATGCTATTGACTGCAATGGTGTCCGATGCATGTGTGTGTTCTAAAGACGCGTCGTCCACCTAGGGAACGATCCGTGCGCACGCCTATGCTATTGACTGCAATGGTGTCCGATGCGTGTGTGTGTTCTAAAGACGTGTCGTCCACCTAGAGACCGATCCGTGCGCACGCCTATGCTATTGACTGCAATGGTGTCCGATGCGTGTGTGTGTTCTAAAGACGCCGCGTCCACCTAGGAACCGATCCATGCGCACGCTTTGGAGATTTACTGCAATGGTGACCGATGCGTGTGAGTTTTCAGAACACGCGTCGTACACTGACTGAGCGAGACGTGCGCACGCATAGGCTATTGACTATCATGGAGACAGATGCGGGTGAATTTTTAAAAGACGTGTTGCACACTCACGGCCCGAGCTGTGCGCACGCATTGGCTATTGGATGTAATGGAGACGGACGCGGATTTGATCGTTGTACGAATAGTGTCCAAATAAAATTCAGTTGGCTCCCTACAACAATGTATCAACAGCAATCGGGTGATGTAGTTGAATTTTTGAACGATGCAGGAGGCGTGTACGAAGCGTACAATGCAATTGATTGGCCATTTTCATAACATGCAAACGTGTCGGACCTATCACATAGGTCGCCTTGGACAGATTCAGCTCTGCAGCACAGATATAAGACTGTCTGTTCCCCAGAGACTTCACTTGCCTGCACCAACTGCTACAGCATTACATCTCCGCTACCACTCCTGCTGTCTCTGCATCCTCTGGCTTCAAGAATGGCACGTACTGTGGAGAGAGCCCCAGCCTTCACTGAGGAGGAGAACCAGGCCCTGCTGGACAGCCTCCTTCCACAGTACAGCAAGCTGTATGGGAAACCAGGGGAGCAGGTGAGTGCGCAGTCCACTGTGTTCCTAATTGTGCATGGAGTCTGACTAGCACTGCTAGAATTGTGTTCAGCAATGCCAAGCATGCTCACTGAGTATTTGTAACTCTCAAACTTTGTGGATACAATTACTGTACAGGTGCAGTGATGCCAATGTGTACATTTTATTTCTTGTCTGACTGTTCATGCTCAGTTTTCAGTTTGTTGATGCAGGCTTGCACACAGGACAAATGCCCATGACCATAGTTGCTCTACCTGTATACATCATATTCCCTTGTGATGACAACATGTATGGTCAAATGTGTGATGTACAAACATGTTGCATGTGTAGTAATGGTGTCTTACATTGTCACCCTTACAGGTTGATGCCCATCACAAACAGGAAATCTGGAAGACCATCGTACGGCAGTTCGATCAGTGGGGGTCTACAAGCGCCGCACCCGCAACTGTCAGATGAGGTGGCAGGACCTTCGTGGCTGGACCAGGAGGATCGCCAGGGTCCAGCTGAAGCTGTCACCTCCACGCCGACGGGGCAGAGGACGGACACTGACCCCCCTCATGCTGAGGATTTTGACAGTGGTCTTCCCTGACCTGGATGGGCAGTTGAAGGCCAGACAGCAGCAAGGAGGGGGTAAGTTCATTCCTCTTTGGTGAACTATGGCTAACATGTTATTTGCACTCCCTCAGCCGCCTAACACTCCCACAGTTTGTGTGTCTACTGAGACAACACTAATGTGGACACATTTGGTGAATCCCCATTCTCATCTGCTGACCAGGTGTGGGCCTTTTGGCCTCTGAGTAGTGTCACTAGTGCTGTGTGTCCTTACTGTTGTCCAAGGATAATGTTGGGGCCAACATCTGCTACAGGTGCCTCGTTCTGTGCTTCATGAGTGTGGCAATTGCTTGACATGTGTCTGCAAATAGACAGATGTCTGACATGTACTCTGTGTGTGCAATACAAAGGTGTTGTAATTGCTGATCTGGGGCACCATAAGTGTCGGAGGTATTTAGCAGACACACATGCATCATGTGATACAAGTGTTGGTGCCTCTGGTGAATGAATGTCATGGTTGTGATATATGCATAGCCTCCTGCCTACTGTTTCTGGTCATCACCTGGTGCACATGGACCAGGACAGGTATGTCAACTCCGCACAGATGAGACACTCGGACCTCCCAATCCTTGCTGTCAGCCAACAATGTGAGCATTCTGACATGTGCAATGGGGTGTCTGCCTCTGTGTCATTGTGGACTGGTATAGCTTCTTTTGCTTCAAGAGTGTTACAATGTTCGTAATGGCTTGCCTTATGATATGTGGCTGTTGTATCAGCGCATGGGGCAAAACATAGGTGTGTAATTACTTGAGTGTGCCTAATGGTGGATTAAAAATTAAAGTGCAAGCTGCTTCACTTTGTTCCCGACAGGCTGTGATGTGTCCATGTTTACTGATTTGTGTTAGCACAAACTCAAATGTCTAATTTGGATACCGTGTGATCATCTGATTCTTGGTGATGTGGGTAGCAGGGGCTGTACATGTGTACTTGAGAGCTACAGAGTTTGCGTTGCCCGCTAATACATTGGTGTGACACACTGCACACATTTGGTTTCTGTATGCACTGCCCCGGTGACAGGAGACAGTACAGACTCATTGGCCAGACAGGCCTGTGGCATGGTGTGCCACATGCAAATCAGGATACTGCAGTATTGTCAGTTGTCCTGCATGCACTCCGTTGTAGCATTGACTATCATGACATGAGGCCATCATGGCGTCTGAGAATGGAATCATATCCATCATGTTAACAGTGACTTTGGCCATCCCATTTCCGGACACATGTACAGAGTCACTGGAGAGAGATGTGATATGTGTGTAGTGACACATTACACTCACAATCCTTGCAGATCTGACACCTGGCCCTTTGTGGGGCATGTTTGCACATATACTTAGTGACATCATACATGCACCAGACGGATGTGTCCATCCCCAGGATGGGTACTTGGGGCATGGTTGACTGGCAGGATGACAAGTGGCTGGTTCACATATGTGTCAGTCATTTTTGCTATGCTTATCAGATGATGCCAGGACCTGCTCTGTGATGTGCTGCAATTACAGTCATGTGTCAGCTCAATACAGGTGACGAATGTGAATCTGTTTTTCTTCATTGTTTGCAGCAGCATCTACGACTACAGGAGGAGACAGCTCCACGGACCAAGAGGAGCGGCAGAGCCAGACTGTGTCTTCCGCGGAGGAGCTGGAGGGACCCAGTGGCACGGAGGGTGAGGGGAGCCACACTGAGGAACACTCAGCTACAACCACCTCAGCTGAGGATGCATCCAGTTCCAGTGATGACTCACTTGTGGAGGCGGGTGTCAGCAGACCCAAAACAACAGCTAGCACGTCTGTCCCCGCCACCACCACCATCTCCACCCTCCCAGCTGCTCCCATCCCTGATGTCCGTGGAGGCTCCCGTGTTAGGGAGCATGTGTCCTTCAGTCCAGGCACCGCACCCCCTGCCTCCGTCTCCCCTGCTGTGGAGTCTGTGGACCTGCTTAAGCAGATCCATGTAGGGCAGACATCGATGCTGAGTGTCCTCCATGCTCACACCGGTCTGTTGACACAATTGGTGTCCTTCATGGAGGGCATCTCAGCAAACATGTCTGCCCGACAGCGGACCAATCAGTCCATGGCCTCCTCGCTGACGGCAGCAGTGTCCCTCCTCCAACAGTCCCTCACCCGTCCTACCTCAGCCACATCCACAATGCCCACTACCCTACCTACCCAACGCACACTCACACAGGCACAGGCAAGCACATCATCAGACCCAAGCAGCACACAGCAACGCAAGACAAAGTCTAGACGCGCAAGCATGCACACTCCGGGGACTGACAGCACACACACAGGGGATAGGGCACAGACACACAGACAGGCATCCACAACCACTCCGCAGTCCTCAGATACCTCTCCCTCCAAAACCCCTTCCCTTGCCTCACCTGCAACACCCACTTCCCAGCAACTCTTCCTCTGTGACCTTGGCCTCTTCCCCAGTGCTCCATCTGATCCCACTCACAAGGGGAAGAGCCGGTCACCACGCACAGAGGGGAGTTCCCCTGCCACACGGACACCCTCCCCCAGGCGCAGGGACACTGAGGCCCCCATCCGCAAATCCCCCAGGAACAGGAGGAGCAAGACCCCTCCCCATTCACGCACCACCACCACACAGTCTCCGTCCTCCAGCCCCAAGCCCACCACTCCTACAGTTCCCCCGCCACACCCTGCCCCAGGTTCCCCCACACACAGATACACCATCCCCAAAATGATTAGGCCCTCCCCCTCTACCACATGCACTTCACCCCACCCTTCACACCCTCAGCCTGTTCCTGCGACTACTGTGGAGTCCGTGTCCCCCCATCTGTCCTGCCCACTTCACCTTTGCCCCAAGACACTACCTTTGACATTGGCACTGCAGTGGAGACCCCCTCCACCCCGTCTGACTTGGGCACTGCTGTGGTGACAGTGCCCACTGTATCAGACACCTCCACTGCAGTTGCCACTGACACTCCTGCACCCACCACCCCTCACCTGCCCCATACTGCTATCCCCTGATCCTGTCCCTGCGGTGCTTGGCCTGACCCTATGTATGCCCCTCCAAGGGGAGATGTCCCCTGGCTGTAGCAGTGCAGGCAAGCAATGTGGGGCACTCATTTCTGTTGCACACCTAATGGACAAAATTAATGGACTGGCCATGGGCCTTTATGTTCTCCTTGGTTTCACCACATCACTAATTTAAAGCTGAATAAAGCAATTTTAAAAAAAAATGTTGTTTTGCATATGATGTACATGATGTTGTTAATGTGTATCCTGAGTTGCAGTTGTAATACTTGTAATGTAGCTATTGATTGTTTTTCGAATGTGATGGACTCCATGTGGTCCCTGGTATCTGAGTCCTATTACAGTATGTATCCATGTTATCCTTTGCTGCAATTAGAGTGTGTCATGATCCATACAATTGGGCACAGGGAGCCTCACAATTCCTTTGCTGTGTCACATCTGTGGCTTGCACTGTTGCACTTATGTTGTGCTTACACTTGTGCACAAAGTCATTTCTTAGAACAGTGGGCACTTCTACACTGGACATGCAGGTTTTAGCAAAAATGGTGACCAAGTCATCTGTGGCGTCAGTGCAACTTGCCATACATGTTAATTGAGTATGTGCAGATGACTTAAATACCCTCCTGTACACAGTCTGATGTGACCTGAGCTTTCAGTGTGCTGTAATTGTTGGCTCACTAACCACAATTTATGCAGACATGACAGGGCCCTGCACAGACTACTTTTTGCACACCTGACCTTCCACAGGAGTGGAGTCACCTCATGGCAGTGTGTCATTCCGTGAAATTGCCTGAACCCATGGGGTATGTTCTGTGAGCATGTCTCTGTGTGTTCCCTTCTATTTTTCTACACAGCCTGTATTCCCTACAGATGTCCCTGTCTGTGATGCTTGATGAGTTGGCCTGTGTTCATCCAAGATTTTTGCCCTTTGTTTTCTGGGATGTAGGTGCATGGGAAACTACTGGCCATTAGCGTGTCATCCCGCAGTGTGTTTGTTGTTAGGGCCTGGGATGTGGGCAAACGCAAGTGTGACATATTTAGGATTTGCCAAGGCAGTTTAGTGTTTCCAACATCAAATTGATTTCCCTATGTGGTATCTTTCTGTGACTGGGTCACTTGAATGAGTGTGTGACTGCTCCCACTGCTCAGATCCAAAGCTGCACGGTTTGAAGGTTTCAACATGTGTTCTTTGTGGGTCTCCTTGTGTTCCTCATTGTTCTGGGACTGTGGCAGGGATCCCAATTATTCAGATACATTTCACGGCAGGCACATGTCCCGCATACTATGCAGTGTGGCAGACATTCACAAGGGTTTTTAACTGGCCATGTGTGACGAGTTGGTGCACCTTGGATCCCCCCTGCCACCCCTGGTATTGTCATGGTGCATGTGCAATGTCCCCAGTCCATGTGGGATTTGCAGATGCACATTGGTGCCGTTCACGGTGTGTGGTGTTGGGAGTGTCCTTATGTGAGTTGTGTTCTGGCTATGCCCCTACCTACATTTTGCCCTTGGATTACAGGCCATGGCCAGTGATTTGTGTTTGTGTAAGTGTGAATGTAGTTGGTGTGTCAAGACACATGACCCAGTGTGCACAGGTGACTGGGGTCCACAGTAGGGGCAACATCCCAATTTGTCTTCACAGAGGGGTTATCATGCAGTCTACTGTCACCTCAATGTAGGGTCCTTGAGGGTACAGATGGAGTGGGTCTGTCTCTTGCTGTGTTGGTTGCTGTTCCACCCAGCTTGTCACCTGAGTCTGTTGGGATCCCACTCATCTAACAATGCCTTCTTGCCCACAGAGGGGTAGCCAATTCATGATTTACTTTTGTATGGCACTGTGTACACATATGTGTAATTTGAGCGCAGCACACCATCATGTGTTGCATACCAGCCTGGGTACACTGACACACACACATACATGTTGTGTTTGAGATGCAGTGTGAGTCAACCTGTTTGTGTTTGTGCATCTGCACCAATGCATTGGTATGGCTTTTGTGTGCCATAGGCTGGATCTTGTTTTGAGGTTCTCCACTGCTATCCCTGTGTCTCCTACATCATCAGTCAGCACATTCATCATGGTTGGTATGTCCCATTGGTGCCATGGTATGTGACTGTGTCACCTCACATCTACAGTCTCCACAGGATACCTTAGTTTGTGTGTCTGTCCCTGCAGATATATGTGTATGCATTCTGATGCTCACTTCTTACATAGTCTGATTGCCCACAGGAGCATTGTCAACCCCCATGGGCAATGGTTGTCTGCACATGGCTGAGTGTATATTTGTAAGACACAACAATCTTTCCGTCAACAGATCTATGTGTGTTTGGCACACAACCACTACTTTGCCACTACAATGCTTGTTGTGTACGGGCCGGGTATGATACCTGGTGTATTGAAGTGGCAGCAGAATTTGTGACCACACTCACCTTTTGGACACTGTAGTGATGGTGTGTTTAGACCCCATTACCATACTGTTCCTGATGTGCTTGATTATTGAACACCATAATCACCTTTTGGTCACTGTAGTGAGGGGGTGGTTAGACCCCATTGCCACAATGTTCCTGATATGCAGGAGTTTTTAACACCATACTCACCTTTTGGTCACTGTAGTGAGGGGGTGTTTAGACCCCATTACCACAATGTTCCTGATATGCTGGAATTTTGAACACCATACTCACCTTTTGTGCACTGTGGTGAGTGGGGGTTTAGACCCCATTACCGATATGTTCCTGATCTGCTTGATTTTAGAGCCCCAAATTCACAATTTGTTCACTGTAGTGAAGGGGGGGTACACCCCATAAGCACCTTATTCATATGAAGCTTGCGTTTTTAACCCCTTAATCACCTTTGGTTCACTGTGGTGAGTGGGGGTTAGACCCCATTACCAATATGTTCCTGATATGCTTGATTTTTAGCCCCAAATTCACAATTTGGTCACTGTAGTGAGGGGGGGTTTAGACCCCATTACAACACTGTTACGGTAACAACTGTGTGTTTTACCCTCACATTCACCTTTTGGTCACAACGGTGATGGGAGGACATTATGTGTTCCCTTTCAGTGTCACAGTTGCAGGCAGTTGATACACAATATACAATCTTGACATGATGGTAGGGGTGGTGTGTTTGTCCTGCAACACCTATGAGTGAGGAGTACTGGTAGTGATGGGCTTCCCCCCCTATGAGTAGGGAGTACTGGTAGTGATGAGCATCCCCCCCTATAAGTAGGGGCTGCTGGTAGTGGTAGGTATCCACCCCCTATGAGTAGGGACTGCTGGTAGTGGTAGGTATCCACCCCCTATGAGTAGGGACTGCTGGTAGTGGTAGGTATCCACCCCCTATGAGTAGGGAGTACTGGTAGTGATGGGCATCCCCCCTATGAGTTGGGACTGCTGGTAGTGGTAGGTATCCACCCCCTATGAGTAGGGACTGCTGGTAGTGGTAGGTATCCACCCCCTATGAGTAGGCACTGCTGGTAGTTGTAGGTATCCACCCCTATGAGTAGGGACTGCTGGTAGTGGTAGGTATCCACCCCCTATGAGTAGGGACTGCTGGTAGTTGTAGGTATCCACCCCCTATGAGTAGGGACTGCTGGTAGTGTAGGTATCCACCCCCTATGAGTAGGGACTGCTGGTAGTGGTAGGTATCCACCCCCTATGAGTAGGGACTGCTGGTAGTTGTAGGTATCCACCCCTATGAGTAGGGAGTACTGGTAGTGATGGGCATCCCCCTCCCTATGAGTAGGGACTGCTGGTAGTGGTATGTATCCACCCCCTATGAGTAGGGACTGCTGGTAGTGGTAGGTATCCACCCCCTATGAGTAGGGAGTACTGGTAGTGATGGGCATCCCCCCTATGATTAGGGACTGCTGGTAGTGGTAGGTATCCACCCCTATGAGTAGGGACTGCTGGTAGTGGTAGGTATCCACCCCCTATGAGTAGGGAGTACTGGTAGTGATGGGCATCCCCCCTATGAGTTGGGACTGCTGGTAGTGGTAGGTATCCACCCCCTATGAGTAGGGACTGCTGGTAGTTGTAGGTATCCACCCCCTATGAGTAGGGACTGCTGGTAGTGGTAGGTATCCACCCCCTATGAGTAGGGACTGCTGGTAGTAGTAGGTATCCACCCCCTATGAGTAGGGAGTACTGGTAGTGGTAGGTATCCACCCCCTATGAGTAGGGACTGCTGGTAGTGGTAGGTATCCACCCCCTATGAGTAGGGACTGCTGGTAGTGGTAGGTATCCACCCCTATGAGTAGGGAGTACTGGTAGTGATGGGCATCCCCCTATGAGTTGGGACTGCTGGTAGTGGTAGGTATCCACCCCCTATGAGTAGGGACTGCTGGTAGTGGTAGGTATCCACCCCCTATGAGTAGGCACTGCTGGTAGTTGTAGGTATCCACCCCTATGAGTAGGGACTGCTGGTAGTGGTAGGTATCCACCCCCTATGAGTAGGGACTGCTGGTAGTTGTAGGTATCCACCCCCTATGAGTAGGGACTGCTGGTAGTGTAGGTATCCACCCCCTATGAGTAGGGACTGCTGGTAGTGGTAGGTATCCACCCCCTATGAGTAGGGACTGCTGGTAGTTGTAGGTATCCACCCCCTATGAGTAGGGAGTACTGGTAGTGATGGGCATCCCCCCTCCCTATGAGTAGGGACTGCTGGTAGTGGTATGTATCCACCCCCTATGAGTAGGGACTGCTGGTAGTGGTAGGTATCCACCCCCCTATGAGTAGGGAGTACTGGTAGTGATGGGCATCCCCCCTATGATTAGGGACTGCTGGTAGTGGTAGGTATCCACCCATATGAGTAGGGACTGCTGGTAGTGGTAGGTATCCACCCCCTATGAGTAGGGAGTACTGGTAGTGATGGGCATCCCCCCTATGAGTTGGGACTGCTGGTAGTGGTAGGTATCCACCCCCTATGAGTAGGGACTGCTGGTAGTTGTAGGTATCCACCCCCTATGAGTAGGGACTGCTGGTAGTGGTAGGTATCCACCCCCTATGAGTAGGGACTGCTGGTAGTTGTAGGTATCCACCCCCTATGAGTAGGGAGTACTGGTAGTGAGGGCATCCCCCCTCCCTATGAGTAGGGACTGCTGGTAGTGGTATGTATCCACCCCCTATGAGTAGGGACTGCTGGTAGTGGTAGGTATCCACCCCCTATGAGTGGGGACTGCTGGTAGTGGTAGGTATCCACCCCCTATGAGTAGGCACTGCTGGTAGTTGTAGGTATCCACCCCCTATGAGTAGGGACTGCTGGTACTGGTAGGTATCCACCCCCTATGAGTAGGGACTGCTGGTAGTTGTAGGTATCCACCCCCTATGAGTAGGGACTGCTGGTAGTGTAGGTATCCACCCCTATGAGTAGGGACTGCTGGTAGTGGTAGGTATCCACCCCCTATGAGTAGGGACTGCTGGTAGTTGTAGGTATCCACCCCCTATGAGTAGGGAGTACTGGTAGTGATGGGCATCCCCCCTCCCTATGAGTAGGGACTGCTGGTAGTGGTATGTATCCACCCCCTATGAGTAGGGACTGCTGGTAGTGGTAGGTATCCACCCCCCTATGAGTAGGGAGTACTGGTAGTGATGGGCATCCCCCCTATGATTAGGGACTGCTGGTAGTGGTAGGTATCCACCCCTATGAGTAGGGACTGCTGGTAGTAATAGGTATCCACCCCCTATGAGTAGGGAGTACTGGTAGTGATGGGCATCCCCCCTATGAGTTGGGACTGCTGGTAGTGGTAGGTATCCACCCCCTATGAGTAGGGACTGCTGGTAGTTGTAGGTATCCACCCCCTATGAGTAGGGACTGCTGGTAGTGGTAGGTATCCACCCCCTATGAGTAGGGACTGCTGGTAGTTGTAGGTATCCACCCCCTATGAGTAGGGAGTACTGGTAGTGGTAGGTATCCACCCCCTATGAGTAGGGACTGCTGGTAGTGGTAGGTATCCACCCCCTATGAGTAGGGACTGCTGGTAGTGGTAGGTATCCACCCCCTATGAGTAGGGAGTACTGGTAGTGATGGGCATCCCCCTATGAGTTGGGACTGCTGGTAGTGGTAGGTATCCACCCCCTATGAGTAGGGACTGCTGGTAGTGGTAGGTATCCACCCCCTATGAGTAGGCACTGCTGGTAGTTGTAGGTATCCACCCCTATGAGTAGGGACTGCTGGTAGTGGTAGGTATCCACCCCCTATGAGTAGGGACTGCTGGTAGTTGTAGGTATCCACCCCCTATGAGTAGGGACTGCTGGTAGTGTAGGTATCCACCCCCTATGAGTAGGGACTGCTGGTAGTGGTAGGTATCCACCCCCTATGAGTAGGGACTGCTGGTAGTTGTAGGTATCCACCCCTATGAGTAGGGAGTACTGGTAGTGATGGGCATCCCCCTCCCTATGAGTAGGGACTGCTGGTAGTGGTATGTATCCACCCCCTATGAGTAGGGACTGCTGGTAGTGGTAGGTATCCACCCCCTATGAGTAGGGAGTACTGGTAGTGATGGGCATCCCCCTATGATTAGGGACTGCTGGTAGTGGTAGGTATCCACCCCTATGAGTAGGGACTGCTGGTAGTGGTAGGTATCCACCCCTATGAGTAGGGAGTACTGGTAGTGATGGGCATCCCCCTATGAGTTGGGACTGCTGGTAGTGGTAGGTATCCACCCCCTATGAGTAGGGACTGCTGATAGTTGTAGGTATCCACCCCCTATGAGTAGGGACTGCTGGTAGTGGTAGGTATCCACCCCCTATGAGTAGGGACTGCTGGTAGTTGTAGGTATCCACCCCTATGAGTAGGGAGTACTGGTAGTGAGGGCATCCCCCTCCCTATGAGTAGGGACTGCTGGTAGTGGTATGTATCCACCCCCTATGAGTAGGGACTGCTGGTAGTGGTAGGTATCCACCCCCTATGAGTGGGGACTGCTGGTAGTGGTAGGTATCCACCCCCTATGAGTAGGCACTGCTGGTAGTTGTAGGTATCCACCCCCTATGAGTAGGGACTGCTGGTACTGGTAGGTATCCACCCCCTATGAGTAGGGACTGCTGGTAGTTGTAGGTATCCACCCCCTATGAGTAGGGACTGCTGGTAGTGGTAGGTATCCACCCCCTATGAGTAGGGACTGCTGGTAGTGATGGGCATCCCCCCCTATGAGTAGGGACTGCTGGTAGTGGTAGGTATCCACCCCCTATGAGTAGGGACTGTTGGTAGTGGTAGGTATCCACCCCCTATGTGTAGGGACTGCTGGTAGTGATAGACATCCAACCCCTATGGGTTGGGCAATGCTGGTGGAGAGGGATATCCACCCCCTATGTGTATGTTGCATTTTGCTGGTTCGTGACGTTTGTTTGTGTGGTGGGTGTCTGACTTACCTTCTGCGACGTACGCGTCGGTTCCTGTTGTTGATCCGGTCATAGATGTACAGTACAGGGATGACCTGCGCGATCAGATTCATGGTTGGTTCGTCTCGTAGGCGTGGATCGTTGGTTCGTCTCGTCGGCTTTGTGAGTTGGTCCGTCTCGTAGCCGTGGATCGTGTTGTGGCGCGGATCGGCCCTGAAATACTGTTCTTCCGGATGCCGAGACGTGCTGGAGGTGGCAACGCATTCGGCGTGTAGGAAGTACGCATCGTACTTGCCCTCCCGGAAACTACTGTTGTTTTGACTCCGTGCGACTCGTTTCAGCCTTTACGGATCCGGCTCGTACGGGAACTGTGGCTGGAATAGGAGAGTACGGCTCGTTCGGGTTTTAAACACATTTGCGCATCGTACTTCCTCGCCCGGATGGACCGGCTGCCGGAACGTGTCGTTCGGACGGTAAGCCTACGAGCGGCTCTTTGGGGGCATACCGAGCGAGATCGGAATTGACCCCTTAGTATTTTGTTTCTGTTTCCAGTACCCTCTGGGCCCCCACTCTGCCTATTCCTTACATTTGTATTTTACATTTACTGCGGTAGTGTGAGAATGCATTTCATGAAAAGGAATAAAAAGTAGGTTGCCAAAAGAAAAATGCCAGCCATGTGTTGTTTAAAGAGCCTGCAAAGACCTCGTCTTGACACTAAATAGGGTTATAAATAAAAAAGTATGTATTCATTTGTAATGTGACTTTCTGGCTTTGTTCCCTTTAATTATCAGTCATGGATCCTTCAGGCAGCCCTAGAACACAATTAAAAGTGCTTTCTATTTATATTTGCTGTTCGAAGTATACTCAGATAAGTGCTGAAAATACAGCTTTAGGTGACTATTTTTGTACGATCTGGGACATCAAAATAATGACCTGGCAACCCTAATCATAAGACTGGAAGTTTGTTGCAGGATCAGCACATTATTTAGTTCCTACACCCTCGATCCCAGATTAATGCTATAATAGCAATGGTTTAACTTATATCTGTAACCCTAAGCCGCCGTCACTAACATGCTGAGTTACTTCAAGTGTCTGGGAATGCACCCTTCATTCAGACAACTCACTCCTCATTCTCGCCCTTCACTTTCACGCTCACCCTGCACTCACAGCGCTCACAATGCACTCACACTGATACCCACTCACCCTGCACTCACAGTGATCACTCTGTACTCACAATTCACCTGTGCTGTTCACCCAGTAGCTCACCCTGCAGTCACATGAGCACACTACTCACCCTGCACTCATGTGACACTTCACTCACCTGTCTCCCTCACTGCTCAATCTGCAATCTCACTCAAACAAGCCCATCACTAATTCATTCATTCGTCCCACTCTGCACTGACATCTGCACCCAAATTCATATGGGCACCTCACTCACCCTGCAGTCACTCCTCTTACCCTACTCTCACACTGCTGTATCGCTCACCGTGCATTCACATGGGCACTCCTGCCACCCACACAGCTGAGAGGGTTAATGTGCTGGCTACAAAGAACGTGTACCATTCAGATCACAGAACTGAGTGTGAGTAAACTATGACGAGCGCTATAAAAAAAATGAAATGTTTGTCAGAAAGGTGCTATAGAGAGATGAGGTGCATTATTGGTGAGTGGTAGTGAGGGAATTCATGGAGAAGAAGGAAATGGGGGAGAGGGTACCAAAAAAGACTGTTGCACCGTGTGTGACCAGTGCTAGGGCCAGCCCTGCCTGGAAGTGTTAGCCCCCCCAAAGTTCGGGTCTAGTTGCGCCCCTGGCGCTGAACATCTGCAGAATTCATACTAGGTGCATGCTCCACCGATATGCCATCCCACACGTGACACTACCGTGTGATGCTCCTTCCAATGAGTACTTCAATGAGTTATTTTCACACATGATAATCTACGTAACATGCAGTTGAATTTCTTATAATTGTGTGAGCTGTGGGTGCATATCATATCAAGAACGTGTCAGTTTTGTATTACGTAAGCATGTCCAACTGTGAGATACTATCAAGTCCCTCACTGCGATGAAGAGAAAGGGGTACTCTGGAATGGGCAGGAAGAATAAAGATGGACAAAATAATGAAAGGATGTAGGAATTTGGGATGCAGGAATAATGAACATAACTGCACGGCACTGTCCTTGTTGGGAAAATAGGACGGGAAGGGCAAGGTTACTTAAAAAGCACGAAAATAAAATAGAAAAATAAAAAAGTCAAGAAGCTGTGGTACCTCAAGGGTCCTTCTCCCGTCTCTTATGTGCTCTGCTCCCAAGGCCCTCCTCCTATGACTTGCCACTGTTGCTAATTTTCGGCATCTCCCTCTCCACGCCCACTGTGGAGGCAGAGGACACTGACGCCTCCACCCTGGGAGGGGCGAAGGACTAGATGATGGAATGGGTATAGATGATGATGTCCAAGGAAGAGGAGGCTCCAGAGGGTGGTGGTGATGCCAATATTGTATTCCAGGAGGAGGAGAGCTCGCAGAACACCTGCCTATCTGTACCAGCAAATCCTGTCTCAGAGTGATGGTGGAACACGCGTGATCAATAATTACTTGCTGATCAGCACAAAAACTGACTCCCCAAGAAGCCACAGTGGAGAGACTGAGCGCAAGTGAGGAAGTGCCACGGACAAAGGACAGTAGGCCTTCCAGGCTCTTCAGATGTGGCAAGGTGTTGAGGGTTAAGGGGGTGAGGTCGCAGGCACCGGGTACTCACGGGTCTTAACTCTTCGCCCACCGATTATTGATTTAAGGGCAAGTCTTTGTAGCCTACTGCCACCTGCTGGCAAACAGAAAAAAGACATCCTTCTTGCATATGTCTAAATAGCAAACATTCCCATGCAGCTCTCATTCAGCCTCTACAACACTGTCCCCAACTTCAACCATTTGTGTTCCACTCAGTAGGCTTATCTTGCGCCTATGACCACTTACTACCCTAATGTGAAACAGACTTACTCTGACTGCACTCACACGCCTTGCAGGCGGGCAGAAACTGGACATGTGTCTACTAAACAAAGCTGTTTCGTCCTTTACTTCCGTAGTATGACAGTAGCATTCTTGTACCTCTGCTGTTGACATGACTATTGTTCCAAAGCTAGTACACAGGTGTGCCGGGAAGGGACACACGTCATGCTAATGAACATTACTGGATCCATACTTATGTTGCTAAAACATTTCACTGCATGAGTATTACCGTATACACACGTGACATGTTATTTCCAAGAAACTGGTGACATATGCTTACATTTCTCATTTGAATGCATATATGCAATAGCAAAACCTGGATGGAAGATGCTGCTCATGGTTTCTAGAGTCCATAGGAATGTGCTGCAACAACAAATGATGGACGGAATGCTGAATAAATAAAACATTCACCCCCAGTCAAGAGATTTGAGTTAAATCCATCGTTCTTTTGCTCACTATGCCACCCCAGTTTGGACCCAGCCATATGCAAATTAGTCTTGACCCTGTTCCTCATGGGACCAGTCCAGCCCGAACTGCCTAGCCGGGTCCTCCCTGGACTGGAAACAAGCATCCTGTGAGTGGTTTTGGGGTAACACCCCTCATCAGCCAGGCTTTCTTGAATCCAGTAGCACAGCAAGCAAGGGACCCACGTCTGGGCATTTCCATCCCACTTAGAGTGAAAAGTGCTGCAACAACAAATGATGGACAGAATGCTGAATGAATCAAACATTCATCCCCAGTCAAGAGATCTGGGTTAAATCCATTGTTCTTTTGCTCTCTACGTCACCCCAGTTTGGACCCAGCCATATGCAAATCAGTCTTGACCCTGTTTACTCATGGGAGCAGTCCAGTCCTCCCTGGCCCGAAAACAAGCATCCTGGGACCAGTTTAGATAGGGATGGCATGGGGCCTACACATTTAGGTATGTAGTTTCACAGACTCTGTTCTCATTGGAATTGAGGCTGAAGTTTGCTGAGGGTGACAGAAGCATCACACTCTGGGGCAGAGGGCAGAATGTGTGTTGTATGTTAGGTATCAATGGTAAAAATGTTACATGCCAGAATCAATTCACCATGTGCAGTCTGCAGTTTTCCTCTCCTTACAGGCATACGTAGTGAGGCTGATGGTTGACAAACTAGCTGTGTATGATGGGTCACAGAATTACTTTCACAACACAGCTCAATGCACCCACTATCTTTGAGCAACTAATGTTACAGATTGAAAACAAATTTAGATGCCCCTTACTGGGTGTCTCAAAGTGCTCCCGTTGACCTTGCCAGGCACCTCTAGGTCATCCCATCCTGGTGTGAACATTGCAGTCATGCAGTTGTGTGCCTTCCATCTAGAAGAAAGACTACATCTATCAGAGTGAAGGTGCAAAGCAGGGCAACACGAGTCACTGACACCTGACATGAGTCGAGAACATCACTGTCAGTGTCATCATATACTGGAAAAGCATAACAGTGAATCAAGCAAAGTAGGGGCAGGGTTTGATCCACCCTAAGGGCATACCTTCCAATGCACCTTCATTTTCAGTTCCTCACTTAATTAGGAATGGTTTTCACCCTCTCCATAAACACCAGGGTTATTGCTTTCTTCTGTAGTGTCACTCATCATTGTAAACATTTTTCATCCTCCAAAACACTGTTGCGTTTCATCACAGTCAACGACATTCCCTTCAAAACACAAATGTCCAGGCATCTTGGAGAGTCAACAGGGAGAGATGTAAGTGAGAGTGTTCACATCAGTGTCAACGGGGATAGAGGTACAGTGCATTTTCATATGTGCGCCATAAACAGCCACAAAGCTTTAGCACAGTAGGTGGAGAAGGCTTAGGTGGGTCTTACAACTCTCCTGCTGCTGTTTCTTCTCAAGGAGGGCCCTAGGATGTGCAGGTCCGAGACGGTCACCACTGAGTGTTATCAGTGCAGGGCTGTGATCCTTAATCCCCTTTTTTCGTGTGGACTTTCCTGGCTTCTCAAGGGCAGTGTTATTGAGGTGAATGGTATTACTGCAGATTGTTCAGAAATGGGAAAGTGTAATTTCTACTTTCTGTATAACTGGGCACACAATGTAAAGATGTTTTGCAAAGGGGCATTCCGACCATGGACACATTCACATGTGCGGAATTTCCACCATGCACACATCCTTGGGGCACCACATAGTAATTTACAGCCAAATTGTCTGAACCTGTTCACAGTGGAACGTTGAGCTAAAAGGTCCATCAACATCCACAGACGATGGCTATCACATAGGAAACAGCAGGTCTTTTTTCTAGAATCTTTATACAGCAGGACCTGTAGTTGCAAACTTCACAGTGCATGTGCATGGTAGAGGAACTTGCAGTGTTCAGCTTAAATGTAACATGATTGCTGATGACTTCATTTTGAAATTATAAATTTACTGCGTACAAATAAGGTGAGTGTAATGACTAGGCCTTTGTATTGTGATACACCTCTAGTCACTCTTGTCATGTTGGTAAACATCACAATGTATTCTGGGGCTTGTAGTATTGCTTTTTACATCATTGCTCTGTGCTATAAGTAACACGCATAAAAGTGATGTTGGGAAACCAAGGATCCTGTGAATACTGGGTGTATGAGTCAGTGAAAGTGTTATTTGTTGTACACAGACACATCAACGTTCTGTCAAGTGTGTCTGACAGAGGCAAGTGCATGATATTTCTTGTGTTGTGAAGTGCCCTTACCCACTGACATATTTATATAATTATACTGCCCCTTGCAAAATAGTAGTGGCCATTATTACATTGTGGACACCCATGGCATGATACACACTCCTGGTAAGATGCTGGAACTGACATTCTATTGGTAACTTCTGGCAGATTTTGAGCATCCATGGATTGATGTAGCACATGCTAGTAATAATGATTGCATTATGGTAGAAATTCGTGTCCTATTGTGGACATGCCTGGCATGATGATGTCCACCGTTGGTATAATGTTAAGCCCTCCAGGGCTCTCAAGGGTGGCACTTAGAGAATCTCAGGGTGACAGGCAGAGGCCAAAAGTAGGGTTCAGTCCAGATCCAGTTGCCATTGGTCAGCTGGGTACTTCCAGTACAAGGCCTCTTGTAGCCTGTTATATCCCGTTAATTTAAATGGGAGCTCAGTCTTATGACCCTTGAAGTCCACGTCTTTGTCCCAAATACAAGAGGGAGCAGGCCTAGTCCTTTAGGACTCCTGTCAGGTCACAGACAGCAGGTTTGGTCCTTTTCTGTTCTTCCTCAGGTCTGAGAGTGTTCTGAAGTGGGTGCCTGGTGGTGCCACATTTATAACCTTGCGCCAGCTAGTGGGTGGGAATGACTCCTGGTGTAAAAGTTTCTATGCCAACCCTAATCACATTGGGCATTTTCAAGATGGTGAAAGTCACACTAGAATTGGGCTATGAGGGCTGGGTGAGTGTGTGCGGAGTATACTATGGTAATTCTAGTATCCTTCCACCTCTAACACTAAAATCCAGTTTGAAGCAGCCATTGTATCCACAATAGGCCCAGAGACAGAAGTCTGGTAGGGCAAAAGTAGGGTTCTTCAGTAGCCAGACAGTAGATACACAGGAATTGTCTTGGCACCCTGTTCTCTCCCTTTCAAGTGTTACATGTGGCTCATCAGACCTTTCAGGCAGGATTTGACAGTGTGCTGTCAAAAGGAGGCTATAGCTCCCTCCCTGCGTATTCTGTGAGGTACAGAGGAGACACCTCTTCCCACTCAGGTCAGCCTATTGTTTGCTTCTGGGAGACATTTCACATCTTTTCACACATATTCAAGTGCTAATCACTGGCTGAGAGAAATTGAGAGCAAATGCAATATGGCCTCCAGAAACTTCAGTCAAGGAAAAGGTAACTTTCTAAAAGTTACTTTTCCTTAATATTTATTAAAAATCCGACTTCACCATTGAATTGGATTTTTAATAACTATTAGAATTAGTTGTTTCATTATATTTCTAGCTAGTCCCATTCCCAAGATACAGTATTAGAATTTTATTCTGTACTCTGTTTTTCTACATAGGACAGCTAGGCCTGCAACAGTAAAAAAATATGTTAACATTAAATTTATACATGTCCTACTTTTGAATACTATGCATCTTGCCTTGTGGGTTACATGGCCTACATAAGGGTGACTTATTAATAAATAACAGGGGGATTTTACCTGTTAAAAGGATATATTTTGACAGGCCGAATTGTAGTCTTTACACTGCTACAGTCAGGTTACACAGGGTAGGACAGAAGCAATGTTTGCACTACCACTATGTTGGATCGCAAAATACGTGCTGCAGTCCACTTGCATTTAACTTCCAGGTCCTAGGAGCACATTGCACCGTACATATATTAGGGACTTATAGGTAAGTTAAGTATGCCAATTAGGAGTATTACACTTCAGCCATGTTTAAATGGGGAGAACAGACACTTTACTTCTGGTTAGCAGGGACAAACTGCACAGAAGTCTAAAATATAAAGTCCAGCAAAAGGTGAAAAATCTGGGGTGATCAGGCAGAAAAGGCAGATTTCCTACACTGCCAATTTATTTATTTTTATGATTGTTTTGAGTGAGAATCTACTTGCAAGAGGCAAGGTGGAAATTTCCAAAGTGCTGCAAATATAGCAATGACGGGCCGTAAGCAGCAGAGCTATATCAATTCTACAGGCTTATAAAGTAGTGCTACTGCTCCATTACACAGAGATCAAAGATCAGAAAGCAGACAGGTTACTTCAGTCTTACCCCTCAAGCAACATTAGTGCTATCATAAAAGTTTTATTAATGCAGATAATGAAATGCCTCACAAAGGTTTTTAAATAGCAGCCAATGCAATAAGTGGCCAGAGGTGCCAAGGAACTAAAATCAGCAATAGTTCTCCTAAACTCTAGAGCTCATGAGAATTATCTCTTAAATGTGAGCCTTAAATAAAATGTTGAAATGAAGTTATTTTGTACCTTGCCAGTTTCTGAAAACAAGAGCCATTTCACCATAAAATAAAAAGATTTAACCTTGGCTGAATAGGCATTCCTTCAAACATAGGCTTTTCTTTTATGAAAGACAGTATTTTTTCTTGGAATGTCAAATTTGCATTTGCAGTAAATAAGTTTTTTACTTTGCCACTATTGCACAAGGCATAAGTATACTGTAACAAAAATGACCATAAAATGCAAGTGATTGGCCACCTTTATGCCATAAATATCCAGAATTCAGGAAGACTGCCCACACTACTGTATGTATTTGCCACTACTATGCCATGGAATGTCTTTTATATGTCACTGATGGACTGCTGTTATGCCAGAATAGCCAAAAGTACCAAGAATGTCCACAATATGTTGAGATTCCAAGCCTGCTCTCATTGGCTGACTGTCAGAAGAGTCCAGAGCCCTGGAAAACCTGCAATTTTGGTAGTAGTTACCTGTTCCCACTGCTGCCTCAAAGGCGCATGCTTCGTATGAGAATGGGGCAATGCTGAACTCACTCACTGTTGCATGTCCCGTGTATGTCTGTAAACTGCACTGCTTCTCATCTGCTAAAGTAGAGATCTTCGGTAAGAACACATCACCACAGGACTTTACCTTGCGGACGACCTTGGACCCACACCCAACCCCAGCGGCCACGCCAAGAAGCTCAGGATTATCATTGACAGCAAACTAGGCATGACCGCACGAGTCAACGCTGTTGCTCCATGCTGCTTCCAAACCCTGAAGATGCTGAGGAAGATCTTCAAATGGCTCCCAAGTACCACCAGAAAAATCATCACACATGTCATTGTCACCAGCAAGCTGGACTATGGGAACACCCTCTATACTGGAATCGCAAAGCAACTCACCAGAAGACTACAAACCACCCACAGCTCACCAGCCAGACTCACCCTAAACCATCCACAAAGAGCACACATTACACCACACCTTAAAGTGCTCCACTGGCTCTGGATACACAAAGGCACTCAATTCAAATTCCTCACTCACACATTCAAAGCATTACAGCACAACATAAACCCCACCTACCTGAACAACTGCATTACCTTCCATAAGCCACTCAGACACCACTGGTCTGCTGGACTGCTTCTCGTACACATCCCACTCATACACAGAGACAGATCCGTTGGCTGGACCTTCTCATTCATCGCCACTAAGGCATGGAACGACCTCTCACTACACCTTAGAGTCTCTGCTGACTTCGTGAGTTCCGCAAGAAGCTGAAGACCTAGCTCTTCGAATAACCCCCCTGCCCACTGCTTTAGGTTTGGTTAGGCAAACACAACTGCTCCGCACAAGGATACCCAGTGGGTGACAGTGCGCTCTACAAATACACATAACAGAACAACAGACTCAGCAGTGGAAGAACACAGACCAGTCAGCCAATCTTCTCCTGCCTCCCCAAGATTGGTGGAGTTCTGCCCCAAAACCCTGGTCAGACGGGTCGTCGCAGGGTTGACACACTGCTTCTACCACCTTATAATTAGAGGTCTCACTTGCAGACCATACTAGACCCTCAATACCTCATCACTTACTATTAAAGTGGCTTCACATAATTACCAATGAAACCTCAGCATGATCTACAGCAACAAACCACAGCCGGTAATGTTCCTGAGGTAGACTTCTATTCACCAAGCCACCTCTCTGTCACACAGCTTCCATTTACCTCCTTTGTGCACCAACACAAGTACGCACATGACAACAGTGAAATAATGTGCCACATTGCCATGGCATAAAAGGGATATATCCACTAATGCAGTCTGGAAAAAGGAGCCAGTCATCACTCTGCAATCAAACAGTAATGTTCAACATTCTCCCCAATAATGGATGAAGCTGGGCAGATAATCTTAAAGACAACCACAATACAAAAGGATGGATCTATTAAAAAACAGAGGAACACAATCCATCTGTTTGATGCCAGCCCAGAAAGTACAGTAAATCCCTCTTCACACAGTTAACCCCTTCCATGCTCATGACGAGCTGGACTCGTCATGGCACACAGTGGTCGTGTGCTCATGACGAGTCCAGCTCGTCATGAAACATCGCCTGGGAAATCCCTCTGGTGCGGGCACCAGAGGGATTCCCTTTATGCCAAAAGAGCCTCGGGAGCTGGGGAAGAGCTTCCCAGCTCCCGAGGCCCCCTGGTTTCCCTGAAATGACGATCGGCGCGCACGTCGCGCTGAGCGTCATTTCAGTGAAACGAAGCTGAAAATGAGCCAAGAGGCTCATTTCAGTTTCCTTTCTATGTGCTCAGGGGCTATCTCAGCCCCCTGAGCATGTAGAAAGACGGGAGAGGTATCGTTGGAAAGGGAGAATCTCCCCTTTCAATGGTACCCCTCCCAGTGGATCCCTAGCTAGGGATCGCCACAGGAGGGCGATCCCCAAGCAGGGATCCACCCACTAGACACCAGGGAGGGGAGCGGCCCTTTGGGCAAGGGCCTTTGCTCCCCCCAATTTAATTTGGCAAAATGTAGTCTTTTTGCCCCCCCTGGGGGACAGATGGGGGCAGTAGCCCCCAATCTGCCCCCCCCAGAAGGGACAAAAAGCCCACTAGACACCAGGGATTTTTTTAGAAAGTAAAAATAAGGGTGGGGGCTGCCCAAAACGGGCATGCCCATGCCCCCACCCCCTGCAATCATTGCAGTCTTTCTGCCCCCCCTGGGGGGCAGATGGGGCATTGGCCCCTAATCTTCCCCTTCGGGGGTGCAGAAAGCCCACTAAACACCAGGGATTTGCTTTTTTGAAGTTTTTTAGGGTGGGGCTGCCCGAAACGGGCACGCCAATGCCCCCACCCACCCGCCACCATTACAGCCTTTCTGACCCCCCCTGGGGGGGCACATGGGGCATTGGCCCTAATCTGCCCCTTCGGGGGCGGAAAGCCCACTAGACACCAGGGATTTTTAGAAAGTAAAAATAAGGGTGGGGGCTGCCCAAAGCGGGCATGCCCATGCCCCCACCTCCCGCAATCATTACAGTCTTTCTGCCCCCTGGGGGCAGATGGGGCATTGGCCCCTAATCTGCCCCTTCGGGGGGCAGAAAGCCCACTAAACACCAGGGATTTGTTTTTTGAAGTTTTTAGGGTGGGGGCTGCCCGAGACGGGCACGCCAATGCCCCCACCCACCCGCCACCATTACAGCCTTTCTGACCCCCCCCTGGGGGGCAGATGGGGCATTGGCCCCTAAACTGCCCCTTCGGGGGGCGGAAAGCCCACTAGACACCAGGGATTTTTTTAGAAAGTAAAAATAAGGGTGGGGGCTGCCCAAAATGGGCATGCCCATGCCCCCACCCACCCGCCACCATTACAGCCTTTCTGCCCCCCCGGGGTGGCAGAAAGCCCACTAAACGCCAGGGATTTTTCATTGCACCATTTTTTTTAGGGTGGGGGCTGCCCAAAATGGGCATGCCAATGCCCCCCACCCCCCGCCACCATTACAGCCTTTCTGCCCCCCCTGGGGGGCAGATGGGGCAGTAGCCCCCAATCTGCCCCCCCGGGGGGGCAGAAAACCCACTAAATGCCAGGGATTTTATTTTGCACAATTTGTTTTAGGGTGGGGGCTGCCCAAAATGGGCATGCCAATGCCCCCCACCCCTCCGCCACCATTACAGCCTTTCTGCCCCCCCTGGGGGGCAGATGGGGTCAGTAGCCCCCAATCTGCTCCCGGGGGAGGGCAGAAAGCCCACTTGACGCCAGGGATTTTTTTTGCGCATTTGTTTTTAGGGTGGGGGCTGCCCGAAATGGGCACCCCAATGCCCCCACCCCCGCCACCATTACAGCCTTTCTGCCCCCCCTGGGGGCAGATGGGGGCAGTAGCCCCCAATCTTCCCCACCCAGAGCGGCAGAAAGCCCACTATCCACCAGGGATTTTTTTTTGCGCAATTGTTTTTAGGGTGTGGGCTGCCCGAAACGGGCACGCCAATGCCCCCCCACAAAAATGACAGTCTTTCTGCCCCCGGGAGGCAGATGGGAGCTGTAGCCTCAATCTGGCCCCCCGAGGCGCAAAGCCCACTAGAAACCATGGATTTTTTTGTTTTATTAGTGTAGGGGTAGGGGCTGCCCAAAATGGGCATGACAATACCCCCACCCCACCCCAGAGAAATTCCAGTCTTTCTGCCCCCCCGGGAGGGCAGATGGGGGCAGTGGCCCCTGATCTGCCCCCTGGGGGGGCAGAAAGCCCACTAGGCGCCAGCGAGTATGCAGGCTTTTTTTATGCGTGGGGGTGGGGGCTGCCCAAAATGGTCATACCAATGCCCCCACTCCCACAAAAAATAGCCACAGTCTTTCTGCCCGCTTTGGGGGCATATCGGGACAAACCCCCCTCCCCCGATTCCCCCCCAGGACGGCAAAAAGCACACTAGGCTCCAACTTTTTTTTAGCAATGTGCCTACCTGTGGATTTTGGGCCCTAGCGCAGCTGGCACGTAGGGAAACCTAGCAAACCTGTACATTTTTGAAAACTAGATACCCAGGGGAATCCAGGATGGGGTGACTTGACTGGCTCTCACCAGGTTCTGTTACCCACAATCCCTTGCAAACCTAAAACTTTGTAAAAAAACCACATTTCCCTCACATTTCTGTGGTGGAAAGTTCTGGAATCTGCGTGGTTCCACAAAATTCCACAAACCCCGCGTTCTCCAAAGTCTTCCGAGAAAAATGGTACCTCACTTGCATGGGTAGGCCTAGTGCCCGCGACAGGCAAGGGCCCAAAACCTATTTAGGAGACATCAAAATTACCTATCACAAAACAACCTGGTTTTGCAAGGGGGTCCCATGACTTTTGGCCCCGGGCTTGGCGGCCATCTAGGGAAACCTACCAAACCCACACATTTCTGAAAACTAGACACCTGGGGAGTCCAGGAGGTATGGCTTGCGTGGATCCCCCAACGTTTCCTTACCCAGAATCCCTGCAAACCTCAAATTTAGCTGAAAAAATCACTTTTTCACACATTTTTGTGTGGGAAAGTTGTGGCATCACCGGGCTGACACAAATTTCCTACCACCCAGCATTCCCCGGGTCTCCCGATAAAATGGTGCCTCACTCGTGTGGGAGGTCCAAGTACCCGCGACAGGCAAGGGCCCAAAACGTATTGAGGTGACATCAAATTGCCTATCTCAAAACGACCTGGTTTTGCAAGGGGTCACCTGGGTTTTGGCCCGGTGCTCGGCGTCCACCTAGGAAACCTACCAAACCCACACATTTCTGAAAACTAGACACCCGGGGATTCAGGGAGGTATGGCTTGCGTGAATCCCCCAACGTTTCCTTACCCAGAATCCCCTGCAAACCTCAAATTTAGCTGAAAAAATCACCTTTTCACACATTTTTGTGTGGGAAAGTTGTGGAATCACCGGGCTGACACAAATTTCCTACCACCCAGCATTCCCGGGTCTCCCGATAAAAATGGTGCCTCACTCGTGTGGGAGGTCCAAGTACCCGCGACAGGCAAGGGCCCAAAACGTATTGAGGCGACATCAAAATTGCCTATCTCAAAACTACCTAGTTTTGCAAGGGGGGTCACCTGGGTTTTTGGCCCGGTGCTCGGTGGCCACCTAGGGAAACCTACCAAACCCACACATTTCAGAAAACTAGACACCTGGGGGATTCCAGGGAGGTATGGCTTGTGTGAATCCCCCAATGTTTCCTTACCCAGAATCCCCTGCAAACCTCAATTTTAGCTGAAAGAATCACTTTTTCACACATTTTTGTGTGGGAAAGTTGTGGCATCACCGGGCTGACACGAATTTCCTACCACCCAGCATTCCCCCGGGTCTCCCGATAAAAATGGTGCCTCACTCGTGTGGGAGGCCCAAGTACCCGCGACAGGCAAGAGCCCAAAACGTACTGAGGCGACATCAAATTTGCCTATCACAAAACAACCTGGTTTTACAAGGGTGTCACCTGGGTTTTTGGCCCCGTGCTCTACGGCCAGATTGGTAAACCTACCAAACCCACACATTTCTGAAAACTAGACACCTGGGGGAATCCAGGGAGGTGTGGCTTGCGTGGATCCCCCAACGTTTTCTTACCCAGAATCCCCTGCAAACCTCAATTTTAGCTGAAAAAATCCCTTTTTCACACATTTTTGTGTGGGAAATTTGTGGCATCACCGGGCTGACGCAAAATTCCTACCACCCAGCATTCCCCCGGGTCTCCCGATAAAAACGGTGCCTCACTCGTGTGGGGGGCCCAAGTACCCGCGACAGGCAAGGGCCCAAAACGTATTGAGGCGACATCAAAATTGCCTATCTCAAAATGACCTGGTTTTGCAAGGGGGGTCACCTGGGTTTTTGGCCTGGTGCTCGGCGGCCACCTAGGGAAACCTACCAAACCCACACATTTCTGAAAACTAGACACCCGGGGGATTCCAGGGAGGTATAGCTTGCGTGGATCCCCCAACGTTTCCTTACCCAGAATGCCCTTCAAACCTCAAATTGAGGTGACATCATTTTGATGTCGCCTCACTACATTTTGTGCCCTTGCCTGTCGCGGGTACTTGGGCCTCCCACACGAGTGAGGCACCGTTTTTATCGGGAGACCCGGGGGAACGCTGGGTGGTAGGAAATTTGTGTCAGCCCGGTGATGCCACAACTTTCCCACACAAAAATGTGTGAAAAAAGTGATTTTTCAGCTAAAATTGAGGTTTGCAGGGGATTCTGGGTAAGGAAACGTTGGGGGATCCACGCAAGCCATACCTCCCTGGAGTCCCCCGGGTGTGTAGTTTTCAGAAATGTGTGGGTTTGGTAGGTTTCCTAGGTGGCCGCCGAGCACCGGGCCAAAACCCAGGGTACCCACCATGCAAAACCAGGTCGTTTTGTGATAGGCAATTTTGATGTCGCCTCACTACGTTTTGGGCCCTTGCCTGTCGCGGGTACTTGTGCCTCCCACACCTGTGAAGCACCGTTTTTATCGGGAGACCCGGTGAAATGCTGGGTGGTAGGAAATTTGTGTCAGCCCAGTGATGCCACAACTTTCCCACACAAAAATGTGTGAAAAAAGTGATTTTTTTCAGCTACAATTGAGGTTTGCAGGGATTCTGGTAAGGAAACGTTGGGGGATCCACGCAAGCCATACCTCCCTGGAATCCCCGGGTGTCTAGTTTTAAGAAATGTGTGGGTTTGGTAGGTTTCCCTAGGTGGCCGCCGAGCACCGGGCCAAAAACCCAGGGTACCCCCCTTGCAAAACCAGGTCGTTTTGTGATAGGCAATTTTGATGTCGCCTCACTACGTTTTGGGCCCTTGCCTGTCACGGGTACTTGGGCCTCCCACACGAGTGAGGTACCGTTTTTATCGGGAGACCCGGGGGAACGCTGGGTGTTAGGAAATTTGTGTCAGCCCGGTGATGCCACTACTTTCCCACACAAAAATGTGTGAAAAAAGTGATTTTTTTCAGCTAAAATGGAGGTTTGCAGGGGATTCTGGGTAAGGAAACGTTGGGGGATCCACGCAAGCCATACCTCCCTGAAAGCCCCCGGGTGTCTAGTTTTCAGAAATGTGTGGGTTTGGTAGGTTTCCCTAGATGGCCATCGGGCACGGGGCCAAAAACCCAGGTGACCCCCCCTTGCAAAACCAGGTTGTTTTGTGATAGGCAATTTTGATGTCGCCTCACTACGTTTTGTGCCCTTGCCTGTCGCGGGTAGTTGGGCCTCCCACAAGTGTGAGGCACTGTTTTTATCGGGAGACCCGGGGGAACGCTGGGTGGTAGGAAATTTGTGTCAGCCCGGTGATGCCACAACTTTCCCACACAAAAATGTGTGAAAAAAAGTGATTTTTTCAGCTAAAATTTAGGTTTGCAGGGGATTCTGGGTAAGGAAACGTTGGGGGATCCACGCAAGCCATACCTCCCTGGAATCCCTCGGGTGTCTAGTTTTCATAAATGTGTGGGTTTGGTAGGTTTCCCTAGGTGGCCGCCGAGCACCGGGCCAAAAACTCAGGGTACCCCCCTTGCAAAACCAGGTCGTTTTGTGATAGGCAATTTTGATGTTGCCTCACTACGTTTTGTGCCCTTGCCTGTCGCGGGTACTTGGGCCTCCCACACGAGTGAGGCACCATTTTTATCGGGAGACCCGGGGGAACGCTGGGTGGTAGGAAATTTGTGTCAGCCCGGTGATGCCACAACTTTCCCACACAAAAATGGGTGAAAAAAGTGATTTTTTCCAGCTAAAATTGAGGTTTGCAGGGGATTCTGGGTAAGGAAACCTTGGGGGATCCACCCAAGCCATACCTCCCTGGAATCCCCCGGGTGTCTAGTTTTCAGAAATGTATGGGTTTGGTAGGTTTCCCTAGGTGGCCGCCGAGCACGGGGCCAAAAACCCAGGTGACCCCCCCTTGCAAAACCAGGTTGTTTTGTGATAGGCAATTTTGATGTCGCCTCACTATGTTTTGTGCCCTTGCCTGTCGCGGGTAGTTGGGCCTCCCACACGAGTGAGGCACCGTTTTTATCGGGAGACCCGGGGGAACGCTGGGTGGTAGGAAATTTGTGTCAGCCCAGGGATGCCACAACTTTCCCACACAAAAATGTGTGAAAAAAGTGCATTTTTCAGCTAAAATTGAGGTTTGCAGGGGATTCTGGTTAAGGAAACGTTGGGGGATCCACGCAAGCTATACCTCCCTAGAATCCCCTGGGTGTCTAGTTTTCAGAAATGTGTGGGTTTGGTAGGTTTCCCTAGGTGCCGGCAGAGCTATGGTTCATAAACTACAGCTAGGCACTTTGCCAAAAAAGGGTCATTTTTCACTGCGAAACTGAGATGTGTCCACGTTGCGTTTTGCGCCGTTTCCTGTCGTGGGCACTAGGGCGACCCACACAAGTGAGGTACCATTTTTCTCGGAAGACTTTGGGGAACGCGGGGTGGGTGGAAATTTGTGGATCCACGCGGATTCCAGAACTTTCCACCACAGAAATGTGGGGAAAATTTGTTTTTTTTTACAATTGTTTAGGTTTGCAAGGGATTCTGGGTAACAGAACCTGGTGGGAGGCAGTCAAGTCACCCCATCCTGGATTCCCCTGGGTGTCTAGTTTTCAAAAATGTATAGGTTTGCTAGGTTTCCCTAGGTGCCGGCAGAGCTATGGTTCAAAAACTACAACTAGGCACTTTCCCAAAAAAGGGTCATTTTTCATGGGAAACTGAGGTGTGTCCACGTTGTGTTTTGCGCCGTTTCCTGTCGCAGGCACTAGGCTGACCCACACAAGTGAGGTACCATTTTTCTCGGAAGACTTTGGGGAACGCGGGGTGGGTGGAAATTTGTGGATCCACGCAGATTCCAGAACTTTCCACCACAGAAATGTGGGGAAAATGTGTTTGTTTTGAAAATTTGTTTGGTTTGCAAGGGATTCTGGGTAACAGAACATGGTGGGAGGCAGTCAAGTCACCCTATCCTGGATTCCCCTGGGTGTCTAATTTTCAAAAATGTATAGGTTTGCTAGGTTTCCCTAGGTGCCGGCAGAGCTATGGTTCAAAAACTACAGCTAGACACTTTGCCAAAAAAGGGTCATTTTTCACTGCGAAATTGAGGTGTGTCCACGTTGCGTTTTGCGCCGTTTCCTGTCGCGGGCACTAGGCCGACCAACACAAGTGAGGTACCATTTTTCTCGGAAGACTTTGGGGAACGCGGGGTGAGTGGAAATTTGTGGATCCACGCAGATTCCAGAACTTTCTACCACAGAAATGTGGGGTAAATGTTGTGTTTTGCCAATTGTTTAGGTTTGCAAGGGATTCTGGGTAACAGAACCTGGTGGGAGGCAGTCAAGTCACCCCATCCTGGATTCCCCTGGGTGTCTAGTTTTCAAAAATGTATAGGTTTGCTAGGTTTCCCTAGCAACCGGCAGAGCTATGGTTCATAAACTACAGCTAGGCACTTTGCCAAAAAAGGGTCATTTTTCACTGCGAAACTGAGGTGTGTCCACGTTGCGTTTTGCGCCGTTTCCTGTCGCGGGCACTAGGCCGACCTTTCTCAGAAGACTTTGGGGAACGCGGGGTGGGTGAAAATTTGTGGATCCACGCGGATTCCAGAACTTTCCACCACAGAAATATGGGGAAAATGTGGTTTTTTTGACAATTTTTTAGGTTTGCAATGGATTCTGGGTAACAGAATCTGGTGGGAGGCAGTCAAGTCACCCCATCCTGGATTCCCCTGGGTGTCTAGTTTTCAAAAATGTATAGGTTTGCTAGGTTTCCCTAGGTGCCGGCAGAGCTATGGTTCAAAAACCACAGCGAGGCACTTTGCCCAAAAAGGGTCATTTTTCACTGCGAAACTGAGGTGTGTCCACGTTGCGTTTTGCGCCGTTTCCTGTCGCGGGCACTAGGCCGACCCACACAAGTGAGGTACCATTTTTCTCAGAAGACTTTGGGGAACGCGGGGTGGGTGGAAATTTGTGGATCCACACAGATTCCAGAACTTTCCACCACAGAAATGTGGGGAAAATGTGTTTTTTTTGACAATTTGTTTGGTTTGCAAGGGATTCTGGGTAACAGAACCTGGTGGGAGGAAGTCAAGTCACCCCATCCTGGATTCCCCTGGGTGTCTAGTTTTCAAAAATGTATAGGTTTGCTAGGTTTCCCTAGGTGCCGGCAGAGCTATGGTTCAAAAACTACAGCTAGACACTTTGCCAAAAAAGGGTCATTTTTCACTGCGAAATTGAGGTGTGTCCACGTTGCGTTTTGTGCCGTTTCCTGTCGCGGGCACTAGGCCGACTCACACAAGTGAGGTACTATTTTTCTCCAAAGACTTTGGGGAACGCAGGGTGGGTGGAAATTTGTGGATCCACGCAGATTCCAGAACTTTCCACCACAGAAATGTGGGGAAAATGTGTTTTTTTTGCCAATTGTTTAGGTTTGCAAGGGATTCTGGGTAACAGAACCTGGTGGGAGGCAGTCAAGTCACCCCATCCTGGAGTGCCCTGGGTGTCTAGTTTTCAAAAATGTATAGGTTTGCTAGGTTTCCCTAGGTGTCAGCAGAGCTAGGGTTCAAAAACTACAGCTAGGCACTTTGCCAAAAAAGGGTCATTTTTCACTGCGAAATTGAGGTGTGACCACGTTGCGTTTTGCGCCGTTTCCTGTTGCGGGCACTAGGCCGACCCACACAAGTGAGGTACCATTTTTCTCAGAAGACTTTGGGGGACGCAGGGTGAGTGGAAATTTGTGGATCCACGCAGATTCCAGAACTTTCCACCACAGAAATGTGGGGGAAATGTGGTTTGTTTGCCAATTTTTTAGGTTTGCAAGGGATTCTGGGTAACAGAACCTGGTGGGAGGCAGTCAAGTCACCCCATCCTGGATTACCCTGGGTGTCTAGTTTTCAAAAATGTATAGGTTTGCTAGGTTTCCCTAGGTGCCGGCAGAGCTATGGTTCAAAAACTACAGCTAGGCACTTTGCCAAAAAAGGGTCATTTTTCACTGCAAAATTGAGGTGTGACCACGTTGCGTTTTGCGCCGTTTCCTGTTGCGGGCACTAGGTCGACCCACACAAGTGAGGTACCATTTTTATCGGGAGACTTAGGGTAATTCAGATTTGTAAAGCAACTGTTATTACCTATTGACTTTCGATGCATTTCTGCCTTCCAAATGAAAGACATTGTGTAAAAAGAAGTCATTTTGAAAAATGACCGATAATTCTCATGCTAGTATGAGTATTCCCAATTTCGAAAAATGTGCAAATATCTACTGTTTCTAAACTGTATAATTTGTTCCCATTTCAGAAATACATAGGTGTCTTTCATACCGATTTTTCCATGTATACATTTTCCCACAATAATTGATATATACCCGGTACATAATAAAAAGCCATTGCAAATTGCTGCTCAGTTTTTGACTCTGGGTTCGTCGGGTTCTTGGTGAACCTACAAGTCCTATATATCCCCACAACCAGAAAGGTCCAGCGGATGTAACGGTATATTGCTTTCAAAGAGCTGTCATAATTAGAAGAAGTTACAAGTGAAAACGTTGACACAAAAGGCTGTTTTTTTCAACTAATTTTCAATTTTTCCTCTATTTAACTGTTAGTTTCTATAAAGAAACCTTGATGGATCTACACAAATGACCCATTGCTGAATTCAGAATTTTGTCTACTTTTCTAAACTGTATAGCTTTCCAGGATCCATTATTGCTTTCACACCCATTTCTCCCATTAACTGGAAGGAGGTTGAAAGCACAAAAAATAGCAAAAATAGGCTATGTCCCAGAAAAATGCCAAACTGTGTAAAAAATGTTGGTTTTCTGACAAAAGTCTGTCATTCCCTAAAAGCTGGGAAAATTGTGATTTCAGCCCCACAAACCCTTTTTTGATACCATTTGCAGGGAAAAACCCAGACGCTTTCATTTGCAGCCCTTTTTTCCAATTTTTCCCAAAAAAAACAAAATTTAGCTGTATTTTGGCTAATTTCTGGGACCCCTCCAGGGGAATCCACAAACCCTGGGTACCTTTACAATCCCCATGATGTTGGAAGAAAAGGATGCAAATTTGGCGTGGATACCTTATGTGGTCAAAAAGTTACAGGGGCCTAAGCGCGCTCTACCCAAATAGCCAAAAAAAGGCATAGCACAGGGGGGGAAAAGGCCTAGCAGCGAAGGGGTTAATTCCTCTTGCTATAAGATAAGGTTTTGAATGTTCAAGAGTCACACTGTCATTCAAGAATGGACTGAGCTCTTTGAGGGGCTGAGCTCTTTTTCAAGCTTATAAAAGACCCAACAGTCAGTTCTAGATGGGTGAGGAATACAAACCGTTGTCTTTTATGAACTATCGGCCCTCGGCTCAGCGTTCCTAAAACAGGATGTTTATCTTGGAACTAAACAGACTGTACAAAAACCTCACCTCGGCACGAGCCGGACAGGGAAGTGATTAGTTGGTGTTATGAATTTTCTGTGCTCTGGCTGTTAAATAATGCCTGGCCTGGCCAGCTATTCGGGCATTGATGTAGGTAGCTGTTATTGTCTGCCGCCTTTCCTTTATGCGGATGCCAGAGGGTCATATATCCTCGTTTGCAATGGCAAAGGCAACTTTGATTGCAAAGACTTATGAGGAATCCAGAAAGGCCGTTCGATTGCATCACTGGCTGTTTGGCCAGAGTACATCCTGGCCAAGTATTTTAGCAACCTGCTTGTTCTCGCTCATTTGATGTCATCTGCTTTATCCCTTGATGTATTTTCTATTGTCTTTCTTCGTCAGTCCTTGAAAAATATTTATGGAAATAAGGGAATTTTCTTACAATGTTGCTCCTGTGGGTGCAGTGGTTTCACTTATATGGCAAGGAGGCACGTGCTGCAAGAGCATCTCTTTAGTAAGAGCCTATTCTTCTCTTGCCGATGCCTGCATTAGCACAATACTTTCACAGAGATTACCTGAGCTCCTCAAAGTCAGATCTTAAATGAACACCCAGGAACTAGGATGGCACAAAAAATACAAAATTACATAACATAATAAAATATAAATCAGAGCAACGACTGGAGCATGTAATACTAAAGAAAACCAATAAATTACAGCAATTGGGCATGGTAGATTGCATACTCCGCCCGCTCATAGAACTCTGCGGAATTCGGCTGAGTTTTTCGGTAACTCCGCGGAATTCCACAGAGTGAAACTCCGCGAACTCCGCCCAGGCTTAGTGAAAATGAAATAGGCCTTCACAGAGCAGTAGCATGTGGGTTATTAGAACTTCTGGACTGGTCAGTTATTTATAGATGTTGAAAATTTCTTTTGTTTGGTTTTGAATGGAATTGGCCATTAGTTGATCTCCAAAGAGCCTTTTTTTTTAATAACTTCTTTTGATAATCTTATTGGCCATTTCATCCATTTTAAAATATCAATTACACCATTTGTTTTGAACATCGTCTTTTTAGTAAAGTCATATTGTGGTTGAACCATTTGTTAGTTGCTATGAGGCATTTATTGTGTATGTTCTTTTTATTTGTTGGGAACAAAAGGAATGTCTTAGTTGAAGACCTGGGGTCGTTCTGGGTGCTATTATGGGCCAAGGCATCTTATAAATTTCTTCAAGCTTTACCTCATTTAGGTCTTTGAGATGTCGGTGGATGTATATATTTTTTTAGTCCTAAAATGCGAGAGTGGTTAGCACCTCAGGTTCAGAAGATGTAGGGAGGCTATAGAATCCCCACATTTGTATCTGGATCTGAATCTTGGCATGATTAATGTTGTAGATCAACCATGTGTTCTGTTGTATTTGAGGGGCTGTTAGCAATTTGAATAAGTCAAAATATATCCATGTTTTTAATTAGGCTTAATGCAGGTTTGCTGTTGTGACTAACTACCCATATGCTAAAGGTATTGTTCAGCAGGATTTTAGAGGCTATGGTTTGCAAGTGTAGGGGCAAATCAAAGATTTAATCCAGAAATGTGGAATTTTATTCTGGCAGGTGATATATTGTTGCAATGATGAGGAGGATGTTTAAGTTGATGTGTGTATTCTGTGATGTGATGACCTGCTTGAAGGAAGACATGATTAAACTCCACTTTATATTTTTCTTTTTATAAGGGATTCATGTGTGTAGTTCAGGTGGATCTTCAGTAGTTACTCAGAATGAATAGTGTTTGTTGTATGGGAGGTGGAGTGAGGTAGTGGGAGGATTTTGGGACACCTGACAATTAGTTCTCCAACACCTATTCTCCGGTTAAGCTTCACAGCATTAAACAGTTTTGTCAACACAGGGAAGGCCATTGCTCCCCATGAGGAAAAAATAACTTTCTATAGCACGTCATTTCAAAAGCAGAAAACCATTGTCACTGAGTAACTCCAGATATCAGAAGTGAGACTTATTCACCAGATATCAGAAGTGAGAATCCTGAGAGCCCAACGACTGCACCAGGGTCTCTGCCACCAGTTCCAGTCATGGACACTTCTCCTGTATCTCTGCAGCCTCACATGACAAGATCTGGGCGATTGATTCGAGCACCAAAGTGACTTACTGAAGAGTTATGGCGTATATATGTATTATTTGTACTTTTTATTTAACAAAGGGGGAGATGTGGAACCCCTATTGCCACCATAACGACATTGTGATGGTGATACGGGCTTCGCCTTATTTACAAGGTAGCGTTAAGCCACTTAATGTGGCTTAACGCTGCCTTGTAAATGAGGCCCCCTTTCACGCTATACTTAGCTTGAAAGGGGTGGGCAATGGGTGTTGCGGTGGGTGTTTCACAGCAACACCCATTGATTTCGACGCTGCCCCATATTTACAAGGGTGGTGTAAATATGGGGCAGCGCCAAAATTAAGACCAGGGAAAACCTGGTCTTAAGAGGGTGCAACGAGGAGAAATGCATTATTTCTCCTCATTTTTGCTGTTTTTATGTGTGCTGCATTGTGCGGCACACATAAAAACAGCAAAACGCCATGCATGATTGTTTATGTGCAGGGAGGTGTCCCTTCCTGTACATAAACAATAATTTTAAAATGACGAATTGCGACTTCTATGTGTGCTGCACAAAGCAGCACACATACGGTGCAGCCCTGCGTTTCAGAAGTGGCAGAGCGCAGCATTAAGCCAAGAAGGCTAACGCGGCGCTCCGTCACTTTCTTGTACATATGCCTCGTAGTGTCTTGTGAGTTGTAGATGACGGAACGCTTTTGGTTCCTGACAGACTCTGTAGAACAGTGACCAAAGTGCGTGGGTATAGAATTCATGAGGTAGAATGTTCAGTTAACGGTTACAAGCTGAGGAACAAAAGACATGTAATACCAAGCTCCGTGTGTGGCGTGATCATTTACATGTACCTGAGCTGGGGAGGATGCCACAGCTGTGGTTTTGCTGCCAAAAAAGTCTGAGAGGTCATTGCACAGTTCTTGGGTTGGCGTGACATTGCTGGAGGCTGCTGCTGGAGTGGTGAAGTCCTTCATGATTGTGAAAATTTCACTGGGTATAAATGTCCCACTTACGTCCACACGGGTAAACATTGGAGGTTTTTCTGACAAACATACATCATAAATTTGATTAAATGACTATCGCTCTAAAGAACCACCAAGTTCTATGTCTGTGACAACGAATTTTCGATATATATAATTTGCACTTAAGCAGGGACTATAATGGAAACAGGAGTCGATATAGCACAGTTTGAACTGTAAATCAGATTAGTACGTATTTATTATTTGATGGATATTCATGGATGGTGATCGTTAACATGTGTGTTATTGCATGCAGACAGATGAGGGCATATTTACAAGCCGACACCACCACCGGAGCATCACTTTTTTTGACGCTCCGGTGGCGCAATGCCATTTTCCACATTTACAAGGTGGCGCTAAGCCACTTTGCATGGCTTAACTCCACCTTGTAAATATGCCCCTTTCCGTCACAGTCCTCTGCGGCAAAGGGACGTGCAATGAGTTTTGCTGTGGGAATTCCACCGCAACACTCATTACTTTTTGACGCTGCCCCAGATTTACAAGGCTGCAGCAGCACCAAAAGCCATGGAATACCAGGCGTTAGAATGGCCCAACAAGGAGAAATTATTAATTTCTCTGCGTCTTTTGCTCTTTCCATGTGTTCTGCATTCTGCAGCACACATAGAAGGTGCAAATCGCCATTATTGATTAATTATGAGCAGGAAGGTGTCCCTTCCTTCACATAAACAATCGTCCCTGCAGCGCAGGTACTCTTGCAACATGGCGGCAGCGTGCCTGCGCTGGCGCTAGGCAGCTTTTTTTGTCGCAAGGGGAAACACAGGGGTGCGCTGTATTCTTGTGAATATGGCGCTTCCCTGCATTTTGAAAATGTCGGAGAGCGGCCTGCCAAATTTGACACAGCTCCGCGGTCCGACATTTTATTGTAAATATGCCCCATGGTTTTTCTTTAAATCGACCCTAAGTTGCCATGTGTGGAGGCAAAATCTGATGTCCTGCTGGGAGGGCTGGTATGAGGATACAAGATCCAGCACATATTTCAATGTGTTGTAGTTAGACATGTGGAATTTTTGTTTGTGCAGGAAAGGTCTTCTCCTGGGTGTACACTTGTGTGAATGCAACAATTCTGCCAGGTGCTTATTTTACACTCTCATGAACAGCATTTGCATGCACATGTATCTCAAGATGATCACAATGGTATTGGTGACAATCACCCACTCTGTACACTAATGTGCACATGTACTTGATGTGTATGCGCAAGCCAGGGTATCTCACTATCTTCATTGAACTTATCACTACATGGATGTTGCTCTATATCTGGTGGCATGGGCATGACAATAGTGTGCCTTAATATTCAGCAATCATTACATCATGGCTAGTTGGCAGACCTTGTTGGAGGCATACATCTTGATAGCAAGTACCTCACGTAGGCCACCAAACTCATTTGAATACTAGAAATGGGCACTCAGGTGTGCATTCTGCCTGCACATGTGCTGTACTGTACTAACCTTTTCTGCACTTTCTTGGTTTATGTGATGGGTCGAATGGCCATGTCAGCAACAGGAAACCAAAGTGAAAATCCACTGAGATGGGATAGCAGTACACAAGGAAACCATTTCAGAGCAGCACAGAGTGGAAGGCGATTCTACTGTTTATTATCAACCCCTTGCATGTGCATTGCATGCCTTTGTGTCAATGGCAGACAGATTACTCTCCTGTTAACCCTTTATGGCAGTGGAAGTGATATAAAGTTCTTGCAATATTTGTGTGTCATGTGGCGCTGCCATTGTAGCTTAGTGTGCATGTGTGCTGGCATGCCCTGGGACATAAGATGCCACGCGCTGTCTGTTTAAATGCACAAATGGTTCAGAGGGTCATACACACGCAAACTCGAGTGTGGTAAGTGATAAGTGCTGACTATGTCGAGCTACATGTCTCCAACTACTGACGGGATTACTGTGGTAAGGCAGTTTGTAAGTACTAGAACATGTGTTGGTCTGCAGTGTTTGTAGTCTTTCTCATCAGATTCCAATTCACCCAGCTGACACATCCTCTGATGGTGCATAAAAAAGTACAACCCAAGGTGAAGGAGTTCTTGATTAGAAAACCTTCCAGAAATTAAACAAGATCTCACTAAGTAACAACTAATTTTGGGCAGACTACCCATTTTTCACACAAAGCTTAACAGTACCCAACTTGCGATGGTGTGTTGTACAAGAGGAAAAAGAGAGCATAGAGCCATGGTACTAAGACTGGCGTGCTGCTACTCCTGTTAGCTCCTACAGTGGCTCACAAGCAGGCTGCCTCGCAGTACGCACTTCCTTGCACCAGTACAAAATCCTGCGCCTAGAAACATTTCATAAAGATCCCACGCATTTCATGTGTGTTCTGCACATCAACTCTGTACGTCACTTTTTCCCATATTAAAAGTGACGCACCGGCAGTGCAGGGGGCTTGTAAATAAGCCCCCAAATGCCTTGGTTTGGAGGATACATTTTGCCTGCTTCAACTAAAGTGTTGTTTTTGATGCAAAGCCCAGTCTGGGTATCTTAGTAGATCAGGGGCCGTATTACAGAGAGTGCCCCGGGGGTGCAACGGGCGTTTGTGCCTGCTTTGCGCACCCCCGGGGCACTTTGATATTACAGACGGGGCCGCAGACACTTGTGTGGCCCCTCCTGTAATTCTGATAGAGCTGGCGCACTTAAAGCGCCAGCCACCAGTTGCACTCACACCTTTGTTTGCATGTGTACTTACCACTATATTCATTTCTACCTGGAGGTAACGGTATGTGGAAAGCTTTGCTCAAATGGCATTAGCGCACGTGAAGCAGACACAGTTGCAAATTTGTGCCAAAGTTATTAGTGTCTGCTATTTGCACCCGTGTGCAGCCAGGGCCGTTGTTGTTCAGCCATAACACTAAGCACTATTTGTACCCCTCACACTGAAGGAATGTCCAATAACATTTAATGTAATAGTTTGCACGGATGATACCAATATAGAAACATTAGCTTCCAGCTCCATGCACACTCGTTTTCACTGAGAAAGTATTTTATTGAAGATTATACTGGATAAGTGGGTATTGTGCACGAAGAGCAACTATTTACTTAGACCTAAGCTGGCTAAATCGTGTTTTGTAATGTAAAGATCTTGTTAGTGTGTAGCCCAATTAACTGAGCATGCCTGGACCTCTCTGTAGTAACAGTGTCAGATTCTTACAATCGAGTTAGTGGAGAGTGGCCAAGTGTCTTACTCATTGCCTGCCATCAGATAGTTTATGTCCCACATTCTCATGCGTGTTTGAAGGCATTAAAGCAGAGGGGCAACTGTTGTTGAAATGTGTGTGTTTGGGCGGTAAAGCTGTTCCCTGGGGATCGCCTTAATTCACAGATCTCATACATCTGTCATTTTTTATTCACTGTAAGGGATTTTTGGGGTTAGGGAGATTACCAGCATAGCACTGTATTTGTCAATGCAAATCACCAGGTGATCCCCATAATTGATGTGGCTGAGAACAATCATGTGAGAAAAGGCGTGGCTTGCCTATGATGCTCAGAACAGAGAGGTATATTTCCTGGGAAGTTTGCTACCATCTAAGCTTCGGGATTTGACCCCAGTGTTCTGTTTTGGTGAGACATAGGAAGTACTTAAAAAACAGATCCCTTGGGATTTATGCAAGGATGAATCTGCACACAAGAGGAGGCGGGTTGTTTTGTTGACACACTGTAGGGTGGCAAATATGGCTTGACATGAGCCACAGACCAGATGCACGGTAAACAAGGGGCCTAGAAGGCATTTCAGAGAGCCATCCTAACAGAAGACCTAGATCGCTCATCGGAAGCAAGCTGAACATGGGTGCCCGACCTATGCCGTTGCTTCTGATACTGTTCCAGATTTCATTCTCAGTGAATAGTCATGACACGAGGCAAGATGTGCTATTTGACCCTGTGGAGAGCCCTAGTATGGGCAAGTTTAGAAAATGTCCCTCCATTTTTGGCACCCTATTTTAGAAAAGGGATATCAGTAACTAGAACAGTGATACTGTTGTGTACATGTCATGTGCTATGTCATGTTATGTTATGTTATATATACTGGCCACCCTAGCAGAGGTGGGTGGCATGGATCGGGGGTGGCGCGGCAGGGGGGATGTGAAGAAAAAAAAATGCACTTACCTCTTCACGGCTGCGTCTCTCCTCCGTCGTCTCTCCGTGTCTCTTCCCGAAGAGTCAAGCCGGAACGGAAGCAGGAAGCACACAGGCTCCCCTAAGCCAATCACAACGCTGCTGTCAGTGATTTGTCTGAGCCCCGTGGTTCGGCACTCAGACAGGGAGTGGGAGCCTGTGCATGTTCTTCACCCAGGCTGTGCAATACAGCCTGGTTGAGAACATGCTAAGTGCGCACTTACAGAGTGCCCACCACTCCTCCCCCTGCTCTGTGAGCAGAGCAGCCCAGCCCCGCCCCGCAAAACTGCCTCAGCAGGGAAAATCAAAATTATAATAACATTGTGTTATTATCATTTCATTTTTTCTTTTTTACACTGCTGAAAAGCAGTGGGTCGATGCTCCTCCGCCTTAGTGGAGGAGCCGCTACTGCTGCCTAGGGTCAATGTGAAGAGCTGAGTTTTTATTTTCTTCCTGAATTCTAGGACTGAGCTGGCAAACCTAATGTGAAGGGGGAGTACATTCCAGGCTCTAGGAGCCAGATACAAGACTACATTATTTGGAGGAATGAGTGGGTGAAGCACTTGACAGCTTAGGGCTGTTTTCCTTATCAAGAAGGAGGTGGAGAACGGATTTGGTCACCATGTATTACAATATACAGGGGATGTATCAGTAGGTGTAACACGTCTAACAAGAAGACTACCTAGCGCAATCACTAAAATTGGAAAATGCGAGTTCCATTTAGATCAATATTCCTTCCAACTGGATTTTAGAACCAAAGTGTGATGGAAAAAAAGATGAAAGGCACGGAGTTTATTGGATAGATGTACAGTGCTTCATGCACCCAGTAGTACAAACAAACCAAATTCCAGGATCCTAAGGTGGTTTTAACATCTGTTTAGAGGAGATTTCCACCTTTTCAGGAATACATAAAAGACTGCACGAGCACTCCAGGAAATTTACAGCAGTTGTAGTATGCCCGGATAACTTTGATGCACAACATTTCTGAAAGCAGATTTTCTACCAGGTAGAAAAGTTTGAAACAGGTATACATGCCTCAAATTTGCATTAGCACATGTCGATTTTTGTGTCTCCTTGTGGAGAAACCCTTCCCACTTGATCCCCTTATACAGGAGGAGGTTTACTCCTTTTTCCCATGAGCAGGATTCTAACTGCAATAATTATGTGAATATCTACAAACCTAGGATATTGACAGTATTTAGCAGTGTTAGCTGGATACCCCACCAGAAACACCTTAAATCCCACCCATAAAACAATTCCAACATTCAGGCCTAATTGACCATTTGAATGTGCACCTTCCATATGTAAAAATCCACCTTTCTGATTCTGTGAATTTATGTTTATAAGTGTTTTCGCAAAATGTTCTCCAGCTCAAAAACATTTGTGAATCACACCCTCAACCCAGATACTCGATGGACCACATGCCACCATTTAAATGATTTAAAAAAACAGTTATTGTGCCATTACCCTCACGCACCAATGTTTAGCTATAAATCATACCACATCTCCTTTTATCCATTCTTCCTATGATCCATTTGTCTATTTTCTTACACGTGGGCACATTTTCCAAACCCATACTACTCCAAACTGTCCCTTAGAAATGTTGCTTTCAATCATATTATCTTATTTTGCTTTCCATCATATAAGCCTTGCTCATGTAATCTAATAAGGGGTAAAAAGAACAATTGATGGACAGAATGCTGAACAATGTCAAACATTCACCCCAGTACAGAGATCTAGGCATAAATCCATAGTTTTTTGCTCCCCATGCCATTCCACTTTAATCCCAACCATATGCAAATCAGTCTTGACCCTGCTCCCCATGGGAACAGTCCAGCCTGAACTGCTAATAAGGGATAGAGCGTTGTTATGTTCACTTCTTCCTAGTCTTGTTGTATGTTCCCACTTAAGAGCAAGACATATTCCTTAGAGCTTCTAACACTTTAACAGATGACACTTGAGCTGCCTATGAAGGAAAAAAGGAATTACCACACATTTTTCAGAGATTTAATACTACTGGTGAGAAGAAGACCTTGACAAATGAGTGTGTACTTGCAACCTCTTCCTGAAAACGCTCCAGTATAATATACCTTGCAGGGATACACTGCAGTCATTTCAGAAAATCACCACTGTAATGAGTATCCATTTAGCACCTTATGAATTCCTTTTTAATATGGACAAGATGAATGTTTAATAGAGCCTAGGATGGAATTTACATAAAAAGGAATGGCTATTAGTGAGCAGCAGTGGCTATAGTCATGGTTTAAAACATAATTCTGATCGCTGCTGGCCACCTATGGGATCAAGTGTATTCATTTTATTCCCTACTGAATTATAAGGTGAAAAGGTTCACCTAACTTTTAGGTTTAAGATTGAAGATGTACATCAAAACATTGATTCACAAAGGACCCAAAGGAATCTACCCTGAAACATTATGTGGCCACTTTGTCTTGCTCGCTACACTATCAATGCTGCAGCCAAGAAGAAGAAACCAATCTCTTTTGGGACAAGGAACAGGGTTTGCTGGTGACAGAGCCTACCTTAGTGAGCACAGCCATTTGGAAAGTAATTTTTGCATGGGTTAAATGCCTATAAACTAATCCAATAGCAGTGAATTTATGTATTTCTAATTGTGAGAGGAGCAATTCAGAGCCGTACCTTTTCTCCTCAAAAGTTTGGCATAGAGTTCACATGGAGGCTAACTTATGCTGTATTATTTTTTAATGCTATATTTTAAACCACTTCTGGGAGGAAGTGAGAAAAACTATGATTCCTACTACATATATGTTTTATACCCCTATGTTACTTCACAAGAGAAAAAGAGAAAGCTGAATGGAAATTGATGTTACTGATATTGCAAAACTTGCAGCAAGCGATTAAAGGAGTGAGGTGAGGAGCTCCACAAAAGGGGGGCGGGCAAAGATGTCAAGAAGGTGGGATAATTAGAAGTGGAAATGGAAGGGGCACAGGGGAGGCTCTGGGGTTTGGGGGATCTTGTTTTGCATGTGGTCAGCCGGGGCACTGGAAGTGAGCCTTCCCCAACACTGTTTCTGGTGTGCCAGAACCAACCTGGGTATCACCAAATGGTTTAGAATCCCTACCCTGAATTTTATGATAGTGGGAGAGATTCCAACTGTGATATGAATATTTTAATACTTGCAGACCAAACGAGCCCTTATGTAAACAACACCATCAATGGTAAACACACCATTCGCCTTAGTGATATGGGCGCAAGTTGCTCTGCACTTTTGAATTTACTTCTTTACCTCTCTCAGGCTTGTCCGTAGACGCAGCTGGTATTTTTAATCAATGAATCTCCCACCGCTGAGATGGGAAGTTGCGTGGCAAGAGTGATGGGTCCGGTTGAGGAGTATGCAGTATATGGTAGTGATTTTGTTGCAGAAGATTCCGAGACCTTGTAGCAGAGGTTCTATGAGGGGGTGAGGCTACTGGAGGCAGCTGCAGGTGCCTGGGTTTGCTGAGCCTTCACTAGAATTTCTTTGAAAAGACACCCCTGATCCTGTGCTGTGGTCTGGGGAAGCCGAAATGCATTTGTAAAAATAAAGCAAGCTTGAACTTCTGTGCCCCTCTCAGGACTCTCTAATTATGCTAAACCTTTTACTTTCTATTGTCTAGAATTAAATGAATTTGCACTTGGGATGCTGGTTGAAAGTCATGGCATCAGAAAAAGCCCATAGCCTATTCCTTCTCAACTTTGCATCCAGTTGCGGCTAAGCTGCCACCTTGTTTACAGTCTGTGGTGGCTTCTCAACCTAAGACAAACTCACCATCTCTCTATGGCACGGTTGTCCTGATATGAAATATTGTTGCTGTCTGCCTCTCATATTCTTTGGTCCGCTGTCCCACTTTGAACCCCACGTCTCTGATGCCTTCCAGAGGAGATGGATATTCACGATTGTGCTTTAACTACTGTACAGGTCACTAGTTAACTAATGTGCCCCTGAATAAATGTGAATTAATATTATGTTGATGATTCCTATTTCAGAAATGATTAAGATAATCTAGTTGCTGGTTTCACTGTTTGCTCCATATATCAAGTGGTGAAAAGATGTAATTTGCTTAGAGTGAAACAGCTGAAATAGTAGCACTCGCTGAGTTCACTCAGGCTTGCATCCTAGCCAAGAAACGGCCGGTGTTGTGTACATGGACTCAAAGTATGCATTTGGAGTAAAGCATGACTTTAGGCTCGCAAAGAGGCTTCTTGACCTCAGCAAGTACTCCTATAAAAACTGGGCAGAATGTACTGAATCTTTAAAAATGCTTTGCAACTGTCCGAATAAGTGACATTGGCAATTTGTGCTGGTCACCAGCTCCTTCATAATGATATCTCAAAGGGAAATGCCATCCCCGATTCAGTTGCTAAAAATGCTGCTTTGTTTAAAAATGCTGATGTTGCCAAGTATGTTGTGGAAGCTGATATATTTCCTGCACAAATGTTAGAATATTTGTCTCAATTGCAGAACAATTTCTGAAGAATAAAAAGCAACTCAGAATCATGAAACAAAAAGAGACCCTGAGCTAAAGAGAAACAGCACTGGGTGTGTGGCCGGACCAAAATTCCTACTCCCAAAACTTGCCAGTTTGTATCTTATACCAGTCCATGTTGGTAGGGACAGCATCATATTCGCTGCTGCAACCCATTGGTATGTGCCTTTGTTTTTCTCTTTAGCCCAAAGATATTGCCAATCCAAGGCCACATGCTTGTTTTTCTATGCGAGAAAAGGAGCTAATCAATCAATCTATCAGTATTTGTAAGCACAGCTAATCAACCCTAGGGTATCCAGGCACTGAGGTCTCGGAGAACTCAAATGAAACCCCTCCTGCTCATCCTTCCCCTTGGGGACCCTTTGTTCACATCCAGCTTGACTTTATACAACTAGCTAAGTGTACAAATGACTCCTATGTTCTTGTTGTGGTTGTGTGTTTGCAGAATAAGTGGAAACACACCTTTATACAGGCACAGATGCCATTACTGGTAAGCGATTACGCAGAGTCTGAATTCCTAGGTTTAGGGTACCAAACCAAGTTAGCAGTGATCAGGGGGCACATTTTGTGCATTCAGTAATGCAGACAGTTTGTAAGGCACTACAAATAGATAAGCACTTCTACTGTGTCTGTCACCCAGAGTCAGCGGGTAAAGTGGAAAGGAATAATGGGACCTTGAATAATAAGATAGCTAAGTTATGTTCAGAGCCACAGTGAAAAGACTTGTGGTATTTGAGAGCAGTCCCTTTCCAGAAGACTGAAATACTTTTACTAGTTTATTATAAAGTTTAATAAACTTATTTAATTTTCCCTATAATTTACCATAGGAAGATCACCACTCCAACTGTGATCGCCACTCCAACAGTTTATTAGTACTAATTCTAAGTAATTTAATTATAATTTAATAAAACTTAGTTACATTAATTTATAAATTCCAAAAAGGCTGGCAAAATATTTTAAATTAAACAATAAATCTGTTTTATTTTTAGATTGTTTTTAACATTAAATGATAAAGATATATATTTTTAACTATTTTAAATAATTTATTTCCTACGGGGTTTTCTTTAAGTCCATGCAGCCATTATTTTCTATGAGAGGGTGTTGTTGTACCAGTGGATGGCTGTGTGTGGTGATGGATTAACTTCAGCTCCCAGCTGGAGTAATTTACTACTGTTTTGAATCCCATTTTGGCTATAGTAACTTTAGAAGTGCTATAGCCAAGCCAAGTAGCAATGGGCTTACTCTTTTGTGGGTGGGTACATGTCCCCTCCCTAAACCTGTCCCTAACTCTCCCTAAACCCCTCTTTACTCCACCGAAACCCCATCCCATTTAGTAGCAGTAAGAATATCCATTTTTCCAGCCATACCCCTGGTCCCCCCCACATTTACTATTAAGGGCCCCGTTACGATGCGGTTAGGAAAGTATTCCCACCTAGGGTCCGATTACGATGCAGTAAGGAAGGCCTCCTACCGGCATTTGCTCCTTCCGAATCGGATCGGGAATGTGTCTTCCCGACCGAGGGCCCGATTACGGTCCGGTTAGGAACATAGGCTCCCATTTAAGTTAATGGGAGTCCAACCAAATCGTATCTGGAAGCATCCGGATGCATTGTACTTGGTTGGTCGGACTCTCCCGATCCGAGTGGGTCGGAAACCATTTCCAAATCGATTCGGTCGGTAAGATTTCCTAACCGCATCGTAATCGGGCCCTAAGTAGTAAACTTACATGTGTGAGGATCTCCCCACAGAAAAAATAGGAGAGGAAGAGGTGGAGATTTACACTTATAGGTTTGTGAATAGCATTTTGTAGTACTTTAGTATTACTATTGTAGTACTTCTAAATGTACTACAAAATGCAGTTTGTTAGTAGGCCCACGAGTGTCAAACAAATATAAAAACATGCTGGCCATGGTAGATTCATGTTCCAGCTTTCTTTGGGTTCAACCACAAAAGACCAATAGGTCATAAAAGACTTGCAGTACATAGTAGCAATGAGAGCTGTTCATATGTTCCATTAAGAAAATGGTCATGCATTCGCTGCAAAGGTGTTCATGGATTCTATGTCTGCTCTGGGAGTATGACTGCTATACATGCACCTGTTCCGTCTGGAATGAAATGGTGTTGTAGAGTGAGCCAGTGATACAAGTGGTGCGCCTAAGCATGCCTTGACCACTAGAGTACTGGATACAGGATTAACCTGGATACATGGCCATCATGGGGTCCACAGAGTGCTAAATGAACTGCCCAGGGCAGTATTAGGTGGTCACAACTGATATGAAATCCTTTTTGAGTACCAATGTATGTATCTGATCTTGATCTCCCTGGAAGGGTGGCGGAGTCAAAGACAAATTCACCTGACTCTAATTCACAATGGATTTGTTGCAGAACATTCAGGAAATTACAAACAAATTATCAAACAAAAAAGACTCGGCCACTACTGAAGATAAAGCTTCTGACTGGTGGCTCCCCAAAATAGGAGACCTAAGTGCAGAAACGCTTCCCTGAGAAGCAAGTCTGTCGACCATCATACAGGCCACATGTTACAGTTCTTGGGATAGAAGGCACACACATGCTGTGATCGTGCACCACTTCCTATGGCCAACAAAACAGAAAAATGTTAACCAACCACATCAAAATGCAGTATGTGCCCAATGCTATTTACCAGACCCTTGACAACAGACTAGACCAGTAAGGCCTTTCCCTATTCTGGTGGTATCCTAAGAACAGAACAGTTGTGTTGAAATCATTGGCCCCATTCTGGTTACTGATGAGCCTGCTATGTTTCCAGCTTTATACCCGGTACCAACTACATCAAGTAATGAATTAGTCGATGTGGTACAAACACCATCTTCAACAAGCTTTACATGCACCCAGGAGTCAGTTTGAAGTGCAATCAGTAGGCATAATAAACTTAAATCCAATCCCCAAGTTAGCAATTTGGTCCAAAACATGTTTTTGTCTACCCTCGCAAAGGTCTTTGAGTAATCTATATAACGAATAAAATGTTTTTTGTCTTGCTTTTTGTGATTATTGCTTTATTTGTCAAAATTGATATTCCTAATATATTGTCCAGTGGGGAACACTGAGGTCTGAATCCTGTTTGCTGAAACATAATAATCTGTTTCTCCACTGCCCACTGAGTTAAATGATTTAAAAGGTGTTATTGGGTGATTGCTGCTTGGTTTGTTTCTGGGTCCATATTTACACATGGTTTGGAGGACAGATTCTTTTCGAGAATTCGACCTTGCTTCACCCACAGCAGCCAATCGAAGCTGTGCTTTATTAGCGCAGTGTTAGCATGTGGTCCAGTGCTTAGTTTGCAATAAAATATGTGCCAGTGCCCTCATCAGGAGTTCACGGCAGCTAACATCACACATTGCTCCTGCCAGTGCTGAAAATGACACTACAAACACAACTACTAACCATCACACTTCTACAAGTGTGACAATTAGGACTATTACAGGCCCCCAAGGCTATAAGAATGGCTTGGGTGGCAGGCAATAGTAATTTTTAATGTAAATTGAATTAATGATTAACTGTTGTTGTGGTTATCTCTAAATTAGCCAGACAGCGCCACCTTGTGGCTAACTGTGACAAGTGCCGGTGTTGACAATTAAATGCCGGTGCCGAGCACCGGAACCCACCGGCTCAAATTAAGCACTGATGTGGTCCGAGCAGTCTCTTTGAGACCTTCTTGTTTCATGCTAAGTGCCACACAGTTCAATGAAAGGTCTCTGCTTAAAAACAGTAATTACATTTTCAAATGTGTTATTCACAAAAGCTTATATTTTTTCTGACTGAAACTTTGATAAAAGAGACTTCCTTAACAGAGAACCATTTAGCTAATACTCCTAACTATAAAATCTTAATCATTGATCACTGGACAGATATGGTGAAGGGTTGGAGGTTATTTACTTGAATTGGTAACCCCCTCCATGAACGAACTAATTGAGAACCATAATGCTGAGTATATGGTTTTTAGTGTGTTGCCAGTCATTTTCAGGCATCTTAGTGCAGGTGTCTTTAATGAATTGTAAATGAAATTTTCCAGTATTATTACGCCCAGGGCCCTTAATGCTTCAACAATTTATGGCTTTTGGCGACTTTAAAGATTGGAGAGAAGTACCTCCTCCCCCTGCTAGCAGGATAACGGGTTACTCTGGGTCTTCATCTCTTGGTCTCTGTGCCTTCATATAGTGGTGGTCATCCATTTGATCTCATTTTTCACTCAGATAAATTTGTTTCTGACTTGACTGATTTACCGTTCACATTGTTGGCTCACACAGTTATTCTGTTCTCAGTGGAATATTGTAAGCCAGTAACAAACCCTCATTGATCTTCCATACAATTGTTGAACCGTAATTATTCTAAAATTAACGCAAACAACCTGTCTTATGCACTGATGAAAGCACCGGAGAATCATGACCATTCCAATATATGGGTCACCTCAGCTTTAGCTGAATGGAGCCCTCTTAAGCCTTCATTTAACCACCGCTCCTGACCCTCAGGTCTGTGATACACAAGTGCACCAGCCAAAGCTAGTCGCATCTGCAAGCCGTTAGAGTGAGCCTGGTCCTGGAACTATTCCAGGAGAGGTGAAATCTAAATATGTTATAGCAATGAAGGGTTATAAAAGGAGGTAGGATAGCACGCTTACTACTTAATTCATTGTGTCTGGTAGAAAACAACGCATTTCTTCTATGAAGTCTTCAAAATTGTTAAGGTGTTCTCTGACCCTCTATAGGCACAAAAGAAGCATCTTCTATCTTCTATGCGTAAATCTCCTTTGTTCTCTATTATGGATACAATCCAAACAATCTATGCTTCTTTTCCTTCCAAACTACACAGTTCTTCATGCTCTGCTATGAAACAGACAGATTTGCAAAAATGACATCTGTACCACAACATCTTCTAACAGAGTTTACTCTTTGTCAACAGTTTATGGTTAGCAGCCTCCAGCATTGTCCAGGAGCGATACCACTTTGATACCCAGGGAATGCGGAAAGGTCTGTAATGTCCCACTGCCTACGAAATTGATATTAGATGTGTCTACTTAATGTAAATTACAGACCGGTCTCCTTACTGCCTTTAGATCCTAATGTAGCAGAGATGTGGTCAATGCCCAGCTCGCTTCCTTCACTGCAGAGAATGCTCCATTAGACTCTGCTCAAACAGGATTTCGGCCCCATCTTGGGGCAGAAGTTGTGTAAGCATTTCCAAATAAACTTTGTATGATATTGGATCTGGGCGGCATAGTGGTTCTGATCCTTCTCGATTTATTGGCTGTCTTTGATACTGTCTCCCGCTTTGATCTGATAAACAGAGTGCATTTGACAGGGACTGGAGGAAAGGTTTTGTGCTGAATCTATTATTTTCTATCAGATCACAGCCAGATGGATGTTATAATACCTCATCAGTCATATTCAAAGAAACTGGCATGTGTTGTGCCCCAGCGTCCTACTTTATAGACTCTCTACTGGTCGCTTTTAGCCTGGCTCAAGAGGTTATTTACCTGTCCTGTATGTGTTATGCTGAAGACACTCAGACACGTTTTAATCAGACCTGAATCCCAGCAGCATCCTAGCTGCCATAGCTGCCTTACTCTAGTCGCTACCTGGGTGGTGCTCAATTGCTTAAAATAAAATTTTGACAAAAGTAAGGTTGTGTCACCCGGGTCCTCTTAGTGACCTAATGCTAGGCCAGTGCCCCTCTCCCAAACGAAAAAATAAAAATTTGGAAGTGAATTTGTAGCTTAAATTATCCTTTGCAACCCTAGTGTTTAATGTTTCATTGTCTTTTCATTTGCACCTGAAAGTCCAGAAATGATTTTGCCCTTTCTTTTTGAACACTCTCACTATTAGATTCTTAATGCTGTTATGGGTTCATCTCTTTATTACACCAGTTCCCTGTGTTTAGGGCTCTCTTTTAATACCGTTCTTCACGTTTAACTAGTTCACAGTGCAACAGCTCATCTGTTGTTGTAGCTTCTTTACAGAACCCTTATTTCCAATTTCCAGTTTACAAATGTGCAATCTTTAAGAGTCTTTGTATCTGCTTTAAAGCCAGCTCTGAAAATTACTGGTCACAAAAACTGATCATAATGTGCTGCCAGTATTTTTGTGACCCGTAAAGAAAGGCACGAACTGCCCGATATACGAATAGTTCAGTTCATCAAATTCTGACTTGGAGTGGATGTAATCCAGCCTACCTCATGTATAGTAACAAGGTAAGTCGCAAATTGCAACTTACTCTGATTGGTGGACATCAATGGATGGTTTTCTGCTAGGGTCAAACAACCACTATGTATAAGATTGCCTTTAAATAAAATAAACATCTTTTTAAATATAACCCGTTTTCCTTAAAGGATTCAGGGCTTTAGCTATAAAATAAGTGCCTCCTTCCCAAAAAAATGTTTTTTTTAATTTACGAAGGGGAACCAGCTCCAACAGAAACCCTTCCCTTTTGCAAATGGATTACCATCACAATGCTGGAATCAGTAACTTTTCAATGTTTTGAACTAGATTATGGTTGCATAAAAGTGAGACATCTCATCCTGATTTGCTATTTGCAAGGGATGCCTACAACATGCCTCTTCCAAACAGTGAATCGGTATTGTGTTGCCATACCATTTTAGGAGGCAGCATAAGTTTTCTGATTCCTAAAGTGAGATTGTTGCATAGGAAAAACCAAATTGGAGTGCTTGCGACCGTAAAATAGGTTTGCGCATCTGGCCAAAAAAGTTCCTTCCTCTATACGTCAACTCTTTACCTGTTACACCTCCACACACTCCTTAGGTTCTTCTGCTCATCACCATCATCCAAGGTTTAGAAGGCAAAGGCCGCTGCTTTTTAGGTCTTGGCTAGACAGCGCATGTGCTGTCTCGAAGAAACATGTTGTATATATTTTGTGGGCTTTGGCCCGCCCATAGGCTTCCCATTTGCTGGCTCCATCGTCTCTCTCCTATTCGTTCTCCCCATTTGTCTATGGCATGCATGTGCCATGCCTCTTTCTGTGCTTACCCCTCCCCGTGAGCATGGACCAATTACTACTATCCATCCACTGCTCCCATTTTAGGAACTGCTTTAGGAACTACTTTTTTCTTTGTTCAAGAGCATTTAACACGATCGGGCGTGTTTTCACCCGCCCCAGGCTCCGCTCCATTTCTGTAAACAGGCATGTAAATCTTATTCTTATCTTGTCACATTTGCTGCGTATCCAAAGACCGAGGTCAAATGTCAGATGCTGTTTTCCGAGGGCACCTGTTTGCTTTTATTTATTTGACTTCAAAGTCAGACAGCTTCGCTGCTTGAGCCATCCCCCCAACCCTTCCCTCATCACTGCTTTCCCCCTCCATCCATCATAGCTTGTTACATAAGCTACCGAGCCACAGATGGTAGCTCGTGCAGAGGCAGGATATTATTCGTATTTTTTGCCGATGAATGCTATCAGCTGTTTGGTTTTCAGTATCTGTTAATTTATGACAGCTATATGAATGTATATCTTAATGCTCTCTGCCAGCAGTTTTGAGTGGCAGGATCTCTCAGCGTGACGCAGCGGCGCTCAAACAAACAGACCATTCAATATCCGCGCACCTGACCAAATGCTACATTATTTGACCATCCATCATACACCGGTGGTTGCCACCAATTGTGACCGTTTGAGCCATACAACATCTGTGCTAGAGCCTGAACGCGTCCGTGAGTCAGGCAGCCACCACCTTTCATGACTGATTAGAAGCTGCAACTGTTTTTCCTTTTTTAAAGAAAGGGAGGTTGTGCGTGTGATCTTGCCACAAGTGGCTGTTACTTAACACATTATGATTTTGGCCATGGAGTAGACCAGGGTGCGTGTGCCAACTTGGTTGCTGATTTCACATAGCAAGCCTGTCGTCTACCGGAGAAATTGATGTTGGCACGGCAGCCTGCATGATCTGCGAAAAAAGAAAAGATGTTTTCTCTCTCCTATCGAGCTTGGAATTCCTCCTAACATTGTCCCCAAAAGCGGGGCTCTCCATTTGTCCCCTCCTGTTTCACAGCTTGAGCTCAATATGCCATTGTTCATCCCCTTTATGGAACTCTGCGCTATCATAAAGAGCAAAAAACAAATGTCTCCTAACAATTTAAGAAAACTTGAGTGATAAAACATGTGTGCGCAAGTTTGAGTCACCCCTAAGTGCAACTGAAGCGCAACTCATCTTGAATTGCATGCTTTCCCTCCCCGGACTGGATGCATTTATTGCTTTATTGCCTTCGTCTTAAGCGCTATATGTGTGATGCCAGAACAAGCAAACCTATGTTCAAATTGACTCCTCTCAGAATAGTTTACATGTATCAGTTTAAGGTTCTCTTTTTTTAAGAAAACCTTCTACCCGGTTTCTATACAAGGCAATCAATTATTTAGAGAAAAATGCTAGCAGTATAGGGTTCCACAGGATGGTTAAGTCAATTTTACAGCACATATCCTCTGTTCGTCGGAAGCCTGTGGACCCTTGTTCCTAGCACAGGTTGCAGTTGGAAAGAGCTGCCATAACATACAAATGCACCCTGCATAATTCCACTACATACAACTCATTTAAACATCTCATAATTCCACGACACACAATTCAACTAAACACAATTCCACTCCACATCATTCCACTTCATGCCACATAATCACAATCCAATAAATTCAACTCCACATATTTCCACTCTGCTGTATGCCACATGGTTGCACTTCACATAATACCACTCCATGCAACACAATTCCACTCCAAACCATATGACACTTCACACAACACAATTCAACTCCAGATAATTCCACTACACATAATTCAACTCCAACCTACATAATTACACTTCACACCACATATTTACACTCTGCATACATTCCTTCAACTCCAAAACACATAACTACACTCCACAAAGTTCAACATTGTAACATGCCAAATAATACCATGCCACACCATGCCACAAAAGTAACCTCCATATAATTCTACTCCACACCATGCCATATAATTCCACTCCCCAAAATTCTACTTCACACCATTCCACATAATTCCAAACACCTCCATACAATTCCACACCACACAATTCAGTGCCACACAATTGCACACCACGCAACATCTAATACCACTCAACAACACATAATTCAACTCCATCTAATTACACTCTACTCAATACCACATAAATACACCCCACATAAATACACTCTATGCCACATAACAATCAACATTAATACACGCCACATCATGCCACATAATTCCACTCAACATAATTTCACTCAACGCCACATAGGTCCATGCCACACAATTCAACTCTACACAATTCCATTCCACACCACACAATTCCACACCAATCCACATAATTTCACAACACAATTCCACTCATACCACATATATTCAATCCACAACACAGAATTCCACAATTACACTCCAAAACACACAATCCCTCTCCACAAAATTCCAGTACACTCTATACCACATAATTACTAACCACATAATTCCACTGCACACCATGCCACATAATGTCACTACACATAACTCCACTCAACATCACACAATTCCACCCCACACAAATCCACAACAAAAAAATTCCAATCCAACCCACATAATTCCAATTCACACTACATACATCCACTCCACTCCATAAGGTATGGCTAAAAGACATTGACATTGACAAGGCCAATAGCTCTCGAGTTGCCAAGACCTATTGGCTTTGCCAATGCTTGTTTATCAAGCTGCTAACATCTTGAATTCCCTTCCACTTATCCTCCTCTCAACCATTAACTACATGGTTGTCAGGAAAATATTAAGAGGTTGCTATTCAGCCTCTAATAGGCATCTATAAGTCAGTATTTCGATTTCAGGTTAGCTAATGTCAGGATGCTGTCACAGGTAATTGCAGCCTTTAGAAATACAAACTATTAGTAATAATAAGAGTAATAATAATAATAATAATAATAAAAATAATAACTGAAAAGTACTCAAGCACAGAACAATTGCACCATGAAAGCCAGCAGTGCAACAAGCCTTTCTAATGCACAGATACAACATGTGCAACAGCAATGTATGTCACTCTTACACAGCAATATATTTATACTGCTACAGAGTGCTCAGCAACAGTGCCAGCATCATCAGTATACACAAATGAGGTGCTGCATGACAGTCCAAAGGCCCATTGCTTGGTCCTGTGCTGCCCTCATGCTCCTCTCTGTCTGCTGTGGCCTCCCTCTCAATTTACTGTTCAGAGGCAGCAGCAGCCACGCCACACTCCTCTGGTGTCACTGTGTACGAGAGGAAGGGCAGGTGCTGATACCATCCTGACTGTATGGGTAAGTAGGGTGTGTGGCCTTGAGCACCAGCGGACACAGAAGAAGGGAAAGCACCAAGTCTGAGTCTGAATCCGCTGGGGACTGCTGGCAGGACTGATACATATGAGTGACTCCCGCTCCTTCAGAGACAAGGTCAACAAAAGGGACTCTCCTTGTGGAACTCTTCCGGGTGACCCCGCCCGTCATCACACCAGTCCCAGCCTTGGCAATCTTGGATGTTTGAAACGTCCTCATATAGGGAAAGCTTTTTAGTGCAAAGCTCTTTTCTGCATTCTTACCTGTCCTCTGATCACTAGCTCTGAGATCAGTGGTGTAACAATCCCCCTGTAGCCCCTGTGGTGCAGGTGGGGGCGCCGAGCTCCAGAAGGCCCCCTCCGGCACTGTGCAGGGGTGGGCCTGAGAGCTCCTGACTGGGTCCGGAGCATGGGGAGCACCTTCATACACTCTGCAGGGGGGGCACAGGGGGAGGGCGCAAGTTGCGTTACGCCACTGGCTGAGATCACTACTTTTATTTCACAACAATGTTTTCGTTTTCACTTATGCCATTAACTCCTTCCTAACCCTTATTCCTCCCTTGTCTCTTTCCAAGTCATAGACATTCAAATAAAGAAAACATTAATAAATAACAACACACCCTTCACTGCTACACATTGTTTGCACTTCAGCATCCATGCACTGAAATGGAGGCACTACTTGGTAGGACTAACAGTAATGCTGGCACATCAAAATCTGAGTTACGGTAAAAGGTTAGATCAACAAAGAGGTGAACCAAAAGCCCCTCACTCTATTCTTTTTAGGTCGAGCCTGGGCAGTGCATGCGCTGCTTTGCGAGGCATGCTGTATTCAGGTAGGGACTTAAAGCTCCGCCCACTCTCTGTCCATATTTTTAATTGGCTTGTGTCATTGTCCACTGTAAACTGTGGCTGTTCATTGGTCAATAGGCTTAGTAGTCCCTCATTAGTACCACCTTGTCTCATTTTGTAAGCTCCCATGGCGACACTCCCTGTTACATGTGTTGTTACTTGGTAGGATTTAATTACAGACTCTGATCACTATTTTCTCAAATAGCTTTGTCCTGCCTTCTGCTACAGGCAGGACACGCTCTCTTCTAAAGCTTTTTTTTATTTTTACAGCACTGGCGATGAACGCATTTGCAATGCAATAGGTCTTGCATTTGCGAGAGTTTAAGCTATTAGCATTGTAAATGACATTGCCTTTTATCTGTTTTAAAAACAACACATAAATAAAAGACATTGTCACTTACAATGCCAATAGCTCAAACTCTCATAAATGTGAGACCTATTGCATTGCAAATGCAGTGGTACCTAGGATCAAAAAGGCTAGAAGTGGAGGCAGACGCTTCTCGTATAATGCCTCCAAGCTGTGGAACAGTTTACCGCTGCCGTTACGTAGCCAACCTAATCATTCAGCCTTTCGCAAACAACTCAAAACCTGGCTCTTTCCTTGAGGGCCTCCCCTACTCTAGTGATCCTCAGCGCTGGGATGCTTCCGGGTAGCCATGCGCTATACAAAAACCTCTTCTATTCTATTCTATTCTATTCTATTCTATTCTATTCTATTCTTGTTGTTTCTCTGTTTCTGTAATACATGAGCTCTGGCAGACAATGGAAGCTGTCTCTTGCCAGACCCAAAACCAATGGAGAGGGTATGGCTTAACTGCTAGAGCTGACGAATTTGAAGCGGGGGAACCAGGTTCGAGTCTGGCAGGAGGCTCAAACATCCTGTGATTCTGGGCAAATCACTTAATCTCCCCATGCCTAAAAATGAATGTGTCCATCTGTAAAGCAGCTGGTGCTCATGTAAAGCGCTCTGATACCTTCTGGTCGAGTTCGCGCTATATAAAACTGGAACAAAAAAAAATGCAGTATTGCCGAGATTTTTACTTTACCGACCAAGTGAATACCTTCCATTTAAGGCTGCAATTAGAGAACTGGCCTAGTATTGTTCAATGCATGCTTGTTGGTTTTATGTTTTTTAAAGGAGGCTATTTGTTCAGAGGCTACAAACTAATGCCTTAATTAAAGTCTTGTGACAAATTCTAATGAATCAAATTGTTTACGTATGCATCTGTAATGAAAACTTCTTACAAGTGGACCATGGGATTCTGGCGGAAATGGACTGCATTTCTCCCTGTGGACCAGATAGTCATGATATATCAGGATTCAGACAGACAGGAAAGGGTGGACCTACTGCCCCCAAACCCCTGTCCAAACAAGGCAGGACTGAGAGGGGCCGATGAGTTTTCTTGCTGTACTGGAGGAGGACTTGGGTGTTCTTCTCCTGATTTCTGAAGAGCACACCACTCCCATTACACTACAGCTCGCTGGATGGGCTACAGGTCACGAAAGGACTTCGCTTCACGTCACACCTATGAATATTTAGGTCTTGCCTGAAGCAGTGCATGGATATTGTAGAAGGAATGGGCTGCTTGCGCTGCATTGATATTTCTTATCTGGTGTTCTAGTAACTGCACGAAATTATTTCTGAACAGAGCTGGCAAGTGGTATGGTGATCTCACTGTAATCTTCTGCAATGGAAGAGCTGAATTGAACCCAGAAGGGATTACAAAGCCTGAATTTCCCTTGGACTGGCTGTTCCTGCTAACAGTGTTCTCACACATTCTTTGGACTTGTCATCTGCAATATACTCGGCCCCTGGGTGGTTGCTTCTTTTTTCCTAAGCTGGGGTCTACAGGGCGAGACTTCCCATTTATTCCATCAGGCATTTCCCTGGGGCTGGAGTCCAGTGGCGGTTCTTCCTCTAAGGCAGAGAAGCGTCGCCACGGTGTGGCCGGCCGTCTTGGGCAGGCCAAACAGTCATGCGCACTTCACATCAGGTGTAATGCACAGCCTGGGTGGAGAACATGCACAGCCTCCCAATTCCTGTCTGAGCAGCAAACCACCACGCTCAGACCAATCACAACGCTGCTGTCATGCTGGTGATAGCAGTGTTGTGATTGGTTAGGGGAGTCTGGGAGCCTGTGCTTGCGGTTTCCTGTGACCGAAGAGGGTGGAGGAGAGGTGGCCGCCATGAAGGTAAGTAAACTGCTATTTCCCTTTTATTGATTTTTTTTTTTTAAACCCCCCCTTCCCGGCCCCTTCCACTAGTGCCCCGTAGCAGCTAATACTGCTGGAGTCATTTGAGGCCAGTTTTTGAAGGTAAAGTGCCAAAGCTGGTGCATCTACCACTCTCTCCAGCTTTTTCAGGTTAATTACAGTAGGCTCAGTGGGTGCCTTAGGAAAGAGAGAGGAACCAGAGAATGGAAATAGAGAGACGAAAGAGAGAGAGAGGGAGAGAGAGAGAGAGAGAGAGAGAGAGAGAGAGAGAGAGAGAGAGAGAGAGAGAGAGAGAGAGATGAAGGAAGAGAAAGGGAATGGGGATGGATCCAACGGGTCTGATTCTGGTTACCAATCTGGCGCTGGGGGTCTAGACTGCTCCATTCACTCCTTGCAGCCTTCCATTGACCTGGTGTCCATTGGCAGCCCCAAAACGAGCAACCTCCATCAGGTTTATTTGAGGGGCACTATGCTTTCTACATGACCCCATCTGTGATCACCAATGTGAGGAGGAGGCAACCATCCAGACCAGCCTCTGCTCTCAGTATCAGCAATACCATACAAGACCCTCCAGTGTGTGCTCTTGTCATCATGCTTCAGTCACTCATGCATACCTTCTTTCATTGTTCCCATTAATACCGTTCAGTACTGTCGCCAGATTCCAACCTTATGTCAGCCCTATACTTGCAACAAAAAAACAAAAATACAAACATTCGGCTTAATACAAGTTTAATCCAAATAGGGTAAAGTTCAGGTTGCTTTAAGCACAAGAGTACATTGGTCCAAAATAAATGCCTCGAAAATGAATTACCTATTCCGCAGACAAACCAGCTGAGATCAGCATGCAGAGCAACTAGCAAAGACCCACTGCAATCTTATGCTTAGATGTGATTAATGTGCTCTCTGGCAAGTCCCCAACTGTCAAACAAAGTAGTGTTTGAGACCTACAATATGTTAAATGTTCTGCCCTTTAGACCCCACATAAAATCTAGGTTCTTATAAGGGCTATTTATTTAGAATTAGATTGAACACTGTGTAGAACAAACTGTCCTTTAAAGCCTTGTTCCTACCAAGCATGCTGAATTTCAGATGCCAAGACTAAATCTTGCAATTCCTCAACTCCATTTTACATTACTGCCACAAGCTGGAAGCTCTATAATTTGTAAGCTTCTTCTTTGGCCTCAAAACGTGTTACATATATTTCCTAAATATGAGAACCCACAGCTAAAGGTGAACTTTTTCTATTCCTCCAATTGTTCTGGGACCTTAGGGGCTGTCCACTTCCTGAATACTGTGTGAATCTATATGTGAGAAGGAAGTGAGAAAGAAACACACATTTCTATCCTTTACAAAAGCAAAAGGAAGATGTTCATGCATGTCATGCAGAATATGTGTGGAAAATTGTCCACATTGACAGATGTCTCAACCTCTGTTCCTCTTCCTCATTACCGTCAGGTTGGTACTTCTCTGAGAAGTAGTGAGTGATGTACATGGAACTCAAGATGCAATAAGTAGTAATCCCACCCAGAGAATGTATAAACATAGCTAGGGAACAAAGGAGAATTGTTCACCCATGAAGGCTTGAGTGACAATTCCAGCTACATACGTTGTATTTTATTGTATTCAGCATCTGCATACTATGCTGCTGTTAGTAGTGTAACTATGACCAGCTTTGTAGTCATTGTTTTGTTGTAAGCCAGGACCTGCATGCATGGCTGGTAGAGTGTCCATTTACCATGTGACCTACACACAATGCATTTGGTGTTCAGCATGAGGACCTTCGATGCGTTCCAATTTTGCCCCTGGAAACGTGGTATTGAATGAATGAATGGTTTTTGTATAGCGCATGGCTACTCAGAGAGTGTTGTGGTGCTAAGGCAAAAGACAAGACGGGGAGCAGGGCTGATAAATTGAACAGATACATTTTTTTGTGATTTAGGGAAAAGTGGCCTCATCCGGAAGGACTCTAAGTTGAAGAGGAAGCTGATTCCAAATCTTGGCACTAGTACCAAGAAGGAGGCACCCCGTTGCTTTCTTCTAAAGTGGGGGACAGCTGTCATCCATGCATTCCTCGAGCACAGGGCCCTGGCAGGGCAGTATTCGAGAATTCTATCATTAAGATATTTGGGTCCTGTATTGTGGAAGGTTTGGTGTGCGATCGTTAAAGCCTTAAACGTCACTGTCTTGCGAACTGACAACCAGTGTACGTTATTGCACATAGGCAAGTCTGTATCGCAGCGTTGTTTAAGGATGGTAGTGTTAGATTAAGTGGTGTGCTACATTTTCTGCAATGCACTTTTTGTATATTACACAATTGCATTGCATATATTTACAATTTGAGTCACAGGAAGCTTTAGTAATTTGCACAGAATTACCCAATTTCTGGTCAAGTGAAACAACCGGTGTTCAAAAGCAGGCTCCAGGATCCTAGTTAACTAACTTAGCCTTTAAATGACTTAGAAGGAAATGTGGTAAAACTGTGAAACCATACAAAAATAGCGTTCAATCTTGTAGTCCTGAAATGTATTCTTAAGCCTTAATATTCTGGCAGAACTTCGCAGAAGGGATGAAAGTTGTCAGATATGAGCATTAGTGTTTTTGGAATAAATCATCAATAGGTTAGCAAGGTGAAGTAATTGCAGTATCATACTAAAGCTTCACTTTCTCTTCCTCCTACCCTGGGCCTCTTGCTTTGAAGGTCGGTCTAGGACAGGCATGCAGCTCCTCATTACCTCCAATTGGCATGGCTACCTGATTGGTCCTGCCAGTAGCACAGGCTTGTCTCAAAGATTAATTCATGCCCTTGTAAATACACATGGGCAGTACAGTGAAACTGAGAATGGCTCACTAAACCAACTATGGTTCCTTTAATCACTCCATCTGTTACTTGGATAACTGTGGTAATGCTAGAGCATGCTCACGAGCATTGATCTCCCAGGATGCATGCATTTATCAGACCAAGACCAATCAGGGCTCGCCTGGCCACTATGGTTACTGTAGATAACCTCAGGCTGATTGCAATTCCCCATGACAGTGACGATACATTCGAATGCCTGCCCATCAACTTTCAAAGTACTTCTGTGCCTACCATGGTTACCATGGGTAACGGGGATTCAGGGCTCGATTCTGCAGAGGGAGCCTGTGAAATGGCTATCACATCCAAGGGAGGCAGCAAGAGCACCAATTACCCATTACCGAATCAGGAAGGTAGTGACAAAAAATAACAATACAGGACTCTTTTGGGGCCCTGTATTTGGAACGAGTATACTTTAAGTCCAAGTTTAGTGGTGACAGTTATGATAATTCCAGCTCCAAAAGCACATATTAAAGTTGCTGCAGCTAATAGTTGGATCTTGGCATTAAGCTGGTAGTCCATGGCAAGGTGAGCTTCTGCATGTCCCAGCCCTTGCCTCTCTGCACCCTCTTGTTAAGTTATGTTACAATTATTTGATATAGTGCTAAAACAGCTCACTCCATACGGAGTATCCCGGCACTAAGGCATATGAAAGGAGGCAAACTCAAACTGACACTCAGAAGGAGGTAAGGTTAAAAGGTATGGTTTTGATAAGCTTTTTTGAAGAGCAAGATGGTGTTACAAGAGCAGGTAACTTGTTCCAGTAGTGAAGGGCAACATACGAAAAAGAACTTCCACGATTTCGAGTAGTTCGAATTTTACGTGGGGCAGCCAGAGCGATTTCGGATGATCTCAAAGCCCTGGCTGGATGCCAAAAACTAATACAAGAGCAGAGATACAATGGCCCAGCTCCATGCAGGGCCTTGTGAGCAAGGCAAAAAAGCTTTGAAATGCACCTTTGCTGATCTGGGAGCCAGTGCAAAAAACTCAGCACTGGGCCTATTTGGGCTGCCGAATTTCGGACCAACTGAAGAATAGTCATCAGGGATAAATTCATATCCGCCGGCAGGGTGTTTCCATTGTTCAGGTGACTGGTTATAAGTGCCTGAGTCACAGTCTTCCTGCAATCCAAAGGTAGCCATGAAAACACCTTCCTGAGAAGGCAAAGTATGTCAAACAGGTACCGCATGTGAGCTTGACGTGACTTTCCATTAAAAGCTTGTCATCCATTATAAAGGCAAGATATTTTGAGTCAGTTGTAGGATTCCGAGTTCTTGGGGCCACCAATCCTCTGACCAAGCCTGAGAAGCTTTCCCCAAATGCAAAATTTCAATCTTCACCCCATTCAATTGGAGAAAACTCTATTTCATCCACGTAGCTATGGCATGCATGCAGTCCTCAAATCTGATATTAGTAAGTTCTGTCTCCTGACCAAAAGACAGTACCAACTTGGTGTTGTCAACATAGGATAGAATCTCAATTCCAAGTAACCTTACGACCTTCCCCAAAGGGTCCGCATAGATGTTAAAGAGCGTAGGACTCCGGGAAGAACCCTGAAGTAGCCCGCAGATGTTATCAGCCACCCTGGAATTGTAGGGCTGGGCGGAGACAACCTGGGAACACCCATCCAAGAAGCCTGGCCATGTATCCCAATGACATAAGGTTGGTCAATATGTACTGCATGCGATACTGTGTCAAACGTAGTGGAAAGATCAAGTAGTATCAGAACCACTGCACCACCTAATGGAATCCGTAACGGCTAAAAGAGTTGTTTTGGTACTGTGTGCAACACTGAAGCCTGACTGTGAGGGATCTAATGCATGATTGTCCTGAAGAAATTTGTAGAGTAGCCTATTAATTGCCTTCTCGAAAACTTAAATAGGAAACGGCAAGAGAGAGGTTGGCTGTTAGTTAAAAAAGCTGGCCAGATCTGCTGATGTTCTTTTGAGAATCCGTGAAATATAGACAAATTTGCAGACTTTCTGCAATTTGGCTGTTTTAAGTAAAAAAAAAATAAGTTTGCAAAGTGGTGCACCAGGAGAGAGGCCAAAAAGAAAAAGATGTGACCCCAATTAAACAGCTCTTGTACTTCCGTTGAATTGATAGGCTCAAAACTTCCCAACTGACTGAGTGTATTTAGGGGTGGACAATCACAACCAACATGCTTACATGTAGACTCAGGTAGTTGATCAAATTCCTCAGAGATTTCCCTTACCTTCTCCTGAAAATAAGTGGATTCAGTGTTACACCACAAATCTGGCGAAGCTGAAATTGAGGTCTGACATACCTTAGGACTGGTAAAAGCTTTCACTGCATTGAGAAGCTCTTTTCTGAATTTTACCACCTAATCATTTTCGGGGGGCTGCCCTTAGCTGTTTATGATAAGTGTATAGAGCCTCTTTCTATGTCACTTTAACCAGAAGAGATTTGTACCAGCGCCATGCTCTCTTCAATTTTCTACACCTACGTTTCACTATTTTAAGCTCATCATTATACGAGGGAGCCTGCTGTTTATACTGTGTGCCGTTAAGCAGTTCACTAGGAGCTATTTTTATCACAACCCATTCTGTATGATTCCTGGTACTTTGGCACTACCAAATTGATGTTGGTGGCTTACTCTACAACTAGGGGTTGTAGACGAGGGCCTAAATTACTAAGATTGATTTTTTCCCAAGAGTGAGACACCTTCTATTTTCCAGTCTTCTGAGTGCCCAAATCTGTACCAGCTGGAAGCTCAAATTTAAAGAGTAATTGGCCTGTCCAGGTAAGTGATATCAGAGGATCAACTTTTATCCCCTTGAAATTGCTGCAAATCAAGTCCAGCATATGACCAGCCATGTGAGTTGGGCCGCTAACCGTCTGTTTTAGTTCCACAGAGCTGAGATCTGGCAGTAGTTGAATAACATCTCTAACACTGACATCTTCCCCATATTAGTTTAATTCGTCCAACATTCGGGAATTGTTAATGCCCTTGATGGTCTTGACAGAGTGTCTGAAGCCTTTACTTTGAAAACAATTGGAGTGTTCAAAGCAAGCCGGTCGCCTGAATACTTCAGCTAGGAATAATGGAATATGTCTGCGGTTGTATTTTGTTTGTTTTCAGAACTGCAGCAGTTATTAAGAGAGATGGTCAGGGTCATTCCTATTGCGTCGCTAGAGGTGAAAATCTTGGACACACACAAGACGAACCAAAGTGAAAGCATTTGCCAAGAATGTTTTCATTAATCAAGAACAAAAGTTGGAGGTTCAAAGACGATCAGATACTGTCATAGTTCCAATCATAAATGATGCGGACTAGCAATCCAGCGGTGTAATTCCCTTGTAGAGAAGCTTCCGTGAAACCAGCGTCTTTGGGTTCTGGAGGAAGTATGGTTACAAAGCTGAAACTTAAAGGAATTGACAGAAGGGCATCACCAGGAGTGAAGCCAGCTGCTTGTGCTTAATTTGACTCAAAACAGGACACCTTATCCGGCCCAGACACGGAAAGGATTGACAGATTGATAGCTCTTTCTTAATTCTGTGGGTAGTGGTGCAAGGCGGTTCTCAGTTTTTGAAGCGATATCTCTGGTTAATTCCTATAATGAACAAGACTTCTATTTACTCCTAGTAACTAGTTACATGACCCCCACAGATCGGTGTTCAACTTCTTAGAGGGGAGTGGGGCACTTACACAAGGTCAAGCAGTAACAGGTTTATGATGCCCTTACATGTCCAGGATTGCACGTGTGCTACTTTGAACGGATTAGCTTATGTCTATCCTTCGCCAACAGATATGGGCAACGCGTTGAATCCCATTTGTGATAGGAATTGCACTTATTTCCTATTAACAAGGAATTCCAAGTAAGTGTGGGTCATAAGCTTGTGCTGATTAAGTACATGCCCTTTATGCACACTGCCTGTTGCTACTACCGATTAAATGGTTTAATGAGGTCTTTGGATTGGCCCTGACGGGGTTGGCAACAGTTTTGGCAGAGCACCGGGAAGACCGATTGGATGGTTTAATGAGGTCCTCTGATCTACCCTGATGGGGTTGGCACCAGCTCTGGCAGAGCACTAGGAAGACAGTCAAACTTGACTATCTAGCAGGAGTAAAAATCATAACAATGTTTTCGTAGGTTAACCTACGGAAGGGTCATTAAACATGGAGCGGCCCGAGTGATTGTCGGCACCAGACAAAAAACCGCCAGCGCTTCCCAGATGGCACCCAAGGCATAGGGCCAGTCCCTCCCTTAGAATGGCCTGGCCGATGGAGCGATCGGCAGACCCTTGGATCTTCATTGGGAACCTGGCAAGGGGCAAATTCTTCCACCTGGGAGGACCCAGCCTACGTGCGAGGGAACAGGACTGATTACCCTTGCCTCTCTGGAAGAGGCAGCATAAAGTCCTCCTGAGACAAAACCCACGCTCCCCTGACATAACCAAGGGTTAAACCAAATCGCAGTGCCTCCCAGTTTGGGATTCACCAAAGGTCCTGATCCCTGAGCCCTCCTGTGCCCGATCCTGGCTGACCTGAGTTTTGAGTGATTGAGGAGTGGGGCAACTCAAGTAGTGGGACAGCCTGGATGAGAAGGAGCTGGGCCAAGCAGGGGATTTGCTATGTCCCTTGTAGCCAGTGCAAACTGCTTCAAGGAGTGAGAGGGGAAGCCACTCCTGGCTGTTCAGGCTTCTATATATGCACCCCCAGCAAGCATTGCATGAGCCGCTTTGACAACATGAGGGGAGAAACTGGCTATTCCCCTCAGGCACCTCCCACCAGGGCATGGGGGGCCCAGATCGCCAGCATGGATGTAGCTTACAGGAGACTAATGCAAAAACAACAGTTGATGGACAGAATGCAGAACAATGTCATACATTCACCCCAGTACAGGGATCTGGGCCTAAATCCCTCGTTTTTTTGCTCACCATGCCATTCCAGTTTGGACCCAGCCATATGCAAATCAGTCTTGACCCTGCGCCCAATGGGAACAGTCCAGCCCGAACTGCCAGGCCAGGTCCTCCCTGGACTGGAAACAAGCATCCCAGGACCGTTTTCGGGGTTTCACCCCTCTTCAGCCAGGATAGCTTGATTCCAGTGGCTGTAACACTTTTTGCCCTAAGTGGGATGGGTATGCCCAGACGTGGGTCCCTTGCTCACTGTGCCACTGGATTCAAGCTAGCCTGGCTGAAGAAGGGTGACATACCCTGAAACCGGTCCCAGGATGCTTGTTTCCGGTCCAGGGAGGACCTGGCCTGGCAGTTCGGTCTGGACTGTTCCCATGGGGCACAGGGTCAAGACTGATTTGCATATGGCTGGGTCCAAACTGGGGTGGCGTAGTGGGCAAAAGAATGATGGATTTAACCCAGATCTTTTGACTGGGGGAGAATGTTTGCATTGTCAGCATTCCGTCCATCATTTGTTTGCTGTAACACTTTTCGCTCTAAGTGGGATGGGTATGCCCAGACGTGGGTCCCTTGCTCACTGTGCCACTGGATTCAAGCTAGCCTGGCTGAAGAAGGGTGACATACCCTGAAACCGGTCCCAGGATGCTTGTTTCCGGTCCAGGGAGGACCTGGCCTGGCAGTTCGGTCTGGACTGTTCCCATGGGGCACAGTGTCAAGACTGATTTGCATATGGCTGGGTCCAAACTGGGGTGGCGTAGTGGGCAAAAGAACGATGGATTTAACCCAGATCTTTTGACTAGGGGAGAATGTTTGCATTGTCAGCATTCCGTCCATCATTTGTTTGCTGTAACGCTTACAGGAGACTGACTCCCCTGCTGAATCAATCAGGAGGCCCATGAGTCCCTTGATCGAAGCTCTCGCCGCAAACGATGTTAGGCTGGTAGCAACCCTGGTGCGCCAGGATCAGGTCTTCTCAGAATGTTTTGAGATACACCGCTGTTCAAAGATGCCAGAGGTTTGCACTATGTACCGTCTGTCAGGATGAACCCAAATGCTCAAATATGCTAGGAATATTAGTGGGTATGGAGGCACTAGCAGATGGTGCTGAGGGTGCCCTCACGTTCCCATAAGGTGTTCAGAGAGGGGAGGGTTACTTGTGTAATATGATATAGGCCATGATAAGTGTGCAATGCACTCACTGCACCATTGCATTGAGTGTTTGTATTATTGCTAAACTCCTTCAAGCTGAACCCATCCTTTGTGCCTCCAATTTCCTAGGTCATCTTTTTAAACTAAATGTAGGTTGTGCAGCAACACAGAGAAGCAGAGGGAGCCATCAATAGATTTGGGGGAGTCTCTTGTTGGTAGCTGTAATACTGTATTCTGCAACCCAGGTCTGCTGTATATGTGGCTGTCAATATAATAGCATAAACATAGCTTAAAAAGGTGTCCAGAGATAAAATCTAAATGTTCAGACTCAAAGAAGACAATGTGTAAACATGGTGCGGCAGGAGGTGGTAAGATGATACGGATCATGATCCCCAATGATATGTCAAATTAAAATGATTTTGTAACTGTGCACCTTGTCAAGAATATTACCTGCAGCAACACCCACTGTCCTAGTATGGAAATGATAGATTTTCACGTAGGACAGCATCAGCCTTCTCACACCCACGAACCCAAACCCAGAACACCTGCTCATCCTCTGGGACCCTCTCACTACTCAAGCCACAATCTCCATCATGAAGTCCGTACACTCGGGAGCACCCACGGACCCCTGTCCCCACCACGTCTTCAACCTTGGGAGCAAGACAATAGGTGATGAGCTCAGGAAAGTCCTGAACACCTCCATCACTTCAGCCTCCTTCCCTGAGGACTGGAAACACGCTGAAGTGAGGGCCCTCCTGAAGAAACCATCCGCTGCCCCAGCCGGAACCGAGGAACTACCAACCCATCTCCCTGCTCCCCTTTCAAGCAAAGGTTCTCAAGAAGGCAATCAACCAGCAACTCACAGGACATACGGAGCACAACACCAACATGGACCCCTCTCAATCCAGATTCCAAACCAAACACAGCACCAAGACAGCCCTGATTGCTGTCACAAATGACATAAGGGCCCTCCTGGACCACGGTGAAGTGGCAGCCCTCACCCTCCTGGACCTGCCAGTCGCCTTCGACATTGTCTCCCATCACATCTTGATCAACAGACTCCGCCACATCGGAATCCAAGGAGACACCCTCAAATGGATTGCATCATACGTCACCGGAAGAACCCAGAGAATCAGTCTTCCGCCGTTCACCTCAGAACCAAAGGAAATCATCTGTGGTGTCACCCAAGGATCGTCCCTCAGCCCCACCCTCTTCAACACATACATGACGCCCCCTGGCCAACATCCTCATATTTGTCTTACTCAACATAATCTCCTATGTCGACAACACCCTGCTTATCCTCTCGCTGTCAGAAGACCCATGGGCCACCAGAGCCAGCTTCCACAGATGTATGATGAACATCGCTGACTGGATGAGAAACAACTGTCTCAAGCTCACACAGACAAGACGGAAGTCCTCATCTTTGGGAACAACACCTCCCTATGGAACAGCGCATGGTGGCCTACTGAACTCGGCCCATCCGCCTCCCTAACAGACCACGCCTACAACTTCGGCCTCATCTTGGACAGCAAACTATCTATGAAAAAACAGGACAACGCAGTCTCATCCGCCAGCTTCCACACACTACACATGCTTCACAAGATCTCCAGGTGGCTCCCAGTCAACACGAGAAGGACTGTCAAGCAGGCCCTCGTCACCAGCAGGCTGGATTACGGGAATACACTCTAAGTAGAAATTGCTGAAGAGACTACAGACTATACAGAACTCAGCAGCCAGACTCATCCGCCCCAGACGAACCCACATCACACCCCACCTCAAGAAACTAAACTGGCTCCCGATCCATAAGAGATGGCAGTTCAAGATGTTGACCCATGCATACAAAGCCCTGCACATCAAAGGACCAGCATACATCGACAAACGCATGACCTTACTCCAACCGACCAGACACCTAAGATCCGCCTCCCTCTTCCTCGTAGACACCCCCGAAATCCGCCAAAGCAACAGCAGAGGACGCTCCTGATGGGGCCGGGTTCCCTTTTGTGGATATGCTCTGGAACCCCTGGTCAACACACCGCTGGGTCTGCTTGGAAGTGTGGAGGAGAGGAATAACTTCTCTCATTAGAATTCACAGTCCCAACAAATCATAACTCAGAAGAATCAATGACTCCAGGTTCTATGTTTAGTTAGTTTATTACAAAGCCAAGAATAACTAGACATACAAACACCTCAAGATAAGGGTGTAGAAATACATCACAACTAATACAAATACAAACCTATGGGCAAAATTGAGACGGTGAAGCATGCCGAAAATGACAAGTTCTAAGATTAGGACGCAGGCAATGACTGCGCCTACATCGAGATTATTCTTCATTGGAGGTTCGTAAGCAAAAAGCATTAGTCTATCCCTACACTACCACTAACGTGACATCCCTACTTAGGATTCCTCAGGCAAGTTCAGGAAAAGGTGTCAGCGCGTGAAGACTTCCTAAGAAGTACGCTCACGTTGAATGGGTCAAGGAGCATAAAGCTACAGAGCTTGTTCTAAGATGCTACTTCTCTCTCCTTCAAATCTCCTCTCCTCTCCACCCCGGGGCACTGTTCCTAATTCCAACATCAAAATCCTAGGACACGCCCATCTTCTCATCACGCGATCGTCCCATCCTTCTAGACACCTCCTCGTAGGTAGCTTTCCAAGAGGCTTCAATCCTCCCAGCCTCTGGCTCGATGACCTGGATTACCAGGCCTTCTCCAGTGAGAAAGAACATTGTCTCACATTATCAGCACTTCTCGTTCAAATGTATCCTCTCCTCCCTAAGCCTAACTCCTAAAACAAAAGCGTTATTCTAACGAACAACAATGAATTCCTCCACCTGCAACAGAAACGTGAGAAAGAAAAGATTCTTCATGCACATGAACATTACGAACAAACCATTTCTGAGAGCCAGGAAAAAACATATGAGGCCTACTGAAAATCAGCTAACATAAGTACCACCATGAACTTCGTTAATCACACGTATACATGAACATTAATATTGTGCACGTTTAAATCAGTGAGTTACATGTCAATGAACTAGATTCTCATTAGTCACTTATGAAATGAACATTAGAATTTTTACCATTTAAAGCACAATTACTGTAAATTTCTCGACGTTGCACAGAGTATCCCTGTCACTTCACTTCACACGTTATTACAGTACACAGTCTAATAACCAAATGTTAACACCACAAAAGAATATATGCAGGTGCAAACTACTCATGATTATAATGCACCTCTACAAATTAAAAAGCACAATCTCGCTCTATCACGCCTTTCTCTCACCTGGTGACCAAAGCTTGGAACGACTTTCCCCTACACCTCAGGACTGCCTCGTCGCTCCAGCAATTCAGGAAAAGACTCAAGACCTGGCTGTTTGAATGAACAGAACACCATGAAGCAGCTAGCAACTCCAGAAACTCCAGACCCACACGTGTGATTTGCCATGCTTTACAAATCTATTGATTGATTAGGCCTGAATGATGATTTCCCCCAATTACTCTCTAAGTGGGCAGTGTTTCTGGCAAGCATATATCTGTGAAGATAGTACAAGGCTCACACTGCGGGCCAGATTTATCAAGGGATTATGTTGTCCTTGTGTCATGCAGGGTGACACAAGGGCAACACAATCCGTAAATCAGATTTACCAAGCAACACAAGGCCACCCTGCATGTCCCTGCATTGCTTGATAAATGATAAATCTGGAGTAACGCAAGGCAGCACAAGTCATTGCCTTGCGTTACTCTGCCCTGGGAAGGCATTCCCTGGGTGGAGCGTGGGTGTTTCTACACATTCACCCATAGATGTCGGCGCATTCCCAAATTTACCAAGACTGGCAAACTTGGGAATATGTAATTATGCTACACCTCCTTTTTGTTTTCTCTTTCTAAGTGTGCTGCATTCTTCAGCCCACTTAGCAGTCACGGCCGGCATGACTCGCGGGTGAGGGAGCTGGGGGGTCGCGTGGGGAGGGGTGGGGGGGTTCAATAAAAATAAAAAATGAATACTTACCTTCGCCTGCGGTCCGGCGTTGCGTCTCCTTCTCTCTCTGCTCCGAGTCCCAGGAAGCAGGCAGCCTCCCTCTCCTCCCCTAATGGCAGCATTGTGATTGGCTGGGATGCCGACCGCACAGCCGTCTATGGGGAGGCCGTTTTCTCCATGCAGGCTGCATGCAGCCTACATGGAGAAAACAGGAGAGTGTGTATGACTGGTTTGGTCGGCCCTGGGGCCGACCAAACAGTCACCACCCACAACAGTGGGCAAGCCATTCCTCCCCTGCCCTGCAGTAGGACTGCCCAACCGCCCGCCCCCAACCAAACCCTTCTTTCTGCTATTCATAATACCATTTTATGTTTCTGCTTCTCGCACTGCGAGAAAGCAGTGTAGCGACGCTCCTACGCCCACATGGAGGAGCCGCCCCTGCAACTTAGAAAGAGGAAAATGCCTCGAAGGATTGTTTTTATGCAGGAAGGTGATCCAAAAGTGCCCAGATACCCCTAGGGTTGACAGTGCTTGTGCTATACAAATGATGAGTGATTGATTGATTGAAAAAACAATTCTTTCTACAACACAAGCATCCTTGCACCATGGCAAGATAAAGTGAGATCTTCAGATCTGATGTAACTTTTTTGTGATATCAATTCCTGTGATGCAACGTGTGATGTCACCTGCCGTGATGTCACGTGCCATGATGTCACAAGCTGTGATGTCACTTGCATACTGCCTAATTAGGTTAGTCCCCCTACTTCTTTTTTTAGGACTTTTTAATGACCTATCTTGAATTAAACAATTAATATAACAATATTTTTATTAAAATGCAACTACATTAATTTTTAATGAACTCCATACATCACTTTTAATAATTTAATTTAAAAGTATATTAAAAAAATGTTTTTCTTTAGGACGGAATTAATTTTTTTATTTAACTTCAGAAAAATAATTTTCATTTTATGTAATACAATTTCATTTATTTAAGTTTTGATTCAAAATTAAGTTAATATTGCTGTAGCACTTTTGTATTTTGTTCTAAATTTAAAACAAATGGATTAAATTAATTCACGTTAATATTTAACATAAATAGATTTGTAATATTTTCGAGTTAAAGACACTTTTTTAATTTTCCCTCATTCTTAACCATGCAGAAATCTCCACCCCAGCTGTGGAGTTTTCCTAAATTAAAAATAGGGTATTACAATATTTTATAATTAAATAATAATTATGTACTATTTTCATGTAAACAATTTAACATTAAATTATGTTTATATTAATAACTATTTTAAATAACAATCTAATTTAGCATCATTGAGGTTTTATTTTAATTCCCTACCTCTATTATTATCTATGGGAGGGTATTGCAGTACCAGTGGTTGGCTATGTGTGGGCACTGGACTTAGTATTGTTTTTTTTTAGTAGTAACTTACTTTTTAGTAGTAGCAGACTTTGTGAATAAGCAAAAAGTTGTGAAGTTACCCAAAAGTGTAAATTACCTTTCTGAATCAGGGCCCAAATGCCTGCAACACAAAAGTGCTGTTCCCACGGAGGCTCCCAATTTGCAGAAGTAATGCCAGAGTGGCTCTCGTCACACTAAAGCTCCTCAAGCAATATTCCCATCACCCTTAATGCACGGGCTGAGACTGAGTCAGTAGGTCCTGTGCATGGGGTCAAGGCAGTGTTCCTGGTCTCCCTGCCTGCACTGGTGAGTCGAGGGGCTTTTGGAGGGAAGGCAGTGAGGCCGGCAAGAGGCCATCTTTTATATTTACATGTATTTCTGTTGGTAGTCTTAAATTGAGCTGTAAAATTGCAAAATGTTGTCACTCAGAGACATGGCACGCCAATTCTGAACATCTGTTCTCTGCGTAACCCAAAATGTGAAAGACATTGTCAAGCGAGCCAATGGCTGAAGAGGGCTGAACCACTACCCACTGGACATACGCAGTCCTGTGGGCTGAGACAGCATTTCAATGGCGCTAATGAGCAACGACTGTATGAGCCTGGTCCAAAGCAAGCCCTTCATGTATTATTATTTTTTAATATAGTATTATATTCTTTTTTTGTTACAAGAAGCTGACTACAGCTAAAGCTGTCTCTACACAGACCTAAAAAGCAAATGTAAATAAAGATACTCCCCAGGGCACTTAATAGAGCTGGTTTTCAGGATGAAGCACTCTCTGAAAAGGGGTGAATTGCAGGCAAATTGTCAAGGTGCAATCTGCTATAGAAGGGCCCTCACTTTAGCTTCATATCTAAAAGGTGACAACTCAAGACGTCAATCAATGTATCAATTCATATACTCATTTTAAATGGATACCAACAACCTGACTGGCATTTACTGATTTCAGGATTGCAATTTATGTAGATGTGTGATTCTGAGGTGAATGTGGCCCTGTTAGTTCTTTCATCACATGTTTGGCACGTGACGTGATTATGCACACATGGTTATTTGGCATCAGCAGTATGCTCGGGTGCCACAAGGATCCTTGGATTTGTGAAATATTTTAGTGAAATGCATCCCCCTGAATGCAGTAGGCTGAAGCTGTTCTGTTGCGTCATACCGCTGAGTAGCTCGCTGCGATGCGATCATGCTGATGCATTGTGGGAAATGCTGCACTTTGATGCCTCTCCGCCACTGGCTTCACGCGCCAATCGCAGACAGACGAGAATGGATGGTGGCCGCTCGTGCTCGCACCGGAAGTGCCCTGAATCCTGCAATGCAGCATTAACTTTGTGATGATCCCTAACTCTGAATAGGAGCCAGAATGTCAAGGACGTCTCTTCGTTAATCTCAATATATATGTAATCATTCAGTGTGGAATGGCAAATGGAAAACCACTGCACCCGAGTAAGAAATATACAGACGCTGAACAATTCAACCGACCGTGCATCTGGAAAAAGCTGTCATCATTTTTCAGAGATGCAGGGTAAAAATAAATTGCATTCTCAGAGCGCAACTGCACTTTGAGATAAGAACGGGTTTTATTCGGAGACATTGCCCTTGCGATGAAAATCCCAGCCAGGTTTCTGTATGTATTTTAAAGAACATATCTCTCAGTCTGTATCTGACTTTAACAGAAACTGAATTTAGGAGATATATATGCAGCATAACTGTAAATATTATTCCCTGGAGTGCGCAGGAACATTGCTTTTGTTTTAAAGGCCTTACTGATGTGCCAACCTTTCTGCTGGAAATGAAGGTCAAAAATTCTATATGATACATGCTTAGTGAGGTGAGTAGCTGTAGATATGGGCATTTTCTGAATCTAAGGGCCTTATTACGAGGCTGGTGGTACACGGACTGCCAAACTCACAGGGCCGTCCGTGGTAGTGGTAGTCTTCCGAATGCTCTTTTACGACCGGGGCGGTCGGGCCGCCCTGGGACCACTTCAACCGCCAGGGATCAGAGATCCCTGACCATGGTGCGGCAGTCTTGAGACTGCAATATGCTTGGCGGGGCTGCAGTGGCCCTACCAAGCATATTACGAGTTTCCTAATCGCCACACTTTTTATGGTGGCACAACCGCTGTGAAAAGTGTTGCTTTTTGGAAATAAAAGGGGCCCTTCAGGTGCCCCTTGTGCCTCTGCACCCTGGGGTGGATGCAGGGGGGCACATGTTGTGTCCCCCTGTTTGCATGCACCGCCAGTTCCTGCAGAGCATGGACTTGATAGTTCATGCCCTGCAGGAACTGCTGTTGACGCCAGGGCCGGACTGGGAACCAAAACCGGCCCTGGCAAAGTTCTTGGCTGGCCCCCCCGGGGGTTGGGGGTGCGGCCGAGCACTTTGCCAGGGCTGGTTTCGGCCGATTTTGTTACAGGGGCCGATATTGCAGCTATGCTGCAAAAACGGCCCTGTAACAAAAAGGGGCCCAAAACCGGCCCCCACCCTGGCGACCCACCGGGAAAACGCCCGGTGCCTGTTACGGCCAGTCCGGCCCTGGTTGACGCTCCTTTTGCGGTGTCTATTTCATAGAGCGCCTAGACACCTCTGGGTAGTAGTGCGCATAATAAATTGTTATAACATAACATAACATAACCGCTGTAGGAACGCCATAGAACTGTCCGCCAGACAGGAGAAAGCTCCTAATCTGGCAGGCGGTTCAGCCACAGGTTTGGCAGTGCGGGAGCATGTCGGTCCCGCACCGCCAAACTCATAATAAGGCCCTAAGTCACTTCAAGTATACAAACCAAAGGGTGCCCTAGAAAGCACCGCACAAGCAAGCAGGAGTTTGATCAAAGCTTTTCCAAAATAAGGTTAAAACTTTACGAGGCAGGAATATTGAGGAAGATAATGGCAATGCCCTAGAGGTTACATTTACAAGAGGGTAACACAGAGCGGTGAATAGAACTGGAGAAAAAAGCCCACCGTTCAGCGCACACCTCACAAGTGCATTATAGCATTTTACCTCAAATTACTTCCTCATATGATAAGGAGGCAGACAGCCTTCTCCTCCTGCAGATCAGAACATACAGACCTGCCCCCACCCTTGTGGATGTTTATGGGTTTAGTTGCATTGCAATATCTGCGAGAATGAATGAGGATATTACTTATGATTAGAAGTGATGAAGGAAAATTGTTGGATTGTGGTCGGACTGGATGTGATTGGTCAGAGTGGGTGATGTGTGGTAAAGTGTATTAGCCTGCATTCCTGTTCTGCAGGTAGATTAGAAAGATAAAAGAAGACAGGACACTGGCATTTCTAGAAAGATTATGGTGGTGGCTACATGTTCAGTTTTTGGTGCAGCCACTCCGCTGTCAATCAAAGCCTCTCCCCTCCAACGTACTGCCAGGTTAAGAGTAACTCTGAAGGTTCTCAGTCAATCTGCAATAGCCCAACTGGATGCCTGGTGTGGAAGAGGCATGGAGTAGACATGGGTCGAGTTGATTGCATAACAATTTAAGTTAGCACTGTTCCCTAGGATGGAAAGAGCTGTAATTTCCTCCTTAATGATGTTCTATTTATGGCCATTATCCACTTACTATGATGCGCAGCGGCATAAATACTGCTCTAGAAACAGGGTAAAGGCAGACAAACATGATGGTTGCTAGCATGGAAGACTACACTTGGCATATATTGATATTCATTGTCACGTGTGAAAAGCACCTTGTGCCAATGAAAAGGTTGGTCATGGATTTCAAATGGCTAGCATACGCATCATGGCTAATAAGTGCCATGCGGACAAGGGTTCAGGGATATGTTACAGTGATGAAGTTAATGGAGGGTACGGCGTACCCATTACAAAATGGGAGGTGCCAAATGATAAAATGGAAAAATGGAAGTCTTTCTTAGGTACAGCTGAATACGACCGGAGGTTTATTAAAAGCTACGAGAGTGTGGCAACCACATTCTCAACCTTCACTTAAAATTAAGGTCAAAGTTACCAAAAATAGTCAACTAAGAAGAACAGTATAAAAGTATTTTTATGGATTTAGAAAGTGACATTTGTATTGCTCCTCCCTCTAGGCTTTTCATTTTTGATTGGAATGGGGGATGATTGTGTAGGAAGACACAGACAGGTAGAGAAAGTGGGTAACAATTAAGTATGAGTGCTTTAGAGTTTTAGGGGTTCTCTGCAAGATTTGGCACATATTTTTAGCATTTCCTTATCCTAAAGTAGTTGAAGATGAAAGGAGAGACTTAAGATAGTTCATATTTTGCTAGCTAGACACAGTTTAGATCCCTATAGTTCATCGTCCAGGCTCTGAGCAAATGGTTTCTGACTGTCTCAAATTAATGGTCAACTAATGATGAGAGTGCATCACAGTGGAATGCTAGACATTCATCTTCTGACCATCACCATGCCAGAAATTTTCTTTATATGAGCTACCATATTCACCTTGCTTATGTGCACCCATAGTAAGTCACATTCGCCAATGACATTGAGTTGGTGGTGGCAGAAGGCAATAGTTATAACAGAAAATACATTGGCACTCTGCATTTATTTCTATTGACATTGAGGTGGGGAGAGATTTGACCTGTGGAAGGGTAGTTGGACCATGAATTACAGATAAGTGTATATCCACCACCATCTTCTTTTCGGGTTTCTTCATAGAAGCACCGGTATCACCATCTTTCGTATTTCTAATCTACCTACAGAACTTGAATCAGCCTAACATTTAGCTTTCCAGGATCCAATCATAACAGAGCCATTTGTCCACCTCAATACTAGAGGGGATTTGTGGTAACAAATTCGTCATACATTTGTGGTTCTGGGCAGGGCCGGACTGGCTACCGGGCGTTTTGGTGTGCTGCCAAGCTGGGGGCTGATTTCGTTGATGGGGACCTGTGGGTGCTGAAAACCATTCGTTTTGCAATGTTTATTTAAAAGCACACGCAGGTCCCCATCAACTAAATCAGCCCCCACCGCAGTGAAATCAGCCCCCAGCTTGGCAGCACACCAAAACGCCCGGTAGCCAGTCCGGCCCTGGTTCTGGGGTGCATAGGCAAGATACTTGGACTTCAAAGCACTTCAAGAAGATCTAATAGCTCATTTAAGAGGTCCTCTCCTTGCAGACTCTGGGAAAGAGAGGATTGTAGGGTGAGATGAGGATCAGATGTACATCAACTGTAGCTCAAAGAAAGTCCCCCTAGTAATATAATATTTTATTTATTTTATTTATTTAATGCGATTTTATATAGCGCGAACATTACCCGAAGGTGTCAGAGCGCTTTACAAAAGAACCAGTTGCGTTACATAAGGACTTTGGATTACATGAGTTACATAAGAGATACAAACAGAAAAAATTGCAAATGTACAAGTTGTAAAGTCACACAAGGAAGAGATACCCAGAAAAAAATTGCAAATGTACAAGTTGTAAAGTCACTCAAGGAAGAGATACAAACGGATAAACTCTAAACTCATAGGAATGGTAGTAAGTACAAAGGTCTACTACATATACTAGTGGTTAGAGTTATATATAAATATATATAGAAATAGTAAATTTACTCATGATTACATTTTACCAGCGATTAGGCTTGGACAATTAAATATTACATATTTACAGAGTGAACGGAGAAATAAAACATCAAAAGGGGTAGAGAGAGGTCCCTACCTCTCTCTACCCCTTTTGATGTTTTGATGTTTGGGAGAAGAGTCGGAGGCTGAGATTGGCGAGAGGAGAGAGGGGACCTGAGGGGGAGAAAGAGATAAGGCAGTCCAGCAAAAGAGAAATGTCTGAAGTTCGGCAGGATGGAGTCCAACGGACCGAAGGACAGGACAGGAATCAACAAAATGGCGGATTCGGGTCGTGGACATCAAAGGAAACCATCACAAAAAGGCAAGATGCACCAAGTCAAGACCCAAAAAACCTGGAGAGCAGAGTTCCATTAAGTAGGGTCGGGGGGGGGGGAGGTACGCAGCCACGGCACCAAGGGAGGACGGAGGGCAGTATAATGACTGCTGTTTATGTGCATAGGCACAGTACCGCGAGGGCACCAGGGTTGACGATCAGCACATCATGGAGAGTTGAAAACTGGAGCGAGCCTCTCAACAAATAGGGACCAACAGCAAGCGCAGCCGAGGAGCACTCCACCATCTTGTGCTCAGCAAGTGCGTCTCTGACCCGGGGAGTTTAAGGCTGGTGGGGGGACAGGTCATCGGAGCCCCTACCGTCAACACCGGAACATCAGGGGAACCCAGGGTCATCAGCGGTGCCCCCGCTCACCGTCTATTATCCCGCGGTGCGTGACTGCAAACAGTGGAGACCTCGTGTATTCAGCGCTACGTTCTCCCCTCAAGAAGCACAACGCCAGCCGCCAACTCCGCTCTGATCTCCTGCACCGTGAGAGGCTAGGCGAGGCTCGCTGGAGTGCTGGGGGTTTCTGAGACCGCGCGCGCTCACCGTAATAATACATGCTGCGGGCAGTGGATTAGTTTCGGCAGCAGTGATGGCGGCGCTCCGCTGATGCTATCTGCGGCTCTTCTTCATCACCGGCGGGGACGGCAGGTAGGTGGCACTGGAGAATCGCGGTGTTGCAGCCAACTGATCTCTGGGTGTGGTGAAGTCGAGATGGGCTATTTTCAGGGAAATTTCGCCAAAAAGGCGATCCCTAGCCCGGGAGCTTCCGGCCAGAGCTCCCTACTCATCGGCCATCTTGGAAGTCGCCGTTATAGCCGTTGCAGATGAGACCATAGCTTGATTCAGCAGTGCGTAAAAAGGGGTGTGACTGGTTTAATACAAGTGACACATTGTTCTTGGGATCCAGGAGTCACCTTGAGATTAGATTTTGGTAGTTTTTGGGGCTACAAGGCAGTCAGTCAGTCACAAGTATTTTTAGGGTCAACGAGCAGGGCAGCCATCTCCCTGGAGAAGGTAGAATATCTGAAGTCCATGAACAGAAGCATTCTTCCATGCTGCGTACTGTCACAAAGTTGCTTGAGCTAGGAAACAATGATCATCCTTTGATTTTTATGGCTGGAGACATCACACAGGAGGGTTTTCGTTGTGGCACTGTGCAACGAAGGCCCAATACAATGCAGCTCATTTGGAACCGAGTCCTTCAATGCATGCCCAAGAGCATACCCTGCAACATCAGTGATAGTTCATTGGGCAAGTGGAAAAATAATTGTTCAGAAATCTCATTTAATTGCTTGACATAGTAGCAGCCAGTCATCACATACCTGGTGCACCTGATTTTCAAGCACTTTCTGTGCTTTCTGACATAAACCTTGATTTAACCAAGATGTCTGTTATTTGGCAGTTGCTCAACAAATGGTTATCTTAATTGGATAGTGGTGTGTGTTCTTTGTTGTGCGTCCCAGCAGTGTTGCCTACAAAATAAACAGCTATGTTACCGCAGGGATAGATTTTCCATTCAGCCAAAGATTTGTTGCATAGGTGCATTTAATTACTGATCTGATACAGAATTAGTGGATTCTAGCAACTGTTTGAGTTGTTTGAGATGTGCAAGTGCATTCACTCATTAGATGCCTCCTTTGCATTTCTGCAAATTCCGCTTCAGCAGCAGCATTTTACTTATAGACAGGGAGGAGACCCTTAAAACTATCCTGATCAAAGAAGCAGAACATGCTCCCTGTGAACTCAAACCTTTGTACTCAATCCACCTCTTTTCTTCTGTGTGTATTTAAGTCCACCAAAAGCCTACCTAATGTCATGGTAGTTCACAAGTATGGGGAGTCGTCTCCTGCTTATCTGTGAACGCTGGCATAAGGAAGAATAGACTTTCTGCTAAAGATCAAACTTTGTTCGTTTTAGTATCCTTAATTGTATTTTAGTTTGGCCTTGTTTTAGTTGCTCATGGTCCTTAATGTTGAGGACAGAAGGGTTTTCTCTGACCCTACTTCCATGACCAGGTGTAGGATAGTATTTCAACCACCCCATGAGGATTAAGGGAAAGACTAAAATAGAAACAGGACATCACAGCCTGGGGTCCTGATGCTTTTAACTGGGGCATTCTGACTGTGTAGCATTTTGACTGGGGCAAAAAGGCTATTTAAAGTAGCATGTTTATTTTTTCACATCTATAGTTCACTACACTAACTCAGGAATCTCCCTGCATGTTAATACACATTTTGATGCATATATTTTTCTACAAACGTTTGTTCATATTGATCTGTTTCATATTTCATTACATGTATTTTATATATTTACAACTCTACTCATTCATGTGAAGGAGTAACTGGTCAAGGTTTTAGGTTTTTTTAGGATTACTGAGGACTTTCGGACTTTTAACTTATTTAAAAAAACAAAAAACTCCCAAAGTGGATGTTTGTTTTTGAAAAACAAAAAACGAATGACCCTGACACCCTGGGAGCTTCCTCTGGACTTGGTTCAGAATGGGTATCCCCTCTTTGCGACTTCCTCACCGCTGAAAGGGCGTCAATGTAGTAACACACATTTTACTCATTCTGGTCTGTAAATCTTGCAATTTTGTATTTATCCACACACAAATTTCGCCAGGTAATATTTGTGCAGGGGGAAAAACTTGGATATTTGTGCACTACTTGTACTCCCGATTTGTGCACCCCTTGTAATACTGATTTAGGTACCAACTCCAGTTTGCAGTCAAATGTACATTACCAGCCAATTGCAATGAAGACTTATCTGTTTAAGTTGACCATCTGGTTATGATTACCATTAGAATTTATGAATCCAAGGAGACTGGAGAATCTAAATGTAAGAGACACTTTAAACATAACCTTAATTTTAGGACATTTAAAGCCCTTTATCTATCCTGCCGAGCAATTAGCATCAGCCTCAGAGGTTCTGAAATACAACACCATAAAAAAAGGTCTAAATGATGAAAAACAGCACATAATGGACAGGTCATTATGGTTAAGAATTCTGTAGTTTATTCAATTACGACCTAAGTCCTCATGAGACTCAAAAGACCCATATATTTAATCTTCTTAATAGGAGTTTATATCAGCAATGATCGATAGCACAGTAGTGACTAGGGTAGCCTCAGTGCCGCAGCATAAATTCCATTATGCGGCATACCCAAATTAATCCTGCATGTAAAAAAGTACTTGTGAGATGTTGTCTGTTCTTTTGAATAATGTAAGAGATTTATCAGAGGATTTACCAATCAGGCTACATTTAACTAGATTTAAACAACTGCCCAAATATGTTAAAAATTCCCTCCATTCCTCTGCCAATGAAACTCTGTTTTGACTACAAATAACATCATGACCCGTCCAAGGGATGACATAGTTAAGCAGACTTTAAGTCCAGGCTCCATGCTGTCTGAGTGCGCTCGCCTGTCCGTTTCATATCGCGTGCTCCCGCAGGCTCTGTGCTAATCACAGCAGGTGTACTATGATATCTGTAAAGGCCTAAGACAGTATATTTTTTAAATGGGTACACTAACTTATGAAACAGGGGGGCATATTTACAAGGAGTTAACGTCACCAGAAAGTCACTTTTCCCGACGTTCTGGTGGCGTTAACTCCTTTGCCTTATTTACAAGGCAGCATTAAGCCACTTAACTTGTAAATAATGCCCCTATTCACACAGCACTTGACGCGAAAGGGGCTTGCAATGGGTGTTGCAGTGGGCGTTCCGCCGCAACACCCATTGCTTTTTGATGCTGCCCCATATTTACAAGGTATGGGGCGGCGCCAAAAATACCGCCAGGGAATACCTTGTCTTAAGCAGGTTGTACGAGGAGAAATGTTTTACTTCTTCTCGTATTTTGCTTTTTCCACGTGTCCTGCATTCTGCAGCACACATAGATAGAGAAAATCGCCTGTAAAGATTGTTTATGTGCCGGAAGGTGTCCCTTCCGGCACATAAACAATCGCCCCTGCAGTGCAGGCACCTTAGCAAAATGGTGATAGGTTGCCTGCGTTGGCGCTAGGCAGCTTTTGTAGCGCCAGCGCTAGGGGCAACACAGGGGTGCACCGCATCCCAGTGCTTTGAAACCGTCGAAGCGCGGCGATATATATCTTGGCGTAACACCGCGCTCTGCCAGTTTCTTGTAAATTTGCACCAGTGTCCCTGGGCTTACCATGATGCCGGTTTACGACAATGGCATAACACAAAATGATTGGGCTCCCTGCAGAATGTGGCTTCTAGGTTTCCTATATTTCACAGATATTAATTGGCCTGGGGCTGCGTGCAGCCCCTTGAAGGGTTGGGGCGCCTTAAATCGTTGGGGCCTACTCTGTGCCGCAGGAGCTACATAGGTCTGTGTTAAGGCCCTGGTTTACGACCTGCGCTGTCTGCAGCTCGCGCACTAACTGGAAGCGTAATGGAGTGAAATCCTGATTACAACTCAGGAGGTAATTCAGCATCATCTGTAAATTCATGTGGGTGCAAATCAGGACAATATTGCCACACCTGTGTTTGCTCTTTCGATTTTTGCCAAGTGACACCTGATGAAAATCGTGAGGCCAAACAGAGCAAAATGTCAGACTGCACACCACGGATCATGGGTAAACATGCATAATCTGAATGTCAATGGCCATCTCGAAGTCTATAACTAGAAATTGAGTGCCAACTGAGCAAATTGCTAATTACTTCATTTCATGCAAACATAATAATTAGTGGTATCATAATTTCCTCCCATGTGTGCACCAGAGCTGTTCTCATGAGGAATGGAGTCAAGACTGATTTGCATATGGCTGGGTCTGAACTGGAATGGCGGAGTGAGCTAAATAACGATGATGGATTCAACCCAGAGCTGTGACTGGGGGTGAGTGTCTGAAACGTTTCAGCGCTCAGTCCATCATCTCCTTGTGTTTGCTTTGTTCGCCCTAAGTTGGCAGGGTATGCCCAGACATGGGTCCCTTCCTCACTTTGCCACTGGATTCAAGATAGCCTGGCTGATGAGGGGTATTACCCCGAAACCGGTCCCAGGATGCTTCTTTCCGGTCTAGGGAAGACCTGGCTTGGTAGTTCAGGCTGGACAGTTCCCATGAGGAACGGGTTCAAGACTGATTTGCATATGGCTGGGTCTGAGCTGAGGTGGCAAAGTTAGCTATTAATCCAGATCTGTGACTGGGGATGTGTGTCTGATAAGTTTCAGCGCTCCGTCCATCATCTCCTTGTGTTTGCTTTGCTCACCCTAAGTTGGCAGGGTATGCCCAGATGTGGGTTCCTTGCTCACTTTGCCACTGGGTTCAAGCTAGCCTGGCTGAGGAGGGGTGTTACCCCGAAACCGGTTCCAAGATGCTTGTTTCCGGTCCAGGGAAGACCTGGCTTGGCAGTTCGGGCTGGACTGTTTCCATGAGGAATGGGGTCAAGACTGATTTGCATATGGCTGGGTCTGAACTGGGGTGGTGAAGTGAGCTAAAGAACGATGATGGATTCAGCCCAGAACTGTGACTGGGGGTGAGTGTCTGAAAAGTTTCAGCGCTCCGTCCATCATCTCTTTGTGTTTGCTTTACACCAGAGCTGTAACCAGGTCCTTAAGGCTTTATAGACGCTGGAAGTATGGGTGTGGAGGGGTGTTACAGCATCCCCATGTAGGAAATTGGGCTATTGGTTTAGGGGGGTGGAAGCCTCACTCAGGTAACAACCACAATCCTTGTCATGGTGAACCACAAAAATCATCACAGTAACCCTCTGATAGCTTGGCACAAAGCAGTCATACTTAACTTAGAGTCAATGTGTAAAGTATTCATACAGCACACAAACTGCAATAACGTAAAAATACAACACAAGAAAAATCTCAAGCTAATTTAGAAAAATATAGTAAGTTTGTTCATTTAAAAAAAGAAAATAATACCAGAATGATAAAAATCCAAACAATAGAATTGGAGATGTGCAAATTTAAAGTTTTAAGGGAAGATAGCACCTAAAAGCTCAAAGCACCAATCACAGTCATCTGAAGCGCAGGTTGAGCATCACGGGCAGTCGTTGCTGTAGCGCAAAATGCCATTCAAGTTTTGCCGATGGTCGTGGCTGTAGCTTTTAGTTGGCGTCGTCGTGGGCTATCATTGCTGCAGCACAAAAAGTGGGTCTTGCATTGCCAGTCATCACTGGCAGTCACTGTTAACCCAAAGAGTAGGCCTCATAGGAGCTTCGCATTGGCAGTCGCGTGGACAGCAAAGCCTTGGAGTGAGCGTGCACATTCATGGTTGCAAGGAGCCTAAACTTCAGGATTTTCGCCTTTTCTTCAGGAGGAGAACACTCTGATGCTAGCCAAGGGTCCAAGGGTAACAAAAGGCAGGGCAGGGCTGATGTCTGGTCCCTTTGTGTGTGCAGGAGGCAAAGCCCTTTGAAGTGTGAGACTTGGTACAGCTCTGTCCCAGTCATCCTGCCAGAAGGAGCCATCCTGTTCAGACATAAACCCCCTTTGTTTTACTGTCTTGAAGCAATACACAAACCCCTCTAGCAAAGCCATTCACAGTCATAAGACCCAGGGAACTGGCAGAAGGCACAAATGTTTTGGGCAAGAAAATACCAACTTTCTAAAAGCAACATTTTCTGAATTGTGTCTTAAAACCCGTCTTTACCATTAAAGAGGATTTGAAATTACAATTCATTTGAATGTAAGCATGATATCTCTATCTCCTTCCGTTAGCACTTATTAAATGTAATAAGGCAACCTAGTGGTAGGTAATGTGAGAGTTATGCCTTACAACAGTGAAAACGACTTGGGAGTTTGTCACTGCCAGGACATGTAAAGCCTAAGTGCACATGTCCTGCTTTTTAAATACAACACACCCTGTCCTGTGAGCTTTTAGGAGTGACTTATAAGTATTATAAAGGAGGGTTTAGGCCTGGCAAATGGTTTATTTTATCACTGCACTACAGGCTGCAGTAGCAGACCTGAGACATTTTTTAAAATGCTACTCTAGTGGGTGGCATGAGTGCTACTGCCCACTAGTAGCATTTAATTTACAGGCCCTGGGCACATGTAGTACTATTTACTAGAGACTTCTATTTAAATTAAATATGTCAATCAAGTAGTTGGCAATTGTACCATATTTCCGGAGACAGCACAATCACCTTACCACTGGCCTGCAGAGAAAAAGTGCACAGAGTCCTAATGCCAACAAAAATAGGCTCATCAACAGAAGTCAAAGTAACAGGGGATGACCCTGCAAAAACGGCCAGGTCTAACACCACAGAATAGCTGTGCTGGAGCTCAGAAGGTTAATTAGCAATAAAGATGCCTTTAAATTAAGGGGCCTATTTATGAGCCCCTTGAGCCGTCGGTGTGTCGCGTTGCGTGACGCACCGGCGGTGCAACCTGCTGCGTGAAATGTACAAGCACATGTAAAGCCACCCTACGTGGCTTTAAGTGTGTTCCTAAATATCGCCCCATTTCATGCAACACGTTGCGTGTTAGGGGCGGACATGGGTGTTGCTCTGGGTGTTCACACGCAACACCCATGTGCACTGATGCATTTACAGATTTGAGAGCAATCGTAAACCTGGAAATGCGTCAGAATGCTACGCCACCCCAATGGGTGGCGTAGCGAGGCGCAACTTGGAAAAATGTTTTCATTTCTCCTTGTTTTTTCCTCTTTCAATGCGTGCTACATTCTACAGCACACATTGGAAGGTGGAAACCACCTCAAGTGATTGTTTTTGTGCAGGAAGGTGCATGCGCATGGCAGCAGTTTGTGCGCCAGCGCAGGGAAAGGCACAGTGATGCGACATGTTGCTGTAAATTTGTCGCATCCCTGTGCCTCAAAACTAACACAGCGCGGTGCATCAAATTAACTTGCAGCACCACACTGCGTTAGTTTCTCATAAATAAGCCCCTTTGTTTTTACCTTGTCACATTTGCTGTACTTCAAAGAAAAGGCCAAATGTCAGGCTATGCCTTCTGACTAATTGTTGCTTATTGTTTTAAAAGGGAGGTTGTTGTCTACTTTTCTTTCTCTGACTGCACATTGGGAGGATTTTGTAAAGTGACAGTCTTGTTGGGTACAGCTTGTGTGAAAGAAGAGGCTGTAGGATGTCAATTTTTCCTTAACACAAAAAAAAACAAATATTTGTAAATGAACTGTACACATATTTCAGAATATTTCAGCAGTTAGGAAACCACAAATAAAAAAATCAATGCAATGTTGTTAAAGTAAGTGCATGCCTGCATCTATGCACAGGTCTTCTGTGTATTTTTGCAGGTTCAGAACAGATCGTGATATGTCCCTATGCACAAACGTATCTCAGGATATGCCACTGACAAATAGTCTGGTATGTCATATGAATGCTCGTTTTCTAATACAGCAGCACTTAGCGGCTGTAGTATGGCTAAGGCTCCCTGTTTTCTGTTTTTACTGATTTTTACAAATAAATACAGACAGAAAACCATTTATTGTTGTGTGTGTATTTATTTTTAAATGTGTTAAAGGGAAATTGGGTTGATTTTTGAGTGATTCTAAATACTGTCTGCCATGACTGCCAGGCCAATAGCTGTGTGGATTGATGGGTATGGGTGTTAAAAAAGAAAGGAGCTTAAACAGCAGTAGATATGCACAAGGTTGATACTGAAATTTGCATATTTTCATATAAGTGCACTGATTTATCTCGTGCGGGTGCTCATATCATTGAAACCTAGCAAGCATTCATGCATGAGTTATTATTTATCGGTTAAATACATGTGGAAATATTCTAGTTTCAGCTTCATTTTTTCACAAAACCCAAAATAAATATGGATAAATACAGATAAAATTAACAAAAATAAATATGGATAAATACAGATGGAAATGTCCATAAAACAAATACCATGAAACCGGGAGCCCTAATTATGACTAGGGCCCACTGTCTCACTCTGGGCTTGAAGCACCCTTAACTGGGTGAACTAGGCGCCCAATTACAAACAATGCACTGTTCAGAGCCCAGGTGCGAACTTGCACTTGCACTGTGTGAACCACACTACGGCGAAAAGACGGACGGCTGTGTGAAGCTGCTCTCTCTACAGGCAAAGGCTTGTTCTCAGTTTGAAAGTCTCCACATGTAATCTAAAAGGTGTTTAATATGTATTTTTCAGACTTGATAAAGCAGATGATCGCAAAACACATTTTGACTGATGCTAATGAGATGGTAATTATACTGCAAACACTGTAATTGTACCAAATGAGGAGCGTTGGACAATGAGCAAATGAAAGTAAGGATTCATTGATGGACATTACCTTTTTGCAAAGTAGTAATATACAATAAATACAGATTTGTTGAAAAGGCTGTGACTCAGAGAAAACTATGTAATGCATTTTGAGTCAAAAATTATTAATGCGTTTCATGTATTCTATTATGAATAAATCTATAAACATTGATTTAAAGATTGATTACTTTTACTGAAAGAGAATGACATCAAAGACAGTCTATACCGTTTTACAGTAATATAATATTTCAGTTACAGAATCAATACCATTTCAATATTAGATTTATTGACAAGTATGTGTTGCATGTTTTCTAATGTGTAATGCTATATAAATGTCCCTACAGTATAAAGGACGTGCAGACAAATATAACTGTACAGATCATCAAATCTCCATTAGACTTTCAGAGTCAATGGGTAATACCTACATTTCTATACTTTGCACAGAAGCACAGACACAGAAGCACAGACAATACATCTAAGATAAAGCAACAGAGAAGTTCTGTGACAAAGAGGCCGATTTAGATGTTGGCGGAGAGGGAACTTTGTTGCAATGATGACGGTGTTTCTCCCTGCTAACACAGGGGTTCGCCCGCCCGATTTAAATGCAGGTGGACCTTAGGTTTGCCCACAGTGGTGACTACTCCATCATTGCTGTAGCCAAGCTTCTCCGATGGCCTGACAGAGTAAGGGGCGTTGGAGAATTGGCTATATGTCTATCCATTCAATTAGGATGGGCAGACAGTTAGACATTGTTTTCAGTCCATCACTGCCAGGAAAGCCCTGGTGGCAAGGGACAGTGAAAAACACAGATTTCCTCCCTCGCCATTGGAGTGGCTCCCATGGCGAGGGGCATTATCTTTTTTATTTTCAAAAAGAAAATCCCGCATTGGGATTCTCTTTTTGAAAATAAAAAAGAAAACAGTTTGGTGCAAGACTCTGTCATGTTGACGGAGTCTTTCACCAAACTGTGGAAAGCATTGACAATAACCACCATGGTGGTGGTTCCTGCTAATGCCTTAGAAATGACTGCCAGCTTGACGGTCATTTCTATATTGAGCAGGCAGCATATCCACCCTGGCAGAGAAACAGGTTGCCTGACGATATATAAATCAGCCCAAAGTTCTTTCATTAGGTTTTGGAACTGCGAGGTGGCTTATAATAGCCATTTAACATACGACAGAGTGTATTGCGGCTCCAATATAAAAAAAAATTATGATTTTGCGCTCACAAACCTGTCGATTCATACAATCATAGGGTTTGTGAGCACAAAATATTGCTTTGAAAGTTACAAAATTCCTTTTATGAGTCTGAGAAATGTTTCTGACTCATAAAATGGATTTTGTGACCCACTACGAATCACAAATGGGAGGTGACATGAATAAACCCCCTTCCTATTAAAATCAATACTGTACAACCACAAATATTGTCGCAAACCATTGACCAGATACTGACCCTTGAAAGGGGATGTTTTTTGATTCTCAAAGAAGAGGCTAGAACACAATCGAGAGGCAGCAAAGCAGAGTACCCATAAGCAAATGAGTACATAGAACACCAAGAAGAAATAACACAAAAAATCCTTTGGTTGATTCTGTGACTCTATAATCAATTTCTTATTCACTGAATATAGATAAGTGCAGCCAACGCATTTCGCCTGCCTACAGGCTTCCTCAGGGCAAGATCCTGTGTCAGGTCAAAAACGCAGTTTTGAGCAGACACGACATTGTAATTAACACTCAACTATTCCACGAAGACTCCTATAGCAGCAGTAAACTCGGGAATTCTGTCAGCTGCCGGTAGGCAAGAGAACAGGTTTTTATGCCATTCAACTAGGAAATAACATCCATCCATATAGAGCCGTGTTCGGCAACGAGAATTCCAACTGCCAGCGTTCGGCATTTGCGATATACATTTAATGAATGGCCAATTGATAGCTGGTCATCAGAGGTGGGCTACAGTTGTTCAAATCATAAACCACAATAACACTTCTGGTAGTGCGGTAAAAGGGTCCCCTAGCTGCCAATACTTGTTCAAAGAAGCTGTTAGCATGAGAGAGTTTTCTATTTGGCAATTATCTCGACAGTCTTGGGGGGAAAAAAGCAGTGGTCTGGGAACCATGGGTTTTTCCCGCAGCAGTGTTCCCAAATGGATTTTCTTTTTTAGGTCAATGTAGTGAGAGGTGCCCCCAGACCAAAGGGACAGGGCTCCATTATAGACTGGCAGGTCAAAAAATTATTCCTTTTGGAATCACTTGTTCATTCACAGGTTACATACATATATACACTCTCACAATCATCATACATTCCCCATAATCCTGATTAAGCCAGATGTCAAACAACTCAGTAAAAAAGATCATATTGCAAATTTAATCCAAAGGTCTGCTTATGAATAATCAATACAGATTTATTTCAAACCAACAAAGCATAATTAAAATAAAACATACTAAATACACAATCACATATGTCATCGATTTAGGCCAGCTTGACAGAATCAGTAAAGCCACATGATAACAATCAATTTCTTCTCTATTGTGTTCCTTTGTTCCTCAAACTTGGCCCACTAAATGCTTCGATCCGTTTCGGTGGACATATTAATTCACTAAAAAACATAAGGAGATGATGGACGGAGCACTGAAACTTTTCAGACACTCATCTCCAGTCATAGATCTGGGTTGAATCCATCATCATTCTTTAGCTCACTTCGCCTCCCCAGTTCAGACCCAGCCGCATGCAAATCAGTCTTAAACCTGTCCCTCATGGGAACAGTCCAGCCCGAATTGCCAAGTCAGGTCTTCCCTGGACCGGAAACAAGCATCCTGGGACCTGTTTCGGGGTAATACCCCTCATCAGCCAGGCTAGCTTGAATCCAGTGGCAAAGTGAGAAAGGGACCCACGTCTGAGCATACCCTGCCAACTTAGGGCGAACAAAGCAAACACAAGGAGAATATGGACAGAGCGCTAAAACTTTTCAGACATTCACCCTCAGTCACAGATCTGGGTTGACTCCATCATCGTTCTTTAGCTCACTTCGCCACCCCAGTTCAGACCCAGCCATATGCAAATCAGTCTTGACTAAGGGCCTGATTCACAGAACTAACTTACGTCAAAAACGTAAAGTTAGTACTTTTTGGTATTCACAGAATACACTTACTCATTTTGGTATTCACAGAATGAACTTACTCATTTCGGTATTCACAGAAGTTAGGACTCCTAACTTTAGGACTCCTAAATGCCTTCTGTGAATACCGAAAGTCTTAAAGTCAGGATTTTTCTCAGTTTAGGAGTAGTAAAGTTAGGACTCCTAACTTTACTACTCCTAAACTGAGAAAAATCCTAACTTTAAGACTTTCGTGCATTCACAGAAGGCATTTAGGAGTCCTAAAGTTAGGACTACTTACTTCTGTGAATACCGAAATGAGTAAGTTCATTCTGTGAATACCAAATGAGTAAGTGTATTCTGTGAATACTAAAAGTACTAACTTTACGTTTTTGACGTAAGTTAGTTCTGTGAATCAGGCCCTCTGTTCTTCATGGGAACAGTCCAGCCCGAACTGCCAAGCCAGGTTTTCGCTGGACCGGAAACAAGCATCCTGGGACCGGTTTCAGGGTAACACCCCTCATCAGCCAGGCTAGCTTGAATCCAGTGGCAAAGTGAGCAAGGGACCCACGTCTGGGCAAACCCTGCCAACCTAGGGCGAACAAAGCAAACACAAGGAGATGATAGACGGAGCGCTGAAACTTTTCAGACACTCACCCCCAGTCACAGATCTGGGTTGAATCCATCATCGTTCTCTAGCTCACTTTGCCACCCCAGTATATATTTCTTGTGAGAGAAATGTATTCATGTCCTGAAGAAAGTGGTAGTTAATTAATATTTCCACCGAAACTCGTCAACGCATTTAGTGGGCCAATTTGGAGGAACAAAGGAACACAATAGAGAAGAAATTGATTGTTATAATGTGGCTTTACTGATTCTGTCAAGCTTGCCTGAATAGATGACATATGTGATTGTCTTGATTATTTTTTTCTCTCTCCCTTATTCTATTTAATTCCTGTGATGTATTTTTAATATGTTTTATTTTAATTATGCTTTGCTGGTTTTGATTATTCACAAGGAGACTTTTGGATAACATTTGTAATACATTCTTTTTTACTGAGTTGTTCGACATCTGGCTTAATCAGGATTATGGGGGATATATGACGATTGTGAGAGTGTATATGTATGCAACCTGTGAATGAACAAGTGATTCCAAAGGGATTTATTTTTTGACCTAACATTTTATTAAAGCAGCACCTTCCCTTTAATGGACATGGTCTGTTTTTTACAAAAATATTTCCTGTTTGGGAAAGCAAATTCAAGGATGGTGGTCATTAAGCAGGTCATTTTCTGACCCCATGCTAATGTACAATTTGGGATAGGACATATAAGTGCATAGGTTGCAGACCAAATTGCATCACTATTCACAAACCAGTTGGTGAACAATTTGCACATGCTGATTTCCCAATGGGTGTCTGCACATTGAGCCCTGCAATATGTATAATGCATGATCATGCACCAGACTGTTAGGACATTGAACAGCAGTTCCTTTTAATGTACAAAGATTACCGCTAGCCGACCACTTTCACTCCACACCCACGTACCAATGGCAGGACATAAAAAGAGAGACCTGAATGCCTGGACATGGAATGTCAATGGCCTAAGCAACAAAGTAAAGCACACACTAGTCCTTCAATATCTGCATCAACACAATCCCACACCCACGGGGCGACCATTATAAAGCCCCTGATTGCTTTTGCTACAAATTATGGCACACGTGGGTTACACTACAGACTCACAAGGCACAGGTATACTCATCAGAAAGACTCTGCCATTGACCTACAGGGATGTTATGTGGCCTTGACTGGGACCTGGGAAGGCACTACATTAAACATTTGCTCTCTCTACGTGTCGCCATGGCTCCAATCCATGTTGTTGCTGAGACTGGGTGCCTTGCTCCTAGAAATGCCTAAGGGTACCCTTATATTGGGGGGGATATGAATGCTGTCATGGTGCCTGGGATAGACAGGAGGAGTGGAGTCTCCAAGTTGGCTGAGTTGGGCTTAACGGACTTGTGGAGGGAGCTCAACCTTCAACAACAACAGTACACATATTTCTCAGCTACACATGGTTGCTTCTCCCGACTTGATTAGATCTTTACGGACCATGCCCAGACAGGAGCTTTGAGGGCAACCACACATTATGCACATGGGATCTCTGACCATTCCCCGGTGGGAGTTCTGTTGAGTGGGCCGGTGTGAGACACCGCCGCGATCCTAAGGGTGGGCCCATGGTTTCTCCGAGACCTGGAAATTAAGGAGAAACTTAGATCCACCACAGATCTTTATTTTCAGGAGAATCAGGGAACAGTCACCTCTGCCTGTGTGCTATGGAAGACATTCAAGACGGTTCTTCAAGGACAGGCCCAGCCTAACAGGTGGGAAGAAGAAAGAGACCAGGATTGAATGTGAGGCAATAGAACAAGACATGGCAACCATAGAGAGAAGGGTCTTGGTGGAGGGAGGGACTGACCTGTGTCAACGACTGCACTGAGCAATTGCCAGAGGCGTCGCCTCCGGAGGATTGCCTACTCACGAAGCCAATAACTGACAAAGTCACCCCCATGATTTACAGAAAACTGGTTACCAATTCCCCTGGCCTGTTGGGAGCCCTACTGAATGCCTGGGAGGCAGACCTGGGTGACATTGATGACGATGACCGGGCAGAGGCTCTCCAGAGCCCACAAGAAATAGTTATATGTGCCAGGTTGTGGTTAGTTCAACTCAGGATTTTACATAGAACATATTAATCATGGACACTTCTACATAAAATAGGCACGGCTTACTCACCACAATGCCTCGGAGGCTGCGACCAAGAGGGCATGTTCTTTCATACACTCTGGGCTTGCCCGGTGATACAAGTGTACTGGTGCAAGGAAACTGATGTGATGTCCCAGGTTGTCTCACAAAAGGTGCCGTTTGGATGCAAAATGGCTATTGTTAATGATGCAAGGGGAGAAAAACTTGTCCAAATATAAAAGAAAAAATGTGGATCACAATGGCAGCCGGGCTGGCAAAACATAAGATAGAGAGAACCTGGGTCTCTGACACCTCCCCCCCCCAAGTATAACAGAATGGGAGTCTGACCTAGACTGGTGTCAAAGAGCAGAAGAAGTGGTCTATCGGAGCCATGGCTGCCCAAAGAAATAGCAAAAGGTGTGGGGGCCCTGGCTAGAATTTAGAGGCACTGATCTATGACAGAACCAAGGAGGGAAAGGGGTGGAAGGATGCATGCCTGAATAGTATTGCAAGTATTAAAATCCCATGTCGTCATCAGGTCGTACAAGCACTGATTGTGACTACACTATTGTTTCACCTGTTGAAAATGTACGACCTCTCAATGGTAACTCTACTCTGATTGGAAGTTGTATTCCTCCCCTGCATGTATTGTCTTATCAGTAATGTTTAAATAAAACGAGTTTACAAAAAAAAAGATTACAGCTAGACTGGCGGTCCTCTCTAAATCTGGCAGGTTGATGGTCCATCAGGGTCGCAGAGGTAATGTCCTCCACCACCCTGACGAACTGTACTCTGCTGGCCAAACTTTAAATCAGGTCCAAAGTTGTCATCCTCAGATTTGTGATGAGCGAAACAGCTGTGACTTATATCTCACTCTCTGATATCTTTTAGAGTGATACTTAGCAATGGAGCCACCAGAGTGGCCATCATTAACACAAAGTAAATAGTCAACCACTTTTGGGAGAATAGCAGCATTCTGTCCATCAAAAAAACTTTTCCTAGTTGCTACCCTGTCATTTACGACAAAATGTTCTGTATCCATCCTGCATTACAACCATCCCGTGAAGCATCATGAGTAAGATATCAGACTCTGCATCCCTGCTGGCTTGGGGGTCAGGGGTGATGGTAAGGGATGTATGGAAGCAAAGGTTTTCTCAGAAAGCTTATGTTATGCCCACTCGGTTGTCACTCGGTATCAATATCTATTCTTCCCTAATGTATTTGCTGCAGTGGGCCATGGGATAAACAAGGTATTAACTAGTATCTTCACAGGGGTGTGAATATATATGCAAGTGCAACGTAAAGGGTAGAGTGCTCTGGTATTTAAGAAATGTCAAACATTGTCACAGTGACAGTTACTATTATATTTAGGAATTGTTCTTGTAGAAAGTAGTAGGCACAGCTTAAAATGGAATGCTTTCAAACTATGGGAGCCGCCCACAAAGGCTTTTTGGAGTATGTAAGGTAGTAGTCCTGTAGTACTCTTACGTACTCTTACAAGTCTTTGTGAATTGTCTACAAAACGTCTAAACAGGAATAAAACTGAAATATTCAGGGAATAGCTGTGTATAATTGGTACAAATAGAAAGGATTGTGTCCTCTTTGTAATTTTACTAAGAAGAGTTGTACGTTTTGGGGCGAATTCTCAAAGGTATGTAAGAGTATGTAAAAGAGTACTTCTGTAGTGCTACTTCCCATACTCATAAATGCTTTTATTAATAGGTCTCATCATGTACTACCTTTCAAAAGCATACTGAGAAAAATGTTTGCCCCACAGAAACTTTTTCAGTTTGCGAACTGCCCAGTAGACTCCCAAGGCTTCTTTTTCAACAACCGAGTAATTGCATTCAGCTCCCCTAACTGGTCTTGATATAAACAAAATGGTGTTGTCAAAATTTTAACCAGACTGTAACAAAACAGCACCCAATCCTTTACAACTGGCATCGGTCATGATATATGAGTCTTTGGAAGGGTCAAAGCTTGCTAAATTGGGAACCTCATTCAAACACTTCTTAATTAGGTCAAATTCTTCACAAGCTTCACTCCATACAAACTCATGTTCTTTCCTCATAAGCCCTCTCATGCATTCAGTCTTCTGCGCAAAACCTGGCACAAATGTATTATAGAACTCTGCCATGCCTAAGAATTTCACAAGTTCGTCTTTGTTCTCTGGATAATTAAGATGAGAAATTGCGTCTACTAAAGAGGGTCTAGGCCTCATACCTGAACCTGACACCAAATGACCCAAATACTCTATCTCACTCACATCAAATTTGCATTTATCTAATCTTAGAGTGAGAACTGAGTTCTGCAGCTTGGGCAACACTTCCATCAACCTTTTGTTATGTTCTTGCCCATGGACAAAAACATCGTCCTGGTAGATCTTAATACCATCAATGCCTCCCAGGAGATTATCCATCACTCTTTGAAACACCGAAACTGCAGAGATTAGGCCAAACGGCAACCTGAGAAATTTAAAAGTTCCGAAAGGGGTAATGAAAGCTGTGAGATCTTGACAAGAGGGATGAAGTTTGACTTGCTGATAAGCCGAGGAGAGATCCAACGTTGAAAAATGCTTGGCACCACCCAATCCTGGACAGTCTTTAAAGTTTGCCATGTGGCCTGAATTTCCTCATCTGAAACACTTACCCTGAAATGTTTTAGTATTCACATAAGGGCGTGTAAATTTCGTTGCATTAGTGGCACTGTCAGAAATAGACTTATGAGACTTGTCAGAGGATTGAATCCTCACTTCCTTAACTGCTTCATTGTCGCTCTTAGGAATAATAGTATCCTTGCGAATGGCCTCAACACAGGCTTTAGAATGTTCATGCATTTTCAAGGTAGTTATAACCTCTTGAAGAGGAGGATTATCCTTTTGCCAAAGACTTTCCTTCGCTTTATCTACAGTACAACCCAACATCAACTGGTCTCTCAACCTTTCGTCTAAACTACCTGCGAAAGAACAAGTTGACGCTTAGTTTGCGCAACACCGTAATATACTGTTCAACAGATTCCTCCTGCATTTGCATTCTCTTCCCAAAGTGATAACACTCCAAATCATGCTCACCTTGGGAAGATAATGCAAGTCCATTTTTTTTTACAAATCTCATACTCATTCAATGTGGCAACGTGACGTCAGAACGTTGCGGCGGGGCCAGGCAGGTTAAATCAGGCACATCAAGATGGCCACGTTCGTAACGTAACTTCGGAAAGTTACGCTGGGGCCAGGCAAGCAAGTTCAGGCAGAGTCAGGCACTTCAACTGCCACTGCACGTGGGAATATTTCACTTACCACAGCCCATTGGAGACAAAACAAGCAGGTCAACAATCGCTGCGCTCGTCGGAATATAAGCAATTCAAAGGAGGAGCCAGTAAAACTGCAACACCACTCCGAGGGGCAAGAAAGTAGATGACAGGAGCGGAGACGATGAAGAATGCAGCAAATTGGTGGAAAACATCAAACAAGGCACCGCAAACAATCGTTGAAGAGACAAAGGCACTTGACAAGCAGCCCCACGTAATTGAAGAGTGAAGACTCCAGGAAAATGACGATAAGAAATATTGTAGAGATGTTAACGATGTTGAGTTGAGGTCTCTTGGAGTTGAGTAAAGATGATTTTCGCTCGTCGCCAAAATGAGGTGTGGAATCACGGCAGGCAAAGGCTTTGAGGAGACCTCATCCTTCAGACAACAGCAGCAACTGACAGCTTATTCAAGTATCAACATTCCTAGAAGCAGAACATTCTGCATTGGAACAGGAAACCTTGGTAACAAGGCCAACAGGGCTAACATCAGATAACAATAGAACACCACACATACCCTTACCCCAGACCGCCTTACAGAATGCCCATTTATCCAAATAACCATAAAATCCATTGATACACGGCTGTTTCACTTTTTGGGAATTGTCTCTCTTTCCTGGGAATTGTTTTAATATAGTAAGGTCCTCTTCTATGCAACATAAAATAGCCAAGGCCCTTATTTCCTTTTTACACAACATAATTCTCAAATGCTTTCACCCACTCTCCAACTTTCATGAATACAATTTAAAATAATATAACAGCATAGCCCTATTTCATACCGTACAGACGTCATGCCTGGGTACGGCTGCCAGAATTAATATAAACATGAAGCTTTATGTTAATACCAGAATGAAGGACTGTCTGGCTCAGGGTTGAGACTATATTTGTGATTCCTCGAACGGATTTGCTGAAAAGGAACAAGCTAAAGAGTCAATTATTGCACAGTCCTTAGGAGAGATTCATTTGGGGTCAGATTACAAATCGACTGCTGATCTCCTTTCAGCTGAAAACAATTTTCGGCCGAAATTAGATTGTAAGTAGGCTAGTAATAATTTGCACAGACAGACCTGCACAAACAGATACAACAGGAAAACAGGGCAGAATTTGAAAAAACGACCAGAAAATGGTGTGTTAATGTTCCCGGTGTTATTCCCCATTCCAGATGCAAAAACCGTGAATTACCCAGTAAAGGCTAATAACGCGCAGAATCAGTAATATCTTGTGTGGTAGTACCGTGCATTATTACCAGACCACCTGCAATCAGGCGCTTAGACTGGCCAGATGGTTTACGTGTATATTGGAAGTTTCCAATGGACAGAAAATGAATGTATTGTTTATGAACCTGCAACAAGAAGCACTATGATGTCTATGAGTTGATTGGTGCGCTTTAATTTGCGGCCCACCACAAGCTCATCAGATTCTCCAGGAAGAAAGCACTGCAGGACAGAATCTCCACCAATGCTCACAACAGCAAGGAACTCTTCGGCATCATCAAAGAGCTAGCCCAACACAACTGCGAGTCCACAGACATCACTCCAGGGCCGGACTGGGAACCAAAACCGGCACTGGCAAACTGCTCGGCCAGCCCCCCCTGGGGGTAGGGGAGGTGCAGCCGAGCTGTTTGCGAGGGCCGGTTTCGGCCGATTTTGTTAAAGTGGGCCGATATTGCCGACCCCGGTAACAAAAACGGCCACCTAGGGGCCCAAAACCGGCCCCCACCCTAGCAGCCCACCGGGGAAACGCCCGGTGCCGGCTACGGCCAGTCCGGCCCTTTATCGCTCCCTCCCAGGACCTCTGCGACAGACTCAGCACTTTGTTCCATCACAAAATCAAGACCATCTATGACAACTTCGACGACAACAACCCCCACGAGGAACTCCCTCCCACCGCTCCCAGTAGCACGCAGCCGACACTTGACAGCTGGACCGCCCTCAGCATCGTAGACACTCTGAGTATAATGAAGACAACCCACTCTGGGGCCCCCACGGACCCCTGCCCCTAACATATCTACCACAAAGCCGCAGACATCATCGCCCCAGAACTTCAACGTATCATCAACCGCTCCTTCGAGATGGCCTCCTTCCCCGACAGCTGGAAACACACCGAGATCAACCCTCTCCTGAAAAAACCTTCAGCGGACCCCACCCACCTCAAGAATTTCAGACCGATCTCCCTACTCCCTTATCCGGCCAAAGTCATGGAAAAGGCCGTCAATAGCCAAATCGCCGCCTACATCGAAGTAAACAACATCCCCGTCTCCTTCCAATCAGGCTTCAGGAGGAACCACAGCACCGAAACCACACTCCTCGCAGCAACAGACAACATTTGCGCCCTCCTTGACAGAGGATAGACCGTGGCCCTCATCCTTTTTGACCTCTCCACGGCCTTCAACACTGCTTCTCACCGCACCCTAGCCCGCAGACTCCGCAACGCGGGAATCCGGCACAAGGCCCTCGACTGGATCCTCTCCTTCCTCTCCGGCAGAACGCAACGAGTCAGACTCCCTCCATTCCTCTCAGAACCGACTCCAGCCACCTGCGGAGTCCCACGAGGATCCTCCATCAGCCCGACCTGGTTCAACATCTACATGGCTCCGCTAGCATCCATCGTCAGAGCATATGGACTCAACATATCATCGTATGCAGACGACACCCAACTCATCCTCTCCCTATCCAACTAACCCAACATCACCAAACGCAAGATGGATGAAGAACAGCTGCCTTCAACTCAACACGGACAGAACCGAGATACTCATCATGGGCCCACACCCCGACGCCTGTAACGACACCTGGTGGCCCCCACCCTCGGAGACCCCCACCCCCACAGACCACGCACGCAATCTAGAAATCATCATGAACTTTGTACTCAAAATGGACCGCCAGGTGAACTCCATCACCTCCTCCTGCTACCACACCCTCCGCCTACTCCGCAAAACCTTCAAGTGGATCCCCCCGAACACAGGAAAACTGTCACACACGCCCTCATCAGTAGCTGACTGGATTATGGCAACGCACTCTACGCCGGGATCAACAAGAACCTCACCCGCAAACTCCGGAACGTCCAGAATGCCTCCGCCAGACTAGTCCTCAACCTACCGCGCCACCGCTTCATCAGCCAACACCTACGGTCCCTACACTGGCTCCCCATCGAGAAGAGAATCACCTTCAAGCTTCTCACCCACGCATACAAGGCCCTCCACAACACCAGACCCGCCAACATGAACCACCGCCTTGTGTTCCACGCTCCCCAGCACTCTCTCCGCTCGGCCCAGCTCTCCCTCGCAACGGTACCTCAGATCAAGAAAAGCAGAACAGGAGGGCGCTCCTTCTCCCTCCTCGCGACCAAGGCATGGAACTCCCTCCCTCTTTACCTCCGACAGACTGCATCGCTCCCTAAGTTCCTAAAGGACCTCAAAACCTGGCTCTTCGATGGAACTCAGTGAACCTCCGGACTCTGCAGTACTCCCCCTGCCCCCTCTCACCCAGCGCCTTGAGACCCGTTCCGGCTGAGTAGCTTGAGCTTTAGAAGCCCCTGATTGATTGATCGATTTAATTTCCCCCTAAACATCTACTAGTGTGAAGATCCACTAGAAGATCTAGTGTGAAGATCCAGTAGTAGATCCACTTTGAAGATCCAGTGTGGAGATCCATTAGGAGATCCAATGTGAAGATCAAGTAGATCAATTGCAAAAAACCAGTACAAGATCCAGTGTGAAGATCCATTAGGAGATCCAGTGTGAAGATCCATTAGGAGATCCAGTGTGAAGATCCAGTAGAAGATCAATTGCAAAGATCCAGTAGAAGATCGAGTGCAAAGATCCATTTGGAGATCCAGTGTGAAGGAGGAGAGTACAAGAGTACAAGATATGTCTGTTCTCATGAAGAATACAATTTGTTTTATTAAGGGCATCCATGTCCGAGGAAATGGCTCGCAGCAGCTTTTCGCTTTAATCCCACAGCTTCTGTGGGGGTATGTCTGTGGGTTGTGAGGCAGGAAGGTGCAAAGATCATGCTAAATGTGCAGGAAATGGCTTTCCGCGCTTTTACCACAATTGTTGTATTCAGAGAAAAATATTTTTAGTGCATCAGAATAATACTTCTCAGCAAAGCAAATCGGTACCCAGTAGCACGGACCGCCCAAAACAGACCCCGAGATCAACAAGCTAGGTCCTGTTGCAGATTCCCAGGACAAAAAAGATTCGTACTGAGGGTCATGCATTTCGATATCCAACATCCAAACTCTGGGATGCTCTCCCCTTGTTTTTGAGACAACTTCCTAATTACATGACTTTCAGAAAGGCCATAATGACTTTTCTGCTAAAATAGATGGAGATTTTCGAGTCTTCTTCGTTATGCATGTTCGACTTTCACTATTTCCTTTATTAGGACTAGTGCCAAGAAACCTCTGAGTGGTATATGTAGCGCTTTATAAATAAAGATATCAATCAACAAAAAAAAACCGGTGATAATTCCAAACCCCATACAGAGGCACAGTTTATGCACATTATTCCCCATTTTTGCTAAATTTGCAGTAAATGGATGATTACGGGTTGTAGTAATGCAATTACTGGAAAAGTGGTATTACCGCACGTTGGCTGATTTTCTTAAAATGAGAGTTTTCTTTCTATGATTTTTACAAAAGCTCAAGAGCATGGTTGAAATAACTGCTCTTATTAAGCACAATTCTGCCCATGTCCCAAAATGTGATACTTATTGATGGACATGAGCTAAATTTGGTACTCATTCGTGCATTATGGGACTAGCCAGATGCTCAGTCTTGCATATACCATGCACAATGTCCGGTATAAAATACATCTAACACTTCTGCAACATTAGAGCAAATAGGGCTCAGTTTCCAAGGCTATTTTTATGAGTAGATGTGTATCTCACGCCCAGCTCTGGTGATTTACTTCTGGATTCCCAGCAGAAAGGCAAATTTACTCCAGCGCCTCTGTGAATCTGGCACACAGAGAGGGATATATGTGCTGTAGATTATACACATTAAACAAAATATTGAACATTCATATTGAACATTGCTTAGATATCTGTTTGTGCTCTTATATTTTCACTTATGCATATATTTTAGGGATGACTCTAATGTTCATGTATTCAGGAAGCCATGGAGAGACAGATGTGTTGATATGTGCAGCCAACCTAAAACACTTCATGCAAAACATTTACTTTCTGAATTGTCTCATTGCACTCAAAGAATTATCATTGCAATACTTTTTAAACACAGGAAATAAAATTGTTTTGTTTCCAAATAACAAACTAGGCCTTAAATCCCAAGAAGGTGTCTATATGGGAGTATGGTCACATGTGCCCCAGTGCCCAAGAATAATGTTTCCAGTCCATACACACTCTAAAAATAAAGGGGTGTATGCAGCCGCAGCCCGTCCGTATGGGCTGAGTGGCCATGCCTCCCCCACCCCCCACCCCCCCTCCACCTTTTTCCCAACAAGGAGAGTGTGTGTCAGGCTGAACAAAGATCAACCCCAATAGACACTCTTTATTTTCAGGGCAGGCAGCCAATAGTTAGACATGCGCTAAATGTGCAGGTCTGAGCTGAACTTTGCCAGGCTGAGGATTTCACAGCCCTGTGGGCGTGACCTCCTCAGCCTGGCAAAAGTGCCTTGAAGCCCTCCCCCATGCGACGAGAGGGATTGGCACTGATTGCATCAGACCTGGGCACTTCAGTTTTAAGCCCTGAAGTATGCAGGGCCCAGTGTCAATCAGTGACACCTCATCACAGAGTGGGGTGAGGTCAAGAGTTCTTACTGACCCCATCCCACTCTGTGACGAGTTAGGGACTGCTGCCTTCCCTCATTGGCCTCCCTTAGGTCATCTAATGAGGGAAGGCAGCAGTCCTAACCCTCCTGAAACCTCTGAGGCTTCCCTCCCAGAGAGCAGCAGTGAAGGTAAGATTGTATGTATGAATGTATGTATTTATGTGTATTTGAGCGAGAGTTGTGAACGGGTGTGTGTATGCTCGTGTGTGAATGCATGGGTGTGAGTGTGTATGTTTGCGTGTGTGGCCCCGCCACACCCTCCCTGCAAAAATCCCCGCTCCACTGGGTGTATGGAATAATGTTCCACCCTAAATTCCTGGGGAATCAGAACAACAGTACTGAAAGCTTGGGAAGATAGAAACAGGGTACAGACATCGAAGGAACAGAAAGGTTGCACAGAGCTGTGGCACAAATAGCACGTGTGCGTTTCTGCATCACTTTGTTTGCATGCAAATTCCTTAGGTTGGAATGCACTGTAGACTTACACATAGGCAAGGAGAGAGGTAACAGTCGGTCAGGCTTACAGAGCTTCAGAAGGGCCTGCAGGGTTGTTCTTTGCCAAAAAGAAATGAGCAGCACACAGTCCCACATTCTGAGATCACCATAGGTCTGCCTAGTAAAGGGTTTCAACAAGCTGGAAGGAGGGTCCCTATCCAAGTCCAGCAGTCCACTGCCAATCGAAGCCTACTTAAAAGGTAGAAAGTTCCATGAACCAGACTGGGGCGAAGTTTCCCTCCTCAGAAGGGCTTCTGGAAAGTGCACCCCTTGTCCTCTTACCAGAATGTACTGTGATGATCACTGCCTGCAGTCGTCTGGCCATGTACAACATCTAGAGCACTTCACTAGTGACAAACTTTGTGCATTGTTCTTAAAAAGGTCCTTGAAGGTAGATTCTCAGGAGACTGGTATTGTGAATTCAGAAAACGCTTCCAGGCACTCTCTTAAATGTTCTTGTAGAATCTGAAATCAAAGATGATCTTTCCATAATATGTGGGTGACGCCATGGTGGTTTTGTTACAAAAGCCTGATAAGGGCCTCCAAGGCTGTCCAGCTCAGAGGCCGGTATGGGTCATTATCATCATCAAAATTTTTTATTCCGTTAAAATACATATTAAGCATAAAATGCACAATTGTCTTAAAGACTTTTGATGACTCTAAAATGTTTGGTAAAATGCAGTAAGATACAAGGGGTAGTGATTGGGCTGACCATCCTTAGCAGTACTTACACTGTTGAGCCTCAGGGATGCCTAGGACAGGCCTTTAGTTGGTGGCAACAATTACAGGTGCTGGGGTGCAAAAGCTTCACCCAGGAGAGGTGCCCAGTGTACTTCTTAAACCCTGTGGCAGGTGCACTCACCCTCTTGCTTTTTTCAGTCATGTGTTTCAAAACGTAGGTCCATGTAGTGTGCACAGGATTCGCAATAATGATTATGAACATTGGAATGTGTGTGTGCACAAGAGATAGTTTGCAATCACTAGTATTGAAACTATTGTTAGGGTTACACTATCAGGTTTAAAGCACCATTCTATTTTTAAGAACAGCATTTATAATATGGAGGCTGGGTACTTATCACAGAGGGCAACAAACACAGCACCATCACTCTTTTCTTCTTACACTCTTGTTCCTTTGTCTCCTGGACATGTCTGGAGGGAATACATAGGGTTTCTCACAATTGCAGGGCCCTGGATGTTGTACGTGGCCAAGTGCATGTAGACAGTGGCCACTGCAATTTATTCTGAGAAGAGTGCAAGCCACGCTTAATTCAGATACCCCTCTGAGGAGATAACCTCTGTTCCAACCTGGGAGGTTGCATTCTCAAAATGTGGATGATGCAGTGACACTGACCGGCACTGGAATGATTTTCTAATGTTAGGGTTTGAAAATATAAGCTGGAGCTCGCCTCCAAGTTTGTAAAACCTCCTTATGTGCAAACCTGCAAAGAAACTGACTTCTGTTGATGTTGCCACAGCATGGAGCGGAGCGCTGTGGGGTTCCACTTGGCTTGGAACAAGACTAAAGGCCCTACAGAAGCTCTCCGGGCGTGCACTGTTATTGCTACTGACCATGCCCGCGTGGAAGCCACCAGCCAGTCCACGGAGTCCACGCATGCTCATACAGTGCCTAGAAGCTCTCTCTTCAACTCTCCAAATATCAGAAGAGTTATGACTCAAGGAGCTATAGTTATAATTGCATGTGAGCTCGGTGGCAACTGTTTCTGGCACCGGCTTTCATATGTGTCCTTCATTTGACCTTGTTCCTTTCCCAGAGGTCCAGGGCAAAGTATGCTTGAGCGCTAGAGGGATCTGGAAGGGCCGGAGTGATTCAGTGTGAACACTTCGTGCTTGTAAAATTGAAAAACATCCACAATGTTTACATGCACTGCTCGTTTTTCAATTTTACACTGCCGTCACAGTAGGGGTTTGTTTTGAGCAATGGAAGTAATGAGGGAGGTACACAGCTGGTTTTATGTTTGATGCAAGACAATATAGTAACTGTGGTTTTCAAATTTAAATTTGCAGTTACCCCTGAAGAAGGGCTAGATAAGCCCGAAATGCATTGGGTTGGAATGCGAAACACAATGTATGATGAATTATGCGTTTTCGTCGTACTTTTGAACGAGGTCTGGATGGGCACATCATTAGCATTTGAAGCTCTGAAAAAGCATGTAACCTCACATGTGGATTCACACTTAAAAAAAAAAAAAGTGATTAAATGGAGTAACATGGACTACTATTGTGAATTGGAGTATCATTGAACATTTTCGCTGTGCGACTGGGAATGGGGCGCAGTTACGCTCCACTATTTGTAGTTTCTAGAGCAAACCATAATTTATGAGAGATGTCAGGAGATTGGGACATGTAACATTGTATTTGTCTCATGTCAAAAGCCTTATGATAGGTGATAAAATCGGGGACATTAAAACCGCCTGAAAACCTAGGAAGTTTTAGCATTTGAAGAGCGATTCTAGGTTCTTAACAATTCCATAGGAATTTAGAAAGACCCTTGTCAATAGAGGCAACAAATCCTTTAGACATCTTAATAAGTAACATCATGAGAAAGAAATTAATAATGGGGAGGAGCTTCATTTTAATGGTATCTAAATGATCCCACGATGAAAGGTAGAATGGAAACCGTTTCTGAGATAATTAGTGGGGTTTATCTAAGAGGACATCTAAGTTTGTTTTCAGAGTCTCCTTGATAGTTTACAATACAACATTCGTAAAAATTTAATTTTGGTGGAGTTCCAGGATAATCCTACATCAATAAAAGGCTGTTTGATACAGTATTCATGGAGTGGCATCACTTCTGATTTGTTGAGGTTTAAGTCAATGCTTGTCATGTGCATGCTGCTGTGTGTTGTTCTAAAGCTGTCTCTATCCAGACCTAAGAAACAATTGTATGGAGAACATGCATTTACATCCATCATGTTTTTAGAACCATAAGCAGAATCACTAAAGAGCCCTGCAGGGCCCAACAAAAACCTTGTAACATAACATGTTGTAATCCTCGGTGCAGTACGTTAGAAATAATTTATGCATGCACACACACCCACCCCTCTCCCCTCCGTGGCCAGCTGAATATTACAGCTTGCGCTATTAAGTATTTCTAACATAAACAAATAATACTGTGACGTGGCAGGTGCTAGAGCTGAAAAGAAGAATTCCTCTTGTATCCATAAAAGATTGTATAGGTTGAGTTACAATGTAGCATGCTTGTGGGTTTAACCCCACTGTGACCTGTCTCTATCATTCAACAAACCAGCAGATTTGTATAAATTACGGTGAATTTAATAACACGGACTAAAAGGATTTGATTCCCTTTGGAGATAAGGTTGAAGTTCAAAGAGAAGGGAACGCAACACGATCCTTCACGCTTCTTGTTAACTTGAAAGCTAGTTAGACATGAACCTGAAGGGATGGTCGCTGGAAAGGGTCAAAGAGGGAAAGCTTTGCTAGTATGAAAAATCCACAAATACGAGGTATCAGGCTCGCAAATTATGTAGTTGATTTTAAGGAATTTGCCCGCCACAAGAGCTCCTTCCACATTCCTTGGCCCTGAAGCTTCGATAATAGCAATTCAGGCAGATTGCGACCTCTGGCCCCGGTGCTAAGACAAGCAAGTGACCTTTAACCCTGCCTGAGGGTTATTTATTCACAACAGTTCCTGGAAATCAATTCTTAGCCATCGCTGTGACAGACCATTTCACGTGGGTAAACAGCACTCAGGCGCCTCTTGTTTTATTCCAACGTTTCAGCTTGAAAAGGTCTTAAATTAGATTAAAGCTACTTTATTCCATTTCTTAGACGGTTTTGTATTCTTGCATTTCATCCTAATCTGAAAAATGCTAGCTATCTGCTGCATTAAAAATGCGGTGGAAAAGATTTATTTTGACACAAAACATGTATTTCAAGTTGCATGTGTTTTCTATAAAGGGCCGTTTGTCGCTCTGTCAATCAAAGAAAGAATGCTGCATGTTCTAGGGGCTAATACCTTTCATTGGACCAGCTTCAAAGTTAAACGAAAATAGAAGAGTGCATTAGCTTTTAAAATCATAATATTTTATATATATAGCACTTGCTATCACGCTTTTGATGTTTCCTAGCGTTGTAAATATTTGGCGCTCAGTGGCGCAGCAGGGGCTGCACTGGCCCTAATGCTAGAAGGAAAATGGTCCCTCCGTCACTGTTTAGGTAGTAAAATACAACCAAAATTGGGGTGAAGTAAGCCCCAAAGACCCTGGACCTGCTGCACCATTAATAGCTACGCCCATGTTGGCACTATTATATCCCAATTTGATGATATTTAATCAATCCTTAAGGTACAGGTTTACTAACACTGTCTGCTGCGTTTGCGTCACAAAAGGGACATATAAACCAGTACGAAGTGTAGACATGGGGCCTTATTTACAAGCCCCTATGCACCGCCGGAAGGTCACTTTTATTGACGTTCCGGCGGCACGCAGTGCCATATCAACAAGGCCACATAAAGCCACCCTTCCTTGGCTTTCTATAGTCTTGTAGATATGGTGAGAGGCAATGCAGAGCAAGTTGCTGTGTTGCCTCACACTGCGATGGGGAGGCGCACCATTGGCGTTACGGTGGGTGTTCTCACGTAATACCCATGGCATTTGACACAGTCCCAGATTTACAACGTTCTATATACCTGGGAATGCGTCAAAAGCCTATGCCTCCACACAGGTGGCATAGGGAGGCGCAATGAGGAGAAATAACTTTATTTCTCCTCACTTTTTCCTCTTTCTAGGTGTGCTGCATTTAGCAGCACACAGAGAAGGAGGAAATCGTCTCCATTGATTGTTTTTGTGCAGGAAGGTATCCCTTCCTGCACAAAAACAATCATTCCCACAATGCAGACACCCTTGCACTGTGTTGCAAGAGTGCATGCGTTGGCACATGGCAGCCAATTGTGTGTCAGCCCTGGGAAGAGGACAGGAATGCACTGTATCTGATAGATACGGTGCACTCCTGCACTCTTCTTTTGACGTAGGTCAGTGCAGCAAGAAGGCTTGCAGTGCTGCCCTACAGCAAAAGTTTGCAAATGAGGCCCATGGGATTTACTTTCCAGTGCAAAACATGTTTTACGCTGGAAAGTAGCCCTAAGCTAATGCTACTTTGCCATGGTTTTTGACACAAAGCCCTATCTAGTAATGTGTAGACAGGGTTCTTTGTATCAAAAATGAAGAGCTGCTTAAGCATTGATTAGATTCAAAACCCTGATCAGACAGATTATGCATAATTCTCAACAGGGTACACTTAATTCTCTTAACTATCTTACTGACTTTTGACTCAACAGAAGCCCCACATACTTCAGATGAAGGCAATAAGAACCGAGGAGACATGCTTAAGTAAACTCATTTACACTCTGTGTACCAGAAGCCTGTATTTAATAATACAGAAGTCACTGATCTCACAAGGGACTTTATCCATACCAAAGAGAAGGGAATTTGCTAATGTTGACATTGATGCAAAGTAAACCATGTCTTGTGTGGTGCCTTCTACCAGTGTTGTGTTTTTTTATCCGCCAGCACTTTGCATCCTTAGACCAGTAATCTGCTGTTAACATCCCATACAGGGTAGCACAGAATCATGCATGTCAAGTGGCAATGACTAAAAGCCAGGAATCATGCTCTCTGAAGTCTCCCTCCCTTATTGAGCACTCTTTGTTTGTTTTTCTATTGAACACTACTAAGTCAGGCTCACCACTAGACCCAATACCTCCTGCAATTTTGAGCAAAATTTGTCCTCAGCTCTTTTCCATTGTGAATACTCTCCTCAATTCCTCATTACTTGAGGGCTCAGTTCTTAAGGCTTGAAAAGATGCTATGGTGATACCATTACTGAAGAAATAGAATCTTGACATCTTTAACCAGGCCAACGATCGGCCTACTTCGTTACTGCCATTGTTGCTAAAATTCTTGGAAATATGTTAATCAACAACTTTCAGCATATTTGGAAACTAATGGTCTCCTTCACTCTTCACAATCTGGATTCAGGCCTGAACGTAGCACTGAAACGACCTTGGTAGGTGTCACTGAACATCTTAGATTGCAGGTTGATAGGGGTGGCACACCTGCTCTTATCCTGTTAGATCTAAGTTCAGCTTTTGATGCTGTTTCTCACTAAGGGCTTCTTCAAAGACTTGAGGATTTGGGTATGCAAGGCTTGGCTTTGACCTGGCTATGTTCTTTTTAGCAAGACTGCTCCTTCCAAATCTGTGTTAAACTACACAACTCTAGCTCTCACATGTTACTTTCTGGAGTGTCTCTGGGCTCTGCTTTGTTTAACATATACGGCCTCTGGCAGACATAGTTGAAGGATGTGGTCTCACATTCTTTTCTTTTGCGGATGATACACAAATCACTGTATCCTTATCTCCTAATGAAGATCATAGCTCAACTGCTCTTAACTCCTGCCTTACTAGTGTGGCAACCTGGATGAACCTCAATTCCTTAAAGCTAGATGGGAATAAATCAGAAATCCTACTGATTGGTGTTAGAAATTGGGTTCCTGCTTGACTGGGATGGGAGCCCTGGTCAAACAGTAACCATGATCCTAGTCAGAGTAAGTCACAAACACACCCTAAATTAACCTGTGCCCACCCTCTGGTAGGAAGATAGCAGCCAGGTTTAACTTAAGAGTCAATGTGTAAAGTATTTGTGCAACACTACAAACAGTAAAACAGTCACAACACCACAGAAAAAGATTCTAAGTCAGAAAAATAGCTCTTAACATAATAATTAAAACAAGACCAAAATGACAAAAATCCAACAAGTAGAAGCTAAGATATGAATTTTTCAAGAATAAATGTGAAAATAGCGTTTAGAAGCAATAAGCTCCTATTGGGGATATCTGGTCGCGCTGGACCGGGACAAAGTCAACAGCTCATGCCGACCGTGATGGAACCCAGGCCGGATACATGGATTCCACAAGGCCCGCTGAAAAAAAGTACCTTCATCCTGGTTGCAGGGTGCACCCGAGCAATGCCTTGGTGTTAAGGCCGCAGTCGAGGTGATTCGTCGATTTTCCCCACGCTTCAATGGCAATGCGCCAGTTTCGAAGAAAAAGCGCCGGTTCCAAGATACAATGGTTCTGAAGCTGATGTGATGGGTTTCTCCATGCAGTCGAGGGGATGCATCAATCGTCTCTCTGCAGTTGCGGCAAAGACGTGGTTCCGATGCGGCGGTTCAGATGGCAATGCGCTGGATCCCAGTGCGATGCGCCGGTTCTGTTCCCGCAACAGTGGTGATGCGTCAGTTCTTCGCTTGTGGCAGAGGTTGTGTCGGTTCCGTTGGAGCAAGCACCTGGGTCCACTTCCAATGGGCCAGACACAGGAGCAGGGTGGATGACTTTATGTCCCTGAGTCTTCAAATCAGGAAGCTAGTCAGCTAGCCCTTGTAGTCACTCTGGGTTCAGGTAATGGGGGTCCAATCTTTACCAAGTCAGAGAGAGCAGCAGGCAGCAGGGCAACATAGCAAGACAGAAGTCTTCCTGAGCAGCAGTCCAACAGAGTGGCTGTCCTTAAGCACAGCAGTTCTTTTTCTTGGCAGAGTAGTTTCAGGTCCAGAAGTGTAATGAGTTGGTAGGGTCTGGGTTCCAGTACTTATACCCAGTTGTGCCTTTGAAGTGGGGGTGACTTCAAAGAAGAGTTTTTGAAGTGCACAGGGGTCCTCTCTTTCTGTCCTGGCTCCAGACTCACTACAGGGGCGTATGCAGCCCTTTGTGTATGGACAAGACACAACCTATTCAGGTGTAAGTGTGAGGCTGTGCCCAGCTCCTCCCTGTCATTCTCCTAGGAAGATCCATCAAGTCACACCCAGGTTCCCTTTGTGTGTGGCTGTCTAGAGGAAATACACAAAATCAAGCTGTCACTCAGCCTGGTTGATCAGAGACAGGCTGCAGGCCCAAAAGCCTATGAGCAGAAACATGTCAACTTTCCAAAAGTGGCATTTTCATAGTTGTAATGAGAAATTCAACTTTACCATTACAGAGGATTTATCATTACAAATCCATAGGTATAAAACATGACAGATCTACTACCTCTAAATCAGGAATTAAAGCCTATTAAGCATAGTAAGGAATCCCCAATGATATCCTATGAGAGGGTTATACCTCGCTGTAGTGAAAAATGACTTTGGGAGTTTTTCACTACCAAGACGTAAAACTTAGAACCAAATGTCTTACCTTTTAGTTACATAGCAGCGTGCCCTTTGGGCTACCTAGGGCCTACCTAAGGGGTGACATATATGTCATAAAAGGGAAGTTTATGGCTTGACAAGGGGTTTTAAATGCCAAGTCGACATGGCAGTGTAAACTGTACACACAAGCTCTCCAACGGCACGCCTGAAACAGGTTTAAGGGCTATTTGAGTGGGCGGCACAAGCAGTGCAGCAGTCCCACTAGTAACATTTAATTTACATACCCTGGGCACATGTACTGCACTTTACTAGGGACTTATAAGTAAATTAAATATGCCAATTGTGTATATATCAATTAAACCATGTTTAGGGGAGAGAGCACTTGCACTTTAGCACTGGTTAGCAGTGGTAAAGTGCTCAGAGTTCTAAGGCCAGGAAAAAGAAATCAGCAAAAATATGAGGCAGGCAGGCAAAATGTTTGGGAGAAGACCACCCTAAGGCTGACAGGTTTAACATCTGTAATCAACCGCATCTTTGGGGCCCACACTGTTGGCCTGGTAATTTGGGGGCGACTCCTACCCCTGCGTGGGTGGTTAAGAATTTGGGCTTTTGGCTCGAAGACAAGCTCATGATGGACCCGCAAATCACTAAGGTAGCTTCCTCCTGTTTGGGCAACTTGAGGTGACTAAGAAAAATACTTTGGCTCCTTCCTGCTTTAGCCCAAAGGACAGTGGTACATGCACTGATTATTTCTATGCTTGATTATGGTAACATTCTTTATTTGGGTGCATCGAAAACTGCAATTAGGAGACTACAAGTTGTTCAGAATGCGGTGGCTCGGCTGCTATATCATCTTCCTAAGCATTGTTCAGTCTCTCATCTTCTTTGGGACCTACACTGGCTCCCAATTGGCAAGTGAGTCCAATTCAAGGCATTGTGCTAAATGTTCAAAGCCCTATCTAATTCTGGACTGCTCTACATTAGGTCACGGGTGTCGCCATATCATTCCAATCAGTCTCTTCATTCTAGCAATCTGAAATATGCAGTTGTCCCTAGGATTCGCAAGGCAAGGTTGTCATTCCTTTTCTTATCTGGGCCCCAAACTTTGGCGCTCTCTGCCTGCCTTGCTTAGGCCCTGTATGTCTTTGGATCAGTTTAAAAAACTCCTCAAGACGTGGTATTTCTAATCTTCCTTCCTCAGTCCCTCCTGTTTTACCAGAGTGGGGGAACCCTTTGGGGTAGCCATGCTCTTTCTAAATCCGCATAATTATATTAATAATAATAATAATAATAATAATAATAATAATAATAATAATGGGGGTATCTGGATGCTAAGTGCTCACTGTAATGAAGAGGACCGAATACAACTCAAAAAGTGAAATCTGGTCTAAAGAGAGACATTTGGAGCAGATGGTGCACACTACGGCGAACAATGGTTTGTGAAAAAGTTATTATTTGTTTGCAAGAACAAATCAGATCACAAACAAAAAAATACCTTGGACCCAATACCTTACAATGTAAAAATTCCCTATTCTGTTTACAAATACATAATTATAACAATAACACCACCCCGCCTCTAAACAACACACACCACCCTTGTTTGCAGTATGCCCCACTCCCTCTTTTCTACAGTCACTTCATGGGGGTCCTCCTTCAGTGACTTTTTTTTTGTTATACTTCTTTTTATTATTTTTATAGGGAGGAAAAAGATCAATACAACAATGAACCATTGCACATAACACAGCGGATGATGCTAATGAAACGTACATGCATACATTGTATCTGAATTGCAGAGAGGCAGTATATAAAAAAACAAATAATGTTGATATGGTCAGTTTGTGTCTCCATTATCCCAGTGTCTAGCGATGCAAGGACCCCAGACCTTCGCTTGTTTGTGGTCGCAGCCTCTCCATTTATAGACCACCTTTTCTGCACCAGCATAGTGGTCCATTCCTCTGGACCACTCCCGTATAGTCGGGGGGTCCGCCAGTCACCAATGCTTAGCAATGTCTTGCCTTGCAATCAAGATCTCAGGGCTCTCTGAGTGTGGGTGTTTGCTGAGCTCTCCATTATCTCCAGTAATGCCACTTTGGGATGCAAGACTGTAGATATATAAATGATGGCTGCCAGCACTGTGCAAATCTCCCACCAGTATCGCTCTATGACCAGGTATGTCCTGATGGCATGGTAGAGGGTGCCCGTGGGCGCCCCACTCCTTGTACATTCAGAGTTTCATGCCTTCGACGTTTCCCATAGGTGGCTCGGGCTGTAGTAACTCCTATGGAAATAGTTACATCGGGCCTGTTGTAAGTTTGACAGGATGGCCAATACCTGAGCCACCACCCTGGTCTCCTGCTACTCATCTTCCTCCAGCTCCCTGACCTCACTGTCCCAGGCCGCCCACATTCCCTGTAAGGGATTAGGAGCCCGGAGTAGGAGAGATTGGTATAGTCTCGAAATACCCTTTCAGCCTGGGGGTTCCATGATCACCTTCACCTCAAGTGGGTTGGATTTGGACAGGGTCCTCAGCTCATGCCGGTATGTGTCTAAAGGGAGGCACAGTTGCCAATATTTAAAGAATTGGCATCTATGGAGTTGAAACTCTTCACTTAGTTGTGTAAAAGAAAGAAGGTAATCACAATCCCATACATCAACAATTTGGGAGATACCGATCAAGTTCCACTGTTGGAATCCCGACAACTGTGCTGCATGAAGTTCCCGTTCACAAAGGGGTTTGTGATGTAAGTTTGCCAAGCCACTTAATATGTGCAAGTGCTGCCGCCAACACAAAAGGGGAAGTCTGGTGACCTGAGGAAGCGAGGGGGGAGGGGAGGCCCTTCAGACAGCAGGCCCAGAGACCCTGGTTTCTCAAGGAGTGCCAGCTCTACGCACCCTGAAGAGTGCTGCCTGTCTCCAAACAGGCAATCACCAATCAGAATTATTTGTGTTGCCCATTAGTAAAGTCGAAGAGCCGGTAGACCCAAGACCGGGATATCAGTGATTGTAGGTCTCGAAAAAATGTGTGGGGGAACATAAATAAAATATTCTGGAGTACGTAAAGAAAATAGGGGAGTACTATCACTTTATAAAGTTCCACCCTACCCATTAAATCAAGGGGCAGCGAAGCCCAGTTTTCCCGATCTTGCCGTTTGTGTTGCATGATAGGAGTTATGTTCAAGTCCCAAGCCACATGTGGGTCGCATGAGACGTGCACTCCAAGGTTTTGAAATGCTTTGTTCGACTTGGCATCCTTGGCGTGGTTTTCCCCTAACTTTTTGTCTTGAACCCTCCTGTTTTGCTGACTTCTTTTTTGCTGGCTTTAGTACTTTGTGCACTTTACCACTGCTATCCATAGCTAAAGTGCTTGTGCTCCCTTTAATACGTTAGACACTGCACTCCTCATCAAGGTGAACACAACATAGCAGAATAAACAGAATAAAATATTGGTTCAAAAAAGAACTGAGTTCTAAATAAAAAATAAGGCAAAAAGAGAATTTAACTCAAATAGTTAAAAATGTGTTTCAGAGAAAAATGCATGAAATGCCATAAAGACCCAAACCCAGAAATACAGAAAAGTGCAAAATCATAAAACTCATAGGGGTATATTCACAAGAACGTGCGATAACTACCGCAAGAGTAGCGTAACTCAACTTTCAATATCGCAGCCTATCGCGGGAAAATAACCCCGTGTCAACGTGGAATTCACAACAAGGCGGTAGCATGCGATAGTCACCAGATAACGCGTCAAATGTCAGCGTGAAAATCAACGCCACGCCGAAAAAATGCGAAACGCGAACGCGAGAAATCATGCGATGAGGCCAATCGCGGTACAAAAGTAGCGAAAAGCAGCCACAGGCCAGCAAATCCCACCCGTCTGGGGGGGAAATTGCACCATAAAAACCACAGAAACAACACACCAGAAACAAGCCAAAGCACGTAGCAACATTGATGCACCCTGACCCAGCGCAGAGGTCAACGCGAACCCCACAACCCCCACAGACCACCAGCAAGGAACAACGGGGTCGGGGAAGGCCAAGGAGAAAAGGGAGAGGAAGACGGGGTGCAGACCGCAGGAAAACAAGACCAGAGCCACGGAGTCACAGAACATTACCAGCAACTGACCCACAAGCAGACCACCTGGAATGCAGTCGGAGTGCCGAGGAGGCCAATCCAGGAGGACAAAAGGCGCCGCCAGGACGTGACAACCTAAACCAGGCACAAACCCGCTGCCAACAGGAAGGCAGCAACGGCGACAGGAGGTGGCAGTCCAGCGCCACAGGAGGAGCTGGAGGAAACCCAGGCCACAGTCATCAGTGTGGAGACAGTGCAAGGAGGTGGGAGTACGGACACAGCTCGACAGGACCCGACACAACAACAACAGGGTGAGGATCCAACAGGGACTGGGGGGACTGGGGGTGATGGGCACAATGGCACACATGCACAACAAGGAGTAGAACACTGCACACCCACAATTACCCAGGGACATGTCCCCCATCCCCGTGGCACACTGCAGCACACACACACAGCAATCACAGCACATACCATGACAATGTGGCACAAAGTGCAACACCCACACTGCAGAACAGAGGACACAACTGGGTCCGCCCAGGCGCAGAAACAGAACAATCACATTGGACAGAGCAGGGAACTGTGAGATGCATATCTACGGCTACAACCCCACATCAGCCATGTAGGCCAAATGTCCACTGTCCCAACTCAAATAGCCACCACCGCCCAAACAGTCACAATGTACATTGTCACACAGTCTGCATGTCGACAAGAACAAGGCGCCAACACAATGCCAACATGCACCTCCCCTTCACAATGTAGAGGGACAAACAACACTTCCAGCAGGTCAGAACAGACAACCCATCAGTGATGCCGGAGACGAACACCACACCTTCGACACCGACGCCCTACAACAGCCCATGGACATCCCACACAACCCACCACCAGGACCAGGGCAGACAAGCTACTCAGAGGAGAACCCAGCCCCTGCAACAGACCACACAGCATGAAGCACCCACAATCTCGGCTGGCTCACAACACTTCACCGACCCACACATGGCACCCCAATGCCGGGTGTCAGAACGTCAAAAGGAGGTGGCCCAACAGGTGCGGGTGTTGCCGAACCCATGGAATGCGAACTAGAACACATACGTGGGTATCCAATACCCTTCAGGGACCACCTACACCCCACAAAGGAGACCCACACTGCCATAGAGACACATGCAGATGCACATACCCAGTACAGAACCACGCCCAGGGGCACGCACATATCAGTCACACACCCACGTTGGCTCTGCGTACGACGGCACAGTCCACTCCCCTTACGAATTGAGTGGGTGACGACAAAGCTACATGTCCAGGTTCTAGCCCGCTGCCTGCGGTGACATGTCTGTGTCCGCTGTACACAGCACAATGTAATGTCATAGAGCCCAGGGCCCCCATGCATACAACAAGACCACAGGGACACATGCACATATCATGTTGAACTGGCTAAGGGCACGTGCGCCCGGCCCCTTTATTGGCAGGGCCACATGTACAGTGACGCCTGTGCTGGATGTGTGTGGGGTGAGTATAAGCCAGCCCGCACGGAGTGCTTGGTGCTGGCAACAACCTGAACAGTGGACACCAGTGTAATGGAAACAGAAAACACCAGCATAACAGAGTCAACTGCAGAGCAACATGGAGGGATCCGGAGTAAGGACAGAGGTCACCCAATATTCAGTCAGGAGGTTCCGTGAGCTGCAGTGCACTGAGGTAGGGGCACTAGAGAAGAGCGCGCTCATGTGAAGAAATTGCTAGGATTGTGTCCATTCGGGTTAGTCCTGATGCAGATGCATTGGGGCGTGTTACACCTGCATCAACTTCCTCATCAACGTCCCAGGTCTCCCACACTGCCTGAGGTGACAGTTGCGTCCGCAGTCCACAGTGCAATACCCAGTAATAGATCCGGGTGTGTAGCTTGACTACCACCACCAGTCTGCATTCCTGCCTTGGGGCTGTTGCCTCCTGCCCTCCCATTGTCTGTGCCTTCTCCCGTCCGCACACTTGACACATCTTCCTCATCATAGTCCCAGGTCTTCCCCACTGCATGAGGTGACATTGCTGCGCAACCTCACAACAGCACAAAACTCAATCAGTAACGGACAATGGCTTGTGGTGCACTGAGTCACTGGCACCTGGAGTGCTGAGCAGGGTATCAGGCCGATGATGGCATCCACGACATGTCTGAGCAACTCCGTAGGTCTGTCAGGACCACCGTTTCGACTCTGGCAGATGGCGGTTGGAGGTGGTCCTTGCGGTGGTGGCATGTGCCTCCTGCGGTGATGCGACGTACGAGCCGGTCAAGACTCGATGCTATGTGTGGGCCCTGGTGGCCCGCAGTTGAGGCCGGAGGATGCGGACAGCGCAGGGCCACAGACACATGGCGTTGATGACCCCAAGACCATCGCTACAGAGGCCATTCAATGTCTCAGAAGAAGGGGTCCCAGGCCTGAGCAGCACAGAGTTAGTGGCCCCGGATGCACAGCGGCTGGCACAGGCACCCAGCCACGGGACAGTGACTGGCGGTGCAGTCAGATGGGCCATGCGACCTGAGCGGGTCCCCATCAATGTCCGAGGTGTATGTTGCGGAGGGTTGCGGGGGACAGTGGAAGGTGTCCTCCAGGGCATGATGCGGAAGGTCTGATGTTATCTGGAAGCAGCAAATGGAGGAGTGGAAAGCGCAACCCTCGTTTTCACCAACAATTCGGTATCAGCTACATGAGGATGAAAACTAGCCCCTATTCCATAGACTTAAACGCCACCAATGTACGACCAGTGAGTGTCCATGAATGTCGGGGAACACACTTAGTGGCACAGGTGCTGAGAGGGGATGCAGTCTGCGATGATGCCGGCACACAGATGTGAACTCCAACTTTGCCAAATCAAGAATCTGTGACCTACTGGACCGCAGTGTAGGCCGGAGGCAGCGGTCAGCATGGGCCCACAGACACGTGTCGTGTGCTTCTAATCCATTCGTTTGCTTCACTGATAGCAGAGAGTTTAGTGATATCACCCCTGTAGTAGACATCTGGTCACTGCCATTCATGACTCAGGACACAGTTTCACACATGGGACCTACTGGTCCGACGAGTGGGCCGAAGGCGGCAGTAGAGTGCGTCAACGAGAAAGGAGTAAGGCGGGCCTGTGTCGTGGAGGCCGTGATGATCTGAGGAGGCTGCCAAGGTCGCAGGCCTCGGGCTTGGAGCTTGCGCCGGCACGTGGTGGGCCCTCCTTGACACACGCCGGTGTCGGCAGGTGATCAGTGTGGCCTGGCTGCGCAGGGGCAGGCCTGACGGGTTCGTGGTCCAGCGTGCCGGGGTCCCGCAGGTGCACAGCATCGCAGGCAACTCCGCTCATGAGGACGGCGTCGGCCTCATGGCGGGGTGGGAGGCGCCGCCCTGGCAGAGACGTGGGTCTTTCCAGAAGAGGACCACGCCCAGGCCTACGTGCTTTTTATTCACACCCCTACGCTGGCGTGGCATACGCCGGGCCATCCCACTCTGGTGATGCTTAGGGGGGGGGCGTAACAGGCAACATTTCCGCAAGGTCCCCCACTGGCTGGGGTGACATGATGGCGTCCACTACACTCCATACACCAGCGCTGTATGTCGCCATGGATATGGGTGTGTTCTGCATACTGCGGTGTGTCCAGCACATCTCCGCCACTCTTGGCATTGTGTACTTTCCCAATCATGGTTCTACTGCATCCTTCACACATGCCTGGTTGCCACCTCTCCACACATTCGGCTATTATGTGGCTGAGGTGCCATGCCGTTGCTGGCTCATGTTCAGGGTTTGCCCATGTGAACATTGTAAGTTGTTCTGTCGTGTCTGGTGGGTGGGCATGTTGTTGTACCTGTTGTATGTGATTTTGTGACGTGTGCATTGCCAGAGTTGTGAGTTGCATGGTTGTGGAGTTGAGGTGTGTGGGGTGTTCATTTGGATATTGCCAAGGGGCTGAGCATTTCCCTTGTTGCCATCCTGGGAACGCTGGTTGATGATGGACTGTTGGAGGATGAAGGTATCATGCACACTGGCTGTGTATTTGAAGGCGACATTGTTGAGGGTTCCACGGTGTTCTGTTGTTGCCTGCACATTGATGTGAGACGTGTGCTTCCTGTTGTGGTGATTGTGTGCTGTGTCACCAGGGGGCCCAGGTAGTACATGTGTGCTGTGTATTGCCCCCAACACTTCTCCAGCAGATCCTGCGCATTGTGTTGTATGTATGAGGACTGGGGTACGAGGGTGATGGTGATGTCCAGGACAGGTGTGGGGGACTTGGATGTGGCTGGCTGTGAGACTCATCTGACTCTGGCGGGTGTTGGTTGGGGGGGGGTACCAGGGGCCAACAGGTGCAGCCAAGCCAGCAGCTTTGTGTGGGGTGGGATGTTGGTTGTCCGCTGTGTTGGTGCCGTAGGCCTGTTAGGCGATGATGGTCAGGATGCGTAGGATGTTTGTCACTTTCAGCCTGTAGTGGACGGTGACATTCTCAGATGTTGGGTCTGTGCGGCTGGTTCGCTTCCTGGGGGTCCGCTGTCTTTGTCTGCGCTGCGTCTCTGGTGGTCCGTGGGCGGGGGGGGGTGTTCCGGGTGTGGGTTGGGGTCCTGGGGTGGTGGCGGTGGGTGTTGTGGCCCTCCTGGGTGTTCGGGCCGCATGATCAGTGGCTCCATGGCATCTGTTGCCCTTTGGATGTGGCCCTGGGCTGTGCTCCCTTTTGTGGTGCTGGCTGCCATCCGACTTTACACCAGGTCAGAGCAGGTGTAAATTTCCTGGTGCTAACGCGCCTTATCACCTGTTTTGTGTTCTTATCGCCGATGTGGCTGGTCGTTGTGAATGTTGAGGTGTGATGTCTCGACTTTTGGCACGGGAACGCCTACTCTGCATCTCATTAGCGATATTTGTGGGGGTCCTCTGTGGCGATGTTTTTTGCGGCTGCTATCGCGGGTAAACTGGTGCTGTGGGCTGTTAACACCGGCTTGTGAATGGGGAGGTAAATTTATCACGACTTTGGCTGCGATAAAGTGCCGTTAATTCGGCGATAGCTCTTTGTGAATATGCCCCATAATTTCTACTTTCTAAAGTCTAAGCAAAACTCTACGTGTCAAACTCATTTAGTGTACTGACAGCAAATCTAAGGACAAATAGACAGTCCCAGGAGGAAAATAGAAAGTCGCCCACAAGACCCAAAACCCAGAGATTTTATGGCCAAATCACAAAAGCTATTAATAGATTCTGCAAATTCCGCATGGTATGATCATAGTTAGGGATGCATTGGCAAATCAGAAACAGCAACATGATTACACGTGATCATAGAATGTTACTCACAATGCTCTAGTTTTCATCCTCTTTCTTAAGGAACAGTTCACTAAAGTTATCATATAGGCGGTAATTTGAAAAACCAGACTGCCCTCTAGAAACCTATGATACCACACTGTTCTAGATCACTAGCAAGATCACAAGAGAGACAACACAGTTGATGCAACAAAACATTGACACAGTAACCGAAAATTTGTTAGTGCTCACGATCACACAGCCATGCAACCACTGCACCAGGAGTGAGAAGAATGTAAATAACAGCAGTGCTCATTCGATCATGGGACCATTCCATCTTGGAAGATGAGTCTGATGGAGTCTGTGCTCCTCATGCACACAATAGTGAAGGAGTGCACGGGACATACTAGCGGCTTGTGCGGTGCAGAACACTTCTCATGCAGAAAAGCGCTATAACTACCTAATTTATTTAGCTCAACATCTGAGGACCATGTAGTTATGTCATTTCATCTGTGTCATGTGCCAGGGGCTTTGAAGATCAAATGTAGTGTGATAAAATAGCCAAAGTGCAATCCTCTTCGGGTGTTTGGGTGGGGTTATGGTCGCCTGGGAACAGGATGGTGCAAGACCAGCTTTCAGTACACCTGAAACAAGCAAGCAGTCCTTTTATGAGTGTCCAGCTGCAGCAGGGGTGGGGGCTAAAAGGATTCTGAAGAAATATTGCATGCTGTGGCTCCAAAAGAGACATGAGGATTGCTTTTTAGGTCGAGCCTAGCAGCGCGCATGCGCTGCTCTGCAAGGCATGGGGTATCTACTCTGGCGCCATAGACCACGCCCACCACTTTCCATTTATTCCATCATATGCCAGTCAAAATTGCTTACTTTTCTTTTGCGAAACGCTGCTTGTTGTCCCGCCTTTGGATGTGTTGTGACTTTGGTGGTGACTGCCCCGGTCACATGTCGCCTTACTCATTGCTATACATATCGTGTGTTTGGCGCACTCCTTTTTTACATTGAATGGTCCCGCCTGTCCCTTGTTGTTTGCCTGCCTCTGCTTGTTTGTGCGCCGTTTCATCTTTCTTCACGCCCACTGGCCGTCATTCATAATTATAATTTATGTGCATTTCGGCGATGTGGGCGAGTACGCACCTTTAACAAGCCTGTAATTATTGTTTTTTTTAGAAATGCTATTTTTCCAGACGGGCTGATTTTCACGCTGATTTTGGAAGGTACGATAAACCGCGATCTATTCAACTAGTTTAAGATGCACTTCAAACCTACGTTTCCCTCTCTTCTGCCAGTCTCTCCCAATACTCCAAAAAGAAAATGACATATTTTACTAAAGTTCTAACTCGGCGCTGTAAAATAGCATAGGTTCACTGTAAATGTGAACAAAAAGGCGTTTTTTAATATAAGAAAACGCCTGGCTGTGATGACCTGTGCTCACTATCAATTTCTTCTAAAACCAGATGGGGTAAAAAAGTAGAATATTTTTTGTATATCATGTGGTCAAATTTAAGGTGATTTGGGGAGGCCCGGAGTCTTCACAATTCTTAAATGTTCTGAGGGCATGGGTGCCTCTTGCTGCATTTAAGTTGGTGTTTCTCTACTCATGCACCCCACTCCATACCAATGTGTCCATGGCTGTTTGCCGCCTTACCCCTCCTCCGAGAAGAGCTTGTTGGGAAGACATGGCCCACGGGGGTAAAACACACACACGCACACATGCACGCACACACACGTGCGCACACACACACAGACACACACACAGACAGACACACACACAGACACACACACAGACAGACACACACAGACACACAAACACAGACAGACACACACACAGACACAAACAGAGACACATACAGACAGACAGACACAGACAGACACACAGACAGACAGACACACACACACACAGACACACACACAGACACATACACAGACACACACAGAGACAGAAACACAAACAGACACACACACAGACACACACACAGACACACACACACAGACAGACACACACACAGACTGACACACAGACACACACAGACACACAAACACAGACAGACAGACAGACACACACAGAGAAACACACAGAGACACACACAGACAGACACACACAGACAGACACACGGACAGACACACAGACAGACACACACAGACAGACACACAGACAGACAGACACTCAAACATACACAGACAGACAGAGACAGACACACACACAGACACACACAGACAGACAGACACACACACAGACGGACAGACACACATACACACAGACAGACACACACAGACCCACACAGACACACACACAGAAACACACAGACAGACACACAGACAGACACAGGCACACACAGAGACAGACACACAGACAGACACACACAAAGACAGACACACAGGCAGACACAGACAGACACACACAGACAGACACAAACAGACACACATACAGACAGACACATACAGACAGACACACACACAGAGACACACACAGACACACACACACAGACACACACAGACACACACACAGACACACAGATACACACACACACAGACACAGAGACACACACACAGAGACACACACAGACACACACACACAGACACACACACACACAGACACACACAGACACACACAAAGAAACACACAGACACAAACACACACACACAGACACACAGAAACACACACAGACACAGAAACACACACACAGACACACAAACACAAACACACACACACACACGCAAACACACACAGAAACACAAACACACACAGAAACACAAACGTACACCCGAAGGCCCCGGGTAACTTCACATACATGGCTACTTACCAATACAGATCTTTTTAAAGGGGCCTTGTGATCTGCTTTAAACAGGCCCTAGGCACTTTACACCAACATGACATCATATGGGGACCCTCGAGACAGGCAGGGCTTCCGAGTGCTTCACGAGATACCTGTTTCATGTTTTGGATTCAAAGATTTGTACAAAAGACACTGCGCGCATGGGCACAAGTCTGCATTATGCCCAGACGTTTTGCTTCATCCTCATCACACACAACAGCCCCCCCCAAAAGGCCGTGTCTGGGAACAGGCGGCCCCCGTTCGATGCCGGACAAACATCCGAAGATGCAACAACTTATTTAAAACCAGCACAACCGCACAAAGTGGGACACATTGGCATACCAAAACATGCAGGAAAACTGAACATAAGCAACTGAAGGCGATCTGTACAAAGCATTACAATGCAGAAAAGCGCAATGCTCGAGAGTGCGACAGTGCACACACAGTACATGAAACAGAACGCTGTACCATGGAGGGCCACACAGAAGATACAACAGAACACACAGAGTAGAACACGATACATCAAAGGTACCGAAGAAAGTACTGCTGCAGAACTCTAGATACGGTAAGTAATTGAAATACGGAGCAGTAAAATACAGCCGTATGCAGTGACCTGTTGTTAAATACGGCATCCAATAATGCATGGAAAAGCAAGAACAGAAGCACAGCAAAACACGCTGGGATAATACCCCGTACAGTGTAAGGCTGGGGACTGCGGCCCCCAGCATACTCTGGGGCCCTTTCATATAGACTGCTGCCCCCAGCACACTCTACAGTCCATCCATATGGACTAAGGCCCCCAGCACACTCTGCAGTCCATCCATACGGACTGCGGCCCCCGCACACTCTACAGTCCATCCATACGGACTGAGGCCCCCAGCACACTCTACAGTCCATCCATATGGACTGAGGCCCCCAGCACACTCTGCAGTCCATCCATACGGACTGCGGCCCCCAGCACACACTGCGGCCCCCAGCACATTCTACTCTCCATCCATACGGACGGAGACACCAGCACACTCTACTCTCCATCCATACGGACTGAGGCCCCAGCACACTCTACTCTCCATCCATATGGACCGAGGCCCCCAGCACACTCTACAGTCCATCCATACGTACTGCGGCCCCCAGCACACTTTACACTCCATCCATACGGACTAAGGCCCCCAGCAAACTCTGCAGTCCATCCATACGGACTGCGGCCCCCCGCACACTCTACAGTCCATCCATACGGTCTGCAGCCCCCGCACACTCTACAGTCCATCCATACGGACTGAGGCCCCCAGCACCCTCTAAAGTCCATCCATGTGGACTGAGGCCCCAGCACACTCTACAGTCCATCCATACAGACTAAGGCCCCCAGCACACTCTGCAGTCCATCCATACGGACTGCGGCCCCCCGCACACTTTACAGTCCATCCATACAGACTGCAGCCCCTGCACACTCTACAGTCCATCCATATGGACTGAGGCCCCCAGCACAATCTACAGTCCATCCATATGGACTGAGGCCCCCAGCACACTCTGCAGTCCATCCATACGGACTGCGGCCCCCAGCACACTCTGCAGCCCCCAGCACATTCTACTCTCCATCCATACAGACTGAGACCCCAGCACACTCTACTCTCCATCCATACGGACTGAGGCCCCAGCACACTCTACTCTCCATCCATATGGACCGAGGCCCCCAGCACACTCTACAGTCCATCCATACGTACTAAGGCCCCCAGCACACTCTGCAGTCCATCCATACGGACTGCGGCCCCCCGCACACTCTACTGTCCATCCATACAGTCTGCAGCCCCCGCACACTCTACAGTCCATCCATATGGACTGAGGCCCCCAGCACACTCTAAAGTCCATCCATACGGAGTGAGGCCCCAGCACACTCTACAGTCCATCCATACAGACTAAGGCCCCCATCACACTCTACAGTCCATCCATATGGACTGCGGCCCCCGCACACTTTACAGTCCATCCATACGGACTGCAGCCCCCGCACACTCTACAGTCCATCCATATGGACTGAGGCCCCCAGTACAATCTACAGTCCATCCATATGGACTGAGGCCCCCAGCACACTTTGCAGTCCATCCATACAGACTGCGGCCCCAGCACACTCTACTCTCCATCCATACTGACTGAGACCCCAGCACACTCTACTCTCCATCAATATGGACTGAGGCCCCCAGCATACTCTGCAGTCCATACATACGGACTGCACCCCCCAGCACACTCTACACTCCATCAATACGGACTGAGGCCCCCAGCACACTCTACAGTCCATCCATACGGACTGCGGCCCCCCGCACACTTTACAGTCCATCCATACGGACTGCAGCCCCAGCACACTCTACAGTTCATCCATACGGACTGCGGCCCCCCGCACACTCTACAGTCCATCCATACGGACTGAGGCCCCCAGCACACTCTACAGTCCATCCATATGGACTGAGGCCCCCAGCACACTCTGCAGTCCATCCATACGGACTGCGGCCCCCAGCACACTCTGCGGCCCCCAGCACACTCTACTCTCCATCCATACGGACTGAGGCCCCAGCACACTCTACTCTCCATCCATATGGACCAAGGCCCCCAGCACACTCTACAGTCCATCCATACTAACTGCGGCCCCCAGCATACTCTGCAGTCCATCCATACGGACTGTGCCCCCCAGCACACTCTACACTCCATCAATACGGACTGAGGCCCCCCAGCACACTCTACAGTCCATCCATACGGACTGAGGCCCCCAGCACACTCTTATAAGGTCCCAAAGGCGAGACCTATTGGCTATGCCAATGCTTGTTTGAGCAAAGTGTTTGAATTACGGTGAGGTAAATGATTTGATATTACAAAAGCTTCTAACACTGATGCTTCAAGTGAGTCAAAACAGGAATGCCAGGCAGGAATATTATAAAGGAATTACCAAATAAGGAACTTATTTAGACTAACTCTGGAGGGGGGTGGGGGGCGTCATACAGTGTAAATATATCAGCAAGTGCTTCCCCGAGAAGGAGTGTTCCAGGATGTTTATAAAAACAACGCTTTCTGAAGAAGAAAAAAGACATTTTAATTTATTTTAAAGCACTCACCATTAACCTTTTATTCCTGGCCTTATTATGGAATCTTTGCAGTGACCTGGAATAAAATCAACACATCAGCCTGTAACATCCAAATGTGTTTCTCTCATTCTACTTCATATACTGTACTCTTTTGTGTCCTTTATCGTTAGACCATCCAAATATTTAAGTTCCCAATTACTCGTCTCAAGGCAGAAAATAGTGCAGGAAAAGGACATTATATCATAGGTTTTCAAAAATTGTGTTGCTCTTTCCATATCTATGTTTATTTTGGAGATTGTCATGTGAAGACAAGTTTATCTTGTTGCAGCATTAAGTAAATGCCGATTTAAATGGGCAGGCTCTGACAAGGTCTGAGAAACTGCCTTTTTTAGATTTAATTTCAAGCGCAGCAGGACTCGGCAAACATGGTGCATGTTAGGTGTTTGAAAGAAATATTCTTTCGCTCCATAATCAAGGAAAGAAAACATGCATCATAAATGAGGAAAAGTAGTTGCCGAAATGGAGGCCACCGCAGCTTGCATCCACCCTCTGCCTGTGCCAGCGCTGCCCATCACAGTATCAAAACAACTACTAACCATCACACTGCTACAAGTGTGACAATAATTCAGATTGTTGAAGTCATCCAAAGCAATAAGAATGGTTTGGCAACAGGTATTAGTTGTTTTAAATGCATATTGAAATAATAATCAATGGTTATTCTGCTCATCTTAAAATTACACAAACAGCGCCACCATGTGACAGCTGTCAGAAGTGCCATACTTGACAATTTAGTGCAGGTGTCGAACACTGGAAACCACCGGTTCAAATTAGGCACTGGTATATGGACAGAGATTGTATTGTATTGTATTGTAATTGCATTTGTATAGCGCTTACTACCCCTGACGAGGCGTCAAAGCGCTTTTCGGCGAGTAGCACGCTACTCCGGGACCCATAGAGGATTAGTGTTGAATTAGTATAGTGAAACATGCAAGTAAATTTTAAGTGGTGGATATGTTAGTCAGTTATTTGGATTCGGAAGGATAGCAGAAGGATAGAAGAGGAAAAAAGGTTTGTATTTATATAGCGCTTCTTACCCCTGATGGGGTTTGAAGCACTTTTATTTTTGGTGAGTAGCACGCTACTCCGGAAACCCATAAAGGATTAGTGGTGAATTAGTATGGTGAAATATGAAAGTAATTTGAGTGGTGGATATTAGTCAGTTATTTGGAGTGAGAAGGATAGCGGAGGGATAGAAGGGAAAGAAAGGTTTGCATTCATATAGCGCCTGTTACCCCTGATGGGGTGTTGAAGCGCTTTTTATTATTATTATTATTAAATTAAATTTATAAGGCGCACAGCTACCCGGAGGTTTCCCGGCGCACAGGACAGATTGCAGACAAATCGGACAAGCTTTTTACTGGTTGAAAAGCCAGGTCTTCAGGCCTTTGCAGAACCTTTTATGGCTAATTTCGTGGCGAAGTGGGGAAGGTAGTGAGTTCCACAACATTGGGGCCAGGTATGAGAAAGAGCGTCCACCCATACGTGAAAGTTTAAATCTAGGAACTATGAAGTTAGCTTGTGATGCGGAGCGAAGTAGACGGGGCGGAAGATATGTCTGGGCTAGGGAGCATAGGTAATGGGGTGCTGTACCTAGCTTAATCTTATGCATATAGCATAAGGCCTTAAATTTCGTCCATTGCTCAACTCTGAGCCAATGGAGATCACGCAAAGAGCCTGTGATGGAGGATGTTTTCGGTACCTGACGAAGTAGCCTGGCCGCATAATTCTGCACCACCTGCAGCTTGTGTACTAATTCCCTATTTGCTCCTAGATAAAGAACGTTGCCATAATCAAGCTTTTCTGGCGAGTAGCAGGCTACTCCGGAACCCATAAAGGATTAGTGTTGAAAATTAGTATAGTGAAATATGAAGTAATTTGAGTGGTGGATATGTTAGTCAGTTATTTGGATTGAGAAGGGTTGGGGAAGGGTAAAAAAGGGAAAAAGGTTTGCATTTATATAGCGTTTGTAACCCTGATGAGGTGTTGAAACGCTTTGTTGGCTTTGTTGGTGAGTAGCACGCTACTCTGGAACCCATAAAGGATTAGTGGTGAATTAGTATAGTGGAATATGGAATTTGAGAAGTGAACATGTTAATCTGTTATTTTGATTGAAAGGGATAGTGGAGGGATAGAAGAGTGAAGGATTTCTTTTTTTAGGTCATAGCAGTAGGAGGAGGCTTTTGGGTGAGTAAAAAGGGTTTTTAGAGGGGAAGAGTCAGAGGGAAGAGTTTAGAAAGGTTTGTTTTGGGGGATCGGTATAGTAAAAGAGGTGTCAGATGATTCAAGGAGGGGTAGAGTAGGAGAGAGTCAAGAAAGGGTTATTTTGGGGAACATAGTAGTGGTATGGGGTTTGGGATAAATGAGAGAGTGGGTGTAGAGGATATACTGATAGATGTATAGGGTGAGAGATAGGGTAGTGCATTGGAAAGAGTAGTAGAAAGAAGTTTGAGATGAGTCAGAAAGTTGGGCTAGAAGATATATTGAGAGAAGTATAGGCTGAGAAATAGGGTAGTGCATTGGAAATGCTAAATTAGAAGAAAGTGATAAATATATAGATCCATAAGTACATTGAAAGTATATAGATGCATAAAAGAGGTAAGTATACGCAGATTAAAGATATTGATAGAGGTACAGGATGAGAAATAGGGTAGTGCATTGGATATGCTTTTTCAGGAGAAAAGTAACAGACACACAGATCCAAGTACATGGAGGTACATAGATGCACAATGGAAGCAAGTACATGTAGACCAAAGATGTTTTTTTTATTTTTATAACATAATTATTCCACATGTTTATACAAAGCAATACACAAAGATAGGTTCATATCTATAGTGAAAATAAATGCTTATATATAGAGGGACACATACATAGGGTGGGTATTAATGAATGGGAAAATGGGCAGCATTTCTGGCCCAGGTCCCGACCAGTCTCGAACAGGCTCAAACAGGCACTCACCCTTGTCCTCTCCACCTTTAGCCTCGACGCCCGGGCTTAGACGCCCTAAGCCTTGGCCGTTTATAGCCCTAGTAGTCAGGTGACCCCTTCAGCCAATGGGAACCCTAGCCCTAACACTATCCAATCACAACACTAGCCCTAGAATCTAGAACCAATAGGAGACCAGGACCTTACAGCCAATCTTAGCCCTAGTCCAAGCACCCAATCAGTTTCAAAAACCCTGATCTCTACGTCCAATAGAGGCCCTAGCCCTACCAGTAGTCCCAACCCTAGTCCAAGCAACCAATGGCACAGGAAGCCCTAGTCCCTACTTCCAATAGAAAGCCTAACCCTACTCTTAGTCCCACACCTAGTCCAGCAACCAATAACACCAGAAGCCCTAATCGCTACTTCCAATTAAAGGCCTAACCCTAGCCCTAGTCCCACGCTAGTCCCAACAACCAATAATACAGAAAGCCCTAGTCCTTACTTCCAATAGAAATCCTAGCCCTAGCCCTAGTCCCACCCTAGTCCCAACAACCAATAACACAGGAAGCCCTAGTCCCTACTTCCAATAGAAATCCTAACCCTAGCCCTAGTCCCAACCCTACATTGATTGAATCGCAGACCCAGAAACCAATCAGAACCCTCAAATACCCAACCAATGAGGACACTAACCCTAATCCAATAGAAACATCAGATACAACCACCAATCAGTGTACACATGTACCAAACAATATCAGACTATATAAGGTCCCAGCTACCTCAGACAAGGTTTGCTGGCCAGGGAGTTGGAAGCTGCTCCTCTATTCAGAAATCTCCTAGGAGACAGACAGGCTCAATCCACACTTTGGACTTCTGCAGGTAAGGCCCTAACAAACTTGTCCTCTAACAACACTATGGGGTATATTCACAAGAACGTGTGATAACTACCGCAAGAGTAGCGTAACGCAACTTTCAATATTGCAGCCCATCGCAGGAAAATATCCACGTGTCAACGTGGAATTCACAACAAGGCGGTACCATGCGATAGCCACCAGATAACGCGTCAAATGTCAGTGTCAAAATCAACGCCACGCCGAAAAAATGCGAAACCCGAGAAATCATGCGATGAGGCAAATCGCGGTACAGAAATCAGCGAACACCAGCCACAGGCCTGTAAATCCCACGCGGCCGGCGGGAAAAAGCACCATAAAAGAAAGGAAAAAAAAGAGCCCAAAAACAATTCAAACTGCGTAGCAACATGGATGCACCCGGACCGAGTGCAGAGGACAAGCCGAACACCACAAGCCCTACGGAGGACCAGCCAGGAACCCCGCCTTCGGGGAAGGGTAAGGACAAGAGGAAGACCGGGTACAGTCCGCAGGAAGACCAGGTCATCGTCACGGGGGTGACCGAACACCATCAACAACTGTTCGGCACCTCCACTGCGGCACTGGCAACCCAAACCGAAATATGGCAGGCCATCCTCACCAAGGTCAATGCAGTCGGAGTGTCCAGGAGGTCACTGAAGGAGGTCAAGAGGCGCTGGCATGATCTGAAAAGGCAGACCAAACATGAGCTCGCCGCCAACAGGGAGGCAACAACGGCGACTGGAGGTGGGAGTCCTGCGACACAGGAGGAGCTGGAGCAAATGGTGGCCACAGTCAGCAGTGAGGAGACGGTGGCAGGATTGGGGGGGCTGGACACAGCACGATACGACCTGACCCAACAGCAACAGGGTGAGTAACCACTAGGGACGGGGGCACGGGGGAGATGGGCACAATGGCACACATGCACAATTACGCACAGCACACAGCACACCCACAATGACCGTGGAACATGTGCCTGAATGCCTTGGCACACTGCAGCACACATAGAAACACCACAATGTGCACAGAGGGCCCATCCACAATGTGCACAGAGGGCCCCCCCCTATCACCAATATCACAACCGACCCATTCACATGTGCCGAATCCAGCAAAGCAGCTGCTCCGTGACCCACACTGACTATGCAAGTAACACTGCATGTCCGATAGCACGGCAGCTGCCCCAAAAAAATGACATGGGCCACGAAGCGACATGGAGGTAGCCAAGTGCGGATCACATCCGTAAAGGAGCAGGTCACACTCTGACGTGTCCACGTGCACCCACAAACCATGCCTCACAATACACGCAGCAGACGAACAATGCACCAGGCCACAAAAACAGTCCGCAAGCACACATGACCCAAGTTAAAAGCAAATCAGGCCCCGAAAAGCACACAATTCAAAGGCACCCCGCCTCAAAGGGAGAAGGCTACACAAAATCAGAGCTGCAGGGGCAACTCACCCACAATGCAGCACACACACATAGCAATCACAGAACATCAGCAATGAAGGCAATGTGGTACAAAGTGCAACACCAGCACCACATGACAGAGCTCACAACAGGTTCCGCTCGTGCATAGTAACTGTCCACCCACATCTGGCATTGCCTGACACTGTGTGATGATAATGTACGGGCACTACCACACATCCATCATGTAGTCGAAAAACACACTGACTGCCATTAAATAGCCAGCACCCCCCAAACAGTCACAATGTACATTGGCATGCAGTCTGAATGTATACATCTGCAAATCATCACCATACATGTGAAACTCTGTTAACCTGCATCTCCCCTTTACATTGCAGAGGGACAAACAACACCCCTTGCAGAGCACACCACACATCCCACCATTGATGATGAAGAGGACAACCTTCACACATGTCAAGACACCCTCCAGCGCATGTTGGACAGCCTCTGCACCCCACCCCCAGGAGCAGGCCAGGCCAGCTGCCTCGAGGTGACCCCACCACCTGCACAGACCACACAGCAGGAAACACACACCACCACGGCTGTCTCCCAGGACCACCCCGACCAATACATGGAATTCCAACGGCGTGTGTCGGGTTGCCAGGTGGAGTTGGCTCATCAGCTGCGGGTGGGTTTCGAGCTTGTGGCAGCCAAACTCGATGCCATACGTGGGTGTCTGAGTCCCATCAGGGACCACGTACAGTCCCTATCGGACACCCCCTGTACACACCATGCTCCGCCACAGACCTTGGCTAACCTCGCTGGTGCCATGAGTCTAATACAAGCACTGTCTGGTCAGACAGGCACCAGCCATGACATCACAGAGTTGGCACAGATGCGGAGGGCAATGGACACCATGGAGCAGATGCAGGCTGGAAGGATGTCCGCCACGGCTGGACACCAGCGAGCAGTGGCTGGGAACAGCAACGCCCTGCAGTACTCCAACTTGCCATTGCTGCCACTGAGCCCTTCCCAGATGACTGCAGCGGGAACATCGACACACACAGCTCCGACCCCTGATGTGTCCGTGTTACACTGTGATGCTGCCCCATCACCTACGCAGTCTGATGTGTCAGGGGCACACAGCGATGCAGCCATCACCCCGCCACACACACCGGACACACCGGACACAGAACCCGTATCAGGGGAGTAAGAAGGGGATGGGAACTACTGCGTGAGGAAGGAGGCAGTAGCATCCATCACCGCCATATGGCCTGTCCCTGCCTGGTCATGACCTATGCATCATGCCCTGGGAAATACCTCCTACTGACCTCCGGAACACCCTGTGACATTCACCCGGACCCCGACACGGACTGCCATTTCTGCACCGCTGGCCAATCACACAGCAATCCTGCTGCGGACTGCACTCTCCCTCATCCCAATCACTGTGCAATCCCCAAAGGACTCTGGTTGGCCCACCACTGGGCTTCCATGTGATGTGGGCTTGGATGGCCAGGTACAGCTCCAGCTCCGTCAATCACCTGAATGTGAATAAAACATTCTTAATCACACAGATGTGCCATCACTATGTTCACTCATGTATGGAAGTATGGCTGGATGTGGGGAGGATGATTGCACATGAAGGTACACCCTGGTAACTGACATCTATGCGCATTTCTATCCCTGAGACACATGGCCAATTGGATGACTGGGAGTCCTAGACACAGCTAGGACTCACCTTTCCAGTCATCCATTGGATGACTGGAAAGGTGAGTCCTAGCTGTGTCCCCATTGCACATCAACAGCAATCTCACAACACCCCAAAGTAGGCACATGTCCATGTGTTGAATAGGGCCGTGTGTAGGAGTGACCAAAATGGTGGCAGGCCAGGAGTGGTATCCCACACCACGTGTGACAGCAGAACTTCACGTCGCAGACCGACTTACACACATCTGTGTGGACACAATCTGTTGTGATGTATGACATTGCTCCACATGGTCAGAGGTTGGACACCACACACATAGCTGGAGTCATGTAAGTGCACATGTTGTCCAGCACCTATCCGAAAACAATGTCTGGCTCACAGAGGCGGAGCTTGCCAAAGGGACACACCCCCATTGCACATGCATCAGTCAGTTCCTCCCTGTGTTGTGACGAGGCTCATTGTGGCACACGAGTGGACAATCTAAACAACACACCTCACAGTTAGACACCAGTGGAGTGGCATAGGCTTTATTGGCATGTGCGTGTCAGTACGGACGAGGCAACGGCCACAACAGGCAGGGACATGCTTAAGACACTTACACGCAGCATGGGTACATGTCGAGGTTCAGTTGATGGTGGGGCTGAAATGGACAACATTCATCACGGATGGCAACGCTCACAGCCCACCTTGCCTTGCTGGATGAGTCATGTGTTGTTTGGCGTCTGCACATTGCCCCATGTGAGGGGGCACGACTCACTGCACGTGGGGTCTGCATGGTGCTCTGCCTCCGGGGTACGCCGATTGTTTGCTCTGCCGACAGTGAACAGGTGTGAGGGTCCGACAGGTTCACATGTCGTGCTACATTGCCATGTGTGTGCTCTCACCCAGCAGTGTGTCTGAATTGGCAACGTTGCCAGACGACACTGTGTTGCTCCGACCATGGACCTGCGTCGCCTTGCACAGGTGTGTGTACACACGCGTTATTCCACGCACATGCATCCAGAGCCCGACCGAAGGCATACGTATCTCTGTTGTGGTGGGATATGTGAGCAATCCCCATGATGCAACAAGTGGTTGGGCCATGTGCTGTGGGTGGCAATCGGATGTGGCTGCAGGAACGTAGTTACTCGTCCATGAATGCCTGTGCAGCTTCATGTGCAATGTGTTCCAATAGTACGTCGTTGTCGTGTTCAAGGAACACCAGGGTGAGCCAATCGATTAGGTGGTCCGGGCAGGTGTGCTCAGCCCACGCCGTCTCACCAATCTGCAACACAGCCCAATAGGGAAGCACCTCGATGTGGTCACTGCACACGAGAAATTGTGCAATCTCCCATGCACAACTACCAATACATACGCAGTATGTCAAGGCATCCCATGCACGGCTGTCTCTGTTACACTCCTGTTCGTGATCCAACAGGGGGCGCAGACACAAGTCATAGTCCAATTCATCAACAGTTGTGTTGGATAGGCAGACATCCATGGGACACTCGAATGTGCATGTTCGGCAGTGGAACCAGGGCTGGACGCAGGTGACGTGGGCAATGCGGAAGCTGAGCCTGTAACTGATCCGCAGCACTGCCAGTGGCAGTGCGCCCAGTAAATGCAGCATACGTGCACGGTACTGTTCCACGTGACGGGGGTTGTGCATGTGCCCGGTATGGCCTGCCATTGCGTTGGTGCGTCTCGTGAACAGGCACTCTTCTGGACTGCGGCAGTTGTGTGGAGGATATGCCACAGCTCTGAGCAATGATTCGTATGTGTGTGCAACGTTGTGGGTTCTGGTTTGCTGTTTCCGTGAGTGTCAAGGGCATCCCATGCGGGGGTACCACAGGCAGGGGCTTCTATGTGTGGGCTGTGGATGAGTCGGATGGTTCATTTGCGGAATGCGTGGTGTGGGAGTCATCCCCATCTGCCATTGCATCTCTATCAGGGTGTTCCAGGCACGTTCTTGACCAAGGTCAGAGGTGCAGGTGTCCTCCCGCATTCTGCATTGGGACAATGGTGCTTTCATCCCTGATGTTTGTCTGACTACTACTTTCGTTTTCGGAATGTGATGTGGGTTTGGCGCTGAGATTGGGACCCGGCCTTGGGCTCATGGTGTACGGATGGCGATGCACACACACATGTTGGCATGTGGAGCCAGGTGCCTGAGCAGCCTTTCGCTGCTTGTGCTATCTCACTCCGTCTCTCTCCCTCGCTCTCACCCTCTCTTTCCTTTGTTGGGCGCATGGCACACCTTCTTCTCTTGGATTTCGTTTTCCAGGCTGTGTGCTACGAATTGTCCAGTGAGGAGCAGCTAGGACTCATCCTAAGGGTTGTTTCTGCTTTTGTTTGTATGGTGTTTTGTGTTGGTGATTGCATTGCTGTATGACTGATTCTCCATTTTCTGGCCACGCATGTATGTTTATTTTCCTGCTTGTGCGACATCAGGCAAAATGTTTATTTTGGGATTCGTGGTGTTGGTGTGCAATTTCTTAGTCCGGGGTTGGGGGTGGTAATGGGGGGGGGTGTTGCGGGCCTGGGGGTGGTGGCGGTGGGTGTTGTGGCCCTCTTGGGTGTCCGGGCTGCATGATGAGTGGCTCCATGGCATCTGTTGCCCTTCGGATGTGGCCCTGGGCTGTGCTCCCTTTTGTGGTGCTGGCTGCCGTCCGACTTTACACCAGGTCAGAGCAGGTGTAGATTTCCTGGTGCTAACGTGCCTTATCGCCTGTTTTGTGTTTTTATCGCGGATGTGGCTGGTCGTTGTGAATGTTGAGGTGTGCTGTTGTCTCTGGTTTTGTCACGGGAACGCCTACTCTGCATCTCATTAGCGATATTTGCGAGGGTCCTCTGTGGCGATGTTTTTTGCGGCTGCTATCGTGGGTAAACTGGTGCTGTGGGCTGTTAACACCGGCTTGTGAATGGGGGGGTACATTTATCACGACTTTGGCTGCGATAAAGTGCCGTTAATTCGGCGATAGCTCCTTGTGAATATGCCCCTATTTGTATAAAGCATTACTCCCTCTCCTGGCCAAAAAACGAAGTGCACAGTCCCTATTAAACACAGTTTAAACAGCTTACAGCAGATTACTGCTGTCTCAGGGGGGAAGGGGGGTCTGGTTTCACTGACTTGTTAACACAAGATGGTCGCTGGGGGTGCACTGCTTAACATACAGGTCTTAGCACAGAGCAAAGGAGACATTTGGAGGGAAAAGCTGATAGTCACGGGGAATGAGAGGGAAAAACTACAGAGTTTGGACTGCAAATCCCACAATTCAACAGGTTAAATGGAGGCAGTCACGGGTAGGAAAAACCACAAGTTTAAACACAAAAACATGGGATAAATTATGCAATCACTGGCAGGTTAAAACTACAATTTTAAACTGTAACAACCACAGGCAAAGACAGGTAAAAAAATTAAAAAAGAAAAAAATAAGATGATGCAATCACAGGTGGGGAAAATCGTTTTTTAAACTTTTTTAGGAAAGAGACAGCACTAGTCTGCCTCCTTACCACTTCCTGGACTCTGCTCACTGCAATCTGGGCACAGGTAGGCTGCAACTCACAAGACTCAACCCCCAACCAAGGAAGCCACACGGCCCCTCACAGTTACTCTGCATTTCTTGCAAACAAGTAAATATCTCCAGCGCAGCACTACACAAGGCACTGTCCGAAGCCCACCTGGCAACCATCAATACTCTACTCGCCCAAGCCACCGTTTCCAAGGTTGTCACTGACTCAGAAATCACTAGTACCCTGAAGAGAAGCAAGTCGTCATCTCCTAGCTACAACATTTGCAACTGGAAAGTTAGAAAAAATGTCTTCCCATGTCTTGTTCCCGACTTATTGAATGGAAACTCTCATAATTCAAACAAACCTGCCATCACCTCCTTGCCAACCCCTCAATGGATCTTGTACTGTGGAAGTGGGTATGACTGAAAGCTGGTAATGGAGGACTGGAACAAATGTAGATGCATGGAGTCTCATAATGGGTAAGGGTGGTGGATGCACTGAGGCCCTAAGGCCCATGTTGGAAGAAATGCACTGGGGATGTGGACGATGAATAGTGGCTGGTACTAGGAACAGTGAAGGAGTCCACTGATGCTGATTATGGGCAATGAGCCATGGGAAAGTTGGTGGGGTGATGGATGTCATTCATGTTGATCTGTCATTAGGACAGGAATGTCCTCTGCATGGTATATGGGTTTATACCCCTGCCCCGAGTGATCCGACTGTATGTGAAACTGGTATCCCAACTTTTTACCATCCAAGATAACTCGCTAATATGGCATGTATACTGCAGCATGGGGCTGTCCATGGTAATGCCAAGGTCCAGAAATGGCTTGTGACCTTTAGGCCATCAAGCATGTCCTCTTTTGACAACATTGAACTTCTGTCAATGTCCTGGGTTGTTCACATGAAGTGGTGGTGAAGTAATAGTCTTGACAAAACATGTTTTCTGTGTCAGAAAGGAGTGTGGCCTACCAACCCCACTCAGGTAAATGTCCCGTTCAATGTGGCAACCAGATTGTTGTGCTGAAATCCAGCATGCATGCTGAGTGCATGTGTGCATTGTGCATCTGTGACATATACATTGACAGTGTGCATTGTGAGCAAGTTTGCTGAGACCACTGGGATCTATTTCGTAAGGGCTCTGGGTCAGCATGGCACAGATTGTGGATGGATACAGCTTTCCACACACAGTGAAAGTGTGGTGCCTGGAGGGTGTTCTGACAAAATATTGGGGAAAGAATATCATGAGATACAAACATTGTGTCTTAAATATTGAAATTTCTAAAATATTGTGGATCAGAAATATCACAGGTAATATCATTGTTTTTTTTTATATTGTTGTTAAAAGTATCGCTGTGTGTTATTTTGTTGTAATGTATGTCATTTTGAAAGTGTATTTTTGTGTATTTGTGTTTAAATTATTGCATTTGTCTGTAAAATGTTTCTGTTAGACCTGGCATCCTTGGCGTGGGTCTCCCTTCCATTTTTTCACTATGCCTCCTCTGTTGTTGACATGTTTTTGCTGGTTTAGATTCTTTGGGCACTTTGCCACTGCTATTCAGTGCCAAAGTGCAAGTGCTCCCTATGGTAAATTAATGTGTGGATTAGTGACTCCATGTTTGGCCTATTTGATTCACTGTAAGACCCTAGTACAGTGCACTGTTTGTGCCCAGGGCCTGTGAATCAAATGCTGCTGGTGGGCTTGCAGCACTGGTTGTGCCACCCACAGGAGCAGCTTGTAAAGGTGTAGAGACTAAATATCGAAGTTTTAATATCGAAAGGACAAAATATCGAGTACAAAATATCGAGAGGACAGAATATAGAAAAGACATAATATAGTTGGAAAAAATATCGACATATAGGTAAGTAATATCAAATGTCATTATATCGAATTTTATTATATTGATTTTTTATTTTTATTGTTTTATATGTTAGTATATGTGTTAAAAATATATAATATTTTTTTAATGTATGTTACAATTTTTTTAAGGTAATGGATTTTATGTGAATTAATTTTTGCGTATATTAGTTCCGTAGCGGGTTGTGGGTTTATAGGGGAATAGGGTGGGAAGTAATTTAATTTACATTATAAAAATTAATAATTTATTAATTAATAATTTAGGGGCCCATTAGGATGGCGGGCGGAAGCACCACCGCCGTGCTGGCGGATGCAAAAACCACCAGTTACCGCCCGCATGCCGCAGCCCACACGCCCGCCAAATTACGATGTGAAAAGGCAGCCAAACACCGCCGGCAAGCCAGCGACGCCGTCCGCCATCAAAGTGCGCCCGCTCACGTAGCGGCGCAGCCCAATGGAGACACACCGCCAGACGAAATCACGTACCGCCCGGCGTACAAATTACGATGCCGCAAACAAACAGCTCCCACGGCTAAGAGACACCGCACGTGAAAGTGAGGCGGAAACCCGAACGCCGAGCACAGACACCGAAGAGGCGACCCCCCGAGCATGAATCCAGCACTGCAGGCCCTCCCCATGCTATACCTGATGCACCACCAAGGAGGCAACGTACCGCGGAGACGCAGGTAGGCACACACACAACAAGGGCACGCAAACAGCACACACAGTGCAAGTGCGGAAAAGGAGGACAAGGCACACCCCCAACACCCCTGCGTGGACAAGACACATCCACCACTGCACCCACAAATGTAACACAGGGCAAATTGCAACATCTCGCAACTATCATGGGCACACCACCTGGGACCAGGAACTAACGACCCCGTCACGGCACCGCAGCACAGCGGCGATGACGCAGCCACACATGCGCACAACTCAGCGCCCAACCATAACGCCATGTATGCGTCGCACACAAACAACACAGGGACACAACCAAGCACCACACACACCAGCCACACCCAGAACGCACATGACACGTGACCGGACTGCCACAGTCATGTCCCCAACGCCCAATTCACGGACAACACCCAACGTCACACAACCGACGCCCACATGTCAGTGAAGTCACGCAACATCAGGACACACCCCTGTGTGACAAACATGGCGAAGCACACAGCGGCGGCAACACCACCCAGTAGAACATGGGCCCCGTCGGGAAGAGGTACGCCAGTACCACACAGAAACACCCACACCACCCTGCACCCATGAACCAGACATACACAACGGAACACCAAAGAGCCCGGGGACCGACAACAGGTGGACCCAAGAATGACACCCACACACAAGGCCCAACGCATAGCGGAAACACAGCCTGCCGCCCACACACGGGAGAGCAGACAGCACTGAATGACCTTCCATTCCAACTCCGAAACCACAACCCGACTAAACAAGCCGTAGAATACAGCCATTGTCCCAAAAAAATACCAACACAGGCATGCAGAGGAAACCGACCACAGGGCAGATAGCGCATATCACCTAAGAACATACCGAACGGGAAAGAAAAAAATATAAAACTCCCCCATGCCGTTCCCATGCAAGTTATCTGGAAGGAGTCACACACCACTGACCTTGAACATTCAGAGAAGCACGTGGGATGAGGGCCCGTGTCCTCCGCACAAGCTAACAGAACACAAGTCCTGCCCCCTACGACCATCACAGACCTCACAGCAACCTCGGAGCTTGCACACTGCAGACTGCACACACAGCCGAAGCACGCCACCACATCGCCCCGCAGCAAAATGGCACCTACAACACACCTACCCAACTACGCCAGACAGGTCAAGCTGTACAAACACAACCTGATACAGATAATGGGATGCGAACCCCTATCCCTGCTGAACGTAAGTTACCGACTGACTTACCGCATCGCATTGTTCAGCTGCGTCATACCCGTCTTCTACTGTCGGAGGTGTCCCTTCCACCATCCTGTGGAGTTGTGCCTCTCCAACCCGGCATGTCCAAGGGCGGACCTGCTACCACTATTCCACCCTCTGGACGCACGCGACAGGGTCTGTTCAGCCTATGGGGGCATGGCGTATGTGGCGAACATCGGACCCACACTGCAATGGGACCACTGTGCCTCCACACGACGGATCATGGATCACAGCTACATCGAATGTCACCCAGCATGCCCCATCATGCTCCTACAAGGGACAACTTACGAACAACACCGTGACAGCCACCATCCGCTACATTGGCTGGCAAACATGTATACCACCAATGAAATGGAAGCCCTGCAGGAAGCCATCGCATACCTGTCAACCTGTCAATTCGTAGGACCCCGACGCAATCCCCCAATTGAGCCATGATGTCCGACACTGTACCCATGCTTAGCTTCCGCACGGACTGGCCAGTAACCACTACAACAGCCATACCAAACGACCTGCAACTGATACCACACCATCAACGACACTGCCATGACATCGGATGTGTCCGGGACATGCACTCTGTTCCCCATCACATCCAGGAACTCTGCATGTATCGGGGGAGGCAGTGGCATGGGATATGTGTATCGCACCCACATGGACAGAACTGCACGTACAACTATGCCATGACATGGATCCTGCGCCCATGGACATATGCACCGCACAGTGGACAGGAATCGCTCGGCTGGAGTATGTGAGAGCTGCACCCCTTCTCCCCCTCCCCGGAAATCCCGTAACAGGACCTTTGCATGGACGACAAGTGCATACAACAACAACACGACCCCAGTGACTGTGACATGTCCAGTAGCCACCATATGGCAACAACAAGTGGGACGCCGTTGCATGCACGTAAGCCCATGCCCTGATGTCAACTCACACGCACGCGTGCATGAGTAACAACAGCAGCACACCTGTCACATGGAACTGAGATGGACTGTGCCCATGATGCCAAGCGGTCTGGTAGGCTAAATGTATACCGTCTGTGTCAAAGTCCGCAGCACCGCAGCTATTTGCAAATGAACATTAGCACAGCAACGGCCAAGCAGATGTAACTCTGAAGCCCACATCCCACATGCAACAGCTAATCACATGTACCCCTACACCCTTAGCTATGTGTAATCATGCTCAGTATATCCTCCACATGCATTCCGCTGCCAGTAGTGTCCACTATACTGCATCACAGAGGACATAAGTCACAATACATGGTTTGAAGAAAGAAACTGTCTCTGCTGATTCCTTTCACAAGTACGAATGTGAGATGATGAGAGTGTGTGATGTACACGGCAGTCGTGACATGACTATGTAGTCCACTGTCATTGGATGTTAACGCAAATGAGTAGCACTAACTGTGGAAGACACACATGTGTCGTGTGAAGCGGGAGTGACGCTTCGCTCAGGTGGGTGGGTGTGACGGGTAGATGCGCACATGCAAAGTTGAAACACGCTGTGTCGGGAGGGGTCCGGAACTGCACATTACCGCTTCCCTGGGCAATGTTAAAGGCCACCTGTCGGGGGGATGTGAACACGTGTGTGCACAGCAGCCGGGCACACGAACAATGCGGTATCAGGCGTACACGTCAGCCCACCCTCTGTGGACAAGCTGGATCCTGTTGTGCGCCCGCCAGGCCCTTGACAAGGCACACACAGCCCCTGCCGACCAGGTGTATCCCCAACAATGTCAACCTGCACAGGCAATCCAGGGCACGGGATGGCAGTGGAGCATGGTGGGGGAGAGGACTCGGCGCGCTCCTCCGGGACACATCACGCAGGCAAAACATCCTCAATGTGTAGCATGGCACAAGTCATATGGAAGTATTGGGGGACGCACACATCACGAGCAGGAGTGACGACATGGAAGGTGGCTCGCACCATCCCACCCATTGCCTACATCTCCACACACGTCACATGCCGTTGCAACAGAGAAGCCAGCGCGTGCGCAAGCACCTCTGAGCCCGCCCCAGTGAGGCAAAAGAGTGAATGTGTGGGTCCATCAGCCCCAGATGGACGCGGCATGGGCCGCTAGGGCAGCTACAGCCTCTGTGTGTCGCAGGTGGTGTATCCGGACTGCGGAGACTGCTATGCGTTGTCTATGTTGCCCGGGTCTCGAGTCGGGGCACCACGCAGGTGGACGGCGTCCCGCCACACATCATGCCGTGAGACAGACCACTCGTTCAACTGGACCCACACATACACTCCTTGGCCTCTCCGGGGCGAGCTTGGGGCTGCATCTGCATGCGCTAGCCCCACAGGTGCAAATGCATATTGGGGGAGCGAGGGGAGGCCATGAGGACAGGGACAAAGACGACTGTATTACTGTCAGTGAGTTCAAGGAATGACCCTGATGTGGACAGGAAAAGACGTGCCCCGTGTGTATTGCAACTAGTCGCCAATCCGATCACCCTCCCATGTCCTGCATGTAAGCCCGCACCTAGCCCCGCCCACCCACCACATTGAAATTAGCACCAGCACAACATCATTCACATTCGAAGCACTGACTGGGGGTGACAACCATTGGACACACTTGTTGAGGCCACCCACGCATACATGTGGGCCCTCCATGATCCATGTCACCTGCGGCAAAGTGATGACATGCGCAATGACGGAAGTGAGGAGAGCTGTCCGCCCCACGCACAGATGGTGCATCAGCTCCACAGACCCAGCAGCGAGTGCAGCAGGGGTCACATGTGCAGGGGCAGCTGTGCCTGGTGTGAAGGCACATTCAATTTGACAGCACATCGACCAATGTGTAGTCTGCCCACACCTACAGTCCATTATCATGCGGACATAGAAAATGAACATAGGGCAACACATCTGTGTGGGTGCACCCACTGTGACCAACACTGCGCAATCATCGACGTACTCGCCCTGTGCATGGCCCACCACGCAAAGGAGGTCACATTCAGTGCCACCATCCCACACACACATCCCTATCACGAGACATGGTGTATCCAATAGTCAGTACTGAGTTAGCGCCCATCTGGAGGGTCCTGAACAGGAGACACATGCACCCCACTAGGCAGTCGGTGCTGTCACCTACTGGCATTGTGCAGTCAATGTGCAGGCCAGGCTTGCTGGGACTGAGAGGGGCAGCATGGCCCAGCCTGACATTCACACGAGCAGCAAGTGCACTGAGACCTGCATTGGCAATTGCAGACGTTGGCCTGCACCCAGCTGGCCCGGGACGCCTACCTCCATAGTGGAACACGCAGGGTGCAACCGCGAGGGTCATCGGAGTTGGCCGTAATGGCCTGGCCCATGTTGGTGACAGTCCGCTGATGCCATGTGCACCACACAGTATGATGTGCGCACTGCATCTGCAGGTGTGGCCATGATGTGCGTGTGGGTGCAGGTGCACAATGGACGGGGCCACAACATGCCGTGTGCATAGGCAGGGACGGCCAGTGGCCGGCCCCCACATGTCTGTTAGCATGTCATCATCTGCACATTGGCATGGGTGCATGGTATACGCATATGCACACGCATGTCATCTCTCACTATGTACATCTGCCACTTGGCACGTGCAAGGTTACGTGTCACATGTGATGTGTATTTGCAAGCACACAGCCGTGTTGGCATGGGGCTGTCAATGTGTACACCTGACAATGCTTCTGGAGGTGTGATCCGTACAGTGCTGCACATAGGGTGCAGTGGTGACACCAATGACTGTCTCATATCCCCTCGTGCCACAGGTCTCACTTGTCTTGGCCGCTCAGCCTGTGCCCACATCGTCGTTGGTGTGTGCCATACTCATCCAGCCTCGGAAGCAGTGTGATGCACAGCAGCCAGTCATGTTGCTGTGGTGTTGCCGCTTGCCGAATATGCAGTCAGTCCCCATCAGCACGCCTCACAGGTCATTGAGGCCTGGATCCCCATGTGCTTGCACATAGCAATGGTTTGTGTCACTGCCCATTGCTATTGGTGGGAGACCTGTGTAAGTGTATTGTGGCTGTGCTGTCCCTGCATGACAGCTGTTCTGTGACTCATGTTCTTGCTCTGTCATATCAGTTATGTGTATGTGAAAATGCCATGTGGCGTGTTGCTTTGACATGTGTCCACTTCCATCTTTCCTAGGCGGAGACCAAACATTTACCGCCCTTACCAATTGTTGGCGGACATGGAGGATTCTGAGGTCATCCGGAAATTTCGTCTGGATCGACCAACCCTGCATCGACTATGTGCCATGTTGGAACCCCACCTCCGTCCTCGCAGGGTGTATCCGACAGCATTCACCCCCACGGCTAAGGTGATGGCTGCACTGCATGTTTTCGCCACTGGGTCATTCCAGCACACAGTGGGCAGTGGAGGTGGGATGTCCCAGCCCATGTTCAGCATGGTGCTGAGGGATGTACTGGCAGCCATGATGCTGTACAGGAACAGGTACATCCGATTCCCCAGGGCACGTGAGTTGGCGGCAGTGAAGGGTGCATTCTATGCCCTTGGACGGATCCCACACGTCGTTGGTGCCATTGACTGCACCCATGTTGGCCTTGTCCCACCACAGGCCACTGAGCAGCTCTTCCGCAACCGGAAGCACACGCACTCCCTGAATGTGCAAGTGGTGTGCCTTGCGGACATGGTCATCTCCCACGTGTGTGCAAAGTTCCCAGGCTCGGCCCATGACGCGCAAATCATGCGAAACAGCATATTACCACGACTGATGACCAATCTGCAACAGGACCGTGGCTGGATTGTCGGTGAGTATGTGGAGTTGTGTAGCGTGCTGGCTTAAGGATGCTGTCTACTGTCCTGTTTGAATTGCAACGGTTCTCTGTGTCCCCCACGCCCAGGTGACTTGGCTTACCCGAATGGGCCCTGGCTGCTCAGTCCATTACGAAATCCTCGGACCCCAGCAGATGACCGCTACAATGAGGCACATGGGAGGACCAGACGTGTGGTCGAGCGTACCTTTGGCCTCCTCAAGTCCAGGTTCAGATGCCTGGACCGCACCGGGGGTGCGCTGGCGTACTCCCCACAGAAGGTGTGCCAGATAGTGGTGGCTTGCTGCATGCTGCACAATCTGGCCATTCGAAAGCAGATCCCCCTAATTGTGGATGATGGAGATCAACCAGGGCCCCAGCCTGCACACCAGGACAGCTCCAGTGAAGAGGACAGTGGAGAGGATGAAGCTGTGAATGTGCGTCAGCAGCTCATCGCCCGCTACTTCACTTGACGGTGAGTGACCATGTACGACGGCTGATGTGGCTGTAGTTGTGCAGGTGTATGTGTGCTCTGTTACTGGGGCCTTTTGTTCACTGAGTGCTGTGTGTCAATGGTCCATGTCCAGGTTGGTATGCCACTGTCAGTGGCTGTAGCATTGTGCCCTGTTGCTCTCAGAGATGTGTGTGCATTGCTTGTAGTTGGTGACAAGTACTGTGTGATGAGTGTGTGGCACACTCATTGAATGTACTCTTGTTCTGTTTTTCACCCCTAGGTCCCTGCAGCCTCTCCTGTCCCATCGACATGCCACACAGCAGATGCTATTCTGCTCATGGTGGCGATTGCACATCGTGGAATAAACCCAGGACACATTAAGCCGATTGTGATCAAGGTGTATTTATTAACAGCGGTGACATGTGATTGTGTGCAAGGTGATGACAAATGTGGTGCATGCTGTGACAATGAGTTGACGGTCATGGCTGCGTGATGGTCAAGGTGTACCCATGGAGTTCTATGTCCACAGTCCAACAGACACATGCCATTCACATGGCAGTGTGGGCTAGGATCGTATTCCAAGTCAATGCAGTAGGTGGTCAAGGTGGCTGGCTGACTCACTGGCGTTTGGTGCGGGCGAAGTCCTCTCTGGACACCTGTTTCCACTTCGGACGGCCCCTTCCACGTTTGGGAGGGGGGTGTTGATGTTCCGCTGGTGGTGGTTGAGGAGTGCTCACTCGCTGTGGACGCAGGGGAACGCAATGCTGCACGAACCTGCGCCACAGCAGGTGGTGGCGGAGGTTGTGTAGCTGGCCTTGATTGTGCCCTCCCCCCCACCACCAGCTGGCCCATGAGGTCCGCGATTTGGGCCATGTGGGCGTCCATGGACCTCAACACCGCAAGGACCTCCCGCGTGTCGCTTGCCGACCTGGCCCATTCGCCTTGGGCCTCCTCATAGGCCCCAAGGACTCTGTCGATTGGCGGCAGGGCTTGGCTCCCAGGCACAGTTGGCGTTGGCCTGGCCCTGCTCCTCCTACCAGTACTGCTACCACCGACCTGCCCACTAGCCACATTGCTCACCACGGTCCTCGCTGTGGCTCCCAGGGTGGACCCAGTCGGCCGGACCACCACTTGCGCTGGGGCTGGGGCCAGTGATGACGTGGTGGTGGTTGCGGCAGTGGGAGAGGCCGCAACGACCGTGGGAGTGGCCGCCACAACAGTGGTAGTGGCCGCTACGACAGTGGCAGCAGGGGCTGTGAGTGGTCATCAGCCCTGGATGATGGGTTGGTGGGTGGGAGGGTGCCTGGGGTGCGGTTGGGCCCTGCCACACCAGATGGGCCTGCTGGGTGGTCCGTGTCCGAATCGGAGGACAGATCCTCCACATCCGTGAGTCCTTGTTGGGGGCTTGCAGGCTGGCTGTGCTGGCTGCTGTCTCCATCTCCAGCATCCAGCAGTTCGTCACCTGTGGGGGAATGAGATATGTAATTGTGTTGCACATGACAAAGTATGTATAGGTTGTCTGACATCCACAGTTCGTGCACAGTCATGCACAGGTTTCCCGGAGCCGTGTGTGTGGCTGTGCTATTTGTTGTTGTGTGGGCATGCCAATGGGACTGTGTGCTGTGGACATGTGGCATGGGACGGATTGGCAATGCCGATGGGTGTGTTGCTGTGCTCCTGCTTTTGTGGCTCTGGTGTATGCGGACTCCAGACCCATCGTGGAGGTTGGTTTGTACTATGCTCTTGGGGTTCAAATGTAACGCTTGAAACGCAGATGGCAAAATGGAGGTCAGCCCCCTGAAACGCATTTGAGATGAACTATGCTTTGGGGGTTCATATGGAACTCTTAGAAACGCAGATGGCATAATGGGGGTCAGCCCCTGAAACGCATTTGAGATGAACTATGCTTTGGGGGTTCATATGGAACGCTTAGAAACGCAGATGGCATAATGGGGGTCAGCCCCTGAAACGCATTTGAGATGAACTATGCTTTTGGGGTACATACTGTGTGCCATGGGTGCAGAACGTGACATGTGTTGTGGCAACATGACAGTGCATGGTCTGAGGTGTGTGTATGTCTGACATACCCTGCATATTTGCTGTCTGTTGTGATTTCTGGCCATGTAATTGGACGCATTGTTATGAGTGAGTGATGGTTGTGTGCCACACGACGTATTGCAGATGGTCCAATTCCTTGGTGTGCGTGCTGCTCTGTGCCATGTGCATCACTGCAGTGCTCGGGGTGTGTGGCCCATGTTATGTGTGTTGTTGCTCACAGTGTGACGTGCGCTTCATTCACTTCTGGCACATGATTTGTCATGGGCATGTTTCTTTGCGTGACTACTGTATGTGGACCAGCTGTTCGGATGACATACCTTTCATGTGACTGGGGCTGACGGATGAGATGGATGGTATGTTGTATGTGCATTGTGTGTCTGTGTGTTTGATGGGTCCAGTGGTGTTCGTGTGCATTTATGTTGTTCCACGCTGTTGCGTCTAGTGTGGTATGTCTTACATGGGCGTAGTTGTGGGATGTGTGGTTGACAGGCAGTAGGGGCTACATGGACAGGACTTCGATGGGTTGCACTGTGCCTGCCGTGTGGTTCTGTGATCAGTGTGACTTGTGCATGCAGACGTGGCTCCTTGGGTGTTGCTGTGTCTGTGATGGGTCATGTGGGTTGTGACTCTGTGGTTCATGTCCGTGTGCACATTGTTCACATGGTTGTGGCAGGGAGCAGTGCTGCGTGTTCCTCTGCTACTTGACATGTCCCATGTGTTAGTCGTAATTCAGTCCTCATGCCTCCAGTCACCCCGCCCTGTCCAGTTTCCCACCTGCAGGTTGTTTTTGAGCGTGCACTGGACTGGATGCAACATGGTTATGGGCGGGGGGTGCTCCATGTTGCAGGTCTGTGGGGGTGGGGGCGGTGTTATGGGTCGTGGTGATGGCTGGACACCCACTGACACCGTTTGTCCTGGGGCGGGATGTCTACCTGTTGGCTGGCGGTGTGCACTGCAGTGGCTGCTACGTGGGTGTGGGCTGTGGGGGTGCTCCGCCTTGCTGTGCTGTAGGACTAGGGGCCTGGTGGGTGTTGTACTTCAGCTGTCCCCCTCCCACCCACTGCCTTTGTGTTGCGGCTACTTACCTGTTACTTGTCGGTTGGTGCAGCTACGGCTGCCACATGGGTGTGGGGGTGCTCGTTGTGGCGCTTCTGGAGTACTAGGGGACCTGTTGGTAGTTACGTGGCTGGCTGGGTGTACACATGCCCCCATGGATTTGTTAGTTGATATGTTTGGGCTGTGTGTGTGGTGGTGCCTGTTGCATGTGTGTGTGATGTGTTGTGTATTGTGTACTGGACATGGGGGTGTTTGTCCCTCGGAGCTATGGCATGGTGGTAGTGCATGTGAGTACATAGCGGTGTGCTGGTATACATTTGTTTGTACTTACCAGCTTCCACTCCCCTGGTAATCCGGTGAGGATCTCCGGATGGATGATGACTCACACCTTCTCCTCCCACGCTTTGAAGGTCTTGTAATGCGCGGGATTCCCTCCGCCAGTCGTGGCAGCCAGCTCTCGATTTTTGCTCTCCTTCTTCTTGACCAGGCTTTTGATGTCGTTCCACCGTTTGTTTATCTCTCCTCTGTTTCTGGGTACGGTCCCGACTGCATTGACCTGGTCTACAATTCTGTTCCACATTCTGTTTCTGGTGGCTAGTGGTGTGTGCTGGACCTGGTTGCCATAGATTTGTGTGTGCACCTTGACGATCTCGTCGACCATGACCGTCAGCTCAGTGGAAGTGAACTTGGGCATTCTGTGTGATGCCATGGTGTTTGTGGTGCTGGTGCGGTGTGTGATGTGTGATGTGCAGGGGGTTTGTGGTGCCGGTGTTTGGTGGTGGTGGTGGGTGTGATGTGTGCGTATCTGTGGTGTGCTGCTGTCCTTGCTGTGTCACTGTGTCCTCTCCTCTCCTCTCTGCTTTGCAATGTTGCAAGGGGTTGTGGTCTGTGGAGGGGCTGCTTTTGTACCTACCTGTTTGGGTGTGTCCTGATGGTCTGTTGTTTTCAGGTGTGTTGTGGCTGGTGTTCTGGGCTTTGTAGTTTATTTGTTTGTCCAGGGGTGGTGTGTTTTCGGGATGTGTACTTTGTCTGTGTATTTGTGCGTGGGGTGCTGTGTGGACTTGTTTGCCATGTTGTGTGTGTTTGTTTGAGTCCACGGCTGTTTCTGTGCAGGGACGTGGCCGCCATGGCTTCTGCCGTGTCCATTTTCTTCAGTGTTGTTTCGGCTGGCGGGCGGTGTATTTGTTGTTTTTCCGCGCTCATGTCGGTGCGATCGTAATTTCACGTGCGGTGTCTCGACCGTGAGGGCGGGCGGTTTTGTGTTGTCGTGCGTCTTTCCGTCCGTGGCGGGCGGTTTGACTCCGACTCAGGCAAGGGCGGGTGGTATTTTGTGTGTTTTTTCCGCCGCTGGCGGTTTTCGGTTCGAGGCATCATGATTGCTGGGTCGGTATTCAGAAGGTGTAGGTGGGCGGATTTTTGCCGCTTTCATGGGTGGCGGATTTTTTTACGCCCGGTATCGTAATGGGCCTTTTAGTGTTTAATAATTACTATTGTTTAATAATTTTTGCGTATATTAGTTCCGTAGCGGGTTGTGGGTTTATAGGGGAATAGGGTGGGAAGTAATTTAATTTACATTATAAAAATTAATAATTTATTAATTAATAATTTAGTGTTTTATAATAACTATTGTTTAATAATTTTTGCGTATATTAGTTCCGTAGCAGGTTGTGGGTTTATAGGGGAATAGGGTGGGAAGTAATTTAATTTAAATTATAAAAATTAATAATAATGTATTGTCTAATAATTACTATTGTTAATTAAGTTTATTAATTTATTATTAAATATATAAAAAGTGAATAATAATCTTTTTAATTAATTGATAAATTGTTTATTTTTTTATTAATTAGTAATTAATTACATATTAATTATTAAAAACTAATTTGTTAATTATGTAAACAAAAATAGTAGTGTGTTGAGTGTTGATAGGGGAGTAGAGTGGGAATTAAGTTAAATTTAATTCAAATTTTAATAATTTTTAAATATTATTTATTCAAAGTTATTTTATAGTGTTAATTGTGTTAATTAATTTAGATATGATGGTTATTAATTTGATTGTTAATTGTAATTAGCTAATTAATGAAATGTTAATCAATTATGTTGATTCATTAATATTTTACACTATTGGAGGTGACGTTTATAGGGGACAATGTTGGAAGGTAAATATATATTTATTAATTAATTATTTGTTAATTAATTTTAATTATATTGTAGGAGTGGGTCTACGCAATTATTCCCCTAGGCTACCCAACACTTTCTCTACTGTTGCACTCACTGGAGAGGGAATAGTTATTTTTACACTCCCGCTATCCAACACTTTCCCTACTGTTCCACTCACTGGAGTGGGAATAGTCATTTTTACCCTCCCGCTATCCAACACTTTCCCTACTGTTCCACTCACTGGAGTGGGAATAGAAATTTTTACTCTCCCGCTATCCAACACTTTTCCTACTGTTCCACTCACTGGAGTGGGAATAGTAATTTTACCCTCCCGCTATCCAACACTTTCCCTACTGTTCCACTCGCTGGAGTAGGAATAGTAATTTTTACCCACCCGCTATCCAACACTTTCCCTACTGTTCCACTCGCTGGAGTCGGAATAGTAATTTGTACCCACCCGCTATCCAACACTTTCCCTACTGTTCCACTCGCTGGAGTAGGAATAGTAATTTTTACCCACCCGCTATACAACACTTTCCCTACTGTTCCACTCACTTGAGTGGGAATAGTAATTTGTACCCACCCGCTATCCAACAAATTCCCTACTTTTGCAGTTGTTGGAGTGTGAATACTAATTTTATTCCCTTAGCTATGCAACGTTTTTAATTTTGTTATATTTAATGTAGTGTAAATTATTAATTAACATTAAAAAAATTTACTTTAATTATTTAAATTATTATATATTATTTATTTTTATATTTATATAATATGTTTATTTATATATATATGTAAATATATTTTTAATAATGTTTTAAATATTTTATAATTAAGATTAATAATTATTTTATAATATTATTAAGTAAATATATATCTGTTAAAAAATAATTAATATGTTTTTTTTTACATTACATTTATTATTTTTACATTTTAAGCTTTTTTACATTATTTTAACTATGTTTTATTTAATTGTGTTTATTATTTAGTTGCTTTTATATTATTTTTAATACATTTAAAAAATTCGATATTTTAGTTAACTATATTTTAAACATTGATATTTTGTACTCGATATTTTAGTACTTACCTGTTTGTAGATAGGGACTCGATATTCTGTCCCTCGATATTTTGGCATCGATATTTTGGACAGTTGATATTCTGTCCCTCGATATTTAGTCACTGATCCGCTTGTAAAGTGTGTCTCAGGCCTGCCATTGCAGAGCCTGTGTGCAGTCTGGTACTGCCATGTCGACTTGGTAAGTGCACCCACTTACCACTCCCCAAACCTTCCCTTTCCTGCATATTAGTCACCCCTAAGGTAGGCCCTAGGGCAGGGTGCATTGTATGTGTAAGGTAGGGCATGCCCTGGTGTGTGGCATGTCCTGATAGTGAATTACAGCCAAATTCGTTTTTCACTATTGCAAGGCTACCTGTCCCCATAGGCCAGAATGGGCAGTTTGATTATAACATCTTATAATCCTAACTGACCCAGGGAACATGGTAGAAAAACGAATTTAGTATGCCTGAATTCAGAATGATAAAAAAATATCTTTTAGTGAAGTTGGTTTTAACATTCTGTGTTTGAAAATACCACTTTAAAAAGTAGGCTTTTTCTTGCCTAACCATCCAGCCTGCCTCTGCTAGCTTGTGTATTGTGTGTCTGGGTTTGTGAGTGACAGGGGCTGGGGGACTCCAGGAGACAGGGTGAGTCAGCACAGGGCTGAATAGACCTATCTGCATGTAGAGTGGTGGGAGGAGTAGCACCTGGGCCTGAATAGGGCTGTGCCTGCCTTCCACAATGCTGGCTCCACCTCCTGTGGTGCGACTGATGTCCCTGGCCCACATTGACAAAGGAAGAAGGTGTGCACATGGCAGAATGCACCCAGAACTGGTTTGGACTAGGTACAGGACCCTCTGCCTTCAGAGGACAAAGTATTTGCTAGTATAAATATTGGGACCCAGACCCCAAGATTTTAGATCACTTCTGGGAAACAAGAAGAACCTTTGCTGAGGAGAGGAACCAGAGAAACTGAAGGAGGAGACTATCCCTATGCTGTGTGCTGTTTGAGGGATTGGCCTGCAGTGGTTGCCTGATTGCCAAAGAAAGGAGAAAGGAACTTTGTGACTACTTTCATCATCTTGCAGAAAATCTCCAAGGGCTTGAAGATTGAGCTTGCCTCCTGCTGAAGTCTCAGGGATACAAGACTTCACCAACCAGCTCCCCTGAATTCCCTTGCTGGGAATTTGAAGTGCCTACTGTTGTGTTGAGCCTTCTGAGAGACTGCGTGTCGCTGGGAGCTGGAAGCGCGACTCACGAAGAAGAAGCGTGTCACCGCCGCAGCAGCTGTCGTCGCATCGCCGAGAAAGCGTGCTGCCGCTGTCGCCATCGCATCACCGAAGCGCCTCGCGTCACCGGAGAAGAGTGTCGCAGCAGACGCCGTCGCATCATCGGAGAAGCGTGTTGCAGGGCCTGTCGCGGCTCAGAAGATTCACTGAGTCGCCGCACGGCCGTCGGGCGTGCACGCATCGCCCCCTTCGTTGTTGCATCGAGAAGAAGACGCCATTTTGTTTCATTGCACCGGGTCGTTATCGCATCGAGGCGCTGCTGGTCGCATCGCCACAGAGGCGCAGTAAGAAATCGACGTATCACCTCCCCACGCAATGAAGAACCGACGCATCACCTCCTCTCCGGTAAGGAACCGATGCATCACCGTCCCCTACGCAGCAGTAGGGAACTGACGCATCACCTCCCCTGGAGCAAGGAACCGACGCATCACCGTTCTTGCATGTAAGGAACCGACGCATCACCTTCCCTGCAACTCTTTTGTTTGTATCGCGTTACGCATCCAAAGGTACATTGAACGTAAAGTGTCGCATTTATCACCTGCATTTGAACTGAACTATTTTCTACCATTGACAGTCATATTTTTCATAGTGTATTGTGGATTTTTGTCGTTTTGGGTCTTGTGTTAAGTATATATAAAAATACTTATTTTTATAATACAACCTGTGTGGTGTCCATCTGTAGTGTTGTCACTGTATTACTGTATGTGTTCACAAATGCTTTACACACTGCCTCTGAGATAAGCCTGCCTGCTCGTGCCAAGCTACCAAGGGGGTGAGCAGGGGTTATTTTAGTAGTGTATCCCCCTTACCCTGACTAGAAGCAAGGGTCCCTATTTGGACAAAGGTACCTACCTCTGCCAACTAGAGACCCCCAGTTCTAACAATTTCTATTTTGTGTATAATAATTTTAGGAGCTGGATGCTGGGGTTTATAGGGAAATAGGGTGGGAAGTAATTTAACATTTTTAGTTTTTTATCTTTCTTATGTTTAAAATTGCTGTTATGTTAAATTTTCTTTTGAATGTTTTTACATTTTTTTCAAAATTCTTTTTATTGAGTATTTTACAGAAGAAGACCAAACAGTTGTACATAACCCCTCCTTCATAATCTCCCTTCAGCATACAAACATCTGCTAGTGAAAATTACAGTTCCACATAGTGTAAGGAAGATACAATATCAGTAGTGTCTCTTCAATCCGGGTAGTGATCCTTGTATTTGGGCTTCTCGGTCTTCTTAGTATATCTTCTTCCCTACCCCTTCCCGTATATTTAACCCTCCCTAACTTGAGAAAAAGAAAAGGCCCAGAACATTAAAGAAGATGTAAAGAAGAGAATAATAACAAAGAAACAAAAACAAAGTGTATAAGTATTAAACCAATTCTGCTCAGTAACGCCTAGTCTTAGCTACCATATCTTATCTCTACTTGTTATCTTGTAGGAACCTTGGACTAGCAATATGGCCACTAAGTGGAGTCCTCTTATGTTGGAGGGTGCAATGTTCTAAAATTCGAGCAAGTGTAATGCTCCGTCCTCGGGGAACATGCTGTGAGTGTCAGGCCCTTAGAGAGAAATGACACCAAGGGACCCCAAGCGTATTCCAAATTCTTGAAGTCGTCCCTAAATATGTCAGCCATCCTTTCCGTAGTCAACACCTGCCATAGTCGTGTGTGCCATTGCATGAGGGAGGGGGCCTCTGACTTTTTCCAAGCAGCCACTATCACCAGCTTGGCAGCTCCCAAACACAGCCACATTATAGCCTTATCACTTTTAGATTGATACTGCAGTTCATCATCTCAAAGCCCCAGGAGAATACACACTGGAGTGTCTGGGATGGGGTAGCCCAGGATCTCTTTGATCTGCGCCAAAATATCTGCCCAGAAAGTCCTGATGGGTGGGCAGCAGAGACGTTTTAAGGCATGGGCAAAGTGGGCTCTGGCCCAGGGCCCCAGACTTTCAGGGGGCCCCCTGATAGAGCCAGCTCTGTTCTGCAGAGTCTTGCCCTGATGACCTTGAATAATTCTTAAACAGATTGTTTTAAATACAGTTTACCTTTAATTTATTTTAATGTGGGTGATGTGTGAGAGTCTATTACAGACATTTTGCAGAGAAATGTTGTATTTGTTTGATGCAACATCCATAAAAATGTTTCGATCAAAACAGGGCATGATATATGAGAAATAGGAGGGTGTCACAGAGATTATTTGCAGTAATATTAGTGAACAGAGTGTGCCTGTGCACTGTCAGTGACCTGACCAAATAGGGCAGGAAAGAGCTGAAATTGGATCATAAATTCAAAGCTGTTCCAAAAAGGGGCCCCCAAAATATGTTTGGCCCAGGGCCCCCAAAATCCTTAAGATGTCCCTGGTGGGCAGTCCCACCAGATGTGTCGGAAATCTCCCAACAAACCACATCCCCTCCAAAAGAGGTCCGACGTCTCTGGAAAGATTTTTTTCAGTTTCGTCGGATAAAGGTACCAGTCGTATAATATTTTATAATGAGCCTCCCGCATACCCATAGAGTGATTACATTTAGCGATATCGTTCCACAGCTTCCTCCAGTCCCCTTCTAACACCTCTCTCCCCAGGACGTTCTCCCAGAGGGCTATGTGTCTTGGCTGAGGTGAATGCTGGGTTGTGAGGAGAAGGTTATGAAGGAATTTGATAGTACCCCTAGACATCCCCGCTGATCTTACGAATTGCTTAATGGGAGTCAGACTCCTCGTCGCAGCCTCTCTGATATCGGATGTCAAAGCCCAATGTTTCTATTGTAAATCATGGAAAAGTTCTGCAGCCGGCAGATTAAAATCATGTTTGCAATTTTCGGACGTCAGGATATCCCAATTGTGAAATAAGTCTGCTAGCGTGAGACACCCTCCCTCCCTCCAGGCGTCGAATGGGCTGGACTCTATTCCTGGCAGAAATGCCAGATTGAAGTGAATAGAAGTGTTTGGGGAGGGGAAGGTCGTCCATCCTGCCCTCTTATTTACCCTATCCCAGGTGTTGAGATTCGTCTTCATGGGGGTACTCAGATAGGCATTGGTGAGGTGATGTTCTTTCGGTTTCCACAAAGCATCCCATATAACTCGTCCTACTATCGCCCGATCCATATGCAACCAGAGTTTATCTGATTCCAGCATGAACAACTCAGCAATAACCCTCAACTGTGCTGCCTGATGGGAGAGATAAAAGCCGGGTAACGCCAATCCCTCCTCCCTCTTTGGGTGTCGTAGTAATCTCTGTGGAAGTCGCGCCCTACCATCTTTCCAAAGAAATCTGAGACAGAGAGATTCAAAGGTTGAGAAAAATTCTCGGTTGACCTCTATAGGCAGGGCTTGAAACAAGTATAAGAACTTCAGCAGCTCTGTAATTTTGAGTGCGTGTAGGCAGCCAGGAGAGATACATCGGTGACCACCGTTTAAGATCTATTCTCAGCTGTTGCACTAAGCGGGGGGGGGAATTCGACTGATACAACGCCGATAAATTAGGTGTGATTTTTATTCCTAGGAAGGTGACCTCCTTCTTAGCCTCCTGAAATGGAGTGCCCCCAACTAGTCTCCTCATTTCTGCTGCTGGTATGGTTAGGTTCAGCAGATAGGATTTGGTGAGGTTAATCCGTAGACCTGCTAGTGTTTCAAAGTTCTTACGTTCGGTCTGAAGTGCTGTTACAGAACTCCGTGGCGACGTTATGGTGAGTACGACATTGTCAGCAAATAATAATATTTTGTGTTCTGTCTCTCCAAAAGTTATGCCTGTAATCTCCCGTGTTGATCTTATTTTCACCGCCAGGGTTTCTATACTAAGGGCAAAAAGAAGCGGGGAGAGAGGGCACCCCTGCCTAGTACCTCTGCCTACATTGAAAGGTCTGGATTGCACTCCATTGATCATTACTCTTGATTGGGGTGTCGCATTGTTGGCTCGGACCATTGCGATAAAGGCAAACTACAAAGACAAACCCTCTCAGAGTGTGGAGCATAAAGGTCCAGTCCACTCGAACAAACGCCTTTTAGGCATCAAGCCCCAATAGGTCCGCTGGAATCTGCTTTTTAGTTGATTTCTCGATCAGATGGAGCACTCTCCTGATGTTGTTGTGGGTGGGTCGACCCTTAATAAACCCAGATTGTTCAGGGTGGATTAGATCTGGCAACAAATCCTCCAGCCGTGTGGCGAGGATTTTTGAATAAGTCTTAGGGGCCGATTCCGATTTGGGCCGGAAAACGTACCGACCGACTCGGTACGGGAATTTAGTCCGACCGACACGTACCGGCGCCGTCCGACCCGCGTAGTACGATGAAATGCATGTGAATCACGACCGACTCGTACGGAACACAAAACGAACGACCGACCCAGACGGAAACAAGCTATCCGGCCGGGAAACGACGCGAATCGAACCGACCGACACGCACCAGGAATCAACCCGAACGAAACGTACCCGCGAACTCCGACCCGCGCAGTACGATGCAATGCGTGCAAAACCAGACCGACTCGCACGGAGCTCAAGCCGTACGACCGACACGCATACAAAAGCCAGCCGAAACAACACAAAACTCCGCGACCGACTCGTACGCCGCACATGAAACCTAGCTGAAACACAGCGGGAACGAGTCGGAGAAGATCGCACGAGACAACTGCAGTGTCCTACTCGGTCAGAAGAACGTCTCCTACATGCACAAAAAATACAAAGGAAAAAATACAAAAAAAAGGGCCAAACAAGCAATCACAAAGCCAATAAATACAGGGGGGGAAAAAAATGGAACAAGGACACACCCCCAACTCCACCTATATAAAGGCCACAAATCCCTACCATGATCCTTTGCAAATTCCACTGACCTGCCAGCACAGAACACCATCAGACAGCAACCACAGACACACTCACAGCTCATCCATCACACAAGCCACACACCATTAGCACCTCAACAAATAGCACCCTCACACACACCCAGCAAAACCTACACTCACCCACCCTCACTTGCACACTCACACACACATCAATCACCACCACCACCCATCACCATGCCCCCAAAGAAGAATCCAAAGTTCCTATATAGTGAATTGGAAGTCCTGGTAGACGAGATCCTGAGGGTAGAGCCACAGTTGTTTGGCACATTGGTCCAACAGACCCCCATGGCGCAGAAAACCAAGATGTGGGAGAGGATAGTCAACAGGGTGAACGCACAATCACCATGTTTGCGCACAAAGGAAGACATCCAGAACCGGTGGTATGATGTGCCCAGGAGGGTCAGGGACCTACTGAAGAAGGATTACCTCCTGAGTCAGCACACCGGCAGTGGCTTTCCTGCCAAACCAGTATACCTCAGGCCCTGGGAGGAGAAGGTGCGGGCCATCATACCACCAGTGAGCGTATATGGACTAACAAACATCCCAGAGCCTGGTGAGTACACAACTAATATACACAATATGGTGTGACAATACACACACATTACTGTCAAGGGGATAATCAAACCAAGCACCCTTAGCAAATCCACAGCAACCAAAAGATAATCATCCCAAGATGTGAATGCTAGTCAGACAAACACAATACCTGCCATCTCATAGTGATATGTAACTGTGTCATGACATGTACAAACCTAACAACAAATACAGCAAGGCAGTGGCACAAATATAACCAACAAACACAGTCAGATATTTTGCCACCACTAGAACACAACCTCACTGGGAAGCTCACTCAAAGGAAGGAATTCTGTGTATGCTGGTGAAGTCAGTGTAGCCAATAGCATGATGGGAGTTGTAGTCACAGATATTGGTCACCCTCACAATTGGCCCATCAACACCACCCTGAACCATGCTCACATCACAGGGAGTGGAAAACAACTGACAAGATGGCTGACACTGGGTACTGCTGTGGGGAGCACAAGGCCCTGCTGGGAACTGTGCACCAACAAACAACAGGACCACACTGTCAGCCATCTTGCCATTGCTGTCACACTCACAGTGAAGTCCACTCAAAAGGAAGGAAGTATGGGCATGCTGGGAAGGGGGGTGTAGGCAATAGCATGATGGGAGTGGTAGTCACAGCTCAACATCCCCCACCCACATGGCCCAGCAAGCTCACACTGAAGCATGCACACCTCACAGGGAGTGAAAAGCCACTTCAAAGATGGCTGACAATGGTGCTCTGTTGTGGGGAGCACAAGGCCCTGCTGGGAACTGTGCACCAACCAACAGCAGGACACCACTGACTGACATCCTGAAAGCCAACTTGCACTCCCTGCAATGGAAGCACGTTTCATGGTGGGATGTCTGGCTGGGTGGGAAGGAGGACTCACAGCACTGACCATAGTTACAAGCAGTTCTCCTCACACACCCCCTCAACACTAACTCCACATAACCCACCTGGGAGAATGCAATGCCTCACACCCTAATTGAAGATCCCACAAAGAACCACCACCCTGGGTTATGCTTTGTGAAGCACAGGGACACTCTTGGGACTTGTAGCCAAACAACCGCCAGGACAACACTGTCAGCCATCCTGTCAGCACAGGCACACTACCCCACAGGGAAGCAGAGTCAAAAGGAAGGAAGTATGGGCATGCTGGGAAGGGGGTGTAGGCAATAGCATGATGGGAGTGGTAGTCACAGCTCAACATCCCCCACCCACATGGCCCAGCAAGCTAGCACTGAAGCATGCACACCTCACAGGGAGTGAAAAGCCATATCAAAGATGTCTGACAATGGTGCTCTGTTGTGGGGAGTACCAGGCCCTGCTGGGACCTGTGCACCAACCAACAGCAGGACACCACTGAATGACATCCTGAGAGTCAACCTGAACACACTGTAAGGGTGGCATGCTTCATGGTGGGATAACTGGGCTGGGGGAGAAGGAGGGCCGGATGTCCACCAAATACAACCAATGCTGGCCATGCACACACCTCAACATTCACATTGAAAAGCCTCAGGTTTGCAGGACAATGTGCTACACCAATATCAACCTCTTACTGTTACAACTTAGGACAATGCAATGTACAGGCCCGCATCCAGAGGTACAGTCACAACTGTCAGGTGTGTGAACCATTGATGCCTGTAGAAATATAACATACATTGTGTGTCTCTTCCAAAAACAGGTGATGATGGGGACACAGCAGCAGGCGAGGAGGAGTCCCTGTCCCAGGCTCCGGGGGACACTGAGCTCACTGGTGTGGAACAGCCTCTGCACTCCTCGGATTGCGAAGACCTACCTGGCCCCTCTGGTGCGAGTCATCATGCAGCACCAGCAGGACCAACATCTGCACCCCCTGCACCCACCCCTCCAACAACTGCCAACACACAGACCACCCCCGCCGACACGGACAGACCAAGGACCACCAATGACAACAGCACAGGAACCCTGGCCCAACGTCGAGCTACGGACAATGACCCCAGTAACAACCCCCAAGGGGGCCTAGGGTCACCTGGGCATGCCACCGCAGGTCCCACACGTGTCGCCAGGGGTGGTGGGAGGGGTGGTAGGCAGAGGTCGCTGTTTGCAGAGGGGTCTGGACTGCATGATGACCCACAACTGGCACGCATTGCTGATGCGTACCAGAATAGCACCGGAGAGGTCAGCCAGGTAGTGGGGATCCTCAAGGACATCCAACAGCAGCAGGCTGCCCTTCATGCCCGCTTGGACTCACACATGTCCTGTGTGGAGACACACATGTCTCGCATGGAGTCCAAGGTGGGACACATGGCAAGAACTGACAGCGGTGCATAGGGACATATTGACATGCCTCCGCCAGATTAGCACCAACATGGCCACACCTCCCTGTGTGCCCACAACATCTGGTGCTGCAACAACTGCAACTGCCACAGGGAGGGAGGAGGACTCTGGCGGAGAGTCCCCTGCACCGCAGCAGCCTGCACGTGAGGGTCCCCCCCCAAAGAAGAGGGGTCGTCCGAGGAAGGAAAACTGAGAGGTTGATGGCCATGTACATCCCCCAGGGAGCCAACACCTGTTCTGGAAAGTCTCCTCTGTGTGCAAACTGTTCACCCTGTAGAATGCAACACAACTCTCCCACATGACATGTGGGAGTCTAAGTTGGACTAATGTATCAGATGACTGTGGACTTCACTCAGGACATTTCTGCTACCAAGACTTCCAACTCATCTGGGAACTTCGGATCACAATCCCAATGTACAGCACCCACCATCCTGTGCACTATACTCACACATGTCTGTAAATAAAATCACTACTACACCATACTTGCCTCTATTGTGATTCCAACGTGGTTACTGTCATGGGGATGATGATCTGCTAAATTACACTGTGTATGCTAACTGCTACAGCAAGTACAACACCGTCATGTGAGTCATGGTGACGTGACACATATGAGGGAGACACACCACTACGGCTACACAACACAGAGACACCAGGGCCATCGGACTCTTCGCCTACACTGATGTTGCCAGGAAATACTGTGGAATGCACAGACACCACACCTATTCATAGTCTGTGTCAACTAGCCCACAGGTGCAGCAAGCAAATGTCAGTCAGATGTGTGACCACAGACAACGCACATCCCAAAGTGAAGCACAGGTTTATTACACATTTGCAACATGTTGTTTCCACTACAAATGCAAGGTAATCCCACGTGGCTGTGGCCACAAAGTCAAAAAGTGCAGAAGATAGAAAGTCCAGGGGTGTGTGGCACATCACCTGTAGGGAAACGACTGCTGCCACCCTGAAAGCGGAATCATGGAGTCGGGGGATCCAAGTTGACCAAACAACTCTGTAAGCACCCTGTGAAGGTCAGACATGACACACAGTCAAAACCACTGAAGAACAGCACAGAACTGCAATACTCATGCCCAATACATTTCACAAGATAACTACACAAAACCAAGTTAGCATGTCAACACTGTTGGGCAGTACAGACTACCTGCAAGAACACATCGCTGCACGCATCCAGTCAAGTAGCACATGGCCACACTCAAACAGCACCAGAGCACCACCCACACATATCATGCAAACTCACATCATTGACATGACATCTCTGGATACTCACATTCAGCTGAAGAAGTTGGTGATGAGCTGTGTGCGGACATCACCCTCATCATCATCATCATCACTGGCATCGTGGCCCAGGCCAGGATCCTCCACAGGTGGCGGACGTTGGTCATCGTCATCCAGGATGAGAGGCAACTCCTTCCGCACTGCCAGGTTGTGTAGCATGCAGCAGACGATGACAATCTTGCACACCTTTGCTGGGGCATATGGGAGGGCCCCTCCTGTCTTGTCCAGGCAGCGGAAGCTGCTCTTCAGGAGACCAAAGGTCCGCTCGATCACTCTCCTGGTCCGACTATGTGCCTCATTGTAGCGCATCTGGGCTGGTGTCACAGGGTTCCTGAGGGGAGTCAGCAACCACGGCATGTTGGGGTATCCGGAGTCACCTACAGACAGACAATTGCACATTAGCTGAGTTGGAAAAGTGGGCGGAATACAACATAGCAGAACACACACAATGGTACAAAGTCAGTACACACCGACAAGCCAGGCACGCTGGTTTTGCATCTGTGACATCATCCTCGGGATGCGACTACTCCTCATCACGTAGGCATCGTGTGCAGAACCGGGGAAACAGGCACACACATGTGTGATGGTCATATCTGCAAGACATACCACCAGAGCATTGATTGAATGGTAATGTTTACGGTTCTGGTATGCCTGCTCATGTGCCTGTGGTGGTACCAAAGCCACATGTGTCCCATCAATGGAGCCAATGACATGTGGCATCCTCCCCAGGGCATAGAAGTCACTCTTGACGTCAGTGAGTTGTTGACGTGTTGGGAAATAGATGTACTGGTTCAGGCATCTCAACATTGCCTCCAAAACATCGTGTAGCACACAGCTGAAAATAGTCTGTGACATCCCACCAGCAGTCGCCACAGTGTGTTGAAAGGTACCGGTGGCAAAGAAGTGTAGGGCTGCCATCACCTTCACCTTGGGGGTCAGCGCTGTAGGGTACGGCCGGCCAGGTTGCAAATGTGGGGCCAAGCACACTGCCAAATCCACAATCAGCTGCCTGGTGAAGCGGTACCGTCGGATGCTGTCACGTTCCACCATCGTTGCCAGGTCAGGGAATGGTCTATGGACAGCTGGAGCACTGCAGTGCATAGGTGAAGAAAGAAAGATTGTCAGTCACCCCACATATGTGCCATTCACCATACTCTATTTCACATGATACATCATTACGAGACACAAGTACTTGATGTGTGTGCCGTTCTGTTTGGACATATATGGCACCTACATGGACATCATCTAACATCTCAGTTCAACATGTGTTGATAACAGGTTCCAGGGTGTGCTATGGGAAACCATTAGGCTGTGTCACAGTACCCATTTACTGCTGTCACGTTCCACACACACACCACAGTGACATGTCTGGACAGATGCGCCACAGGCATCACAGCTCATTGACAGGTAGATTCCCAGGGACCCTGTCTTGCCACATGGACACTGGCATGACATGGCGTATCATGTACACATCAGAAAAACAAACATGACTCCCACAGGTAGTGGCCCCTGTTGCCTCTGCAGGACAGACATGGACGTCTGTGACACACACACACACAACATCAAAGTCCATGCACAAACAACGTGGATGTGGAGACTGTCTCCCATTGTGCACATGGAGTCAGAGACATCGGAAACACAACATGCACACAGACTGTGGAGGGCCATCACTATTGTGGCAATGGGTCACCCTGTGACATACATGCCTTCCCACATGTGAGCCTGGGGGTATGTGACATGTCATACACATACACAACCTGGAAATGTGACCATGCCACATGCTCCAAAATGAACAGTTGCACATCACAGTGCTCAGGTGCACAACACACAAAGGATCCTGTCCCCATGAACACGTGCACAGCCTGGGTGTGGCTGCCCCCAAGTGCCACCCAAAAAACCACATGTTTACCCCCATACACAGAAAAGGTAATGCAACCTTACATGCCTTAGATACAGTGTGGACTGGGTGTGGTGTTGTAGGTGTGCCCCTGAGTCCCTGGAAAGTATATGTGGCTGGCATATGTTCACCAGTGACAAGCATGGTGACATATGCGTGTGACCTGTACAGGGACGCGTTGTACAGCAATGGACCGATCGGTGTGCCCGCACGGCCCATTGCATCTGTTGTGAGCGGGTACGCGTTGTATTCCGGAATACGCGTTGTACAGCAATGGACCGATCGGTGTGCCCGCACGGCCCATTGCATCTGTTGTGAGTGGGTACGCGTTGTATCCCGGAATACGCGTTGTACAGCAATGGACCGAGCGGTGTGCCCGCACGGCCCATTGCATCTGTTGTGCTTGAGTATGCATTGTACAGCAATGGACCGAGCGGTGTGCCCGCACGGCCCATTGCATCTGTTGTGAGCGGGTACGCGTTGTATCCCGGAATACGCGTTGTACAGCAATGGACCGAGCGGTGTGCCCGCACAGCCCATTGCATCTGTTGTGAGCGGGTACGCGTTGTACAGCAATGGACCGAGCGGTGTGCCCGCACAGCCCATTGCATCTGTTGTGAGCGGGTACGCGTTGTACAGCAATGGACCGAGCGGTGTGCCCGCACGGCCCATTGCATCTGTTGTGAGCGGGTACCCGTGGTATCCCGGAATACGCGTTGTACAGCAATGGACCGAGCGGTGTGCCCGCACGGCCCATTGCATCTATTGTGAGCGGGTACGCGTTGAACAGCAATGGACCGAGCGGTGTGCCCGCACGGCCCATTGCATCTGTTGTGAGCGGGCACGCGTGGTATCCCGGAATACGCGTTGTACAGCAATGGACCGAACGGTGCACACGCATTGGCTGGGGCCTGGCATGGCAACGGACGCGTTTTCGAAGCTTCAACGAGTCTGATGCAGTGAATTCAGTTGGCCAGCCACAACAATGTTGCAAATTCATGGGTGTCATGAAGTTGAAGTTTTGAAGGATGCTGTGGGCGTGTATTAGTGCTGCTATTCCATGGATTGGTCAGATTCAGAAGATGCAAACGACTTGGACCTATCACTTTGGACACATGGGACAGTATCTGCCTCTGCAGCACACATATAATGCTGGCTGTTCCCCTGAGGGCTCACTTGCCTGCACTACATGCTCCAGGACGACATCTGCCACCAACACTGCTGCTGTCTCTGCATCCTCTGGCTACTGCAATGGCACGTACTGTGGATAGAGCCCCAGCCTTCAGCCTTGAGGAGAACCAGGCCCTGCTGGACAACCTCCTTCCACAGTACAGCAAGCTGTATGGGACACCAGGGGAGCAGGTGAGTGTGCTGTCCACTGCCTTACTAATTGTGCATGTTGTCTGACTAGCAAGACTTCCAGAGTGCACACCACTGGCTAGTATGCTCACTGAGTAGTTCTCACCCCCCAAAGTGTGTAGTCGCATGCACTGAACAGGTACAGTGCAGTAACAGTGCATTCCAACAAGGTTTACTTCCCATGCAATGATACCATGTAGTAACTGCTGGCAAACTGTTCATAGCCATCGTTGCACTGCCTGTGTACATCATATGCCCCTGTGATTGAGACATGCATATCCGACTGTGTGATGCACGGATATGTTGCATGTGTAGTAATGGCCTTTTCACTTTGTCATCCTCACAGGTTGATGCCCACCGTAAGCAGGAAATCTGGCTGACCATCGCCCGGGCAGTAAGATCCGTGGGGGTCGACAAGCGCCGGATCCGCAACTGCCAGAAGAGGTGGCAGGACCTTCGTGGCTGGACCCGGAGGATCGCAAGGGTCCAGCTGAAGCTGTCGCCTCCTCGCAGGAGGGGCGGACACCGGACCCTGACCCCCCACATGTTCCGGATCCTGGCGGTGGTCTTCCCTGACCTGGATGGGCAGCTGAAGGACAGACAGCAGCAAGGAGGGGGTGAGTCCATGACTGCACTGTGAACTCTGCTTGACATGCTATGTGCCCTCCTCTGGCCTGGTTAAACTTCCACAGTACATCAGTCTTGTGGTCCAGGACCCATGTCCCTCAATTGTGACATGCCCACTCCTCATCTGATACGCAGGTGTGGTCCTTACGGTCAGGAAATTGTGTCACTTGGGTACACGGTCCTTGCATTTTTCTTTGCTCAAGGTGGGGGACAGCTTTTGTTCCCGTGACTTTGTGGTGGGCTTCATGGGTGGGTCGATTGCTCACACAATGCCTAAGTCGTGAAATGTAATCTGGGTGTAACTTTGATATGTGGTCCACTTGCTGATCTGAATCACCACATGTCCCTGGGGTATTTGGCACACCCCCATGCTGCGGGTGGGAACAATGTTTGGGTCTCAGGAGTATGTATGTCATGTGTGTCACACATGCTTAGCCACCTGCCTACTGTCCAGGGCTCATCCCTCTTACAGGTGGAGCTGGACAGTCATGCCTACTCCAGGGCATACAATACACTCTGTACTCCCACTCCCGTGTATCGGCTGACATGTTGTGATCAGTGAAATGTTCCCTCAGGTGTCTGCCTCTGTGTCATTGTGCTGTGGCTTCGTTGTCAGGACTACTGGTATGTTTATCGGTTAGGGCTCAGCATGCCATCTGAGATGTGACCATGAGAGACGATACTTCTGTGACTTATAGGTGTTTGATCACTTGACTGTGCACACAGGTGTATGCGACTGTGACTTTCAGGCAGCTGTTTTTCATTCACAGCACACTGTGAGGTGCTCAGGTTCTGAGAGTTGTGTTTCATGTCTCCCATATGTCCAATTGGTATGACGTGGACAAATACGAGTTCAGATGATGTGGTTTGTGGGGGATGGACATGTGCACTTGTCAGTTACAGACAAATACGAGTTCAGATGATGTGGTTTGTGGGGGATGGACATGTGCACTTGTCAGTTACATAACTTGCATTGCCCATGTCCTAGGATTGTGACACAGTGCAGACTGTTGTTGGCTGGCTGCCATGGCCATGTGACTGGAGACAGTGATGTATGACTTTGCACGCATGCCTGATTCATGGCATTAAACTTCCTAAGAGTGATCCTGCAGGGGAGTGACATGTGCAACATGCACCCCATTGTGGCATTGACTATCCGGACATGGGTGCATCATGGTGTCTGGTGCTGGTATGCATCACATGCATTTCTATTTAGACTCTGGCCATCCCTTTATCTGGACACCTGCACTGACTCAGTGGCAAGAGATGTGATGTGTGCATGTTCACATACTTCACCGTGTTCTCTGCAATGTCCAACAACTGTGTAGGTGGTGCATGTGTCCACACTGGGGTATTACCATCAGACAGGCACCAGACAGATGGGTGCAAGGGGAGGAGGGGTGTGAGTTCCATGGTTGACCATCAGACTGACAATTGGCTTCTCCGAATCTGTGTGAGGACTTTTGGCAATGTTCAACTAAGGATGCCAGGGCTTGCTCTGTAATGTGCTGTACTTATTTTTTTTTTATTTTTTTTTATTTGGTTTTATATAGCGCCAGAATCGACTCCAAGGAGTATCTCTGCGCTTTGGACGCGGAACAGATTCAAATACAGTACTGTCGAACTAAAAGCAAAACAGAGTGGTTTTAAGTAACTTTCTAAAGTGAAGATGGTTCGAACATTCTCTTAAATGTAGGGGAGATCATTCCAGTATTTCGGACCAAGATGAGAGAGAGCTCTTCCTCCTAATCTTGCTCTCCTGATTCGGGGGACCTTCAGCAGATGTTTAGTACTAGAACGTAGGGATCTTGGAGGATGATAAAAAGTGAACTTTTCAGATAAATAGCTGGGGACGAGATTAAACAATGCCTTATGGATAATACAACAGACTTTAAATTTTATCCGTTGACGTATGGGTAACCAGTGAAGTTTTAAAAGAAGGGGGCGGGAGGCTGATCTGGGAGGCATGTTCAAAACCAGTCGTGCCGTCGTATTCTGAACCACCTGAAGTTTATTAATAGAAGTTTCATTGGCAGAGAGAGGTAGACCATTACAATAGTCTAGGCGACTTAGTATGAGTGCCTGGGTCAGAGTCCTTCGAACAGAGTCTGGGAGCAAAGGAAAGACTCGTCGGAGTAGGCCCAAAGTATGGAAACATATGCCTACGGTCTGGCCAATATGTTCCTTAAATGTAAGGGCACGATCTAAACGGACTCCTAAGTTCTTAACAGAAGTTTTAGGAATGGGAGGTTTACCAAGATTAATAGGCCACCAATTTGGTGACCATAATAAAGGAGCCTCTCCAAAAAGTAATAGCTCAGTTTTCCCGACATTACATTGGAGAAAATTATTTTTCATCCATTGGGAAATGGCACTCATACCCAAGGAGAAGGTCTCTTGAACAGTGGGAGTAAGTTCATCGAAAGGAAAGAGTAACTGCGTATCGTCGGCATATGATATTGGAATAAACCCATATTTTCTTAGGACATTGGCCAAGGGAGCCACATAGATGTTGAATAAAGTAGGACTCAAACAAGAGCCCTGTGGGACTCCCTTGGACAGTTCCATGGGTGCCGACCGATATGAGCCTAGGTTAACCGTCTGAGATCTACCAGATAGAAAACTTGACATCCACTGAAAAGCGGAGTCTCTTAGTCCCATTTCTCTCAACCTTCTGAGCAGAATTTGATGAGAAACCGTGTCGAACGCGGCAGATAGGTCCAATAGCACCAGAATCATAGAATGGCCCTTGTCTAGAGTCATTCTGATGTTGTCCGTGACTACTAGCAGGGCTGATTCGGTGCTATATTTGGGCCTAAAACCTGACTGAGAGGAGTCTAGGCAGCCCGAGAGTTCGACATGGTTTGAGAGATGTTTGTTGACATGTCTCTCTATTAGTTTACTCAGAAAAGGTAAGAGCGAAATGGGACGAAGATTGGTCAGATCAGTCAGAGGGACCTTAATGTTTTTGCGAATCGGCATTATCTGCGCAGCTTTCCATTCCGGTGGAACAAAACTTTCCTTTATTGACAAATTAAGAAGGTGTTCAATCAATGGAGATAATTGAGGGATTAAGGTACTGGCTACTCTCGCAGGAATCAAATCGCAGGGTGAACCAGACTTCACTTGATGCATTAAAACCTCTACATCTGCTATGGTTAGTGAGGGAAAATTCTCAAGCAGCATAGGGGGTAATTCTGATGTTTCTGTGGGCATAGGCATCTGGTATGGATTTCCTGAAGAAACAATCTTTTCATAAATTAATTCTATTTTTTGTGAAAAATGTGAAGCAATATCATTGCATAATGTTTGCGAAGGTGCTTCAACATTCTCACAAGCCTTAGGTTTTACAAATGACTGAAGAATGTTGTATAGAACTTTTGGAGCATTACCAGCCAGTGTGAGTTGAGTGGAAATGTGATTTTTCCGTGCAATCTTAATGCTACTATGGTAGCTTGACAAAAAGGTTAGAAACTGAATTTTGTCACTTTCCTTATGGGTGATACGCCATATCCTCTCATATTTTCTACACAGTTTTTTTTTTATATGTAACTGGGGGGAAAACCAGGCGGCTTGAGGGCGTTTAGGGTAGGTGGAAAGACGTTTCAGGGGTGCAAGGTGATCAATAGTCCGAGTTAATGCCAGATTATAATTGGTTAAGGCCTCTACTAAATTATCTGAGGATTTATTTCGTGGTATTTCCAGAGAAGCTTGAAAATTCTCTGGAGAGACCTTTTGCCATTCCCTACGAATCATAAAATTATCCGAATGTTGGCTCCTATATTCTTCTTTATGGCTCTTAATAGAAAATTCAATTAAAGCATGGTCGGTCCATGTTAGTTGTACTGGTGGCTCACACCATACATTGGAGGAGTTAGACAAAACAATGTCTAGCGTATGGCCAGCCGTATGGGTGGGGCCTTCATTCTGTTTATATAATCCTAGGAGTGCAAGGTCATTCAGAAAGGCTAATGACTCCACATTGGTGGGGGATTCGCTATGAAGATTAAAATCACCTAGTAAAAGAAAATTATTGCTAGCAAGTACATGGGGAGCTATTAGTTCAATAAGTAAAAGTGGAAAGTCTGCTAAGGGACCTGGCGGGCGATAGACTAAGGCCCCCTTCCAACTGACTTGGGTTAACAGATCAATTCGAAAAATGAGGACCTCCATCTTTATACTACAATACTCATCTAAAACAGAAACCTTGATGTTATCTTTATGAGCAATAGCAATTCCTCCCCCTATCTTAGTTGATCTGTCCATCCTAATAAGCTTATAGCCTTCTGGTATAGCAAGGGCAACCGAGGGTGTGGAATGGGGCTTTAACCAGGTTTCAGTTAGAAACCCAAGCTCAGGTTGTATAGAAGAAAGTAGGTCCCAGATTTCAATAGAATGTCTAGGCAAAGAGCGGACATTACATAACATGTTTTTCCATGTTCTCTGGCATTCATTTATGTGATGCGTACCACGTGAAAAGGGGGCCGGCTTTGTGCAGAGAAGAGTTTTATTCAATAGAGAATAATCTGACATTACACAAGTCAGCCCTATTTCGTCAGTATTACTCTGATAGTGACATTGTCTGCACGCAAAAGGACCCTCAACTAGTGGCAAGAAATCATGTTGACAATGAAATATCTTGTTGAATCTAAGATCAAGCAGCTTTTGTCTAGTGTAATGTTTAGACTTACTTGTAGTGCCCAGGTCTAAGATAACTTGACCAGGAATACTGGCTTCTGGCGCTATCTTGGCGCGGACGGGCGCAGACGGGCTTGCCTTTGGCGCGCCGCTGGCGCGCCCGCTGCACGCGTCCGCTGCGCATCGCTGGTGACATCCGGTTTAAATAGGGGTGGTTGGAGCACTAGAGCGCCAACCTCCTCGGATCGGAAGAGAGTTAAAATAAGCAAAGTACACAGATTAAAAGAACCTCCCTCCACAACAAACGAGCAACGCTCGCGGTGGACCGGGGAGTCAGAATGCAGGTCAGAAGGGGTGAGCAACAGTAATATTTTTTAAAAACAATTCAAATGACACAGAAAACAGAAAAGTTTAAAATGAAGCATTGAATTCAGCAACTACCATTTTCAAGTGATCGCACGTCCGCTGCGCATCGCTTGTGACATCCGGTTTAAATAGGGGTGGTTGGAGCACTAGAGCGCCAACCTCCTCGGATCGGAAGAGAGTTAAAATAAGCAAAGTACACAGATTAAAAGAACCTCCCTCCACAACAAACGAACAACGCTCGCGGTGGACCGGGGAGTCAGAATGCAGGTCAGAAGGGGTGAGCAACAGTAATATTTTTTAAAAACAATTCAAATGACACAGAAAACAGAAAAGTTTAAAATGAAGCATTGAATTCAGCAACTACCATTTTCAAGTGATCGCACGTCCGCTGCGCATCGCTTGTGACATCCGGTTTAAATAGGGGTGGTTGGAGCACTAGAGCGCCAACCTCCTCGGATCGGAAGAGAGTTAAAATAAGCAAAGTACACAGATTAAAAGAACCTCCCTCCACAACAAACGAGCAACGCTCGCGGTGGACAGGGGAGTCAGAATGCAGGTCAGAAGGGGTGAGCAACAGTAATATTTTTTAAAAACAATTCAAATGACACAGAAAACAGAAAAGTTTAAAATGAAGCATTGAATTCAGCAACTACCGTTTTCAAGTGATCGCACGTCTTACTGTGGTGTATGCGGTCAGTGCAGGTGACTGATGTTTGTCTGTTTCCCTAATTGTTTGCAGATACATCCACGACCACAGGAGGGAACAGCTCCACGGACCAGGAGGAGCTGCAGAGCCAGACTGGGTCAGCAGCCGACGAGTGGTCGGAGGGACCCTTGGCATGGAGGGCGAGGGGAGCCACACCGAGGAGTCCTCAGCACCATCCACCTCAGCTGAGGACCACAGCAGCTCGGAGGATGACTCCCTTGTGGAGGCAGGTATCAGCAGCCACCACACCCCAGCTAGTCTGTCTGGCCCCGCCACCACCCTCCCATTGGCTCCGATTCCAGAGGTCCGTGGAGGCTCCCGTGTTCGGGAGCGTGTCTCCTTCGTGCCAGGCACCGCACCCCCTGTGTCCCCTGCTGCCCTGAGTGAGGAGTCTGTGTACCTACTTCGGCAGCTCCATGTAGGGCAGACAGCAATGCTGAGTGTCCTCCATGCACACACCACTCTGTTGACACAGCTGGTGTCGTTCATGGAGGGCATCTCGACGGGTATGTCTGCCCTACAGAGGAGCAATAAGTCCATGGACTCCTCCCTGACGGCAGCAGTGTCCCTCCTCCAACAGTCCCTCACCCCTCCTACCTCTGCCCCATCCACACTTCCTGGCACCCTACCTGTCCAAAGCACATGCACACCTGCACAATCACCCAAACACACAGACACGAGCAGCACAGACACACCCAAAAGAAAGGCAAGACGTGCACACAAGCATCCTCAGGGGACTGATACCACACACACAGGGGATGGGGAACAGACACACACACAGGCATCCACAGTCACTCCGCAGTCCTCCAAATCCTCTCCCTCCAAGACCCCTTCCCTTGCCTCACCTGCAACCCCACCTACACAGCAGCTCTTCCTCTGTGACCTCGGCCTCTTCCCCTCCGATCCTGCTGATCCAGCATACCGGGGGAAGAGGAAGTCCACCCACACAGAGGGAGTGCCCCTCGCCCCCGGACACCCTCCCCCAGGCGCAGGCAGACTGAGGACCCCATTCGGAAGTCCCCCCGGACCAGGAAGGGCAAGACCCCACCACCACCACCACGCAGCTCCACCACCCAGTCTCTCTCCTCCATCCCCCAGGCCACCACTCCACAGGTTCCACCGCCACACCCTGCCCCAGGTTCCCCCACACACCGATACCGCATCCCCAAACTGCTTAGGCCCTCCCCCCTGCCACTTGCTCTTCCACCCCCAAACCAGACGCTCTGCCTGTTTGTGCCACTGGTGTGGAGACCGGGTCCCCCCCTCTGTCCTGCCCACCTCATCTGCCCCCCCCTTCCACTCCCTTGGAGTCATGCACTGCAGTGGAGTCCACAACCACCCCATCTGACTTGGGCACTGCAGTGGGGACCCAGTCCACTTCATCTGACCGGCCCACTGCAGTGGTTGCAGCACCCACACCATCTGACTTGTGCCCTACAGTGGTGCCGGCCCCCCCTGAGTCAGACACCTCCACTGCAGTTGCCGGTGACACTCCTACACCCACCACCCCTTCACTGCCTCACTCTGGCATCCCCTGATCCTGTCCCTGCGGTGCCTGGCCTGCCCCTTGTATGCCCCTCCAAGGGGGATGTCCCCTGTCCATACCAGTGCAGGCAAGCAATGGGTGACAAATTGTCACATATCACCCTGTTGGGGCTGTGTATTTGGACTGGCCATTGGCCTTAGTTTCTTTTGGACTTAAAATTTTAGTTTGACATTTGCTGAATAAAGCCTCTTTTTGTTTACTTGTGGTTTTTCTTTTGATGTACATGATGTAGATGAGTATCATCATGCATTTGCAGTTGTAATAGTGTTCAGATCAGGAAAATAAAGTGTTTCTGTGATGGACTCCATGTGGTCCATGGGATATGTGTCCTGATGTAGTCTGGATCTATAGCATCCTTTTCTGCAGTCTGAGGGTGTAATGTTCAGCATTTGACACAGGGATGTACGTTTTGCATTTGTAAATTAACATCTTTGTCTTACACTGATGCACATCTGGTGGGCTTACCACTGTTCAATGTTTCTATTTCCCTGACTGTGTGCCCATCTCCACTGGACATGCAGTTTAGCACATCAATGTTCAAGGACTCATCTGTGTATACAGTGCAACTTGCTTGACACGTGTTTTGGGTGTATGCAGATGACTGACGTGACACTCCCGTACCCAGGCTGATGTGAGCAGAGCCTTCAGTGTGTTGTAGTTGTTGACTCACTGACCGAGTGTTCTGCTGACATGTTTGAGTTGTGCACAGACAAGGTTTGGCACAGCGGACCTTCCACAGGAGTGGAGTGCCCTCATGGCAGTGTGTAATCCCGTGACATTGCCTGGGCCCGTGTTGTGTGTTGTGTAAGCATGTCTGTGCATGTTCCCATCCCTTTTCCTACACAGGCTGTGTCCCTACGGATGTTCCTGTTTGTGATGCTTGCTGAGTTGTTCTGTGTTCATCCAGCATCTTGGACCTGGTTTCTCCGGGATGTGGGTGCATGGCAAACTAATGTTCATCAGGTTGTCATCCCTAGTTGTCTTTGTTGTCAGGGCTGGGGATGTGGGCAAACGCAGATGGGACACAGTCAGGATTCCCCTTGGCACTTGTTGGTTACACAAGTCATGTAATTTACAGTTTCTGCTAGCTTTCAGTGATTGTGACACGTTGTGTGTGTGACTGCTGCCACTCCTCAGGGTCAGAGCTGCAATGTTGGAAGTTGCCTACGTGTGTTCTTTGTGGGTCACCTTGGCTTCTTCATTGGTGTGTGACTATGGCCGGGATCCCATTGATTGGGGTGGATTTCACGTCATGCCCATGTACCGCGTACTGTGCAGTGTGTCAGACATTCACGAGTCTTGTTGACTGGCCATGTGTGATGGGTTTCTGCACCTTAGTTCCCACCACCACCCCTGGGATTGTCATGGGTGCATGTGCAATGTCACCAGTCTATGTGAGCTTCACTGCTGCACATTGGTGGAGATCAAGGTGTGTGGTGTTGAGTGTGTGCAAATGTGAGTTGTTGCACGGCTAGACCCCTACCTCCATATTGGCCTTGGCTGGCAGGCCGTTTTGATTGATTTGTGCTTGTGTAGGTGTGATGGTAGTTTGTTGCTCAGGACACATGGCTGTGGTTCACAGTGTGAATGACATCTACCTTTGTCATCACAGTGGGATTATCATGCAGGCTAGTGTCACCACAATGTGGGGTCCCTGGGGGTAGTGCTGTGGTGGGTCTGTCTCTTGCTGTGTTAGTTGCTGTTCCTACAAGCTTGTGTGACATGTGTAATTTGGGCTCCCTCTCATCTAACAATGCCTGTTTGCCCACATAGGGGAATCCGATCCATGAGTTACTTTTGTATGGCACTGTATACACATCTGTGTAATTGGAATTCAGGCCTCCTCATGTGTTGTGTGGTTGCCTGGGGACACTGGCACACACCCCCATCACCTGTTGTGTTTGATATGCAGTGTGAGTCTGCCTGTTTGTGTTTGTGCATTTGCACCACTGCATTGGCATATCTTGAGTGTGCCATTGGCTGTATGTTGTTTGGTGGCTTTCCCCTGCTGTCCCTGAGACTCCTAGGTCATCAGTCAGCACAATAATCATGGTTTGTATGTCCCATTGCTGCCATGGTATGGTATTTGTTCACCTGACATCTACAGTCTCCACAGGATATCTACATTTGTGTGTCCATTGGTGCAGATATGTGGGTCTGCATTATGATGGTCACTTATGTCATTGTGTTATTTGTGAATGTTGACAATGTGAGCCCCCATGGGTGATGTTTGTATGCACATGGCCAAAACGATGTTTCATTGCCACTGCACTGTTTGCCTCACCCAATCTATGTTGCTATGGGACACAAGCACTGATGTGTTTGTTGTTGTGTGACCAGGAATCATCCATGCAGTTTGGCAGCTTTTACCATGACTACACTTACCTTTTGGTCACTGTGGTGATGGGGCTTTGGGCCCCATTACCACACTGTTCAAAATGTGCTTCAGCTATGGACCCCACACTTACCTTTTGGTCACTGTGGTGATGGGGCTTAAGGCCCCATTGCCACACTGTTCAAAATGTGCTTCAGCTATGGACCCCACACTTACCTTTTGGTCACTGTGGTGATGGGGCTTTAGGCCCCATTGCCACAATGTTCAAAATGTGCATCAGCTATGGACCCCACACTTACCTTTTGGTCACTGTGGTGATGGGGCTTTAGGCCCCATTGCCACACTGTTCAAAATGTGCATCAGCTATGGACCCCACACTTACCTTTTGGTCACTGTGATGATGGGGCTTTAGGCCCCATTGCCACACTGTTCAAAATGTGCATCAACTATGGACCCCACACTTACCTTTTGGTCACTGTGATGATGGGGCTTTAGGCCCCATTGCCACACTGTTCAAAATGTGCTTCAGCTATGGACCCCACACTTACCTTTTGGTCACTGTGGTGATGGGGCTTTAGGCCCCATTGCCACACTGTTCAAAATGTGCTTCAGCTATGGACCCCACACTTACCTTTTGGTCACTGTGGTGATGGGGCTTTAGGCCCCATTGCCACACTGTTCAAAATGTGCATCAGCTATCGACCCCACACTTACCTTTTGGTCACTGTGATGATGGGGCTTTAGGCCCCATTGCCACACTGTTCAAAATGTGCTTCAGCTATGGACCCCACACTTACCTTTTGGTCACTGTGGTGATGGGGTGTTCGAACCCATTGCCACAGTGGTCATGGTCGGATTGCATTGTGGAGGCCACACACATTTATGTGTGACACATGTGATGGGGGTCACATTGTATGTTCAATGTCATGTTCAGTGTTGTAGGCATTTGACACAGACTACACACGCTTGTCATGGTGTTGGGGGGGATGTAATTTTCAGACATTCCTTATGTGGGAGTATGCTGGTTGTGTCATGCATTACCCGTCCTATGAGTAGGGGTGGTGGTAGTGGCAGGCATCCAGCCCCCTATGAGTAGGGGTGGTGTCAGTGGTAGGCATCCATCCCCCTAAGGGTGGGGATGGTAGTAGTGACAGGCATCCAGCCACCCATGAGTAGGGGTGGTGGTAGTGGCAGGCATCCATCCCCCTAAGGGTGGGGATGGTAGTAGTGACAGGCATCCAGGGCCCCATGAGTAGGGGTGGTGGTAGTGACAGGCATCCAACCCCCATGAGTAGGGGTGGTGGTAGTGGCAGGCATCTAGCCCCCCATGATTAGGGGTGGTGGTGGTGGTAGGCATCCATCCCCCTATGAGTGGGGATGGTAGTAGTGACTGGCATCCAGGCCCCCTTGAGTAGGGGTGGTGGTAGTGGCAGGCATCCAGCACCCCCTGAGTAGGGGTGGTGGTGGTGGCAGGCATCCAGCCCCCCATGAGTAGGGGTGGTGGTAGTGGCAGGCATCCAGCCCCCTATGAGTGGGGATGGTAGTAGTGACAGGCATCCAGGCCCCCCTGAGTAGGGGTGGTGGTAGTGGCAGGCATCCAGGCCCCCATGAGTAGGGGTGGTGGTAGTGGTAGGCATCCAGGCCCCCATGAGTAGGGGTGGTGGTGGTGGTAGGCATCCATCCCCCTATGAGTGGGGATGGTAGTAGTGACAGGCATCCAGGCCCCCATGAGTAGGGGTGGTGGTAGTCGTAGGCATCCATCCCCCTATGAGTGGGGATGGTAGTAGTGACAGGCATCCAGGCCCCCCTGAGTAGGGGTGGTGGTAGTGGCAGGCATCCATCCCCCTAAGGGTGGGGATGGTAGTAGTGACAGGCATCCAGGCCCCCCTGAGTAGGGGTGGTGGTAGTGGCAGGCATCCAGGCCCCCTGAGTAGGGGTGGTGTTAGTGGTAGGCATCCATCCCCCTATGAGTGGGGATGGTAGTAGTGACAGGCATCCAGGCCCCCCTGAGTAGGGGTGATGGTAGTGGTAGGCATCCATCCCCCTATGGGTGTGTATGGCATTGGTGATGGCCATCCCACCCCTATGGTTATGCTGTTGCTGGTGTACGTCATTTGTGCATCCCTATGTGTGTGTGACATATTTCGGGTACGTGTCGTTTGTTTGTGTTGTTGGTGTTTGACTTACCATCTGCGCCGTACGCGTCCGTGCCGGTCCCGGTAATAGATGTAGAGTATAGGTAGGACCTGCGCGATGGGATTCATGCTTGGGTTGTCTCGTTCGGGTTTCGCGTTTCTTCGACTCGTACTCGTCGCTGGCTTGTTCGTCTCGTAGCCGTGGATCTTCTTGTGGCGCTAATCGGAGCTTATGTACGGCTCTCCCGGATGCTCAAATGTGCCGGACGTTGCGACGGGTTCGGCGCGTACGGAAGGCGCATCGTACTCGTCCGGCCGGAAGGTGCTGTGTATTTGCTTCCGTGCGACTCGAATCGGCGTTTACGGATCCGGCTCAGGCGGGGAACAGGAGCTGAAATGGGTGAGTACGGCTTGCTCGGAATCTGGGCTGTTATGCGCATCGTACTTGTTCGTTCGGACGAGTGTTCGAATCGGTCGGGAAACACGCGTTCGGCTTGTATTTTTTCCGGACAAATACTGTTTGGTGCGCTTCCGGCCGAGATCGGAATCGACCCCTTATTAGTGTCTAAATTGAGGAGCACTATCGGTCTATGCGAACTACAGAGCTGGGGGTTCTTTCCTGGCTTAGGTATAACTGATACCAGAGCCTCACACATTGAGTGCGTCAGAGCTTGCGCCTTCACTATATGGTTAAAAAGCAGCACTAAGTGGGGGACTAGATCAGAACAGTAAGTCTTGTAGAACATCCGATATCAGAGAGGCTGCGACAAGGAGTCTGACTCCCATTGAGCAATTCGTAAGATCAGCGGGATGTCTAGGGATACTATCACATTCCTTTATAACCTTCTCCTCACAACCCAGCATTCACTCAGCCAAGACACATAGCCCTCTGGGAGAACGTCCTGGGGAGAGAGGTGTTAGAAGGGGACTGGAGGAAGCTGTGGAACGATATCGCTAAATGTAATCACTCTATGGGTATGCAGGAGCCTCCTATCGCCTGGCATACCTCATCTTCTGTTATAGGTGCCCCTAGCAGGTCATTCTGTGTTGTCGATACCTGGGGAAGTACTGTAGACTGGAGGAAGCTCAGCTGTGCCACCTCCTCCGTTTGTTACGCTGCATACAGAGATTCGTAAAACGATTTAAATTCCTCTGCCGTCCCTTCCTCCATAAATATCAGCTCCCCCTCCCTCCCCATTAGACCTCCTATGTATTCCCTTTCTCGTTTAATCCGAAGCTGCTTTGCTAAGTGGGCCCCTACTTTGTTCCCCTGTTCTTACGCCGTCTGTTTTAGTTTTAACAGTGTGAACTCTGCTCTATTGGTGTGGATTGCAGTTAGTTTTCCCTTTACTGATGCTACTTGTCTCTAGAGCGATAGAGTTGGAAATGCTATGTTCTCCAGCTCACATTTTTTAAATTTCTCTTCCAATTGTCGTCTGTCGCGAGTTCCCTGTATATTTAGCTGGGACATTAATTGTATACATTTACCTCGTATCACAGTTTTAAAGGCGTCCCAGTTGTTTAGAGTGTTAGTATCTTTGGGGCAGTTTAACTGGAAGTACTCTTGGATTGCTTTCCTGAGCTCATCCCGTTGGAGTCTGTCTCTCACCCGGGGCCTGGAGAAGTACCACCTCCCTCTCTTGGGCAGTGGTAAGTACCACTCCAACGGTTTGATACCTGGGTGTGATCTGATAGGGCAATGGGGTACATGGGCACTGCTCTTAGCTCAGGGAGCAGGGTTTCCCTAATAAAAATATGGTCCAATCTGGAATAGGATCGTTGGGTATGGGAGTAGAAAGTTCAATCCCTGTCATTAGGATATGTGGCCCTCCATGCGTCTAATAGTCCTAGGTCGTGTATTGCGGCTTTCAGGCTTTTCGGGAAGTTACCAGTCAATGATCTGTGAGGATGGGTGCTATCTATGCTGGAATGCCATGTCAGATTGAAGTCTTCCATTAAAATGATGTCTCCCTCTGCAAACCCACCTAGGACTTTTAGTAGAAAGAGAAGAAAGGGTCTTTGATTGGTGTTTGGAGCATAGTGCACAGTTTCCCCTTGAGGTATCCCATAACCATTACCCATCTACCTTCCCTGTCTGTCTTGTAGCTTTTTGACTGAAAGTTTACGTCGGCGTGAAATAATAGCGCCACCCATTGTGTATGGTTGATGCTGATGATCGAAAGATCTGGGGATATTGCTTATGTTTAAATCTGAGATCTTCCGCTCATTTGAGATGTGTATCTTGCATGGCTATGACAACGAAATGAGAGTCTAGTGGATTTTTCCCAATTTTGTGGCTCTAAAGTGGGGAGTTGAGTCCCCGGACATTCCATGACAACATGGCAATAATTTCTTTAGACTTATGTAAATCGCTCTCAGACCTTTCTCTGCCCTGGTATCCTCTCCTCCTCTCCCCCCCCCTCCTCCAGCCACTCGCTTGTACCTTTATTGTAGTCCACTTAGCTTGCCTAAGCAATCTGTCTTCCTGATGCCACTTGATCAAATTCTCTGTGTTGACTGAGCAGAACGTAACAAATTCTCATAACTTCCCCTGAAAGAACTGTGGAACCTACCGGTCCCTACCGTCAGAGCTAGATATCAAAGCTAACATTCTATGAGGCGATTCGGTCAGGTACCGCCCACAACTAGTAGTAACAAAACTAGATTTTGGGCCACTGTCTACATCATGCCAGCTGCACAGGTGTATTACTCACAGACTATCGCCTTCAGCAAAATGCAGTTAAGTCACCAGGGTTTCCGATTTCCTTCACCCCCTGGTTAGCATCTCTTACTTGACCGTGCGGGTCTCTGGGAGAGCCATGCATCTTCTCCCTGGGAGCCAATGGGATCCCCTGTCTGAGAGTCCTGGGAAATTCCTGATTGTTGCCCCTCTTGGGGCAGGATCCCTAGCACCTTCATTGCCTCTGTTAAATCCGACAGATGGTGGGTTTTATTATGATACTCGAATACCAAACCGAAATGAAATGTCCATCAATATCTGATGCGCTCTTTGTTTAAATTGTCTGTCACTGGGTTGAACATTTGGCGTCGGGCAAGTGTTGCTTGAGCCAAATCTTGATATAGAGTGCAGGTGGCCCCTTGAAAGGACACCGTGTCCCTCTTTCTTGCTGCTTGGAGTATGGCTTTTTTGACTTTGAATGAGTGAAATTTCACCAAGATATCCCTTGGTCGCTTTCTCTCTCCCATTAGGGACCTCCGTACTCTGTGTGCTCTTTCCACCTTGACTTTCATCTGCGACTCTCCTATTAGTTCTCCAAATAGACCAACGACGAAGGCCTCTTGGTCAGGGCCCTCTACTCCTTCCTCCAGGTCCTTAATTCTGATGTTTTCGCGTCGCGACCGGTTTTTCAAATCTTCATTTTATCAAGATGGTCGCTTGCAGTTGGGCCTTGAGTCTTTGTAGTTGTTTATCTGTTTGTTGCGTGAGTTGTGCCAAATCCATCGTTTTAGTTTCCAGGTCTATTGTTCTCACTCCCACTGAGTCGACATCTTGCTGGAGTATCGTCAATTGCTCATTGAATTCTGTCTTGACAGCCTCCAGGGACGACGTGAGATTGTTCTTGAGTTCCGAGCGTAATTCACGCTGGAATTCTCACAGGGAAGCAAGGAATTCTTCTTTCATTAGAGCCATTCCTGTCTCGGGCTCCCCTATGTGCTCTTGTCCATCTGTCTTGGCGAAGTAGCTCGAAACCCTGTTAGTTTGGGGTTGGGATTTCTTTGGCGGCATCAAGATATGTGCACTGTCGCAAAGGTTAGTTGAATGCTGCCACACACCGCCTCGTCTCTGATTATCCCCGCTACTCGGGGTCTCACCTAGAGCAAACACTTCGAGTGTGGCCAACTAACCATGAGCGGCCTTCTGCACCCCTCTGTCGATCCAATCACTGGTGCTCCCCACTCTCTCTTTCCTGATTGTTTTGGCGATTCTGAGACAATCTCAGGGGGCTCTCTCTCCTTCTTTCTTGGTTTATGCGGCGTCCCCTGGAAGCCACTGCTTATCTCCTCTTAAATTCCTTTTCTCTGGGGGATCCTCCCTCTTCCCGCACTCTGTTCTGTATTTCTCACCGTGGTGCTATCAGGGCCCCATTTTGGAGTCAGGCAAATTTCTTCAAATACTGTGACAGACTGTCTACTTCTGGGTCCTTGGCTGGCTCTGGTGCTTATATTGGGGTCAAGTGGGTCAATTGGGGAAGCTTAAAGCATACTGGCGTGGGTCACTACATACCCTCTACGATACTGGGTTGATTCAACTGCGGATCTCTGTCCGCGCTGCCACCATGTCTAAGTCGGCCATTAGCCCCCACGGTCCCGGTGCCTGTTACTATCTTCTTAACTTCACCGCTTCCTCTGCCCAAGTGCCGCTCCTCACCTCTCCTGCTCGAAATTCTGCCGCCCTTCGTTTCCGCCCCTGGCGACCAGCTGATCGTCAGGGGAGCACGCCTGCAGCTGTGAAGAGTGGATCACCAGGTGAGCACTCCCGCCGCTCCATTGGTTACTCGCGTCCGTTCCTCCACTTCGCGGCCATCTGTGCTCAGGCTGGGCTGCGCCCATTCTCCTGGAGCTCCGCTCTTTCCCTCGGCGATATGCACTCTTTGCCTTGATGCCAATGCTCCGCCAGGAAACCGGTGCATTTTCAGGGCTGGGCCTTGTTCATGCCGCCATGTTGATCGTGGCCCTCTCTCAGCGCTGCGACTTCATCTGGCGGATTCCTTTCGTTCCGACCTCCTCTTCCGTGGCCCTAGTAGTCTTTGTCTGTTGTCCCCTGCACCAGGGCGCTGAAAAAGCAGCTGATCAATGCCTCAGGCCTGTCATTCAGTGTCGTTGGTGGCGGAGCCTCAGTGGATTACATCCACTCGGCCATCTTGGCTGGCCACGCCCCCTCATTGTTTAACATTTTAATTATGTTTTTTATGGAAATATATATTTCATTTCTTGGTCATTTAATTATGTAAATTTCAATTTTTTTATACGTAGTGTATTTTACATAGTTTTTTAAAATTTCGTTTAAATATTGGTATATTTTTTTAGAATTCAATGAATTTTTTGGTATATAACTTGATAAAAAGTATTTTGTTTCCTTGACAATCATAAATGTGTTTTTATTATGTATAACATTCAATGTAATTAATGTATTATGTTTATTAAAATATTTATTGGTTTTAAATGAAGGTGTTTTTGTAATTTGTGTATTTGTTTAACATTGGGAGTTTTAAATTTATGTTACTTAATTTAATATTTTTTAAGTATTCACTTTTAATATTTTTTAAGTTTAAATCTATTTTATAAATGTTTTGGTAGTAATCTCAATTTACTTTTTTATGTTTTGTGTTTATTTTTTGGGCTATTTCAAATGAATTTCTGCAATGCATTCTTTGTAGTGTAATGTCTATTATAAATTTGTGGCATTACTTAATTTAGAAATTTTAAATTACATTTCCCCTAATGTCTTTAAGTTTGAAGAGGCAATAGTAAATTTGACCGCCTCCCACCCCCTACAACTCTTCCCTCAGTGTGGTTAAGTTTGGAGTGGGAATAGTAAATCTCATCTCCCCAAAGTCCAATAATATCTCCAATTTGATTATCTTTCTAGTGGAAAGGGTAAATTAGACACCCCCAAAATCCAACTTTCCCCAAATGTGGTTACATTTGGAGTTTAAATAGGAAATCTGAACTCCTCTCCTCTCCTCCTCTGAACTTTCCCCAATCTGGTTAAGGTTGCAGTGGGAATCGTCAATCTGAACCCCCCTCCCAAGTCCAACACTTTTCCCAATGTGGTTAGGTTTGGAGCAGGAATAGTAATTCTGAACAACCCAAAGTCCAACACTTCCCCCAATTGTGCTTATGTTTGGAGAGGGAACAGTAAATATGAACTGTCTAAGGTCCACTACTTTCTCCAATGTTGTTAAAGTTGGAGAGGGAATAGTAAATATGCCCCACACCGACAAAAATCAAACATTTCCCCAATGTGGTAAAGTTTCTAGTTGGAATAGTAAATCTTGACTCTTAAAGTCCAACACTTTCGGCAATATGCTTTAGTTCGTACTGGAAATAGTAACTCTGACTCCCTTCCTCCTGATTTCCCCCAAAACACCACTTTCCCCAACTCGGTTAGGTAGGGAGTGGAAAGAATACATCTGGACCCCTTCAAAGTCCAACACTTTCCAAATGTGGTTAAGCTTAGAGAAGGAATAGTAAATTGAACCCCCCAAAGTCGAACACTTTTCCCAATGTGGTTACGCTTGGAGTTGGAATTATACATTTGCCCCTCCCGCAAAAAAAGCCCAACCTTTTTCAATGTGGTTAAGTTTGGAGTGAGAATAGTAAATTGGAACCCCCCAAAATCCAACACTTCCCGCAATATGGTTAAGTTTGGAGTAGGAATAGTACATTTTACCCCCTTCTCCAATGAGGTTAATTTAATAGTTTGGAGTGTTTTCGTTTGAAATGGGTTAGGGATTGCTCCATTCTTGGGTCCTGATGGCTTTGTTCTTTTCATAGTATTTGTAGAAGTGGCAGGGTGTAGGATGGCCTCTTTTGCATTATATTTCTTTGCTTCTTGGGACATGGTACTGTCATAGACATTTCACCATGTAATGCGATACTTGAGTTGGCGTGTGTGTAATGATTGGTGCTGGTGACCATCTGAAGTATCTTCAAAATAATTGATTAGGGGTGTGAGTTTGTTTAATTTTGTTGGTACTAGTGAGGTTCAATAAACATGTCTTGTGACTTCTGTTACAGGGACGTAACCTAAATCTAATAGCTTTTTTATTTTGTGTGCAAGTTCTAGGTTAGTTGCATATTCTATGCTCAGGGTAGATTTTTGTAGGTGCCTCCATATGCTTTGCTTAACTGATAGTAGATCCCCTGAATTACAGCATGTGGGTATGTTTTAAGTAGGGTCAAAATCATTGTCTGTTCAATGATTATCTTTTGTGGGTTATAGTTGCTAGGTTGTTGTTTTACATGTGTTAGCATTTCATTTTAAGCTACGCGTTCTTAGTTATGCTAATGGGATGTTTGGATTTTGATATTGACCATGTATTGTGTATATTTGACTGAATGGTGGATGACACAACTTAAAAGTGCCATCCAGCAGCCACGTGCTACATTAAATTAAGGTGACTAAATTGTTATTGGTAGCATAAATTATTTGTTTGTTATCTTTATTGTGGTGTCATATAGAAAAATTGTGTCATTTTTATGTGTGATTAGTAAGTGTTGGAGTATGTCTATAACTGCATATTTTGTAGATGCTACTGGGATTTCCCTGGATGTTTTAAGTATTCTGATGAATAATCATTTTAGATGTTGGTATGCCAGAGAGATGGCATTTTGCTTGTTCGGTTTGGTATAATATTTTTAAGTATCATTCCTTTTGACTCTTGTGAGATTGCACTGGCCTCTTTTAGGTCTTGTTACATATTTCTGACTTCCATTTCAATACTATTAGTGGGCTAGTTATGTTCCCTTATGTTTTCAACTATTACATTGTTAGGGGTAGCCCTGCCATAGCATGCTTTTGAATAATAATTAATACATTTCTAGTGTGTTTTGTCACTGGTGGTCCTCATTGTACTATAATTTCATAATAGCTTGCCTTTTTCATGTATTTTGCTGTTTTTAACATTTTATCTGTGGGTTTTGGAGTACAGAAAATATGCATTATATTTAAACATTGTAGGTGCACATTTTAACTTACATTCTGGATGTTGTTTCTGCTTAGTTTTAGAATATTGCTTTGCAGGTCCGTTTTGAATTGTTTTGGCCTAGCTGCCTTTTGGTTGCAGTATGTTGTGAGGGGCAAATTGTATGTTGTGTTGGTTTATTTATGAATCTGAAAGTTAGGGTTTGTCTGTGTTATTTTATTTTTTAAATATGTTAAAGTGTTATTTTTAGGGTAGTTTTAGTTTTGTGCTTTGGTTACTGTCCTTACTTTAGAGGTGGTCATTTTTTAATTTCAAAAACTTCGATGTATGTAGCTTTATTTTCTTTTGCTGTTAGCATTTTTCCTTCTTATAGAGAATGCACTTGTAATTTGGAGAAATAAGCATGCCTCATAGTTTAAATTATGTGTCCTCTTAACAAACTTTTAGCTATTTATTAAATTTGTTGCCTTTCATTGGTTGTCAAACTTACTTTATAGTATTAGTGGTTTGTTGATGTGTTGCAGTCTTCTTTTGTAGTTTTGCAACCCAGAAGAGTGACCCTGTCCTGCTGTACTGCTTTTTAGGGCACAAAGGATTTTCAGTTTAACCTTTCCCTGGGATAGATCATTAACAACAAGGTTGTAGTTCAACATACTCCAATGGCTATATGCATTCATAGACACTCAGGAGCCTATTCATAAATGCAACTACATGTATAGACTTACTAAAATAAATTTGCTCTTACCCTTTTGTGCAACTTTATTACCGTTGGCTATATACCACATATGAGTGTGAAGTTACTCAAAAGTGGAGACTTACTTGTTCCCATCCTCTGAAATAGGGGTGGAGGCACTAAAAACACCAAATACGAATGCAAAGTTACTATTAGTAGTGACTTCACAAATCTGTTTGGCATTCTACACACTTGACAAAGGCTCTGCAATCAGGGCAGAGATGGTAAAGCATAGGGGAAAGTATGGTAAAGCGTACAGAAAAGTGTAAAAAGCTTATTAAACTTTTTAAATAATTAGAAAAATACTTTTAAGGTAAATATTAACATTAATTGATTTTATATATTTATTTTCAGCGTAGAAGAATATAAAAATGTTACAGCATTAATAACCTAATCTTAAATTTAAAATGTATTTATTTAGGATATGATAAATACAAAATAATATTTTTCCAAAGTTTAAATGAAGAAAAAAATCCCACATAAAGTGAAAAAATATTATGTACTAAAACTTATTTAAAGTAATGTATGGAATTCATTAAAAGTAATTAAAAAAACAATGTTGCATTAATTCTTTTAATTAAAAAGAATACTTAAAATAATAAATATATTTAATTTGTATATATTTTTTAACATTTAATTTCACCTACCTCCATTACTTTCTACGGGCGGGTGTTGCAGTACCAGTGTTGGTCATGTGTGGCACTGGACTCACTCCAGCTCTGAACTGAAGAGCATTTACTACTGTTTTGCGTCTTTTTTGGATGGCGTAACTATAGAAGTGCATTGCAGTTTGTGAATAGAAATGAACTTGCTCTGTTTGTGAGTGGGCACACTCCCTCTCTTAGCCCCTGCCTTGCCACCAGCCCTACCTAAAGCTATCCTTCCCTTTTAACCCCTCCCCTCCTTTAGTCATTAATATTCCCCATTTTCCAGCCAGTCACCTCTGTCCCTCTCGCATTTACTACGAAGACGTGCACTTACATGTGAGAACATCTTCGCAATCGGGGAGTAAATCTCTGCACATAAAAGATAGGAGAGGCGGAGGCATAGAACTTTGCACATAGGTATGTGCATACTGTTTTGTAGTATGTTAGTAGTATTACTGTATTACTTTTAACACACTACAAAATGCAGTTTGCGAATAGGCCCATTAATATATTTGAGAACTGTGACTAGCGCTGATCAGGGGTTAGAGAATCATTCATACTCCAGTTACTGCAGCTTTTCCTCACAGGAGTTATTTTGCTAAAAATGAATGCAGTTTGATGAAATAGCCATTGAGGAATTCAGTTGTTTTCAAAATATGATGCTCATTTTACATAGGCTAAGGTTTTAACGTTTTCTACTATTGATGTATTTCTTGCAGGTTCCTTGAGCCACACTGAGAGCCATACCCATGTCTGAAAGAAGCTACTGAACCAGAGGAAAGTGATTTATTGAGAGGTTTATAAAGCAAGAGCACATTCATGACTCCCACTAGCCACAAAAGTCTGGACACTTTCGAGAATCTTGTCAAGCACGATTTATCTACTTTTAACTTCCCGAAAAAATCGAAACACCATAATCTAACGGTAAAGGAAATGGACGTCCTACAGAATTTAGCTAACAACACCACCATCACTTGTCAGAACGCCGACAAAGGAGGAGCACTCGTCATCATGGACACTAGTTTTTACAAACAACAGGTACGTGCCCATGTCATGGACACCAACACCTATGCCTCACTGGAATACAATCCCACAGACCAATTTTTTGATATTCTCAAACTTATACTAAAAAGAGCAGTAGATAACGGTGTAATATCCGATAAAGTGAGAAGGTACCTAACTCAAAACAACCCTAAATCGCCATCATTATATATGTTACCAAAGGTACATAAAAATCTACATCAACCTCCTTTCAGACCCATCGTTTCAACAAGAGGGAGCATGCATGAGCCTGTTGGTAAGTTCTTAGACAAATATTTGCAGCCATTCGTGGTCAAAACCAGCACGTACATCAGGGATACTGCTAACTTTATTTCCAGAATCAACCAGATTGCAATCAACCCCAATGAAGAACTTTGGCTATGCACAGTAGATGTTAAATCTTTATATACATCCATTCCCCATGATTTGGGTATAGAAGCCATCGAGAGTGTACTGCTCCAGTCCAATTTGGATTTGAATTTCCAAACGTTCTTAATGAAATTACTTCACTTTTCACTGTATCAAAGCTACTTCAAGTGGGAAGAGCAGTGGTTCCTACAACTGTCTGGAACATCTATGGGCAATTGCGCAGCCCCATCGTATGCTAACATTTTCATGCATCGATTTGAGGAAGACAATATTTTGAATTCCATGGTTTGGCAGGAACATGCTAGCATATTTTTGCGGTATATAGATGACATTTTTATCCTTTGGAAAGGATCCCACGCCATGTTAATCTCTGCACTCAATGATCTCAACAACATTAATGACAGGATACAATCCACGTTTGAAGTACACCAAGACACCATGACATTTTTGGATGTGCAAATAACCAGAGTTGCAGCTAAATTGGAAACCAACTTCTTTCGCAAGCAGGCTGACAAAAATAACATGTTCCATTACAATAGCTTCCATCAGAAATCCTTAAAGAACAATCTACCATATTCACAACTGTTGCGAGTTAAACGTATCATGTCTATGTTGACAAGGTTCGCTGAACGAGGTTACCCTTCAAATATACTGGAACAAGCCAAATCTCGGTGCGCTGACAAGAGAAGAATTGACCTATTTAAGACAACAGATAAACCAGTACAAAACCGGATGGTAGTTGTTTCTAAATATTCGACCATTAGTCACCGTTTTAAGAACACTATCAACAAACACTGGTCCGTGCTAGCCATGGAGCCAGATTTCAAAGGGTTGTTTGTCAACAAGCCCATTTTCGCATACAAGAGAGGGAAGAATCTTAAGGAACTTCTTACTCAACCTATGGTAAAAACCAGCATGACGGTCTTCAAGGGTACCTCACCGTGTTACAATTGCAGCAATTGTAACAATGTAATCAAAGGTTCATAGATGACGCACCCTATGAAAGGGACCAGAATCAACCTTAGGGTAACTGCCACTTGTGACACGTCCAATGTGATTTACCTTCTGAAATGCCCTTGTGGCTTAGTATATGTGGGGAAGACCGAGAGAAAAGTGAAAATACGCATGCATGTGCACAAGAGTAGCATCCGTACGAAGAACACGAAATCAGTAGTGGCCACCCACTTTATGGAACGTCAACATCAGATCAGCCAACTGAAGTTTCTGGTCCTGGAAATCGTTGAAAAACGTGAGGGAACAGATAACAATAATCGACTGCTTCAGAGGGAAAATTATTGGATCAGAACTCTCAATTCATTGAAGCCTAATGGACTCAATGACAGAATGGAATTCGTATGCTATTTATGACCTTTGGTTCACATTATTTTTCTGACTATCCTTACCTATTTTCCATTCACTACCTTTTTAGGGTCTCTTGTACTTTTTATATACTTGTATATTTCACTTCCAGTGATTGGCGTTCATTTTTTTGATTATCTTCACATTTATGTTGTTCACACTTGGGTGTATCTGGGTACTTTTCATCCTGATCCTATTTCTCTTTTTCATCTGACCCATGCTTGGGTTCTACTGTTCATGTACCTGACCTGATTTTTGTTTTGTCATCTTCATACCTAGGGCTTGTATTCAATGACCGTTATGGTTACACAATATATTATTGCATTACACGTATTGATATTTAGACTGACATATCGCGTGTCTGGACGTCGTGGTTCAATTTCAGTTACTCTGTTCACTTTAAGGTGTTGTTCAATGTCGCGCATCATTTCGTTTGGGACATTAGTAAACATGAGCGGCCGTTTTCACCTATCGTAATTTAGCTTTTGGGATATGTATTTAGTCCATGTTTGGACTTGCGCTTGGATACTGGTTAAGACCCAATACCATGTTTATAATCAACCTGGCTGGTCGAACTGTTTTAAAATTTTCCTCCAGTTTTTCAGTCTTTAAGTTTTATCTTTGTCATATATCACGAACGTAACCACTCTAAGATGGCGACCGTTCCCATAACTGGGTAGCAGTCCGTCTTCATATAATGGCCCGTCAGTTGTGTTCTGAGCTTCCGGCCCAATCCCAGCGTTGAGGTTTATTGCGGCGTTCTCGCCATACTATATCGTAAGTACTGGTTATTGACACCGTTTGTTTTGAGTAAATATTGGTCGTGAGCTACCGCCAACTTGGCATTTTGAGAACATTGAGCATTTCTTTGCACATTCATTTCAGTTTAACTGAACAGCGAGAACACTCGTATCCATTAAGTGAGTACGCAGTGCTTGTTTATGTATTTCACAGTGGCAGGTGCACTTTGTTTAAAACCTTGAAACGCCGTATTAGAGCACCCGGTTCTCATTTGTATCTCGGCACCATAATTTCAGCCGTATTTCCTGTTCACATCACTTTCACCAGGTCTTACACCTACTGCAGGTGGTAGATCCACTAAACATTGCGGCGTGAGTTTACACATCGGGTATTCATATGACACGTTATATCTGTGCCTGGAGCATTTTAATCTTTATGTGCTCCACATTTGTTTCACTTTTTAACGCCAGCTCACAACCGAATTATACCCTCATGAGTGCACGTCATTATTATTCATTGATACAATATCATAAACGACCATATTCAGCTTTCGCGTTCGTTTTCACTGTTTCACTTTTTGCTCTTTAGTTTTTATTTTTTTGAGCACGACACCCGCTCGCTATAGTCACATTACTTAAAAGTCATGTAACTGTTTTAAATTACGTCAACACTGTTGTTGGGTGATGTCCTCATTGTATCATTGCTTATTATTTGTTATAGATTTGATCCCCTGACAAAGGGCGTCTATCTGCCCCAAATGCATCGGGATGGATTCTTTACAATTTGAATGATCTTCAAATAAGACACAAGAAATGTTTGTTTCACATGAATCGAGCATCAAAGGACATGAATAAATGTGATTTTGATTCATCCAATAGAAGATTGAATTTAATTGGAGTGTGATTAACTGTTTCAATACCTGCCACACGGGTTCCCACGCTGTGCTCAGGGGGACGCCTCCTAACCAGGCGACGCAACCTATTGTGAAAGAAGCTACACACAACTGACGGGCTCTCAGCCGCGGCCCCCGCAGGTAAGAGGGGTGGGGCCGTGTGGGGCGGGATTTCGACAGAGGATGGCAAGGGAAAATTAATGATTTATTTTAATTTTCCCTCGTATGACAATATACCCCGCCCCACCCACCCATCCAGCCCTACCTAACTTACCTGCAAGGGCTGCGTCTGCGAGGTCTACTGAGAGAGCTCCTTTCAGGTTCTTCTGTGCAGTATTTTATTAAACTGAGAGCTGTAATACTTTACTTGGAATAGCTAATACCTGTGCCATTTTCTGATTTGGCTCCTGTAAAAAGCTAATGCTCCAGAAGCACAACCAATTAAGAAGGCAAAATAAAATGAAACTGGATTGATGTGTTTTACTTGAAATGCCCGCCAACAAAAATAAGACCTCTCCCAGAATGCTGGTTTCTATTCAGCCTTCATCATGCAGTGTTTCACCCTAAGCTTCAGGGTGCTTTTTAGGTCGAGCGTGAGCCAGCGCGCATGCGCTGCTCTGCAAGACGTCTTGTATACGCTTGACCTAACGAGTAGCGAGTAGAAGCCCGCCCACTCTCCGCCCATGTTTGCCATTGGCTTGTGTCATTGTCTGTCCTAAATGTTGGCTTCTGATTCGTCAATCCGCTTGTTAGTCCCTCCTTAGTACCGCCTCCTCTTCATTTGTCACCTCCCATGGCGACTGGCCCCTTTACTTCAGCTGTTACCCGGTAGGTGATACTTTAGACTGAGCTCTATTTTCTTTAAGGAGGTTCTCCTCCTCAGGCACGACATGCTTTGGTGCCTTCTTTAACCCTCCCCCTCCTGTTGTCCGTGCATTTTTCCCCCTGCCCGCCCTCCCTCCCATTTTTTGTGCCTTCCCCCCCCGCCCGCCCTCCCTCCCGTTGTTTGTGCCTTCTCCCCCCCTCCCTCCCTTTGTCCGTGATGCCAACCATTTACAATGTAATAGGTTTCGCGTAAATGCGTGACCTATTGCATTGTAAATGCTTGTCTATTGATGGTTCCTTCCATCCTCTGCATTAAGTTCCCTGGAAGCCTCCATTCCTGCATATTTGAGGCTCTCCTTTGATCCTTGCTCCAGGGCGCATCTCCCTCCCCCAACTGCCCGCCCAGCCCTACTCCAGCACATCACAAGAGGCGATACTCTCAAACGGTGCCGCAATCACCCTCCCCAAAGTACAGCAGGACAAGTGGTGCAGAGCCCAAATCCTTCACAACCCGAAAACCCCGATCTGACAGCTGCACACACCCACACTTCCCCTCCGGCTCAGGAATGAGGGCCAATACCTCATACCCCCTCCGAGCCTCCTCTTTGCCCTCTGTCCCTGTCTGGCAACCTAGGAAACCCCATCCAATGTCTGAATTGCACAGGGTGAATGCCCGATTCCAGCATCGCTACATAACCACACTGTGTGATCCTGGACAAATACTATGTTCCACAAGCATTCCTTTTGTTCCTCATTAACTCGTATCACCAATCGGCGCAGGGTCACACTCTTTCATAAAGGAAAATGCCCACAATGCCATCCAATGTCTGAATTGGCCAGCGTAAAATCCGAAAATCTGCAACAAATCCGGCACCCCTAGGTGAACAAACTGTGATCCTGAGCTGATACCATGTTTCTGCAGCTTCCCATTCGACCACTTGTATACTCCTGCAGGCATTTACAACCACAATTTCACATTCATTTACACCTCTCTTTACTCACAGTTAACATTACTGGTATAGCCATGTACGGGGCACGCACTCCTACAGCCCTTTGCCCACACTCCTGGTGGTCTGTAAGTCCCGCATTAACATTTGTTCAGCCCTTCACCCACACACACACTTACAACCCTTTAATTAACACTTTAATTTAAGATGTGCACTTCTACATTCTTACACACACCTTAGCCCTTACCACCTGAATTGCGTACCCCGTGCTGCCATTTGCTCAGAACCATCCCCGATACCCCATCAGCCACATACTCACTTCCCACTCCACGCAACCTTCAATCCTGTACCATCCACATCCATCAGCCCCGCCCCTCCCCCATACATCCTTCAATCCCTGACAATGCATTCCCGCACTCCGCTGCAAGAAGCACTAGGGCCTCTCAAGCAGCAGCAGGCACGGCATGGGACCACTCTGCAAAATCCCCTGCTGCAGGAATTAGTTACCCCTCTGCACTGCCCCACCCACAAGAGTAACAGACAACATATATTCCCACACATAACACAGTATTGACTCAGGGTGAACTGAGTAGCCTCCCCTGGTCCACTTTATGCTGCACAAAGCACCAGCTGTGGTCCCCTGAGCCCCCTCAATTGCATACCCTCAAAACTCAACAGAACAATCACTGACGTTTTACAGTCTACATTGACTACAGTTCGCCTGGCAAAGGTTCCCTGTAAGCCCCGAGGCGCAACATGATTTCTAACGCAAACTGTTTTGTCAGCTGTGAAAACACAAGAAAGTCAACCCTCCCACTAAATCCTCCTAAAAAATCTCATCCCCTATGTACTGCACCCCCCACCCCTCACGCCATTTACAGTAGCACCGCATGTGCCAAAGTAACCCCACTCTGCCTAGTATCCTATCCATCCCTAGGCCGTACAGCTCCCCTAGCCCCCCAATTGCAACTCCCACCACTCACCTCACACTACGCCGCAGCAGCACCTCTCTCTGCAGAATCCTGCTGTTCAGTAGCACTTTGCTGTCGGAGCCTATAGTTTCCCTTTTCCTATTATAAGTATGGGCCTGCAAGTTCCAGAATGCAAAGCACAGTTGAGTAAAGCATCAGAACTGGCTGAGGGTGTCACACAATGCCATAACAGACAAATCCACGCTGCATAAATCCCCACACACAATGCATTTAAATATCTCATAATAACATGCCACACAATTCAACTACACACACTTCCACTCCACATCATTCTACTCCATGCCACATAATTACAAACTAATAAAATAAGCTCCACATAATTCCACTCCGCTCCATGACACAAAATTCCACTCACTCCAAACCATATAATTGCACTCCACACAACACAATTCAACTCCAGATAATTCCATTACACATAATTCTACTCCAACCTACATAATTAAACTTCACACCACATATTTACACTCCATATATATCCACTCAATTCTAAAACACATAATTACACTCCACAAACTTTATTCAACTTCGCAACATGCCATATAATTCCACACCATATAATAGTACTCCACACCCTGCCACATATTTCCACTCCACACCATGCCACATAATACCACTCAAAGCCACATAATTCAACCCCACATAATTACACTCTAGTCAATACCACATAAATCCACTCTATGGCACATAGCAGCATAAATGCACTCCACGCTATGCCACATAATTCCAATCAGCATAATTTAACTCAACGCCACACAGTTCCACGCCACAGAATTCTACTCCACACATTTCCATTCCACACCACATAAGTTCGCACCAAACCCCACAATTAAACTTCACAACACAATTCCACAACAAACCACATACATCCAATCCACACCTCAGAATTCCACATCATGCCGCAAAATTCAACAGCACACCACATAACTCCACTATATGCCACGCCACGAAACACAATACCATTACAAATAATTACACTCCATGACCCACAATCCAACTCCTCATAATACCCTATAATTACTATCCATATATTTCCAAAGCACACCACAATACATAATTCCACTGCACAACTCCACACCACACAGTTCCCCGACAAACTATTCCAATCCAACCCACATATTTCCACTCCATACCACATACATCTACTCCACACATGCACATGCTCCTGTTGCTAATTGCGTGGGTCAAGGGAGGAAGGGAAGTGGCCATGTCAAATAAACTAAGATAAAATGGAAACAGGTAGACCTGCCACATTGCACCGACCTAGGTTCACCACAACAGTGCAGTAATTAAGTTCGATCCTTAATCTAAGCATTGTGTATCGAAGTATCTGTTAGAATGGATAGAAAACAGTTTTCTCTTAAGTAACATTTCTTGTTATAATTTTACGATATTATGCCAAACGAGAGGTATGAAATAGGCTCCAGTCCAATAAAATGAACTTGGATGCAATGTAAAAGTAGGAAGAAATTGGTTAATATGGCTGCCTAGTGTTCTGTTGTGTGTGAGCAGGACTCGTGGAATTATATGTCATTGAAGGACCACAAGAATGGGGCAGGGTTGAGCGAACTATTTAGCAAGAAAAGGTAAACCAAGCAGGATAGTTTGAGCCTAGGGCCTGATTTAGATCTTGGCGGAGGGGAATACTCTGTCAGAAACGTGACCGACATCCCTTCTGCCGTATTACGATCCCATTCTATCCTAAGGAGATCGTAATTCGGCTGACGGGATATCCGTCGCATTTGTGACGTAGTATTCCATCCGCCAAGATCTAAATCAGGCCCTAAGTGTAATCTTTACAGCGCATTAAGTGGCAGTCTTATGTTATGTTATGTTATAGAATTTATAAAGCACATGGCTGCCCCAGCCACAGGGTGTCCTAGCGCTAGACTCAAAAAAAGAGCCAACTGTGAAGAAATGCCCCATGGAGTGCTTAGATCGAAAACAACCAGGTCTTCAGGGATTATCAAGCTATAATAAGTGAGATTTTTATTATTTCTATGAACTGTTGTTTGTTTTCTCATTACAGGTGCTTTCAGATGTCATCCCAAGCAATTTAGCATCATTACTTGCCTGTACACCTTTTTCAGGTGCAGTTACCTCTGACAGCATCCTTCTTCTCAGAGTGTGTATACTGTGCAGACAGACATCAGGCTGAGAGATTACCATCCTGCTACCTTTACTGCCCATGGGGGGCTGCATAGTGCGGTTGAGGCAGCTGAGGCAAGGCTGAGTACTTTCACAACAGGGCCCTTATGTGCATCCAGCCATTCTTCTACAGCTGCAGCTAGCACATTTGGATCTATACCACCAAGGTGTAGATTTCACATCCCACAGGTCTCCTCTGCATCGCTGCTTTTGTTATATGCTTGTTCGCATAGATAACAGAGACTCAAAGTCTTGAGTTCCAAACATGTGCTCCCCTCAAATATTGGCACCTTCACCAGAACCCAATCCTCACCTTCAAAACACAAAATGCAACTAATAACTACCGGAAATTGACAAACACCAGCACACCTGCAATCAATTGCAAATTGAATAAAATAGGGGGTTCGCTCGCGATACAGGACAAGCCCTATCAGGTGGCCGAAGGTAACATATAATAGCCAATAAATAAAAAGAGAAATATGAAAATGGGATGGTGACAGACTGGTACGTCCATGCACATGTAGGGTCACTGACCTGAGAGTCAGTCAGTATTGCCTGTTTTCATGCCTACGTGCCTCAGTTTGGCTCGGTAGTGGCTAAAAAACAGTATTATTGCCTGGCTCTTCAGTCAGTTTTGCAGCAATGTTAATCAAATCTATTGTGCCTTGTGATAAGGAGAAAAAAATGTAACCGTCTTCTTGCATTGCGTTGAATGAATTGGTCTGCAGGTTACGGTTGCCTGCTAAGTAGAGCTCTTTGATTGGTCATTAGGGGTTTAGTTGACTCATCTGTTCCAGCAATACATGGCTTTCTCTTAAACCGTCAGCAAACCAAGGGCATGTTGGGCCTTGACATTACTGATCAGTTCTGTCATTTCTTATTTTAATACTAAGCATGCCAGTGCATTTTGCAAATTTGTTTTTTCGACCAGGCAAGCTCAAAATAACTCATACAAGTAGCTACAGCAACTCATGGTTTTAACTACTTTTCTTGAATAGTCACAATTAACATGTAATGCGTGGAAGTATATCTCCATTGACATCAATAGACCGCTTTCTTCCCTTTGCATACTATGCATTTCTCCTCAGCCTTCCATGTACATGGATTTGTTGTTATATTGCATTGCATACAGTTCCAGATAGTTTTCCATTGGCGGGATCTCTTAACACCATAATGCTTCAACATTCCCCCTTTGAAGTATCATGTCCTTACATATCTTTCCTTCCATAAATGTAAATGTTATTTCTTTCAAGAGCCTCTTGCACACAATTAGGCGAGAAGAGAAACAAATTGCATTGCATACTGCTGTTTAGTTAATCTGTTTGACTTTACTTGTCTACACAAATCACATATCTCATAAGGTTATGTGTGTGACAAAATAGTAACTCAATTCTTTCTATCTGCTCTATCGCTTATCAAGGGTGTGTCTCATCTTTCTTAGTGTTGGTAATAAATGTTTGCATTTTATCATCCCATTGTTGTGCTATATCTTATATTTTTCAAGCCCTATTTTCTCTTCTCTATGAAGCACTCTACTTTCCGTACCCACCCACTGTCCAGCCAACATTGGCTCCTCTGCTAAGTCGGAGGAGCGTCGCCCCGCACGCATAATAAAATGATAATAACATAACGTTATTATCATTTTATTTTTACTGTACTTGCCCAGATTTTTTTTAAGGGGCGGGCTGGGCTGTCAGCCAGCAGGGAGAGGAGTGGTATGTGCACTCGTGCCGGCCAAGCCATCATGCACACTTTGCATGTTCTCCAGCCAGGCTGCATTAAAGCCTGGGTGGAGAACATGCACAGGCTTCCACTCCCTCTCTGAGCGCCGAACCACGGCGCTCAGACCAATCATGAAGCTGATATCAGCAACGTCGTGATTGGCTGGGACAGACTGGGAGCCTGGGTGCTTCCTGTTGCAGTGTCCTCGATGGAAGAAGAATGGAGGAGAGGCGCAGCCAGGTATGTGCAGTTTTCTTTCTTTTTTTTAATCCTCCCTCCTGCCTGCCCCCCTCCCCCCCTCCCGCCCGCCCCACCACCATGGCACCATAGCACTCCCCTCCATTTAACCTGTGGTTTTGCCACCTGGACTTTCCATGACAAAGCTATAGCCCTTCTCACTATGAGTAGTGTGAGATCTAAGAAGGACATGGCAGGTATTATAGAAGATCGGTGCTCGTCATCTTGGCTGGCGTTTCCATATGGTGAGGTAAAGCACCAGTTTCAGCGAAATTACTTTTTTAAAAACCTAGCATTGGCTTCTTTTCAGTGTGTGGAGAGATCTCTAGCCATCAAAGTATTATTTTTCCTGAATTGCTAAAAATCATTGCACCTTTTCTACTCGTCCTGTCCAGGATGCTTTGGGCACAATTGACAACTGAATGAGAGAAGGCAGAAACGGGGGGAACAGCCTTAACAACGCAGGCTGAGCCATGCGTGTCATTCCCCTGCAAGCGGAACCACACTTGCCTTAACCACACATATGCCTAACCACGCATATGCGTGGTTAAGGAAGTGTGCGGTCTAGATGCTGAGATGGGCAGACACAGAAAGAGGAAGGATAGGGAGAGGACGTGGACTGGTAAGGGGGGCTGGGTTTTGGAGGTGTGGGGGTAGTTTTTAAGGGTTGGGGTAGTTTTTAGGGCTCAGGATTGGGGGTCAGGGTAGTTTTTAGGGCTCATAGGGGGTCGGGGTAGTTTTAAGGGCTCAGGGGGGTCGGAGTACTTTTCAGGGATCATGGGGAGTTGGGGTAGTTCTAAGGGCTCAAGGGGGGTCAGGGTAGTTTTTAGGGCTTGGAGGGGGTCGGTGTAGTTTTTGGGACTCAGGGGGGTCAGGGACGTTTTTAGGGCTCGGGTAGTTTTTAGGGTTCAGGGGGGGGTCGGGTAGATTTTAGGGTTAAGGGCGGGTGGCCTTGGGTGTGATCTTGACCACACATCCTTTTACCAGTCATGCCTTTACCACGAAATTGCGTTGCGAAGGCATGCGTGGTAAAGGAATGCATTGTTCAGATACATTGGTTGCTTTGGCAGCGAAGTAGAGGCACAGGTGATTTAGCCATGCGTGCCTCCGTCCTACAACCCACAAACAGGCAACAAAGTAGCAATTGGGAATTCTGCAAAAACCTAACAGATGCCGCCCACCCCCACCAACCCCCTCCACCCAAAAACACTTAGGTTTATGCAGGTAAGCCCAGCCCAGCAACACATGTTCATCATATGTATCCCCCACAGTAGGGAGTGCAGGAAGGAGCAAACAGTTTGCATTTATGTGATCTGCATGCCACATGCTATGTAGGCCTCTGTGAAATTCCAAGTATGTAATTTTAACTGACATCCACTGATTGTGCCAATCTGGCTATTACATTATACAAGAGACCCATCATCACTAATCTAGGAGGCTGCCATAAATCTGGGGACTGGGATGCTGGCCTCTGATCTCTCTCTGCTCCAAGGATGCAACGGAATGTAAACAATACCCAGATCCAGCTGGAAATGCCTATTTATATCGAAGTAACTGACTACAGTGTCTGCAAGATATCCACTGGCGACAGCAGGCTCCGGCTCCTCTTACAATGAACCAAAACACATCGCCTTTGGCTTCAAACTTTTCGGTTAACACCTTCCAGGGGGTCAGGGGTGTTTATTTACAGTCATTAATCTCTTTCATCTGATTCCCCGTAGGATCGTTCGTCATTTTCAGGCCAAGACCGTAGATTTAACTTAACCAGACACAGGAACAAATCCACTCCTTGCTGGTTCAGAGAGCAAAAGAAAAGAGCCTTTGCAGGCCTTGGTGGCTTGTGTTTACATGACACTGACTGCAGATCTACAGGGCCCACAGTGCTCGCAGACTCTTCCAGTGTTCTGCTGGCCTTTGGTGGTGGGTTGCTTTCAATCACAAAATAGGATGCTGAAAACATAGCAGAATAACACTGCTCTCTATAAGTAGGGAGAGGGCAAAAGAGCTCAGTGAATTAAATGCATGTGTTAACGCTGCAGGTCTCAGGCAGACTCTCTGAGGGCACCCAGCTTTTGAGGCCCCTGTTAAAATTCTATCTTAACAAAATGTAAAGAAAAATTGCTCAAGCCCTCATTTAAGGTAGGTCTTAAAATTCTAATCATATTAAATGTGTGACAAACAGATTACTGCACATATTCAGAGATTTTGTAATTCAGATTAAAGTGGTGATACTGCATTTGCAATGCGGTAACGCCACTTCACTGCATGGGAAAGACATGCTTGTTACCGTCAGCAAAAAGCTGCTTCTGTCGTTGTGCCTTTGAATGCGGGAAACATGCAGAAATAACATTTCCACGTGTTATTCCCAATTTTACCAACATGTGTGGTAATGTGTGGTAATATCATGATTCCTGGTTATGGTTACTGTATCGTGATATCACCGCAACTTTCCCATCCTTCTATACATGTGAGTGCATGTGTCTAAATCTGAGGCCCCTCTGAGGTTAATGTACAGACTTAGCAGCCCCTCACACCCAACCTCGGGTTCCACTGATCCCAGGTCCAACTTGCAGAAGGACTGACTTAGCCTTTCTTCCTTCTGCGGTCAATCAAATGTGTTTCATTCTGGTGTATCTAGAAACAATTCATCTTGCCACTGTTATTGGACAGTGTTAACAGATATCCCAAACACCCTCATCACATTCAGGATACTCAGAGAAAAGGCAGGAGGTCAGTCATGACAGACCATATGGAATTTACCATGATGGGCCAGTAGGTAGTCCACCAACTATTAGTGGTACGAGGTCATGAACACGGGGCTGGTAGTCACACATGTTAACAGAAGTTCTGATTTGGGTAGACACAGGCAGTCCAGTAAAATCTATAACTCTGCTGGAAAGCTACAACAAAAATTATGCACCGCACCTGACAGGGGGCTTCTGCCAGAGGTCACCTGTGCAGACATACAAAGTCTGTCAGAATGTTGCGATGAAGACATATTGCACTGGGATATTTGACTCTACAGCAGGACAGGCAAGGGGGAGACACAGGTAACTCTGAGAGGGATACGGTTGGGTTGTATGACAAAGGCACGCATGGCTGCACCAGGAGTGTCTCTACAATGACGTCCTAACCACGAATGCATCTAAACCGCGCATTCCTTTACTACGCATGCCTATATCACGCATTTTCGTGGTAAAGGCATGATTGGTAAAGGGATATGCATGGTAAAGATTACCATTACCCCGAACCCCCCCCCCTCCGCCCTAAGCCTTAAAATCTTGTCCCCCTACCTCGCACCCCAGCCCTGAGGCCTAAAATCTACCCTGCCCTGCTCTTAAAACTACCCCTTCACTTTCCCCCGTCCTGAGGCCTTAAAACCTTCCCCCTACCAAAAACTACCCCGACCCCAGCCCCCCTGCCCTGAGTCCTAAAACTTAGAAAAGTAGAAATTTATTGACTGTACAATTAATTAAAATCATTACAGTAAAACAGTTGGCGTAAAAGAGACTAAAATGCTTAAAATGTTAAAATCTTCAGTTTTTAGTGCGCTAATGTGCCCATCTCCGCTCTTGCAAAATATGTGGCTGCCGGGGTTAAAGTAGAAATCGGGTGTCCTCTCACAGGTTTATGAGCCCCAATTGACCTTGAAAATGGACTATTTAAACAGTCTGTGGACCGTTCATCATGACGCTTCGTTGGGACCATACAATAGCACTGTGTTAGTTGTGCGGGTGGGGCGAGGGAGTGCCCTCAGTGTTGTTGGGAACCGGATTGCAGTCTTCCACTGGGCTTCCAGTGCTCGTTGCCTTGATCTGATTGTTGCCGTTCGCGGCCTTTAGTGCTAACCTAATCTGATGCGTGAGTTTCCCCAGTCTTGCAAGTATCATTGTGTTTGTTGTTGAGAAGCACAAGGCTGATGCTTCGCTCTAGGTCTTTATCCCTTTACTGATGCAGATCGGGCGCAAGAGCCGCCGGCGTTCGATGAAAAGGTTGGGGCAACAACATAGGAGGTGCAGCCAGGATTCCCTCGTATAGGGGCACAGTCTGCAGTTGATGGTTTCCCCCCTGCGGGCCCATGTCGGGTTAAAGTCAGCGATACCAAGTGTGCTTAATCTCATGAAGAGGATTTTACTTCGGGCTTGTGGTGTCAGAGCCTCGGTTAGGTAGGACTGTGCTTTCCCTACCATGTAAGATTTGTTCAGCGGGTCCAAGTTGGAACTTACGCGAAGGGTTTTGGAGTCTAGCTCACAGGAAATTTCCTGCACTTGTCTATTTATGGCCTTTTTCCACGCGTTCAGTGGGATTTCCAGCATCGGTATGCTTGCTTCCTCAATCTTTAACGTGGTGACCGCTTTGCCAAGGCCGTAGTGCCAGGCCGAGCTTGGCCCCTCAAAAATAGATCTTAATTGATGTTTTAGAGAGTTGACCGGGGCCCTTGAGATCCTTAGGTATAGCATTATGAGCTCCCCTGGCACTTCAAATCTGGTCTTGCCAGGCCCAACTCCAATCTTAATCTGGGTTTCCTCGCGGCCCTCGGGATATAAAGCACTGATTTATATGCCTTTGCTTGGGCTATGGTAAGGAGGGCATCCTGTAGCCCAGGGAAGGCCAGGTGGCCATAGCTGATGGCAGGGAGCAATTTTGCCTTTAAGACAGTCAGTATTGGGCCTGCAGAAGGACTTAGCAGGTTTTGGCTCAGTTGTTTTAGTAGGTGTGTGATCTTATTGGCCTTGATGGACTGCTGTTTCAAATGGACATTCGCCTTGGCCCGTTCCGTGAGCCACACCCCCAGAGAGTTATACGAGGCCACAGTGTTAATTTGTTTATTTCCCATTAACCAGTGAGCTGTCTTTTTCCGGTGGAAATTTCCAAAAATGACGACCTTGGTCTTCCCCTGGTTAATTGTCATATTGTTGTCGTGGTTAAAACTATTCAGTGCATTTAGGGCTCTTTGTAGGCCCACCTTCGTGTGGTCCATTATAACTGTGTCATCCGCGTATTGTAGCACCGGGAGCCTCACGCTTCCTAGTTTTGGTGCTACTAGACTGGCTCCTTTCAATGCGTCACCCAGATCCGCAGTGTACAGGTTGAATAAGAGGGGAGCCATCATGCACCCTTGTTTCAAGCCGTTGTTCGTTAGAATTTTGGGGGACACTGTACCGGCGCTCGTTTTGACCCTCACCCAAGTGTTTTCATATAGCGATGTAATTGCCCTCAGGAGGTTTGATGGAATGCCCCAATTTTCTAGTTTCCACCACAGTCTTCTGCGTACAACTTTATCGAAGGCAGTGGTGTAATCAATGAAGCAACAGAAGAGTGGAGGGTTGTTCTTCTTTGTTGCCTTGAGGGATAAGTGCGCTAACGCCAGGACATTGTCCATGGTTGAAGACTGTGGCCTGAAGCCGGTCTGGTAGAATGGGATGATGCTCTTTTCCTCAGCCCAGGTTTCCAGATCTTTCTTACAACTTACCAAGCGCTGTCCTTAAAACTACCCCATCCCTTCCACTGCCCTGAGGCCTAAAACCCTACTACAATTAAATAAACTACTCCGATCCCCTTGCCCTGAGCCCTAAAACAGACCCTCACCACTAAAAACTCCCCCAAACCCTGCCCCAACTCTTTAAACTATCCCAACCCCCTCCCCTACCCTGAACCCTAAAGCTTTGCCCCCTTCCAAAAACTACCCCGACCCCCCCCCGCCCTGAGCCCTAAAACCGACCCCCACACCAAAAAACTACCCCCCAAACCCGGCCCCAGCCTAACTTACCTGTCTGTGTCCAGAGCTTCCTGTTCCGATGCTTCCTCTTCTTCTCCCCGCCCATCTGAACACTAGGCCGCTATCTGTCTTAACCATGCATATGCATGGTTAAGGCAGATGCGTGGTTCTGGCAAACATGGTTACGCTTGCGGGGAAATGGCACGCGTGTCTCAGCCCGCCTTGTAAAGGCCGTTTCCCATACGGTTGGGCAGAGGACAGGAAAGTGAATTCTGATGGGTTGCGGCAGGCAAAAGTCTCCAATAGAGAGAAGGATGGGTAAGTGGAAGAAACCTGTCACCGTCATAGGGAGAGTAAATACATTAAGCATCCCAGGATAGGCTTAATAAGAGATAAGAGAGCCTGATGGGGAAAAGGTGGGCAAGATAGGATAGAGGGATCTTCAAGATAGGATAGAGGGATCTTCAAGGTAGGATAGCGGGATCTTCAAGGTAGGATAGCGGGATCTTCAAGATAGGATACAGGGATCTTCAAGATAATATAGAGGGGTCTTCAAGATAGGATAGAGGGGTCTTCAAGGTAGGATACAGGGCTCTAAAAGATAGGAATGAGGGTTCTTCAAGATAGGACACATGGATCTTCAAGATAGAATACAGGGATATTCAAAGTAGGATAGAGGGATCTTCAAGGTAGGATAGAGGGATCTTCAACGTAGGATACAGGGATCTCCAAGATAGGATAGAGGGATCTTCAAGATAGGATAGAGGGATCTTCAAGGTAGGATAGTGGGATCTTCAAGATAGGTTACAGTGATCTTTGATGAGATGTGGGGTAGGCATGGAGTAAAGAAGGTGAACTATTTGTTACTGTTGTGGGAAAAGTAAGGGTAAGTAAGTGGGACCGGCATAGAAAACATGATAGAGAGCAGTAGGACAAAAGAGGAGGAGACACATGGTAGACATTATACATGTTTTTGCCTTTGCTTCCGATTCATTTCACAAAAGTGCTGGGTATACACCCAGTATCTTTAGATGTGCCATATACCAGCAACATCTAGAATTTCTGACTGATTTTATTTTTTGGGTTTTAAATCTGTTTTACGTAATGTTCACTTTGCATGTCGAACATACTGCAGTATTTTCCTCAAACACCATAAATGTTCGTAGATAGATTACATATTTTTACAGCTAACCACGTACACCATTTAAGTTTGCACTTTGAGCTTACTTTCTATTCTCCTACTGGTCAACATTATTATTTCTCATATATGAATATAGTCGTTATCTAGTCCTCTACTGTATCTTGTGGTCTGCTCATAGTGCCTTTTAGTTGTTTCCACATTGCAATATCAGTTTAGACTTTCGTATCATTACAGCTTGCCTTTAATTGCAGTTCTTCTGCTACTGTCCTTTACAAGTCTTTTTTCCATAAAGCATATAGTGGCCCCATCGCCCATTTCCAATGCATTGCTATCCTTCTACATGCTAGTATCAACTCTAGGGATATAAATTGGCACTGCATTTGCTATTCCTTTGGGTTCTTATGTAGTCGTAGTTTACATTGTTTCAAATCTGTGGCTATCATGGAGCCCCTTACTTTTTGTCCCAGTAACACTGTCTCAGTAAACAGCAACCACTGGACACACCTATGTGTATAAAATCTGGCCATTCAGTGTGATCCCAATGGTAGTTTGAGCCTCCTCCAGTATATATTTTGCTAGTGATCATCATTGTCATCTACATTCAATGTAGATATTTTAGATGCATAAGCCTAAATCATGGATTACTGGACACTTCACAGGAATAAGCCAGTGTCCATTTCCATGCTGGTGTGATACTATGGCTCAGGCATCAATATCCCAGTTTTCTTTAATCATTAATGTTTGCTGACTTGATGGCCTTATGGAATGTTGTCAATGGCTTCCCACCTATTATAAATGCTGTCTGTGGATGATTCCAGTTTCTACCTGGGAACCCTCTTCATGGTCATCTTGCCGCCTTCCCCAGTCTGGCATATAATAAGAGATGTCCTTCCTATATATCAAAGCGTACTCTTGTTTTGGTGAATGTACAAAATGCTTCTTCTGTGCCCTTATCCAGTGCCACCATGGCCTGCAGAAGCAGTTGATTAAATACATTGTGGCCACATAACAGCACTTGTTCAGCAAATGGGGTATTTTGCAACACTCACCAGGCGATCCAGTCCCAGAGCTGTGCCATTAGTGTTATTAAATAAGAACCCTTGCCAGTCTGTCTAGGTTTTGATAGACCCATATATTGCAAATCTTTAGTGTCACAGCATACTTTTACCAGTCTTCTTTTCCTGTTGTCAGAGTGCGGCCACCATTGTCGTAAATGGTGCATTTGCTATGCCAGGTAATACGCTTCCATATCAGGGAGTCCCACTCCCGCTTCTTCAAATGGCAACTCTAATGTGTTTAATCTTTAAGTATACCATCCAGTTCCCTGAATATTCTCTTGGGCAGTTAAACAAAAACCCCTTAACTTGCATGTAGGCTTCTCAGCATTGTAACAATTTTTATCAAGGCTACTCTGCCTATCATGGAGAGCGGCAATTTCTTCCAGAACTCTACCTAATGCCGAGTATTTAGAAGTATCCCATCTATATTCTCTCTAATGCATCATTCAACATCATGTGTCACTATGATTCCCAGATATTTTAAGACCTTTATATTCAATGTTATTCCTTAGTTTGAGTAAATAGTGTCCAATGTATGCGCCCATCGCGATGAGTAAACGGCCTGGATTTATTCTAGTTTATATGCAAGCCAGCACTTTCGGTAGCGATGCAACAGGGTCTTTTAAAAATGTTATCAAGACATCAGCATATTGCAATATTCCGTGGTTAGTGCCCCTTATGGTAATCCCCCATTCTGATAATTCCTGTCTGAATTTTTGTGCACGGGGTGCTACCGCCAAGGCAAACAATACCAGGGATAATGGGCATTCCTGTTGAGTACCCTGCTCCAATGTCCATCTGCTCGATATATACCTCCCAGTCTTAACATGCTCCATCGGCCTCTGGTATAGGATCCTTATACACTGCATTATGTGGTTGCATTATGTGGTTGCCAAATTGTATTTTCCTAGCATGCGCACTGGGAGAATGGACAGTGGTCTGTTTGCCCTACAGTCCAGTAAATACATTTCCGGATTTGGAACCATCAATATATATGCATCTGTCGTAGTCTCTGTTAGACAGCCCCTATCTGATGCTTTATGATCTAGTGGTTTATGACCTACCTCAAGGAACCTGTCCATTTGGTCTCCTGCATGTTCTAAATAAAACTCTGCTGGCAGTCCACCTCATCCTAGGGTTTTCCCTCTTTGTATCTCTTTTAAAGTGGCCATTAACTCTTCTTTAGTGAAGTGGCATCCAGACTGTTCCTCTGGGTTCTGCAGTCAGTCGCAAGAAGCTTGCCTTAGTTAAGTATGCAATGATCTCTTCCAGGTTACTATCATTAGTTTGCTTATATATTTGTGCTAAAACATTGTGAAACATTTCATTAATCTTAATTTAGGAGTTATTCACCTGCCCAGCCTCATCTTTGAGTTTTGTAACAGGTTGCCATTTGTAGGTCGCGCCTAGAGGCAGGGCTCTTGAGCTGCTCTGCGAGGCATGCTGTAATCCCTCTGTGGAGTTTGAAAACAACCACCACATGCCCACCGCTTTTCATTGGTTGCTTGGTCCGCCTTTATAAATTCCATAGTTTTTGTTCGTGAATAGAGTACATTTGGCCCGCCTTGCGGCTGTTTTGTTCCTGCCCTGCAGACTGCCCCTGTTACATGGATCCTTTCAATATCGGCAATGTGTTTGGGTCCACACACTAATTTTTCTTTTGCCTGGATTGTTTTGTAACTTTCCTGTTCGTCTTCCGAGCTCTGCTGCTATCTCCGAGCACTGTCCATCAGTGTTGACTTTGCTCCCACCCCCTTCCGCACTCTGTGTTCACTTTGTTCCCACCGTAGTTTGTGTTGTCTTTGTTCCCGTACCCTCCCGTTACCTTTGTTCCCGGCCCCCTCTTGGGGCCCCCTGTTGTCTTTTTTCCCACCCCCTTCCATTGCCTGTATTCCCTTTGTTTCTGCCCCCTCTTGCCGTAGGTTGTGTTGTCTTTCTTCCCGCCCCCTCCCGTTGCCCGTGCTTCCTTTGTTCCCGCACCCCTTCCACCATAGTTTCTGTTGTCTTTCTTCCCTCCCTCTCCCTCTCCCATTGCCCATGCTCCCTTTGTTCCCGCACCCCTCCCACCGTAGTTTCTGTTGTCTTTCTTCCCGCTCCCCTCCCATTGTCCGTGTTCCCTTTGTTTCTGCCCCCTCCTGCCGTAGTTTGTATTGCCTTTCTTGCCGCCCCCTTCCGTTGTCCGTGTTCCCTTTGTTCCCGCCGTAGTTTGTGTTGCCATAATTCCCGCCCCCTTCCCGTTGTCCGTGCTGTCGTGTTAAATTTATTATTGTTCTTTTAAAGTCCTCTCTTTAATGCACACACAGCACTCACCAGCAAGATCTCTTAGAGGCAATCAGGTGCAGCAAACGGGACAAAAGTGTCTGGAAAGCAGGCCGAAAATAATTAGAAAGCCTTTCTGGCCGCCTACCTCATACCTGTTAAATTGTCAGGACAAATCGGGTGGTCAATTTGTCAGGCAAAGAGGCGAAGTTCATGGCACTTGACTGTTAGCACTCACAGCTGTAACTGCTACCTCTTCCTCAAGGTTCAGTACTTTCTCTGATCCTGTCAACTTCCTCTGCTTCCTTGCTCAACTTCCTCTGCTCCCATCTTAAACTTCCTCTGCTTCTGTCCTCAACTTCCTCTGCTCCCGTCCTTCGTCACAGGCTGCACTGCTGCATCTGAAAAGCAAAGAAAAATGTGATGCATGGCTAAACACTTATAAACCGATTGGCTATGCCAAATCTTGTTGCACTTGTATCAGTAACCAGAGCAGCATCCTGCCCAATATATCTTCTTCCCTGTACAATTTATTTTGCCAGGAGATATACGTATATTTATCAAGTCTGTCCTATGTTTTTCCCCTCAATTGTCCCCCTAGATTCAGCAGTGCTACCATGTCTCTCTCGATCTTGTCTTGATCTGCCTGTAGGCGTTTAATCACTCCCTCTGTTTATCCGAAACATGTGTCTCTAACAACAATCTTCATGGTATCCCTCGCTACAGATCTAGTGGTGGCAGTTTCCCATTTCTTATAAAAAATACTCCATCAGTACCTGTCTTGCATGGTCTTTAAATATTACATCTGTCAACGTTTCTACCCTCACCCTCCATGCAAGCACTGTTGGTCTTACATGCTGCCAAGTATATACCAATCAATCTGATGCAGGGTAGGGGTATAATCTAGCTAAATAGTGTGCATCTGCGTACCTTGTCATAATGTCTCGAGATGCAAAGATGTACTTGATTCTGCTGTAGGAGTTATGCGGGAGTAAGTAGAAGGAATAGACTTTGGGGCAGATTTACAAGAAACTGCAGCTTCTCTGCATTTTAGCAGAGATGCGTCAGTTTAATTATGTCACGCAAAAAAACCTTGCGCCACCATGGATGCGTCGCATTTACAATGCGGCACACCATGGCGCAAGGATTGACAGATGCGTCAGGCATCTGTTGGCGTTAAGGTAACGCATTGCTGGAGTCGTGTCGCAAGCACGACGCAACTCCAGCAATGCTCAGGAATGCCTATTCCTATTGTGCTGCATCACTCCTTACGCCTGCTTTAAGCAGGCGTAAGGATTTGACGCAGTGGCGTCGTAGAAGTGACACAGTGAAATCTTTTAGATTTCGCTACGTCACTTTTACGAGGCTTTCTTGCATCGGAACGCCCACCGTGCATACATTATTCCTGACGCAGGTATAATGTGACGCAGGGCTTTACAACGTGACGCATCTCCCTAGATGCGTCACGTTGTAAATGTGTCGCAAAGTGGCGCATTGTTTACGACGCCGCTGCGTCACAAAAGTGATGCAACGGCGGCGTAAAAGTGTTGAAAGGGGCTTGTAAATCTGCCCCTTTAACTTTTGGGTGTAATTTCTGCCGCACATCTACCAACTCTAGGTTCTCCACAACGTCCCTGAATTGGTTGGCTAATCTGTTCACTTCTTGTGATCTAAGGGGTTGTCTGTCTAGCATGCTAGACATTACATTTCAAAATTTTCATGCCCACCCTACTGTATCATCAAGGCCTGGAGCGATCATCTCAGACACCTCAAGCAGGACTCCATATCAGGTATATTTGGGGCGTAGGTGTTTACCAGGGTAATATTCTGTCCATCTAGTGTGCCTTACAGCACCACACACCTTGCCTCCTCATCTGTCTGTAGATGTGTCTTAGAGGACGGTACGCTAATTGCCACCCATAGTTCAACCCTCTTGAGTAGGGTGATTAGGAGGAAGAGTACAGCTCCCCTCTCCATTTGTCAGCCAACCTTTCATGTTCTGAATCATTTCACTAGGCCTCTTGAAGCAGGGCAACCCCCCTACCAGCAATTTAGGTAGATGAAGACTCTCTGCCGCCTCTTAAAGGGCCAGGTCATTATTTCAACTGTGCCTACCATGTTAAGCTAGTAGATGTGTAAGAGAACAACAACTATATAGTCTTTTCTAGTATCTGACCCTGCCAAATATTATCACTCTAATATGTGGTGTAAGCATTTCTCAACACACCTTTGTGTTCTCGACGTAGTAAACAATTTTTCCCTCCCCCTCCTAGGGAATTCCTTCTAGCATGGTACCTTTACCTTAGGTTTCCTAGTTCCATGTATGTGTTACTTCACCCTCAGAAACACTTCCAATAACTAAATCAACTAAAATAGCATCCTTTGTGATGAATATTTTCAATAACAACAACATCTATGTAAAGTGGGATACAAGCTGCTGGTAAACTCCCCACCTCCCCCTACAACAGGAGAGCATAGAGCCATCATCTTCAGCTATATACCTGCAGTTTCTTGGGGGGGGGTTGTAGAAATGTTTCTTCATTTCGGCCAACATAAGTTGGGTATCACCCGTTCATCCATTGCCTACTTCCCCAGAAGTTTGCGCACGGTTCCAGCTTCATTCACTGTCACTCTTTCCGTATCAGCCTCCTCTTCCTCTGTCTTCCTCACGCTCCTTAAGGGCCTTTTTTGTTGTGTTTCTGTCGCATTTCTCTCTCCCTTCATGGATTTTTGCAGCCCTCAAGCCAGTTCCATTTATCCTTCAGCGTCGTAAAGAATTAGACTTTACCTTGTTTTTGCTCCTTTTTTAAAATTAGTTTTTACTGGCATTTAAGTCAAAAGGAAAACAGTGACACAACAACAGTTCGAAAGGAGAAGGGAAAGGGGTTTTAGGTAGGGAGTGGCCAGGGGGATAAAGGGTAACGGGAAGGGCGAGGGGTCGCACAATATCGCAATAGTATAGTAGGTACAACAGTTCTACCCGATATCCCCACCTACATCAGTCCACACAAAGGCGAATGCAGGACTAACAACCAGCATGAATATAGGTACGTGCTAGACATGTTACAGAGATATAAAGGAGCTCAGAATGTCAGTTGGGTGTGCAACAGACACCAGGGTCCACCAATGGCGATATCACTCCTAGACTAGTTGAGGAAGCATTTTGTATCCAGAGTGAACAGGGGTAATATCGGAGTGAGCTTCTCCAAGCGGGAGTGGACAGGAGACTCTTTGCTGCTTGAAAGACAGAAAACGTTCCCATATGTCCCTGGGACGGGATCGTAATGGCATCAGTACCCAAAGGTGAGCGAGCTGCTCTTGGCAATATGTAACATCCCTGGGCCAAGCTTTGACTGTGGGAGCAGGTCGCCGCACCAATTAATGGCCACTTTCTGTTTGGCCATGAGAAGAAGCATGGCAGTGAGCCGGCGGTCACAGGCTGGAACGTCTTTGCAGTAATCCTGTAGGCCTACCTGCGGGCTGCAGGGGGGTAAGTGTCCAGTGATGGAATGAATGGTAGAGAATACTTCCTCCCAAAATTCCGCAACCTTTAGACAGTGCCAGGTAAGTGTATCAAGGAAGCCTATGGGAAAGTGCACCAGAGGCAGTGCGGGTCAGTTAGCGAGCTGTATGGGAGTTCGGTACAAGCGATGTAGGAACTTAAAGTGTAACAATCTTAACTTGTAGTTGGGTGAAAGTGTCTCCATCTGAGCGCAGCAATAGGACCACTGGGTATCTGTGATGGGGGCTCCGTGTCCGCCTCTCACGCTGTGCGTGCAGTCAGTGGTATGATTGGCGCAGAGCGTTGCATGACAGTGTATAGGTGGGTGACTAGTTTACGTGGTGATGGATTAGTGAGCATGTGTTCTAGAGCTAGGAGTGCAGGGGGCGGAGCTGGGATTGTGTTGTTCAGTGCGCAGCAGGCCACACAAAGTTGATAGTAGAGGAATGTTTCTAATGTGTTTTGAGGTGTGGAGGCCTCAAACTGTGGTATAAAAGTGTCCCCTGGATAAAGGTGTGAGAAAGTTATAAGACCTTGCCCACGTGCGTGTGCCCTAGCACCCAAATTCTGCAGGGAAGGTAACTGGGGGTTTCGCCAAAGGGGCATAGAGGGAGTTGTTTCTGCACTTTAAGCTTTCCTGGAAGAAATAACATATATTTCAGGGCCAGTTCTCACAGTTTTCTTTTCACCACCTCAAAGGAGTGGCATTGCTTTTGAACAAGCTGTGTGTAGTCAGGGAAGATTTCTATGTGTGTGCCTTCCAATTGTGCCCAGTTGTTGTTCCAGGTCGTCTGTAAGACTGCATCTCTGTCACAAAAATTAAGAAAATAAGCTAAAATTGCTCCTGGTTGCCTGCCTAGTTTAGAAGGAAATGGCATATGTTGTGTGCCTTCTATTGAAAAATAGATTGAGCAAACCTTTTGGTGTCAATGTTTCCAAAATCCATTGTTCAAGCAATAATTCAGTGAAAGGTGTTTCTGCTCACTCTGGAAAACCCAAGAAATGGACATTGCTTCTCTTTAACCTCCCTTCCGCATCCTCCGCCCATTCCTCCAGACTGCAATCAACCATTACTTATTATTGCATCATCCTGCTCACAGTTTTGGTGGTGTATGTTATGCTTCAGTCTATTCTACACACAAGCAGTTTATTCTGTCCGAGGCATTAACTTCCACTGTGCAGTTTGGGGAGGCTCAACCATTCCCAAGTTCTTACTCCCTAGTTGCACCGCTGACCATTACATTTCTTATTGCATTCTTTCAGGACCTACGTTTCCACGTTGTATCTTCTCTCTTCTCTGGCTGTGTCCGTAACAGGCTTGGGATCAAGTGTTTGAGACTGCAGTCTCCAAGCACCCACAAGCTTCTCTTTTTGCCCCTGCAGTGTCTCAATCTACTCGGGCTCACCCTCGTTGTGTTGTTCCAGCGTTGGCATGTGGGACGCCACTCGCCCATTGCATTTCACTGCAACTGGCCCTCATCAACTTCAGGGAACTGCTACATGCAAGGGACTGTCTAGGCTGTGCCATAATCAATGTACCTGGTTGGGCTCTAGGTATCTCACCTTTCGGCGACCATCCATTCAGCAACTGTGGCACTCCGCCATCTTAGGCTATGGTGCTTCCATGCAGTCTAGAGCTTTTATGCTGCTCTCTATCTGATATAGCTGCTGCGATCATCATCTTGCAGTAGGCCTGGTCTTACTTTTTCCGTAAAAAACCTCACTACAACTGTAGCACCCCGTGCACCTCCTGGCTCAGATTTACTTGCTGTGGGTCATTATGAGTTTCATATTACCAAAGTTCCTTGCAGATGGCAATCATGGGGCAGGGCATACATTGTATTTTAGTCAGTACGAACGGAGCTCTCTTTGTTGGATGCAGGTTGCCATCTTGCCGACCACGACCACTCAGTTTAATTTGAAAACAGTTCTATGGACAATGTGCCTTCATTAAGGGCTTTCCTGATTTCCATTTCAAAATGGTCCTTTTATCACATATATTGTGTATCTGATTATATATCAGTATACATATATATGATTGAATATGATTAATGATACACAATGCTCCTATCCAAATTACGAAGTACTCTTGACAGTTTGTTCCTTCATCACTACAACACGTCCAGAAGGAGCTATTGAGCATAGCGGCTGTATTGCAAAGCATTGTTTATTTGTGCCTAGATTTGATTGCAATATTTCAATTAATAGAATGTGGGGCATAGAGTAATCATCAGAGAAAGGTATTTTCCTGTAGCACAAAACCTTAAGGGACACACTCTTCTACGTAATTTGGCATGCTAAGCAGTTACAAACTGCCCCAGAATGGGGCCATTCAACAGCACTAATAACAGCAGGCACATCCAATAGAGAATGGTGTCAAACTAATATAGCCTTAGAGCCTGACGTAGCGATCTCTACCCGCCATTAAATGCCCACTCCAGCATTAAAGAGGGAGCGCGCCTTTAATGGCTGGTAGAGCCGGCTATGCAGGGCTTTAAGGCTATTAGAACATTCCTCCCCTAGAGGGCAGAATGTTCTAATTTGTAAAACAAAGGCCTCACGGAGCCCGAGAGGGGTTGAAATCCCCTCAGGCTCCGTGAGGCCTTTGTACACAGCACCAGCTGTGAACAAACATTGGAATGTTGATGCTCTCGGCTCCTACCAGCCATTAGAAGCCCGGAGCACTCCACTGTCTTCAATGGAGCGCTCAACGTTCCAATGTTCTAAGTTTGCTTAAATGGCACAACAACAGACAGCCTGCTGATTGGCCCAGGTGACAAAATGTAAACCAGACCAGCATCATGTTGTGGTTCAACTATCCACTGCGGACGTCTTGATATTTGAGAATCTGGCATCCTTGCACTAGTGCTTGTCCAAAGCATAGTATCTAGACTGGATACTGTCCTGTTGTAATGGGAGTCAGTCACTCTCACATTGCTGGCTTTCTTCACTGCCATATACTCTCAAGTACACTTTAAGTGCATGTGGGTGATCCACAGAGCAGTCCAAAAGAAAAGGCAGCATTAATAGGCAAAGGACTCTAAGAAAAATCACCCAACAAGAAGCTCCACCTCATTTCTGTTCACTACCCCCAAGTGCTACTGTTATATCTTGAGTTCAATGCTTTTCATGCTCTGCCTGTAGAACCTTGCTATGATGTCATCTTATGGAATGTTAGCGGTCAATGTTCACAGTTGGCTGGGCTGAGCAGCATGCTGGTGCTCCTGGTGGGGTCTAGATATGGTCTAGCTATGGTCTTGATATGATCTTGTTATGGTCTTGTTCTAATCTTCAATAAATCTACTTGAATCATACCAACCTTCGTGGACTCAATCACTACAGCTACCATACCCACTTAGAAGGCTGTACCTTCTGGGTAGCTACCCTTGCCTCAAACATTACCCTCACACATCTGAAGCACCTAACACACATCTTTTCCTTCAGACATTCAACTCTCCCACTAGCAGCTAGCCACAATGCTTGCAAATCCCCCAACCCTAGTTCTTTTGGTTCCCTCCATTTTTCACATGCACCTCCACATTCACAAATGTAATTAATGTGTGATTAGGTCGACTTTCGTAAAGGCTTGCTGAATTAGTTATAGTTAGCAGATTTAACTTTCATGAAGGTCCAGGAAAGGATCCAATATTTTATGCTGAAGGGTTTTAGCAATGAAACACAAAGTTCCTTTCACATTCAGTAGCGGCTCGTGGAGGGAGTGCTGCGGGGCAGTGGGGCGGGGCGGGGGAGGAGCAGGGTGGGAGGTAGTAAACTACGGCATACGGCCGAACAGAGGTAAGTAAACAAATAAATAAAACGAATTTCATTGCGCGCGCTGCATTGCCAAATGCGATGCAGCGCGCGCAACAAAATTTGTTTTATTTATTTGTTTACTTACCTCTATTCGACCGTATGCCATAGCTTACTACCCCCACCCTGCTCCTCCGCCCGCCCACCGCCCGCAGCACTCCCTCCACGAGCAGCTACTGTTCACATTAAATTGTGAAACTATTTGTGCAATTCATTGTTTGTTCTATGTTCACTGGTTTGCAAAACAGCCTCACAGACATCGACAAAGGGAGTGTGTGGAAACTGACCAACTTCAGCATTGCATCTGTTTTACAGAGCGTTTTTTTAAGCTGTGAGGTCGTGTCAGTCTTCCAGTTACTCTTACAGTACAGGATGTAGGGGACACGTATATACTACAAACGTCAAATTACAGAACTAGGCCCGGATTTCTAAAGGTTTTGTGTTGGTTTGTGTTACTTTTTTAACGTAGACCCGAAGCAAAATCGTGGTTGGGATTTACAAACTAACCCAAAGGGAGATTTGCGCTGGCTTGTAATAAAAAGTAACACAATGTGCTGTCTTGTAATACTTTGCAGCTGGGAGGTGTTCATGAGTGGTGCATGGGCATTCCTGTGCATCCACCGATGGATTTTGACACAAATCCATTTCAAGATATGGATTTGCATCAAAATACTGCACATACCTGAGGCTGATATAACCAGGAGAAATATTCTGTAGTACACATAGTTAGAATAAACAGCCTTAAACCATAGTTTTTGTGCACGAAGGGACTCCTTCCTGCACAGAACTTTCCAGACTACAAAGAAGACACCCTTGCATTATGGCGCAACGGTGCCTGCACTGGCTCATGGCTGCACAAAGTGCACCAGCACATGGAGAGACCAGAACTGCAGCATTTCTTTGTAGATAGGGCGCAGTTCTGCTCTCTCCAGTTCATGCCACGCAGTGCATCAACAGTGCTTGAAATCTTAGTAAATCTGGGCCTTAGTGTATTAAGTACCTTCTTTTTCACAGCACAAATATTTTATAAATATACCTATGCTATGCCTGGAACAGAGCTTAATTTGTACCCGTTCTTGCAGTTAATAGCACAGGAAATAATTTTTGGACCAGGGTTTATTTTTCATCATCAGAATTTTAGTCCAAAGCAAGATAGAGAAAGGTAAAAAAGAAAGGGAGAAAGGGGGAGGGCGTGAAAGATAGAAAAACACTGACAAACGAAAATGAAAAGATGAGAAAACCTGCAAGAGCGAGATAAAAGAGATGGAAAGTGCCGAGCGATGGAAGAAAGAGGCATGACATATAATTAGATCTATATAGGAAACAAAAGAGAGAGCAAGGACTCTATACGGGGAACGTCCTTATCCCTAATTACTTATTAAAAAACAACGTGGACAGACCCACTAAGGACGACTCTACTATGAATAATTAAGTGCCAGGGACCACTTAGGTTTGTAAGAAGAACCCTCACCCACCAACCTAGTTGGTGGCATGCTTCATCATTGGGTTCCCAACTGGGTAGCCGAATGCTACCCAGCTGTGCTACGACGCCTGAGTTACAGCGGAGCGTTTTTTTTTGTTTTGGTGTGTAGTGCTCAAAAAGTGGTGAAATTAAAAATATCCCTGGGATTCCTTACTGACCAAATTTTTATTCCCAGCGGCCCAGGATATGGTTGAAAAGGAAGAGGGATAAAAAGAAGACTAGTAATTGGTCTTCATTATCCTACTGGTCGACATGTTTCAGCCTCGTAAAAATATTGAGGAGGCTTTCTTCAGGACCAAACAGCGTGAAATAGTGTGAAATAGTGAGGTGGTGGCAAAAATAAGTCACGTGTATTTTTTGCAGCACACACGCTAAGGTGTGCATGCAGTGGTGTGACCGTACTTACGGACCCACTGGTTGATTTAAAACACTGGCTACGTGTTTCTTGTAGCTTTTACAGATCCCGGGAGGGGCGAACACCTGTAGTCACACATTCGTCAAGGCTGGGCGCCCGCTGTCAACACCTACTCGGGTCTCCCCAGGATCGTGACGAATATAATCAAATCTAGGCAGCCTTGGTGTTTGACAACCCTGGAATCTGGCAGTGCTGGCAGCAGCTCCTGAGAAAGTATGTAGCTCTTCCTCTTATTAAAAAAATAAATAAGCATTGCCATAGAGCATTGAGTAGCAAATCAAGGAGGAGATGGGTTCGGAGATTAATGCAGATTTTAGCTGCAGTTTCCTAAGAGTAACCTGATCAGTTTGGATCAGAATCCAAAACGTAAAGCTTGGTGCAGCCATGTGCTTAACGCCAGGTTGTTACACATCTGCGCACATTATATCACGGCTATGAATGTAGCTGTAGCTGCCTTCCACTTGTGCAATGGTCTTTTAGCAGCAACTGCTAAGTAAGACAGAAAGCTGATTTTCAGGAAACCTTTGTCATAACCTTGCTTTTGACATTTGGACCCGAGGTGCATGGATGTCAATTAGGGGTCGCCAGGGGTCGCAGCTGCGACCGCTGGTTTGCCCCTAGCAACCCCTGGCACTTCTTTTGCGACCCCTGTTCTCAGATGTGGCAAAATCAGTGCCTGGAACACAGGGGCAGCTTGTCCTAATGGACGCTGGTTGGAGCTGCACTTGCCTGGTTTCTGTCATTTTTTTAATGATACAAATAGTGAATAATATTATTACATTAGCTGGAATATGACCCTATCTGGAAGCAAGTAAAAAATGTTGTTAAATGTATGTTGTATGCATGCTTGCGGGTGAGAGTGTGTTATGTGTGGAGTGTTTGAATTTGTTAGTATATATAAGCATGTGTGTGTGAGTCAAAGTAAGGGTCAAATGGCGTGAGATGTCACTTCCGCTATCCCTGGTATTTTGGTGAATTGATGTCCATGCCATGGTGATGAAATATTGACAAATGTTCTTACTTTTAACAGTTGAAAAGTCTAATATAGGGCGAAAGAGAGTCAGAAAGCTGCTCCTTTGTAATGAAGTGTAGAAATGGGGTTGCGAATTCATGTAGGTGGTGCATGCATACATTTGCTTACCGCGTGTCATCGGGACCCATGTTTATAGTGAGGCTCTGAGTGAAACCATATCTCCTCATGCGGCTAATTTATGCATCCCCCCACCCCACTATTAGCTGGTAGGCGCCTGTGTGATCCTGCAGGAAAGAAAGCTAAAACAGAAATGCAGAGGTTCTTACGCGAAGGAATGATTGTACTAGTCATGAAAACCCTCTCTCTCTAACATTCACAAAATGACTGGAGGAAAATGAGATTAACATGCTGTGTGGAAGCAGTCCCAGGTTTCTTAGAAGGTTAGGTGGATAATCACTTCGAAGAAACACAGAACATCGCGAGCACACGCTAAAATCAAAGTGAAAATAACCAGCACACCTGAACGTATAATTCAGTGTTGGAAACACGCTCTGCCTCTGAGAGCAATGCCAGTTACCAAGAACATCCCAGAGAACAGACTGCAAATGTAAGTCTTTTCTCTTCAGAATTATTGCAAACTATTTTCTCCAAATTGTGAACATTTTAAAGAGCCAGTGGTGTGCTTTTTTAAACAGTATTTGTTTGGCAACAGCCATACCTCTCAACATTTAAGAGGAGACTGGAGGATGAGAGCCAGGGCTTAACCGTGTTGGTGACCTCTCCAGAACGTTGATCGCAATTACCTCACAGGAAGTGCCGTGACATGACCTTTGAACCAGTGACATCAAATGGCCATTCTTGCAGTGACATCACAAGGAGTTCTACAAGCAGTTTATCCAGCATGTATTATGAAGCAAGCTAACAAAATGCATTCATAAATGTGATTTAAAAAATCTTTAAACTGATGTAGTTTTCCGCTAGAGTAGAGACATAGCTCATTCCTTTATAGTGGGCTCTGAGAGCTCTAGAAGCGTTTAGTCGTATGGAATAGGCCCTGGACAGGAGTGGTGCAAGGCTGAAGAAGCATTAGCAATATCAACAGGTCAGTCCCATAAATGAAACAGCCTCTTCTGTCATGGATGAATATAGGCACCGAATGAGTCATCATACATGTTCTCTATCACTCAACCTTTCACTCATGTATCCATCCATTCATCCACCCACTGACAGATTCTTGCATTCGATCAATCACTTACACAACCACAATAAAACACACACACCAACTCAATAGTACAGGCAAAATAAATTAAAAGAATAAAAGTAGAAAAAATAAAAGAAGCTACCAACTAAATATGGTGGGAATATGCTCGAAATAGCAAATATAATTAAACAGAGCAGCAGGTGGTCATCTTGCAACTGTATTTTACATAGTGTATTGTTCTTTTTGAAATTCCAGCATGCTGCCACATGTAGAACCAATATGGCCATCTTGGAATGGTAAAAGAATGATACACTATGGACAATACCATTCTCCTGGGTTGGAGGCAGTGAGTGCATGGGATACTGCACCCTGCTGATGAAATGAGCATTAGGCAAGTGGCCCACTAGTGCTGTAGTATGTTCTAAAAAATGTAAATAAAAAGAAAAGAAGGAAGCAAATGAAGGGGGTCCGATAAAAGTAGAAAATGGAAGACTAAAGACTGACCCACCAGCCCTGACACTGAAGCACACTGCACATGTAATCAGTTAATGTAGTCACTCACAGGGAAATAGAGCAAATACCTGAAGTGGGCTGACTCGTTGCGGTATATTGACATGGATACATCTACATAAATATTCATCTACATAGCTTTAACCATAGCAGTATACAGTATGGGGCAATAGGCCAGCCCACTAAATATCTATCTATCTATCTATCTATCTATCTATCTATCTATCTATCTATCTATCTATCTATCTATCTATCTATCTATCTATCTATCTATCTATCTATCTATCTATCTATCCATCCATCCATCTATCTATCTATCTATCTAACTATCTATGAGTGTGTCTGTGTGTAAATGTATTCATATATATATATATTACCTACTGGCGGTCGCCAGTAGGTAGTTATAGTTAGGACCTTGTTTCTATTCAAAAAGCGTTTTTTCTTTTGCCAATATCTTTGGCGCCGTTTGACGAATCTACGCGAAATTTTCAAAACTAATGGTTCGCTCAGGTCAGCTCCTGTCTTGAAAGTTTCGGGGTGATTCGTCAAGTGGGGGGCCGAGAAAAAAGGGGGGTCCCAAAAACACGTTTTCCCCATGTTAATTTCCGTAGGAACTTTAGACAAAGCTACAGCCCGAACTGCTGAACGGAATTACACCAAATTTGGCAAAAAGGTAGGTCTTGGTTCAGAAAGCGTGCTTTTTTTAAAATGGTGTAAATCCGTTTAGTAGTTGCTGAGAAATTCCCAAAAATAAAAATATTGATATCTGAGCACCGAGGAAGATTCGCGAACCCTCCCGAGCACGAGCTTCATTCTGATTGACTGCCAACACTCCAAACCAGGAAGCGTTGGCAGCCATCTTTTGACTCAGTAAAACCGAGTCACAAGAGATCAGTTGAAAAAAGGATAAAAACAAGAAAAGGGGGAGGTTAGAAACACCCTGACCCCCTAGGCCTGCTCAGGGGGTCCCCAAAAAAAATTGTTTTTTAAAAATCGGCAGAATTTGCACCCAAAAAAATGGAAACTTGCTCTCGCTTCCAAGAAGCAAAGCAGAATTACTTTTGGACAAAGGCGAATGCAGGACTAACAACCAGCATGAATATAGGTACGTGCTACGACATGTTACAGAGATATAAAGGAGCTCAGAATGTCAGTTGGGTGTGCAACAGACACCAGGGTCCACCAATGGCGATATCACTCCTAAACTAGTTGAGGAAGCATTTTGGATCCATAGTGAGCAGGGGTAATATTGGAGTGAGCTTCTCCAAGCGGGAGTGGACAGGAGACTCTTTGCTGCTTGAAAGACAGAAAACATTCCCATATGTCCCTGGGATGGGATCGTAATGGCATCAGTACCCAGAGCGAGCTGCTCTTGGCAATATGTAACATCCCTGGGCCAAGCTTTGACTGTGGGAGCAGGTCGCCGCACCAATTAATGGACACTTTCTGTTTGGCCATGAGAAGAAGCATGGCAGTGAGCCGGCGGTCACAGGATGGAACGTCTTTGCCGTAATCCCGTAGGCCTACCTGCGGGCTGCAGGGGGGTAAGTGTCCAGTGATGGAATGAATGGTAGAGAATGCTTCCTCCCAAAATTCTGCAACCTTTAGACAGTGCCAGGTAAGTGTATCAAGGAAGCCTATGGGAAAGTGCACCTGAGGCAGCGCGGGTCAGTTAGCGAGCTGTATGGGAGTTCGGTACAAGCGATGTAGGAACTTAAAGTGTAACAAGCTTAACTTGTAGTTGTGTGAAAGTGTCTCCATCGGAGCGCAGCAATAGGACCACTGGGTATCTGTGATGGGGGCTCCGTGTCCGCCTCTCACGCCGTGCGTGCAGTCGGTGGTATGATTGGCGCAGAGCGTTGCATGACGGTGTATAGGTGGGTGACTAGTTTACGTGGTGATGGATTAGTGAGCATGTGTTCTAGAGCTAGGAGTGCAGGGGGCGGTGCTGGGATTGTGTTGTTCAGTGCGCAGCAGGCCACACAAAGTTGATAGTAGAGGAATGTTTCTAATGTGTTTTGAGGTGTGGGGGCCTCAAACTGTGGTATAAAAGTGTCCCCTGGATAAAGGTGTGAGAAAGTTATAAGACCTTGCCCATGTGCGTGTGCCCTAGCACCCACATTCTGCAGGGGCGGTAACTGGGGGTTTCGCCAAAAGGGCATAGAGGGAGTTGGTTCTGCACTTTAAGCTTTTCTGGAAGAAATAACATATATTTCAGGGCCAGTTCTCACAGTTTTCTTTTCACCACCTCAAAGGAGTGGCATTGCTTTTGAGCAAGCTGTGTGTAGTCAGGGAAGATTTGTATGTTTGTGCCTTCCAATTGTGCCCAGTTGTAGTTCCAGGTCGTCTGTAAGACTGCATCTCTGTCACAAAAATTAAGAAAATAAGCTAAAATTGCTCCTGGTTGCCTGCCTAGTTTAGAAGGAAACAGCATATGTTGTGTGCCTTCTATTGAAAAATAGATTAAGCAAACCTTTTGGTGTCAATGTTTCCAAAATCCATTGTTCAAGCAATAATTCAGTGAAAGGTGTTTCTGCTCACTCTGGAAAACCCAAGAAATGGACATTGCTTCTCTTTAACCTCCCTTCCGCATCCTCTGCCCATTCCTCCAGACTGCAATCAACCATTACTTATTATTGCATCATCCTGCTCACAGTTTTGGTGGTCTATGTTATGCTTCAGTCTATTCTACACACAAGCAGTTTATTCTTTCCGAGGCATTAACTTCCACTGTGCAGTTTGTGGAGGCTCAACCATTCCCAAGTTCTTACTCCCTAGTTGCACCGCTGACCATTACATTTCTTATTGCATTCTTTCGGGACCTACGCTTCCACGTTGTATCTTCTCTGGCTGTGTCCGTAACAGGCTTGGGATCAAGTGTTTGAGACTGCAGTCTCCAAGCACCCATAAGCTTCTCTTTATGCCCCTGTAGTGTCTCGATCTACTCGGACCCACCCTCATTGTGTTGTTCCAGCGTTGGCATGTGGGACGCCACTCGCCCATTGCATTTCGCTGCAACTGGCCCTCATCAACTTCAGGGAACTGCTACATGCATGGGACTGTCTAGGCTGTGCCATAATCGGTCTACCTGGTTGGGCTCTAGGTATCTCACCTTTCGGCGACCATCCATTCAGCAACTGTGGCACTCCGCCATCTTAGGCTACGGTGCGTATATGAAGTCTAGAGCTTTTATGCTGCTCTCTATCTGATATAGCTGCTGCGATCATCATCTTGCAGTAGGCCTGGTTTTACTTTTTCCGTAAAAAACCTCACTACAACTGTAGCACCCCGTGCACCTCCTGGCTCAGATTTACTTGCTGTGGGTCATTATGAGTTTCATATTACCAAAGTTCCTTGCAGATGGCAATCATGGGGCAGGGCATACATTGCATTTTAGCCAGTACGAACGGAGCTCTCTTTGTTGGATGCAGGTTGCCATCTTGCCGGCCACGACCACTCAGTTTAATTTGAAAACAGTTCTATGGACAATGTGCCTTCATTAAGGGCTTTCCTGATTTCCATTTCAAAATGGTCCTTTTATCATATATATTGTATATCTGATTATATATCAGTATACATATATATGATTGAATATGATTAATGATACACAATGCTCCTATCCAAATTACGAAGTACTCTTGACAGTTTGTTCCTTCATCACTACAACACGTCCAGAAGGAGCTATTGAGCATAGCGGCTGTATTGAAAAGCATTGTTTATTTGTGCCTAGATTTGATTGCAATATTTCAATTAATAGAATGTGGGGCATAGAGTAATCATCAGAGAAAGGTATTTTCCTGTAGCACAAAACCTTAAGGAACACACTCTTCTACGTAATTTGGCATGCTAAGCAGTTACAAACTGCCCCAGAATGGGGCCGTTCAACAGCACTAGTAACAGCAGGCACATCCAATAGAGAATGGTGTCAAACTAATATAGCCTTAGAGCCTGACGTAGCGATCTCTACCCGCCATTAAATGCCCACTCCCGCATTAAAGAGGGAGTGCGCCTTTAATGGCAGGTAGAGCCGGCTATGCAGGGCTTTAAGGCTATTAGAACATTCCTCCCCTAGAGGGCAGAATGTTCTAATTTGTAAAACAAAGGCCTCACGGAGCCCGAGAGGGGTCGAAATCCCCTCGGGCTCCGTGAGGCCTTTGTTCACAGGAACAGCTGTGAACAAACGTTGGAATGTTGATGCTCTCGGCTCCTACCAGCCATTAGAAGCCCGGAGCACTCCATTGTCTTCAATGGAGCGCTCAACGTTCCAATGTTCTAAGTTTGCTTAAATGGCACAACAACAGACAGCCTGCTGATTGTCCCAGGTGACAAACTGTAAACTAGACCAGCATCATGTTGTGGTTCAACTATCCACTGCGGACGTCTTGATATTTGAGAATCTGGCATCCTTGCACTAGTGCTTGTCCAAAGCATAGTATCTAGACTGGACACTGTCCTGTTGTAATGGGAGTCAGTCACTCTCACATTGCTGGCTTTCTTCACTGTCATATACTCTCAAGTACACTTTAAGTGCATGTGGGTGATCCACAGAGCAGTCCAAAAGAAAAGGCAGCATTAATAGGCAAAGGACTCTAAGAAAAATCACCCAACAAGAAGCTCCACCTCATTTCTGTTCACTACCCCCAAGTGCTACCATACCCACTTAGAAGGCTGTAACTTCTGGGTAGCTACCCTTGCCTCAAACATTACCCTCACACATCTGAAGCACCTAACACACATCTTTTCCTTCAGACATTCAACTCTCCCACTAGCAGCTAGCCACAATGCTTGCAAACCCCGCAACCCTAGTTCTTCTGGTTCCCTCCATTTTTCACATGCACCTCCACATTCACAAATGTAATTGTGTGATTAGGTCGACTTTCGTAAAGGCTTGCTGAATTAGTTATAGTTAGCAGATTTAACTTTCATGAAGGTGCAGGAAAGGATCCAATATTTTATGCTAAAGGGTTTTAGCAATGAAACACAAAGTTCCTTTCACATTCAGTAGCGGCTCGTGGAGGGAGTGCTGCGGGGCGGTGGGGCGGGGTGGGGGAGGAGCAGGGTGGGGGGTAGTAAACTACGGCATACGGCCGAACAGAGGTAAGTAAACACATAAATAAATAAAACGAATTTCATTGCGCGGGCTGCATTGCCAAATGCGATGCAGCACGCGCAAAGAAATTTGTTTTATTTATTTATTTGTTTACTTACCTCTGTTCGGCCGTATGCCATAGTTTACTACCCCCCACCCTGCTCCTCCCCCGCCCCGCCCCACCGCCCCGCAGCACTCTCTCCACGAGCAGCTACTGTTCACATTAAATTGTGAAACTATTTGTGCAATTCATTGTTTGTTCTATGTTCACTGGTTTGCAAAACAGCCTCACAGACATTGACAAAGGGAGTGTGTGGAAACTGACCAACTTCAGCATTGCATCTGTTTTACAGAGCGTTTTTTTAAGCTGTGAGGTCGTGTCAGTCTTCTAGTTACTCTTACAGTACAGGATGTAGGGGACACGTATATACTACAAACGTCAAATTACAGAACTAGGCCCGGATTTCTAAAGGTTTTGTGTTGGTTTGTGTTACTTTTTTAACGTAGACCCGAAGCAAAATCGTGGTTGGGATTTACAAACTAACCCAAAGGGAGATTTGCGTTGGCTTGTAATAAAAAGTAACACAATGTGCTGTCTTGTAATACTTTGCAGCTGGGAGGTGTTCATGAGTGGTGCATGGGCATTCCTGTGCATCCACCGATGGATTTTGACACAAATCCATTTCAAGACATGGATTTGCATCAAAATACTGCACATACCTGAGGCTGATATAACCAGGAGAAATATTCTGTAGTACACATAGTTAGAAGAAACAGCCTTAAACCATAGTTTTTGTGCACGAAGGGACTCCTTCCTGCACAGAACTTTCCAGACTACAAAGAAGACACCCTTGCATTATGGCGCAACGGTGCCTGCACTGGCTCATGGCTGCACAAAGTGCACCAGCACATGGAGAGACCAGAACTGCAGCATCTCTTTGTAGATAGGGCGCAGTTCTGCTCTCTCCAGTTCATGCCACGCAGTGCATCAACAGTGCTTGAAATCTTAGTAAATCTGGGCCTTAGTGTATTAAGTACCTTCTTTTTCGCAGCACAAATATTTTATAAATATACCTATGCTATGCCTGGAACAGAGCTTAATTTGTACCCGTTCTTGCAGTTAATAGCACAGGAAATAATTTTTTGGACCAGGGTTTATTTTTCATCATCAGAATTTTAGTCCAAAGCAAGATAGAGAAAGGTAAAAAAGAAAGGAGGGGGAGGGAGTGAAAGATAGAAAAACACTGACAAACGAAAATGAAAAGATGAGAAAACCTGCAAGAGCGAGATAAAAGAGATGGAAAGTGCCGAGCGATGGAAGAAAGAGGCATGACATATAATCAAATCTATATAGGAAACAAAAGAGAGAGCAAGGACTGTATACGGGGAACGTCCTTATCCCTAATTACTTATTAAAAAACAACGTGGACAGACCCACTAAGGACGACTCTACTATGACTAATGGAGTGCCAGGGACCACTTAGGTTTGTAAGAAGAACCCTCACCCACCAACCTAGTTGGTGGCATGCTTCATCATTGGGTTCCCAACTGGGTAGCCGAATGCTACCCAGCTGTGCTACGACGCCTGAGTTGCAGCGGAGCGTTTTTTCTTGTTTTGGTGTGTAGTGCTCAAAAAGTGGTGAAATTAAAAATATCCCTGGGATTCCTTACTGACCAATTTTTTATTCCCAGCGGCCCAGGATATGGTTGAAAAGGAAGAGGGATAAAAAGAAGACTAGTAATTGGTCTTCATTATCCTACTGGTTGACATGTTTCAGCCTCGTAAAAATATTGAGGAGGCTTTCTTCAGGACCAAACAGCGTGAAATAGTGTGAAATAGTGAGGTGGTGGCAAAAATAAGTCACGTGTATTTTTTGCAGCACACACACTAAGGTGTGCTGTGCATGCAGTGGTGTGACCGTACTTACGGACCCACTGGTTGATTTAAAACACTGGCTACATGTTTCTTGTAGCTTTTACAGATCCCGGGAGGGGCAAACACCTGTAGTCACACATTCGTCAAGGCTGGGCGCCCGCTGTCAACACCTACTCCGGTCTCCTCAGGATCGTGACGAATATAATCAAATCTAGGCAGCCTTGGTGTTTGACAACCCTGGAATCTGGCAGTGCTGGCAGCAGCTCCTGAGAAAGTATGTAGCTCTTCCTCTTATTAAAAAAAGAAATAAGCATTGCCATAGAGCATTGAGTAGCAAATCAAGGAGGAGATAGGTTCGGAGATTAATGCAGATTTTAGCTGCAGTTTCCTAAGAGTAACCTGATCAGTTTGGATCAGAATCCAAAACGTAAAGCTTGGTGCAGCCATGTGCTTAACGCCAGGATGTTACACACCTGCGCACATTATATCACAGCTATGAAAGTAGCTGTAGCTGCCTTCCACTTGTGCAATGGTCTTTTAGCAGCAACTGCTAAGTAAGACAGAAAGCTGATTTTCAGGAAACCTTTGTCATAACCTTGGTTTTGACATTTGGACCCGAGGTGTATGGATGTCAATTAGGGGTCGCCAGGGGTCGCAGCTGCGACCGCTCGTTTGCCCCTAGCAACCCCCCGCACTTCTTTTGCGACCCCTGTTCTCAGATGTGGCAAAATCAGTGCCTGGAACACAGGGGCAGCTTGTCCTAATGGGCGCTGGTTGGAGCTGCACTTGCCTGGTTTCTGTCATTTTTTTAATGATACAAATAGTGAATAATATTATTACATTAGCTGGAATATGACCCTATCTGGAAGCAAGTAAAAAATGTTGTTAAATGTATGTTGTATGCATGCTTGCGGGTGAGAGTGTGTTATGTGTGGAGTGTTTGAATTTGTTAGTATATATAAGCATGTGTGTGTGAGTCAAAGTAAGGGTCAAATGGCGTGAGATGTCACTTCCACTATCCCTGGTATTTTGGTGAATTGAAGTCTATGTCATGCTGATGAAATATTGACAAATGTTCTTACTTTTAACAGTTGAAAAGTCTATTATAGGGCGGAAGAGAGTCAGAAAGCTGCTCCTTTGTAATGAAGTATAAAAATGGGGTTGCGAATTCATGTAGGTGGTGCATGCATACATTTGCTTACCGCATTTAATGGGGACCCATGTTTATAGTGAGGCTCTGAGTGAAACCATATCTCCTCATGCGGGTAATTTATGCATCCCCCCACTATTAGCAGGTAGGCGCCTGGGAAAGTGCTTTGTGTGATCCTGCAGGAAAGAAAGCTAAAACAGAAATGCAGAGGTTCTTACTCGAAGAAATGATTGTACTAGTCATGAAAACCCTCTCTCTCTAACATTCACAAAATGACTGGAGGAAAATGAGATTAACATGCTGTGTGGAAGCAGTCCCATGTTTCTTAGAAGGTTAGGCGGATAATTACTTCGAAGAAACCCAGAACATCGCGAGCACACGCTAAAATCAAAGTGAAAATAACCAGCACACCTGAATTTATAATCCAGTGTTGGAAACACGTTCTGCCTCTGAGAGCAATGCCTATTACCAAGAACATCCCAGAGAACAGCCAGCAAATGTAAGTCTTTTCTCTTCAGAATTATTGCAAACAATTTTCTCCAAATTGTGAACATTTTAAAGAGCCAGTGGTGTGCTTTTTAGGTCTCGCCTACCGTTGCTGCGCACATGCGCAGCTCGCTCGGCGAGATTTATTGCAGATGAGGGGTTTTAGAAAAGGGATTTAAGCCCCGCCCCTTATTTCCATTGGCTGGCGTCACCGTTTATGTTAAACGGTGGCCTGCCATTGGAAATTAGGGTTTTTGGTGGACGCCCTTTGGCCTCCGAGCCGGCCTCGGTGGCCTGCTTTGCGTCTGTCGCAAAGCAGTTTCTTATCTTTATGGGGCCATGTGTTAGAAACACATGGCCCCATAAAGACAAGAGATCCCCATGCTCCGGCTGCAGCGTGGTCCTCTTTCACTTTCGGGACCGCGCTTGTTATTCTCTCTCCCCCGATCTCCTTCTTCGGTGCCTCGTCTAGGGGCAGTAAGCGCTATATAAAAATCATTACAATAACTTCTGTAATGGGCGCCCCCTCTCTCTCTGCGTTGCTGTCTCCTCTCCGCCTCTCTCTGTCGCTCTCTTTCCTCGTCTCTCCTTCCCTTCTCGTTCTACGTCCATCAACTCCTTCATGCTCTTTCGGGACCTCTCTTACCGGCCTTCTGCTCACTGCTCACCCTTCCCAGGCTGTCTCATTCCCCATCACCTCCTCTCCCCTCTGATTTCCCATCCTTTCCTTTCCCTCCAAGACTTCACCCCCGATCTGTCTCTTCTTCTTGTCTCCTCCACCCGGCTCTTTACAGGAAATGTTCATCCGCTCTATCCTCCTCTCATCCCCCTTCTCTAGTGCTCGCCCTCTGCACTCACTCTTTGCTCAATCCTTTCAGGTGTAGTTGGAAACTTTGTACAGCAGTGTTTCGAGGGCAAGCAGTGGGGGTGGGGCGGAGAGGGGGTGCTGAGGCAAAGCACCCACACACATAAAGCGTGCCTATAATGTTTGGAGCTTAGACTGATAGGGCAGCGGAGGGAGGGGATGTCGGCTGGGGGATCTAAGCTCATCTCCAACGTTGCGTTTATATAGTGCCGAAAAGCAAATCAAACGCTTCTTGACAAACACGAAGAGCCGGTAACCAGTTTGACCATGCATTTATCGGGGGCGTCTGGGTGAAGACCAAGTTCTGAAGTAACTAAAGGCAGTCTCTAGGCGCTATAGAAAACGGAACTAATAAATACGGTAACGCGACGGGCACAATTCTGAATAATAGAATGACAATGGAGTAAAAGAAACTTCCAGGACCGGACCAGAGCGCAAAGAAATGAAAAAGAACTGGGAGCACCAACCACAGCAGAGAGAGGCCCATTAGTAAAATTCTGCCCAAGTCTATCTGTGTGGTGGGTATTCAAGGAGCAGGTGATGCCCTTGCGCCCCTCCCACACTCATCCCCCGCCCCCTCATCCCCTCAACTTTCTCCTCGGTCAGCAGCCGCCAAGAGGCTGCAAGCCGCGCTTCTCGAACCGCTAACTATATAAAAACATTTTTTTTTAAATACGCGAGCTTCCGAAAGTACTAAATTACAACTCCTATGAGTGACTAATACCTACCAGCACTCCTCATCCCTGCTGCTGTATGTTAAATGGGAGAGTACAGGCACTTCTCATCCCTGCTGCTGTACATTTAATGGGAGAGTACCGGCAATTGTCATCCCCGCAGCAGTACATTTAAGGGGAGAGTTAGAGTACCGGAAATTCTCATCCCTGCTGCTGTAAATTTAATGGGAGAGTACCGGCACTTCTCATCCCTGCTGCTGTATATTTAATGGGAGAGTACCGGCACTTCTTATCCCTGCTGCTGCACATTTAATGGGAGAGTACCGGCACTTCTCATCCCTGCTGCTGTATATTTAATGGGAGAGTACCGGCACTTCTGATCCGTTGTAAATTTAATGGGAGAGTACCAGCACTTGTCATCCCTGCTGCTGCATATTTAACGTCCACCACCACCATGTCCACCACCACGTCCACCACCACGTCCATCACCACCACGTCCACCACCACCACGTCCACGACCACCACGTCCACCACCACGTCCACCACCACATCCACCACCACCATGTTCACCACCACCACGTCCACCACCACCACGTCCACCACCACCACGTCCACCACCATGTCCACCACCACCACGTCCACCATCATGTTCACCACCACCACCACATCCACCACCACCACGTCCACCGCCACCACATCCACCACCACGTCCACCACTACCACGTCCACCACCACCATGTCAAACACCACCACCACCACCACGTCCACCACCACCACCACGTCCACCACCACCACCACGTCCACCACCACATCCACCACCACCACATCCACCACCACCACGTCCACCACATCCACCACCATGTCCACCACCACCACGCCCACCACCACGTCCACCACCACCACGTGCGCACCACCACAATGTCCACCACCACATCTACCACCACCACATCCACCACCACGTCCACCACCACATCTACCACCACCACCATGTCCACCACCACCATGTCCACCACCACCACATCCACCACCACCACATCCTCTACCACTACCACGTCCACCACCACCACGTCCACCACCGCCGTCACGTCCACCACCACCACGTCTACCACCACCACCATGTCCACCACCACGTCCACTACCACCATGTCCACCACCACCACGTCCACCACCACCACGTCCACCACCACATCCACCACCACCACCACGTCCACCACCACCACCACGTCCACCACCATCACCACATCCACCACCACCACGTCCACCACCACATCCACCACCACCACCATGTCCACCACCACATCCACCACCACGTCCACCACCACGTCCACCACCACCACCACGTCCACCACCACCACCACGTCCACCACCACCATGTCCACCACCACCACGTCCACCACCACCACGTCCACCACCAGTACCACATCCACCACTACAACGTCAACCACCACCACGTCCACCACCACATCCACCACCACGTCCACCACCACGTCCACCACCACCATGTCCACCACCACCACATCCACCACCACCACCATGTCCACAACCATGTCCACCACCACGTCCACCACCACCACGTCCACCACCACCACGTCCACCATGTCCAGCACCACGCCCACCACCACATCCACCACCATGTCCACCACCACGTCCACCACCACCATGTCCACCACCACGTCCACCACCACCACGTCCACCACCACATCCACCACCACCACCACATCCACCACCACCACCACATCCACCACCACCACATCCACCACCACCACATCCACCACCACATCCACCACCACCACCACGTCCACCACCACGTCCACCACCACATCCACCACCACCACCATGTCCACCACCACCACCACGTCCACCACCACCATGTCCACCACCACCACCACATCCACCACCACCACGTCCACCACCAGCACCACATCCACCACCACAATGTCAACCACCACCACGTCCACCACCACATCCACCACCATGTCCACCACCACCACGTCCACAACCACGTCCACCACCACGTCCACCACCACCACGTCCACCACCACCACCACGTCCACCATGTCCAGCACCACGCCCACCACCATGTCCACCACCACGTCCACCACCACATCCACCACCATATCCACCACCACATCCACCACCACCACATCCAGCACCACCACCATGTCCACCACCACGTCCACCACCACGTCCACCACCACGTCCACCACCACGTCCACCACCACGTCTACCACCACCACGTCCACCACCACCACCATGTCCACCCCCACCACGTCCTCCACCACCACCATGTCCACCACCACCACCACGTCCACCACCACAACGTCCACCACCACCATGTCCACCACCATGTCCACCACCACCACGTCCACCACCACCATGTCCACCACCACTATGTCACCACCACGTCCACCACCACCACGTCCACCACCACCACGTCCACCACCACCACGTCCACCACCACCACCACCACGCCCGCCACCACCATGTCCACCACCACCACTACCATGTCCACCACCACCACGTCTACCACCACCACGTCCACCACCACCACCACGTCCACAACCACCACCATGTCCACCACCACCACGTCCACCACCACCACCATGTCCACCACCACGTCCACCACCACATCCACCACCACGTCCACCACCACCACATCCACCACCACCACGTCCACCACCACCACCATGTCCACCACGTCCACGTCCACCACCACCACCATGTCCACCACCACCATGTCCACCACATCCACCACCACATCCACCACCACCACCTCTACCACCACCACCATGTCCACCACCACCATGTCTACCACCACGTCCACCACCACGTCCACCACCACCACGTCCACCACCATGTGCACCACCACCACCACATCCACCACCACATCCACGTCCACCACGACCACGACCACGTCCACCACAACCACATCCACCACCACATCCACCAGCACGTCCACCACCACCATGTCCACCACCACATCCACCACCACATCCACCACCACATCCACCACCATGTCCACCACAACCACCACCACATCCACCACCACGTTCACCACCACAGTGTCCACCACCACGTCCACCACCACGTCTACCATGTCCACCAGGTCCACCACCACCAAATCCACCATGTCCACCACCAACACGTCCACCACATCTAACATGTCCACAACCACCAAATCCACCACGTCCACCACCAACACGTCCACCACCACCACCACCATGTCCACCTCCACCACCACCACCACCACCACGTCCAGTCCACCACGTCCACCACCACCATGTCTACCACCACCACATCTACCACCACCACCACGTCCACCACCACCACGTCCACCACCACCACATCCACCACCACCACCACATCCACAACCACGTCCACCACCACCACATCCACCACCACCACATCCACCACCACATCCACCACCACCACATCCACCACCACATCCACCACCACCACATCCAGCACCACCACCTGGTCCACCACCACGTCCACCACCACGTCCACCACCACCACCATGTCCACCACCATTTCCACCACCACATCCACCACCACCACCATGTCCACCACCACCATGTCCACCACCACCACATCCACCACCACCACCACGTCCACAACCACGTCCACCACCACCACGTCCACCACCACCACGTCCACCACCACCACATCCACCACCACGTCCACCACCACATCCAGCACCACCACCACATCCACCACCATGTCCACCACCACGTTCACCACCACGTCCACCACCACATCCACCACCTTGTCCACCACCATGTCCACCACGTCCAGCACCACTACCACATCTACTACCACCACCACATCCACCACCACGTCCACCACCACCACGTCTACCACCACCACCACGTCCACCACCACCACCACATCCACCACCACCACCACGTCCACCACCACCACGTCCACCACCACCACATCCACCACCACCATGTCCAACACTTCCACCACCACCATCATGTCACCACCACGTCCACCACCATGTCCACCACCACGTCCACCACCACCACCATGTCCGCCACCACTACCACGTCCACCACCTCCACCACCACATCCACCACCACATCTACCACCATGTCCACCACCACATCCACCACCACGTCCACCACCACCACATCCACCACCACATCCACCACCATGTCCACCACCATGTCCACCATGTCCACCACCATGTCCACCACCACCAACACATCCACCACCACATCCACCACCACGTCCACCACCACAATGTCCACCACATCCACCACCACATCCACCACCACCACGTCCACCACGTCCACCACCACCAAATCCACCACATCCACCACCAACATGTCCACCACGTCCACCACCACCAAATCCACCATGTCCACCACCAACAAGTCCACCACCACCACGTCCACCACCACCACCACCACATCGAGGCTTTACAGAGTAGAATAAGGCTGTTCAGCCCTCACTATAGATAGTCGCAGGTGCAGGTAGAAGGGATGTTTGGCAAGGATTGTAGGGGGAGAGGACATGGGAGAGTTAGACGAATAGAACAAGCATTAAAAATGCAATAGGTCTCGCCTTTCATTAAGTTAAAGCCATTTGCTTTGCTATACAATACCATTAGCAAAGCAAATGGCTTTAACTTAATCAAAGGCGAGACCTATTGCATTTTCAATGCTTGTTTAGACAGTATTTGTTTGGCAACAGCCGTACCGCTTAACATTTAAGAGGAGACTGGAGGATGAGAGCCAGGGCTCAACCTTGTTGGTGACCTCTCCAGAACTTTGATCGCAATTACCTCACAGGAAGTGACGTGACATGACCTTTGAACCAGTGACATCAAATGCCCATTCTTGCAGTGACATCACAAGGAGTGCTACAAGCAGTTTATCCAGCATGTATTATGAAACAAGCTAACAAAATGCATTCATAAATGTGATTAAAAAAATCTTTAAACTGATGTAGCTTTCCGCTTGAGTAGAGACATAGCTCATTCCTTTATAGTGGGCTCTGAGAGCTCTAGAAGCGTTTAGTCATATGGAATAGGCCCTGGAGAGGAGTGGCGCAAGGCTGAAGTAGCATTAGCAATATCAACAGGTCAGTCCCATAAATGAAACAGCCGTATCTGTCATGGATGAATATAGGCACCGAATGAGTCATCATACATGTTCTCTATCACTCAACCTTTCACTCATGTATCCATCCATTCATCCACCCACTGACAGATTCTTGCATTCGATCACTTACACAACCACAATAAAACACACACACCAACTCAATAGTACACGCAAAATAAATTAAAAGAATAAAAGTAGAAAAAAGAAAACAAGCTACCAACTAAATATGGTGGGAATATGCTCGAAATAGCAAATATAATTAAACAGAGCAGCAGGTGGTCATCTTGCAACTGTATTTTACATAGTGTATTGTTCTTTTTGAAATTCCAGCATGCTGCCACATGTAGAACCAATATGGCCATCTTGGAATGGTAAAAGAATGATACACTATGGACAATACCATTCTCCTGGGTTGGAGGCAGTGAGTGCATAGCATACTGCACCCTGCTGATGAAATGAGCATTAGGCAAGTGGCCCACTAGTGCTGTAGTATGTTCTAAAAAATGTAAATAAAAAGAAAAGAAGGAAGCAAATGAAAGGGGTCCTATAAAAGTAGAAAATGGAAAACTAAAGACTGACCCACCAGCCCTGACACTGAAGCACACTGCACATGTAATCAGGTTAATGTAGTCACTCACAGGGAAATAGAGCAAATACCTGAAGTGGGCTGACTCGTTGCGGTATATTGACATGGATACATCTACATAAATATTCATCTGCATAGCTTTCTCCATAGCAGCATATAGCATGGGGCAATAGGCCAGCCCACTAAATATCTATCTATCTATCTATCTATCTATCTATCTATCTATCTATCTATCTATCTATCTGTCTGTCTGTCCGTCTGTCTGTCTGTCTGTCCGTCCGTCCGTCCGTCCGTCCGTCCATCTATGAGTGTGTCTGTGTGTATATATATGTATATATGTATGTATATACATATATATATATATATATATATATATATATATATATATATATATATATATATATATATGAAGAACCACTGTCCCGAATTACCAAATCCTCTGCAACAAATCAGGTACGGACCGCCAGCGCAGAATTTCCTTGAAGTGCTTTTATTGCAATTAAAACAGCATATATATATATATATAACCTACTGGCGGTCGCCAGTAGGTAGTTATAGTTAGGACCTTGTTTCTATTCAAAAAGCGTTTTTTCTTTTGCCAATATCTTTGGCGCCGTTTGACCAATCTTCATGAAATTTTCAAAACTAATGGTTCGCTCAGGTCAGCTCCTGTCTTGGAAGTTTCGGGGTGATTTGTCAAGTGGGGGCTGAGAAAAAAGGGGGTGTCCCAAAACACATTTTCCCCATGTTAATTTCCATAGGAACTTTAGACAAAGCTACAGCCAGAACTGCTGAACGGAATTATACCAAATTTGGCAAAAAGGTAGGTCTTGGTTCAGAAAGTGTTTTTTAAATGGTGTAAATCCATTTAGTAGTTGCTGAGAAATTCCCAAAAATAAAAATATCGATATCTGAGCACCGAGGAGGATTCGCAAACCCTCCCGAGCACGAGCTTCATTCTGATTGGCTGCCAACACTCCAAACCAGGAAGTGTAGGCAGCCATTTTTTGACTCAGTAAAACTGAGTCACAAGAGATCAGTTGAAAAAAGGATAAAAACAAGAAAAGGGGGCAGGGTAGAAACTCCCTGACCCCCTAGGCCTGCTCAGGGGGTCCCAGAAGGACCCGTAGGGTCCAAAAAAACATTTTTGTTTCTTAAAAATCGGCAGAATTTGCACCCAAACAAATAAATAAAAACGAAGCGCGGGCTGCCATGCTTCATTTCTTTAAGCCCCTGGGTGGGCCAGGTCCCGGGTGCAATGTCCAATAAATTAGCAGGGGCCCGCAGGGGCCCCCGCAGCCCCGGGGACCGCCACCTCCCCGGGGCTTCATCCATAATGTGCAGGGGAGGCACATGCAGCAGCGCTCAAGATGGCCGCCACCTAGTGGATCTCCGTATCGCGTCGGAACTCCTAGAATATTATGCGGCTTCCAAGACGATAATTTACTTGGAAACAGGCAGGTAGCACCATCGGAACATGCCCTGCTCTGTTCTGCAACGTTTTTGTGTCTTTTGAGGGTCGTTTTCTTGCTTTTTGGAGTGCTGCATGCTGGGGCTATACTGCGGCCACCATTTTGTGCTTTAGGATTTTGCTCTCCTCAGAAGTGGATTATCTGTGGTGCGCTTTCCACACTTCCTGCCTTTCTCCTCATTTACTGAACTTATCTGGATTGTTTTAATATTGAGAGATTGATGGTGAAATTTTGGGCTCGCACACAGAAACAGTGAATATCGTTTTTTCTACGGGCAGCAGTTTTAAAATTTGCTACACTCAAATACAAGTCTATAATTGACCCTGAAACAGGCAGGTACTATGAGCGGAGCATGCCCTGCTTTATTTGACAACGTTTTTATACCCTTTGAGGATCTTTTTCTTATTTTCTGGAGACCTGAAAGTTAAGCCTGTGCCGTGGCCGCCATTTTGAGTTCCAGAACTTTGTTCTCCTCAGACGTAAAATATTTGTGGCACGCTCTTCATACTTCCCACCTCTCTCCTCATTGATTGGACATATCTTGCCTATCCTTGGCATTGTGTGGTTGGGGAAGGCGTTATATTCTACTGTTTTCTGCATCCTTTTCTTTTTTGCATTTTTTCTCAACGTTTTTCAACCCTTTCTATGGGCAGAAGTAAAAACCTACTGCATTCCAATAAAGGTAAAACTGCGAAAACCGCTACGACTGACTCCTCACTTATTGCCCCTCCTACGGACAAGTCGCTCTCTGCAGTAGAGATTGCTCAGTCCTCTTCTCGGTCAGCACCTCTGCCTCTGTCAGCCTCGAAGACGCAGACAACGCATACAGCTACTAAGCACCTCAAACAAGACCCACCTTCTCCTCCTAAACCCCTTACTCCGGTATCATTAGATACTATTTTGGAGGAGATACGTGCGCTATGCCCGTTCATTGAGGAGACTAATACTCGATTACAGGTGATGGATAACAAGTGGTCATCTATGGATTCTAGGCTCTCCTTGGTGGAACAACATGTCAGTGACGTCCAGGATGCGACTGCTAAGATAGCGACGTTGGAAAAAGATATTTCACTGCTTAAAAAGTCAGCAGAAGACCTTGAAAACAGAAATAGACGGAACAATCTTCATTTATATGGTCTTCCGGAAGGCCTTGAAGGGAATGACCCAGTCACCTTTTTCACCTCCTTTCTTCCCAAGCTTCTAGATCTTTCACCTTCAATTAATTTGAACATTCAGCGTGCTCACAGATTGGGTCCTCGTCTCTCTTCGGCATCGGCTCCATCAAAACCTCGTGGAGTGATTTTCCTTTTCTTGCAATTTACGGACCTCATCCAAGTACTAAATGCGGCTAAGTCTAAAAAACATCTCGTTTGGTCTGGTGCAAACTTGTTTATCTCTCAAGATGTTTCTAATGCAACGGCTAAAAGACGGAAGGACTTCCTCGAACTACGACCCACACTACAGGCCCTAGGTGCACGATATGGGCTTTTTCATCCTTGTCTCTTCAAGGTGACTTTTCAGAATAACAAGTCCACCTTTGATGATCCTACAGACTTAAGGAAATTCATTCATTCACACTCTACTTTGTCAATGGAGATTACTGGTCCTTCTACTGTTACTTGACTTTTTTGCTAAATCTTGCTATCTGTTTTGCTAATGTTGCTTACTTTACAGGTTGCTCAGTGATTCTTGGTTCTTCTCACCTGTTTCCTTTGTCAATTCCTTTGTAGACCTTTTGGAATCCAGTTACTTGTTCCCCCCTTTATCGTGTTGGCGTCCCGGCGTGGTGCCTTCTCCCTTGTCGGTATTGCTGTCTTCATTTGTTGTCGCCACTCCTCATTGTTGTCCCCGTCCCCCCCCTTTTTAACGGTACGTATTACAGTTGTCATCTTGACATGTACTGTCCTCCCTGGCTATCTTTCTTCCTCTTTCTTTTCCTCCTCTTTCTTTTCTTTCTTCTCTTTTTTTCCTCCAGTACATGCTTCAGTCTATTTTTCATCTTATATTTATTTCTTTTTCCTATTCTCTTCCTTTTTTCCCTCTACTGACAGTTATATAGTTCTTTATAAATTATCTCTATATTTATCTTACCCTACATTTTTGATTTGCCCTCTGTTCTTCCTATACTCCTTTATTACTGTCATTTTCATTGTTCTCTACTTTTGGTCTTTTTCTTGCATTCAGAATCTTTCCATCTCCTCTAATCTTCCTCTTTTCTTATACTTTTCACTGGAGACTCTACTTTACAATCTTCCTTTTTCTTTTTTCTTTCCATTACTTGGCACTATTATTGATCGTGTGATTTTATATTTAATTCATTTTATTTTCATTCAAAGTTATTTCATGGAATGTAAAAAGTTTTATTAATCCCATTAAGAGGCAGAGAATATTATCCCACCTTGCTACATATAACCCTGACTTAGTCTTACTGCAAGAGACTCATTTAACAGAATCAGAGGCTCTGAAACTTAAAAGGCAGTGGGTGGGTTTAGTCTTAGTATCCTCTACGAACACGAAGAAGAATGGGGTAATTATTCTTGTTCATAAACGTTTGAAATGTTCTGTTATATCTAAGGAAATTGATTCAGATGGTAGATGGTTATTAGTTAAGTTGCTTATTAATAATATTTCTCTTACAGTTTTTAATATTTATGGTCCAACTCAACCAGGCTCTTCTTTTTGGCCTAATATCACAAAAAAATGCATTCAACATAAAGATGAATTTTTTATTTTGGGAGGTGATTGCAACGAAATTATGGATCCTTTCATTGATCGACAATCTCAGGTCCGTTTTATTCCCCACAAGACCCATAAACAATTTCAAGACACAATATCTCAGACTCATCTGGTAGATGCCTGGAGACTTTGCAACCCTGACAACTCAGAATTTTCTTTTTTCTCTCCTCCACATGGCACTCTGTCCCGATTGGACTATATCTTTCTCTCTTCGGCCTTCACACAGACTCTTATTTCCTCCTCAATTGAACCCATTGTCATTTCTGATCACGCCCTGGTTGTTGCTGATTTCGATTTGCTCCCCTCACATCCCAAGTCTTATAGATGGAGGTTTAACAACTCCCTTTTGCAAGATCCGCTTTTCTCTTCTTCTTTCATTTCCTTTACAGAAGAATTTTTCTCTTTGAACTCATCTCCTGATATTTCTCCTTCACTACTTTGGGATAACTTTAAGGCTACAGCCCGTGGCTTTATCATAGATTTTGTTTCCAAGAAAAAGAAACATTTTCTTAATCAGCAAAAAATGTTGCTACCTAATATTAAACGTCTAGAGCATCTCTTTTACACATCCTCCTCTGCTTCCTCCGTGCAGGAGCTTACCGTGCTAAACTTGACTTTAACAAAACAACTACTGATAATGCCTCTTCTGTTTTACTCCGATCGAGCGCTCGGTACTATGGTGGACGCAATAAAGTTGGCAAAGTCCTAGCGAATTATCTTAAATCTCGAAATGAACGTGTTTTGATAGACTCTATTCATTCTTCGGATGGGAAAACCCTTCTTAAAAATCAAGACATTTTAAATGAATTCATGGAGTTTTATAAAACTTTATATACCCCAGAATCTTCTCCACTTCCCTCTTCTATTGACTCCTATCTTAATCATGTTTCACCTTCACCCCTTATAGACCTTGACTTTAGCTCTCTTGAATCTGATCTGTCTATCCAAGAAATTTCTCAATCCTTAAATCTTCTTAACAAAAATAAAACACCTGGTCCTGATGGGTTTACGGTAGAATTTTTTTTTCATTTTTCTCATCTTCTTCTTCCCAAACTTCTACAACTCTTTCAATTTTTCTACACTAATGGCAAGGCACAGGGCACTTTCTTGGATGCTACAATCTGCTTAATCCATAAAGATGGCCGCGATCCCAAACAGTGTAAAAATTATAGCCCTATATCTCTTGTAAACGTAGATTATAAAAAAAATTCCAAATTGCTTGCGATACGTCTTGAACCTCTTTTACCGAAACTAATTGGTTTGGAGCAATGTGGTTTTGTTAAAGGTAGGTTAACATCTGACAATTCTCGCTTATTTTTTAATGTTTTAAATAAGGCCTCTTCTCTTTCTTATCCTCTTGCTGCAGTATCTATCGATGCAGAGAAGGCTTTCGACAGAGTTAATTGGTCCTTCTTATTTAAAGCTCTCCATTGGCATCGTTTTGGTCCTAAATTCATCTCTTTAATATTCTTGTTATATTCAGCTCCTAAAGCTTCTGTAGTAGTCAATGGTCTTGTTTCTCAATCTTTCTCCTTAAATCGTGGTGTCCGTCAAGGTTGCCCTCTTTCGCCCCTTCTTTTTATTCTATCTCTTGAACCCTTCTTATCACATATCCGCCAGAATTCGTCCATCTCTGGTTTCTCATATGGTGATCAACATTTGAAATTATCTGCCTATGCGGATGATATCTTACTCTTCATATCTCATCCCGAAACTTCAATTCCTCCTCTTTTGCAAGAAATCTCAGACTTCTCCCTTGTTTCAGGTTACAGAATCAACTCTGACAAGACAGAAATTCTCCCCATCACTAAATTTTGTTTTAACCAACACTTTGATGCCACTGGTTTCCGTTGGAACAGTTCTAAAATCAAATACCTAGGTATTTGGTTTAACAACTCCATATTAGATTCAGTTAAAATTAACATGAAAGATGTGCTGGATCGTATCTCTAAGCTTCTTTCCTCCTGGAACCCTCTCTTTCTTTCTTGGTGGGGTCAGCTGGATTCTATCAAAATGATGATTACTCCTATTTTGTTATGTATTTTTCTATGATTCCCATTTATATCCCCAATATCTACTTTAAAAAAATTGACTCCCTTCTTTCTAAATTTTTATGGAACAATTAAAAATCTAGACTTGCCTTGACTCATCTTCGTAAACCTAAATCTACGGGAGGAGTAAACTTTCCCGATTTTCGTATGTATCATAAGGCCTTTTGTCTTAGAGTTGCCTCTAAATGGCTCTTTTCCGAAATCTCCCCCTTTACACCTTTATGGGTCAATATCGGATGACTCTTTCTTGCATCCTTTTCTTTTGAGGAAGTCCTTGCTTTCTCAACAAAGACCACCATTACTTCTCTCCCGTTATTTAAACACACTTGTTTATTATTAAAGCCTCATTATCGATTGGATTCTCTCTCTAGGAGTTCTTTCCTTCAGTCTCCTCTTTGGTATAACCACCTCATTACCCTCAATAACAGACCTCTTTTCTGGAAATCATGGAGGATTAAGGGGATTATATGGGTTCAGGACTTGTTTGATGGTTTATCTCCATGTTCATTCCCCCAATTTCAAACCACTTTTAAATGCCCTCGATCCTTCTGGTATACATTTTCTACTCTTATGACAATAATTTTAGATGTTTTTTATTCTCTACCCTCTACTGAACCCCTCCCCAGAACGGATCCACTACTCAAAGTATTAACTACATTTCCCAAAGCTTCCTTGATATATAAATCTCTTACTTCTCCTGATCTGGTTCGTTCTAAATCTAAGGTGGAGACTGCCTGGGAGGCGGATTTGGGATGTGATTGGAGCGTTGATTTTTGGAACAAATTATGGGGTAGATCGTTGAAGATCTCTAGATCTGCTTCCACTACTCAGTCCTTGTTCTTTCTGTACCACAGATTATATTACACACCTACCTCCATAGCCAAATTTACACACCCTAATGATGCGACCTGCTGGTCTTGTCAATCTCCTCTGGCCGATCTGATGCACCTCCTTTTTTCTTGCCCTGCTGTTGCTTCCTTTTGAAAGGATGTTTGGAAACACCTCTCACATATTTTTAGCTTACAGACTCCTTTTTCACACATTAATCTATTTTTGGGTAGTTTATCAGATTCATTGGGAATATCTTTGCATGAGAAAGGTTTATTTGATTTGATGTTAGCCTTAGCTTTTCAGCAGATCTCACTCAATTGGAAATGTTCAACTAAACTTTCAGTGAAATCCTGGTGGAATAAAGTTTGTCATTATCATAGATTAGACATTGCATTTGCTTCTTCTGTTAAACCACATGTAAATAGGGATTTATTTTGGTCATCATTAACCAAATATTTAACTAAGATTTCAACTCCTGTATCAAGTAATCGTTCTGAGAATTTCCAACCTCCATAGATTATTTGGTCACTGTTTTTTCTCCTACAATATTTTATCCCCCTTTTTGGTTATTACATTTCTTATACTTGCTTATTTGCCTGCCTCTTGCATAGGATAAGATAAGTTATGATAAGTTTAATAGTATATAAGCTTATTATACTGTATTGTCATAAGAAGTCTATAGTATAATCTCATGATCTTCAATTTTAGAACTGTACTATATATTCCCCCTTTTCCCCTCTTCTCCCCCCCTAAAATGAAAACAGCTTTCTAATTTGTTTATTGTCTGTTTTTATATTTATTATACTATGCATAACTTGTTTTTTCATGACCTTTTCTTATGTAATTGTTATTTACTTACTAAAGCTTTTTAAACACATAATGTGCGGGGGGCACGCTGCCCCCCGCAGCCCCGGGGACTGCCACCTCCCCGGGGCTTATTTATAAAAAATGTGGGGGGGCATTTATAAAAAAATGCGTGGGGGGCTCCTTCGCCCCACGCTGCCCCGGGGACCGCCACCTCCCCGGGGCTTTAGTTTAATAGGACCGCCACCTCCCCGGGGCTCCAATTATATTAAAGAAGTGTGGGGGGACCACCACCTCCCCGGGGCTTACATCAGTTGGGAGGGGGGCCACCCCCGGGACACCTCCTGGCGAGTTCTAAGTTGGGGGATTACGTCCCCTTGAATCCTGAGGGTCCCTGGGGGCCAACTAGCCCACCAGGTACCTCCAGTAAGCCCCACACAGTGGGATTGCTGAGAGGTGGTCCGAGGCCATGCCCCTTTTTACACCACTCTGCAAACGCGCCTCTTGGCGCACTGCTGGTAGGGCGATGAGGTCCTCTTGTGTCCTGAGGACGTCAGGACTAAAGTGGACTTCATCCCCCGAGCAGCAGTGTGCCAGGAGGCGCGTTTGCAGAGTGGTGTAAAAAGGGGGCGTGGCCTCGGACCACTCTCAGCAATCCAGCTGTGTGGGGCTTACTAGAGATAACAGGAGGACTAGTTGGCCCCAGGAACCCTCATGAGGCAAGGGGACTTCATCCACTAACCAAGAGTGCACCAGGAGGCACGTTTGCAGAGTGGTGGAGAAAGGGGGCCTGGCCTGTGTCCACCTCTCAGCAATCCCACTATCTCAGGCTTACTGGAGGTATCAGGTAGGCTAGTTGGCCTCTAAGGACTCCCAGCAGCGAAGGGGACTTTAATCCCCATCGAAGAGCGCGCCAGGGAGCGCGTTTGCAGACTGGTGATCAAAGGGGGCGTGGCCTGCTATGAGTACTTACCAATGCTGCTGTGTGGGACTTACTGGAGGTAATGGGAGGGGTAGTTGGCCCCCAAGGTTGTCCTTGGGGGCCAACTACCCCTCCTGTTCCCTCCAGTAAGTCCCACACAGTGGGACTGCTAAGAGGTCTTCGGAGGCCACGCCCTCCCTTTCTCCACCACTCTGCAAATGCACCTACTGGCACACTACGGGTTAGGGGATGAAGTCCGCTTTACTCCTGAGGGACTTTGGGGGCCAAGAAGCCCGTCTGGTACCTCCTGTAAGTCCTACGCTGCGGAATTCCTGAGCACTGGTTGGAGGCCGTGCCCCCTTTCTCCACCACTCTGCAAACGCGACTACTAGTTGAAGAAGGATTTGCAATGTAATAGGTTTCGCATTTGCAAGAGTTAGAGCTATTGGCGTTGTAAATGTAAAAGTGTTTTATTAATGTTTCTTGGAGTGGAGTGGATGTAGGTTGTGTGTAGTGGAATTATGTGGTATGTTGTGCAGTGAAATTATGTGGATAGAAAGTATGTGGTATTTAGTGTATAGAAATTTATAGAAATTATGTAGAGTGGGATTATGTGTTATGGAGAGTAATTGTGTGGTATGATAGTCTGTGTTGTGGAGTTGTAACCTCAGGTTTAGTCTTCCTCGTTTCCATAGAAGCTAAACTATAAACTCAATGAGACAAAAAAAAGAAGGAACCATTGAGGAGCACTTCTCCACCTAGTCAGAGGTATGAGCAGGGCCACTGGAATTATGCGACTGTTTGGCTGCACCGACTTTTGCACAATTATACATTTTCCGCATTTGCCACATAATCCATCATCTGCTGCATAATCTGCAGATTTGAACAAAAAAAACCTTGTTTGTAGCTCAAACGGCTCAAAAGTTACCAAAAATGCAGCAACAAGTGTTACAGCATGGTGGAAGGCCCTTTGCAAACCTAGAGGTGGAGAGGTGTGGTGCAGCAGCCAGGGCAGCTGACGTCAGAGCACAGGGCTCACGGTTCGATCCCCAGCTCCGGCGGCAGCTGAGCTCAGCACCATGTGACTCTGGGCAATAGCTCACTTAATTTCCACAATTGCCCCCAGCGCCTTGAGACCCGTAAGGGTGAGTAGTTCGCGCTTTACAAATACGGATTTTACATTTACATTTTTTTAGAATCGTCACCTGTTACTTATTGCTAAATGTGGGTGTTAAATTGGTACTAATGGTGTGTAAACCACTCATGCTTCTTTCTGCGCCTCTCTTGCCTCTTGCCTCTGTCTGCATTTCTGTTACTTCTTTTTGCACCTTTCTTTCTTTTTCTGCACTTCTTTTGACTCGTTCTGCCATCTCTTGCACTTTCTGCACCTCTGTTGCCTCTTTCTGCACCTCTGTTGCCTCTTTCTGCACCTCACTTGCTTCTTTCTGTACCCTTCTTGCCTCTTTCTGCACCCTTCTTCCCTCTTTCTGCACCTCTTTTGCCTCTTTCTGTACCCCTGTTCCCTCTTTCTGCACATCTCCTGCCTGTTTCTGCACCTCTCTTGCCTCTTTCTGCACTTCTCTTGCCTCTTTCTGCACCTCTGTTGCTTCTTTCTGCACTTCTCTTGCTTCTTTGTGCACCTCTGTTGCTTCTTTCTGCACCCCCTCTTGCCTCTTTCTGCACCTTCTTTCCTCTTTGTGCAACTCTCTTGCCTCTTTCTATACCTCTCTTCCCTCTTTCTGCACCCCTCTTGCCTCTTTGTGCACCTATCTGTTCCTTCTTTCTGCACTTCTCTTGCCTCTTTCTGCATCCCTCTTGCCTCTTTCTGCACTTCTGTTGGTTCTTTTGCACTGCTCTTGCTTCTTTCTGCACCTCTCTTGCAAACTTCTGCACCCCTCTTGCCTTTTTCTGCATCCCTTTTCCCACTTTCTGCACCTCTCTTGCCTCTGTCTGCACCCCTATTCCCTCTTTCTGCACCTCTTTTGCTGTTTCTGCACTCGTCTTCCCTCTTTCTGCACCTCTCTTGCTTCTTTCTGTACCCTTCTTCCCTTTTGTGCATCCCTCTTGCCTCTTTCTGCAGTTTTCTTGTCATTTTCTGCACCTCTCTTGCCTCTTTCTGCACCTCACTTGCCTCTTTCTGCACTTCTCTTGCTTCTTTCTACACCTCTGTTGCTTCTTTCAGCAATTCTCTTGCCTCTTTCTGCACTTTTGTTGCTTGTTTCTGCACCTCTCTTGCATCTTTCTGCACCTCTGTTGCCTTTTTCTGCACCTCACTTGCTTCTTTCTGCACCCTCGTGCCTCTTTCTGCACCCCTCTTTCCTCTTTGTGCACCTCTCTTGCCTCTTTCTGCACCCCTGTTCCCTCTTTCTGCACCTTTCCTGCCTGTTTCTGCAACTGTCTTGCCTCTTTCTGCAGTTCTCGTGTCATTTTCTGCACCTCTCTTGCCTCTTTCTGCACCTCACTTGCCTCTTTCTGCACTTCTCTTGGTTTTTTCTACACCTCTGTTGCTTCTTTCAGCAATTCTCTTGCCTCTTTCTGCACTTTTCTTGCTTGTTTCTCCACCTCTCTTGCATCTTTCTGCACCTCTGTTGCCTCCTTCTGCACCTCACTTGCTTCTTTCTGCACCCCTCTTGCCTCTTTCTGCACCCCCTTTCCTCTTTGTGCACCTCTCTTGCCTCTTTCTGCACCCCTGTTCCCTCTTTCTGCACCTTTCCTGCCTGTTTCTGCAACTGTCTTGCCTCTTTCTGCAGTTCTCTTGCCTCGTTCTGCACCTCTGTTGTTTGTTTCTGCACTTCTTTTGCCTCTTTCTGCACGTCTCTTGCTTCTTTCTGCACCCCTGTTGTCTCTTTCTGCACTCGTCTTCCCTCTTTCTGCACCTCTCTTGCTTCTTTCTGTACCCTTCTTCCCTTTTTTGCATCCCTCTTGCCTCTTTCTGCAGTTCTCTTGTCAAGTCAAGAATAACTTTATTCGGTTTGAATAACCATAAAAGTATAACATTCATACAAGATATACAAAATTACATGTCATATCGAATCAAATACGATAAAATGTTACATGACTCAAATACTCCTTGATTTATCTCAGAAATTTAAAATGCGTGATTCTTAAATTCTAAAATTCTAAAATTCTTAAAATCTAAAATTCTAAAACTCTAAAAGGGAGACGCCAATTTTAATTACATTTCATACCGTTTTCTTATTAAAAAAGCAATCCTGATAAAATTTAGTACTACCGTACAGATTGCCTCAGTAGACAGGGATAATAACCTATTAAAACCTTCCTGGTAATTACTAGGGTGAGTTTTTCTTAAAAAAGGAATAAGGAACCGGGCCCTAGGTTCCTTATACAGAGCACAAAATAGGGTAAAGTGCAAAGTGCTTTGTTGTGCTATATTATCACAAGGGCAAGGAATGAGATTATTGCACCATCCGGCCTGTTTAGGAAAGGCCACTAAAAAGTGCAATGTGCAAAGCCGAAATCTAGTCAGCTAAAATCTAAACTGCACATTCGTGGTAAAAGATAAATAAAATTGGGGATGTAAAAATAAGTGATCGATAAGAGGTTGCAACCCTGCTAGGCGCCGGCAATTATCATGCTCACCACAGTATGCTATTTTTATGGTCGATTTCATATTTGTATCTATACTAGTTGGATTGTCGTAATAATGCCCAAGACCTATTTCATTAAATTTTCTTTTTACATAGCCTAGCCATGGAATGGTCTCAGAATTGTCCAGCGCCATACAATCCTTGAGAATTTCTCTTGTTAGCTTTAGATCCTCTGACAACCAGACTTTGGCCCAGAGGATCAATGGGGCAATATTAATCCGATCAGTAATAAAGTCCACCCCTACCTCAGAGTGACAGAATGCTGTGGGAGCGCTATTTGGGATCATTAGCAATCTTTTAAAAAACTTATTTTCTAACGTTTGTAGTTGCGTGCTTTTATAATGTCCCCATACTCCCGCCCCATAAGTGGCAATAGATAAACATTTTGATCTGTATAGGATTAACAATTCCGCCACTGGCTTATGGCCCAATTTGCACGCAAAGCGGAAGAGACCTTCCACAGCACGACTAGTATTCTGAACTCTGGATGTGATAAGATTTTCCCAGTTTAATTTATTATTAAAAACATTCCCCAGATAGTTAAAATTTGAGACCTTGTCGATTGTCTTGGCATTTACCGTAAACTTTCTTGATTTGGTATTATTCGGTCCGCAAACCATGATATAAGATTTGGTGAAATTGACCTTTAGATCCAGGCCTAACATAAAATTAGTAAAGATATTTAAAGACTTCTGTAAGCTGTTAGCGGTTAAAGCCATTAAAACCGTGTCGTCCGCATATGACAACAACGGGATCGGCTTTCCCCCAATTCTTGGAAAATCTAACTCCTGATCTTTCAAGGCAGATTCAAGGCCATTTGTATACAAAAGGAAGAGAAAGGGGGCCAATATGCAGCCCTGACGGACTCCTTCTGTTGACACAATGGGCCTCGTCCTTTCTCCACCTGGGCCAAAGCGTATGGCTACCGTGGTGGATGCGTGCAACCTCCGCAATAAAGTGACAAGAGGTTCCTCGAAGCCCATTTCCCCATCATTGCCCACAATTTGCCTCTGTTAACCGTATCGAAAGCACTGGACAAGTCCATAAAGGCAAGGTGTAACGACCCCTTCCTTGCCTTCATGTACTTGCCCATAATCAATGCCAGGTTTAGGCACTGTTCGTTTGTCCCCATGCCTCTTCGAAAGCCGTATTGGGTTTGGGATATCAGCTTTTTAGAGTCTGCCCAGGTATCAATGCGGGCTAAAATCACCCTCCCCAGAACCTTGACCGTAGCGTCAATTAGGGAAATGGGCCTATAACAGGCCGGATCTTCCTTCTTTCCCTTTTTATACACAGGGACCACTATGGCCTCTTTCCATGACGTTGGTATGGGGCCGATTATTGCTGCTCTGAAAACATTTGTCAAAAGGGGTGCCCAAAGTTGGAGGTTACTTTTAAATAGGTCAAGAGGTACCCCATCCGGCCCTGCAGCTTTTAGATGTATCCCTTTTTTAAGGGCATCTTCCACCTCACTCACTGAGAGGGAGTTGCTCAAGTGAAGTGCAGATGTTAAATTTAGTGGGACCTCCTGGCTTGTTTCCTTGGTAGTGATGCCATTTGGGTTGAATATCTTAGTGTAGTGGGATTCCCACACATCCCCTGGTATTAATGAATCCATACCCCTTGAATCCTCTGAGAACAATGGGCGGTTTATTACCTGCCAGAAGCTTTTAGAATCTTTGAGTGCACTTGCTCTCTCAAGGTCCTCCCAGGCAGCTTTCTCAGATCCTGCTTCCTATCCGCAACTATGGTTTTATAGCGCTGCCTTGCGCTCTTAATTAAGGCTTTATCTCGTGGGTTCGTGTGTACTGCCTTCTTTAGATCCTTTTGAGCCCTTGTGCACTCAGCGCTAAACCATTTAGTACCCCTGGATTCCCTTGGTACAGATGTGTTTGTTAGATTTCTAGATACGTCCCTACAAATTATCTGAAATCCTTGTGTGACTGTTTCAGGGGGAGAGTCATATTCAAGGCATTTCAAAATATCAACTAAGTTCGCCTTGACTGTACTCTCCTCAAATTGTGGGGGATTGATCTTATTCCATTTCATTCTCACCCCTTGATTTATATTATACTGCCGGGGGCGACCATCACCTTCAATCTCTTGGGCAACTGCATGTAGAGACACAGTAAGGGGGTTATGGTCGCTGGCGTTATTTGGCTCCACCGCGGAGCTATCTACCAAAAAGGCAAAATTTCTAGTTATTAGCATAAAATCAATTATACTTTCCCTACCTCTACCCATATAGGTGGGATATTGGTGATCTGGGTTACTGACCTGGTTATCAACAATGAGCAAGTCATTCACAACAATTATATCATTTATGGCGTCTCCCTGGGGAGTATGTATAAAATGTACTAGGGGTTGACCCTCAGTATCTGTTAACCCGCAAACTTTATCTGTGCTATACCTACATAAAGTGCAATTAAAATCCCCAACCCAGTAGATACACAGGGGCTGCCACTTCCCGGCGATCTTATCAATTTCCTCCTTAAGGTTTACAATAATGTCACTTCTGCTTGAGTAAAAACATTATAGTACCAATTAATTAAAAGGGTCTTAACCTGGAACAAATTAGAAATCAAGATCAATTGATACCAAGGTGAATTACAAACAGACTTAACATTTATAGACCCATATTTAAGAGAGATCAGGGTCAACAGTCCTCCTTTCGCTCTTCCTGCGGGGGAGGCGACAGCATGCACATTAAAAGAACAATAACCATCTAAATCAATATTCTCCCTTGACCATGTCTCCTGAGTACAAATAATATCAAAGGCCTTTACGTAATTTAGCCACATTTCATCCTCTAGTTTAGAACGGATACCTGCGATATTCCAGGAGACCAGTTTAAGGGGTCTGGTTGTGCGTAACCTTCTAACTAGATCCTCCCTACTACTAGCAATCGCAAAATCTGAGCTGGGTCCCCCCCCTCCCTGGGTCAAGTGATGTAGAGGGGCCGGGAGGGTCATTCCCACTCAACCGCTTCTCAGTTATGCTAGGGGTATCAGATGATGTGTGTATATTATGGTCTATATGGTTTTGCCCCAGCCTAATCCCTTCTATTCTATTTGCTGGGTAATAGTTTTCCCTGGATAACCCTCCTGTCCTTATTTGCTTACATGAACTATGTGGGCCCAGTGGTAGTCAATCTATATCCGTTAATCCCGACAATACTTCAAATCGATTAGGGTGAAGCCATGTGGGGGGATGAGGAGGGGAGATTCTGTTCAGGGGTCGCGTGCTGGGCATAATGCCCCTTTGATGTGGCGGGTAGAAAAAGCCCAATGGACGGGCCTGTATGTACTCCACAGGGGAGTCTCTAAGATGGCTTAAGGCAAATTCCACCCATCTTTTGTTATTAAAATTCAAGACCACGCAATCGCCTTCAGTATTTTTTTCCGTTTTCCCCAACCAGCTCACCCGTCTTGCCATTATAATATGCTCACTCCAGTTCACCTGGGGATGTATTCTACTAGCACACCAAAAAGCAGATTTATTGATAAGGCTCTGGCAACTTTCATGATGACCTTGGTGAGGATGTGGGACCCCTGTCAGGATCAACGTGTAAGGAGTACATTCTGGCGGGAGGTCTAAAACCATGTCTTTCTGGATTTGTTCCAGACATTTCTTAGGCCCATTTACAAACCCATTACTCTTACTATGATCCCTTTCAGGATTCAATGAGTTAAATTCTCTATGAGTGCTGTTGGCCCTCCTATCTTGACCTCCTGCCTGTATTTGCAGCCCTGGTGGTAGGGAGACTATCTGATTTTCACTGCCCTGGTGGGGACGTAATATATTAACTTCTGCACTTGTGTCTATTTGCCTATCTATAGCTAACCTTCTCCTTTCAGTTACATTAGAGGTGGCATTTTCTCCCCTATCTATCTGGCATTTGCCCAGAGGGCCGCTTACATTAGGCCCAGTTTGATTCACGAAACACCCTAGAGAGGGCAAAAGTTGACCAAGCAGCTCTTCTATGCGGGACAATCGCAATAGTATCGGCTCTAATAAGTCTGCCACTACTTTCCCAAATTGAGCTGCCATTATGTCCAATTCGGGTAAAGTTTTATGCTTTCCAACCCCTCCTCCCTCTCCCCCCCTCGAGGTTTTCCTGCGGAAACCACCGGATTTTGCTTGGGCCTCTTAACCCGGGGCAATTGACCCCGTGACCGCTGTTCAGTTCCCGTCGGGTCAGTGCGCTTTCTTTTCCCCCCAGCTGAATTTGGGTCCCCCGTGCTTGACAATATTACAGTATCCACATCTTTTTCCTCTCCACCCTGGGGACCCTGACTCAAGACGATGACTGTTGGTGAAAGTACAATTGGTGCAATTGGTGGATCCTCTTGACTAATGGGGGGGATTGATGCAGCGCGTACAATAAAAACTATTCTCCTCCCAGGTTACTTATAGGTCATCCAGGGGCAAACTATATTTCTCATATCCACATGACGATGGGGCCCATAAACATCGCCTAACACACACGCACACTCCTGGATTTCCTTTACACCTTTATGAAATTCTGTACTCTTAGGAGAAGCATGAGAACTAAATGGAGAACACCATTTTATGTACCGCTGTAAGAGCCAGGATATCTTATTACCTTAATTTGTCACTTTCTTTTATTTACTTCTTAAGATATTCCTGCTCATTGTTTTGTCGATGAATCATTCATTTAAGAAATTAGTTCATAGTGATTAAGACCAGCTGAATCACAATAACCAATTACTGATGTCACAATCATTTAGGAAAATAACCACTGAGTCATTTTGGGTTTAAAGAATCTTAAATTTTATATAATTTTTAAAAGCATGAAAGGAATTTTAATACTTTATTCAATTATTCATTCTTAAATTCAAATATTTATTAAGCATAATCATTTTATTGCAGAAAGGAAATTTTGTCATGAAGCCAAAACCCTAATTACCTGCCTAGCTTCCTAATTTAGCCTAATGATTTCTAACCTACGTTAGGAATTAGAAATAGCCTGATTCTCATACTCAACTGGAAAATTAAGACAGCAAACAGCAACTTCAGCTCGTCAGCATCAGCTACCTGCAACCCGTCTCATCTAACAGTCTTTCAGCATCTCCCGCTCAGTAAGGGATCGATCAGGACCACCCAGCACTGGAAGCCACCAACACGACTCTTCAACTCCTCTCCTGACTGTGACTGCAACCACGACTGACATCAATTGACCCCCTCCCACTAAGAGTAGGCCCTATTATACCCTAATTCTAACTTTGCTAACTAACTGTTGCAACATTAATAACACGCTTTTCTTTCATTGGTCCATGCATGTCAGCTTATTCATTCTTTTAATCAAGTTCTCTTGGATTCAAGGGTCCTTGGATCATTTCCTTTCCCATACGCTTAAACTTTTCCATCCGATTCGATCAGTTCATTTGTAACTTCTTTCGACACATTTGAGAACTCCGCAGTCATTGTCCTTTCTCTTGAACTTGTTTCCCACGGGACTCTTGCTGATCATCACGGCACGCTATCAGTTCAATTAGGTCACATCAGCCTTGACCATTACTTGCATCTTAGCCTCTCTGTTAAACCACGAGCTCGCTTTCTCCCATTTCATCACGTGTCATGTGTTCCCTTGCGCCTGCGCACATCTTCCCACTGGCGGCCATTTTATCTCGCCACTCGGTTATACTTTAGAAGCACTAATTTGAGGCAAACAAAACATAATTAAAATAGAGAAAAATAGCCCTTTCGTTTCCCTCCCGTCGTCTACGTACCCCAATTAGTTGTTACCTAGCAGAAAGCAACATTTAAGCTGTTCCTTACTTACCATCACTATTTGTTTTTGCAACGACACATTTTATTTCTATGAAGCACAATAACATGCATTTATTTTTATTAGTACGCATTTATTTTTACGTTATAATTAGACACACGGACATTCATTAATAGATTATTTAGCACACACATTGGCATATTACCATTCCCACACATACAGTGTTGATTAATACATTTAAACGAACATTTTATTTAATTAATTATAAAATTTGTTAGGGGTTAAAATATTTATTTTCCCTGCTCCATCAATCCCCCTTTGGTGATTTTTAAATCACCACATAAAACCCAAGTCATACTTCTTTTCAGGCAGCATGTCTTTCATCCTTTGCTTTCTGTTATTTATACATCTGTTTCTTCTTCATCTTGCCTTTTAGTCTCTTTATACATGCTTTCTTTCATTTTCTCCAACTCAATTTCACCCATTTCTCTCTCTCTTTCTCTCATTATTCTGTTATTTCTTTTTATCTTATTTTGTCTTACTTTTCTCTTTATACATGTTATTACTATTTTTAATATCATGGCTAACAATATTACTATAGTTGCTACTATTATAACTTTCCCTATCACTAGTCTACTCATCCTAGTTAACCAATTCGCTATTGAAGAAAACCCTCTACCAAGTTTTCCCAAAACACTTTCAACCTCCAGTGGAACTAATTCTTTGTGCAAACTTGTAATATTTGTAATATACTTCTGTATATTTTCACTGTTATCAGGAATGTAAGTACAACAATGTTGGACTTTCAACATTCCACAGACTCCTCCCTCTTTTGCCAAAAGAATATCAAGGGCAAGCCGATTTTGCATCACCATAGCTCTCATGGCAACCATTTCGGTATTTACCATTAAGAACCCTCCCGCAGTATCTGTAGACAAACGATCTACTACTGTGGATAACTTCCGAATTTTAAATGCATTCAAAGATATTCCCACTGCTGGTATCAATGCTCCAAAAATATCACCTACAATTTCTGAAAAACTTTCCCTCTTTCTACGTGTAAATCTATTAATCATCTTGTATGTTCCCTTTTCTTCTCTGTCCATGTGAAAAATTTTTGGAAAGACCAGGCCTACATAGCAAGTTCCATACCAATGGTCCGGTAACCTGTAATAAGCTCTATTCCCACAAATATAATAGATACCTGGAAATATTGGATCTTTTCCACCTTTGAATCCCCAACCTCCCAGAATTTGATAATTGTCATGGCAGATACTGGAACCTACAAAGTAATTGTCATAGACTGTCTTATTTCTCCTAATACACAACTTTCCTGTTTGCGGCCAGTCTAATGTCATTGCGGCATTTATCTTTTTCCCTTCATGATTTCCTTCCTCAAACGTCCATAAGCGTTTTCCTTCCTCTTTTATTGCTTCTTTTTGAAATTTCATTCTTCTTTCTTCAACCATTTCTAAAAATACTTTTTCTTCTTTCTTTAACTCACAGGTAAGGTTGTTACTCACTATTTCTTCTACCGTTAATTTTCTATGTTCTAAAAAGAATTCTCCTAAAACTTTTGCTGGTTTTACTTTGTTAAGTTCGGGTACTACTGGAATGTTTGCAAAAATCTTATCTATATCAGTATAATAAGATTCTAATCTACCTGTTTTATAAAATAAACTTGCTATTATACTACATGTTATTCCATAAGTCAGAGGTAGGTGATGATAAGTCACACCTTCTGATACTGATGCAGGCAACTGCATACAAACATAACAATCTCTTACATCCATTGTCTCTACGTACTCATACAACAATTTTGTAAAAACATTCTTTGAAAAATCTGTTACTGACTTATCCTTATGCAACTCTGCACTACTTCTTAAAATAACTGGTTCTTTAATATTAGTTTCTTTTTCTGGTTTAGTATCATTTTTTGCTTCTATCACAGCTATACTAATAGGAATAGTGATTGCTAAAACTATCCATATGGTCATTAATAACCCTGTACAAAAGCAGCACATTTTGCACCATCTCTTTATAAATTCACATTTATCTCTTCTATCCCTATTATTTTCCATTTTTCTTTTTCTATTTGTTAAGTTTCAGAAAACTGTGTCACTACACCTCAGAAATGACTTAGATGCCACTCTGCTTTCAAAAGTCTTTGCTTGGTACTTTCTTTAATTCTCTCCAGAATTCTTTCGTTGTCACATCCGGTGATTTGTCACATCCAGTAAATTGTCATGTCCGGCAGAAGCACTATAAATCTTCACTTCAGTTTTGTTGCATCTCACCTTTTCCCATCCGACTTCTCAGTCTCTGGTTTCCGTGAGTGTTTTCTTCTTCTTCTTTGTAATCGGTTAGTGCAATATACAGCCACTCGGGTGACTTATATTTTGCATTCACTTTCTTTGTCCTTTTGGACTTTTGTAATCTTTTTCCACTGGGTTTTTCTTGTCCCTTTTGACTTGTTACCTCATTTACTTGTTCAGCACCTTCGTCTTCCGCTCTTATTATTCTATATCTCAATTTTCTTACATAGCTGTTGGGCCAATTATCTCCTCTTCTTGGCCTTTTGGCTTCACCTTCTCTTTCTTCTCTCTCTGATTTCCAATTTCTTTTCCTTGATTCAGTCTTTGCTTTTTCCTCTCCTCCACTTTCTTCTGTTTCTGTTTCAACTGTTTCACTATTGTCTCTTATTTTGAAACTTATAATCTCGTCATCTCCTACTGGTGGATCTGTCTTCTCCTTTTTGTTTTCCCTTATTACTGTCCCTCCTCGGTGTTCTTCCGATTTGGTGTTTTTCTCCTTTTCTGTTTCTAAATTTCCCTGTTCTTCTGTTTCTCTATCTGTCCCTATTGCTCCTCGGGGTTCTTCTCGATTCTCTAACTTTTTGTGTACTTCTTTCCCTACTTCATCTATTAATATTGTTTCTGAAGGATTTCCACCATAACTTGTACTTGGTTGTTCATCTAACTCAATTTCTTGCTCAGTTTCTTCTCTAATTGGTTTATAACCCCAAGTTCTCTTTCGGAATTCTTCCCAGTTTGCAGCTGAATCATCAGATCCTGAAGTTGTGTCAGATATTTCCAGATGTCGACTTACAGGTCGATCTTCAAGTTCTGGAATTTCTGAATTTCTTTCTTCTTCTTCTTCTTGTTCCTCTTCTTCTCTAGAGGTGTTTGCCGTTGGGGTTTCCAGATGTCGACTTTCAGGTCGATCTTCAAGTTCTGGCACCCTTTCACTTATCCTTGTTGTCCCAGCTGTTAAGCTTTTATCCCACACTTCCAGACGCCGACTCACATGTCGATCTATTGGTTCTGGAACTCTGATTGTGTGGCTGGCATGAACCCAGTTTTTCACTCCTGCACACTTGACGGCAGTCGTTGTCACTAGGATTACCTGTCGTGGCTCGTCCCAACGAGGAACTAGACAGTTTCTTCTCCTGTGGACTTTTATGCGGACCCAGTCTCCTGGATTCAAGTCGTGGGCTGGTTTTCTTTCAAGAGTGGTCGCATCCGGTCCAACCTGATGAAACACAGAACGCACCACATCAGCCAGTCCCTTGCAATAATCCAGTACTAGATCATCAGTTATAGTTAATAACTTGTTAACGGGTACGTGTGCTTGTCTCATTGCTCGTCCCATAATCATCTCGTGGGGACTGAGTCCAGTTTTCTTTTCAGGGATGCTTCTGATTGTCATCAGAACAAGAGGCAGTGCATCTGGCCATTTGAGTCCTGTAGCTTGACACATTTTTCCTAACCTGTTTTTAATTGTTCCATTAATCTGCTCTACTACCCCAGAAGCCTCTGGTCTGTAAGCACAATGTAGTTTTTGTTTAATACTCAATGCTTCACAAATCAATTGGATCAACTCATTTTGAAAATGTGTTCCTCTATCCGTCTCAACCGTGACTGGAAAACCATACCTTGGAATGAACTCTCGCAGCATAAGTTTTGCCACTGTTGTTCCATCATTCCTTCTAGTGGGGTATGCCTCCACCCAACGAGAGAACAAACAGACGACCACCAGAACATATCTTAGTCTGTTACTAGGGGGCATCTCAATAAAGTCCAACTGCATTCTTGTGAATGGACCTCCTTCTCGTCCTATTGTTCCTAGACTCACTACTGTTTTTCTTCCTGGGTTAAACTGTTGACAAATAAGACATCTTTGACAAAGACTTTCAGCAATGGCTCTGAATTTTGGGTTATACCAGGTTTGTCTAAAAAGTCTGATCATTGCATCTCTCCCAATATGAGCTTGTCCATGGTACATCCGTGCCATGTCTGCAATCATGCTATCAGGCATAACTGGTCTTTCATCTCTGTATACCCACACACCATTATTTTCCTGTCTTCTACATCCTGCTTTTATCCAGTAATCTTTTTCCTCATCTCTTGCTGTTTCTTGTAACTGCCTTACTTCATCCCACGTTTCGACAGTATTAGTGAAAAGCAAAGGACAAGAGACATGCTCCCTTTCTCTATTTTTGTTCAGGGACGCCATGTTTTCCGCACAATATCTAGCGATCTCATCAGCATAATTATTGCCGACTGCTATGTAGTCTTCGTTTTTCTTATGCGCCTTGCACTTCACTACAGCTATTTGTTTAGGCAACTGTATCGCCTCAAGCAGTTTCTTAACATAATCTCCATTTCTGATAGGTGTTCCTGCAGATGTCAAAAATCCTCTTTGTGACCAAATCTGTCCGAAATCGTGTACGATGCCGAAACCATATTGGCTATCGGTCACAATCGTGATTCGTACATTTTTCCCCAATTTACATGCTTGAATCAAAGCAATTAGTTCCGCAACTTGGGCAGACCTAACTCCTTTCAGACAAGACGCTTCCATCACAGTTGCCACTGTGCATACTGCGTAAGCTGCGCTTAACACTCCTTCTTTTGTGCGTAAACATGAACCATCTACAAACATGACATAATCTGATTCCTTTAACGGTTCATCTTTTATGTCAGCTCTTGGTTTTGTGCAATATTCCAGCACATTCAGACAATCATGATCTACTTCGTCTTGTTCAATTATATTCTCTTCATCTGGCAATGATGTAGAAGGATTTACATTCATGCATCTATCTATGGTCACATTTTCAGCGCTCAAGATGACTTTTTCGTACTTAGTCAGCCGACTATGTGTCATGTACTGTGTTTTTGTTCTTGTCAAAAGAATTTCTACTGAATGGGGAACATATACTCTCAGTGGATACCCCATCACTATACCTTCACTTTGTTCCAAACTTACACAAGTAGCAGCAACTGCTTTCAGACATCCAGGCAATGCTTTTGCTATAGGATCTAAAACAGCTGAAAAATAAGCGATTGGTCTTTTCATGGTCCCGTGTTTTTGTACCAGTACTGAAAATGCACATCCATCTCTTTCACTGCAGTACAACTCAAAATCCTTCTCATAATCAGGCATGCCTAAAGCAGGGGCCTCACACAGTTTCTTTTTCAATTCTTTGAAAGATTTCATTTCTTCTTTGTTTAACTCAAAAGGGTCTTTTACATCTTTCTTTGTCAATTTTTGTAAGGGTTTTGCAATCAAAGAGAATCCACTTATCCACTGTCGACAATATCCAACCATTCCCAAAAACATTCTTACCTCTCTCTGAGTCATTGGTGCTCTCATTCCTTGAATCATTCTTACTCTCTCTGTAGCTATTTTCCGCACTCCTTTCTCAATTTTATGCCCTAGATACTGGACTTCTTTCTGACAAAACTGTAATTTTGAAGGGGACACTTTATGCCCTCTTTTCTCCAAATGGTTCAGTAAAGCAATTGTATCACTTACACATGCTTCTTTGGTTTTCGATGCCACCAATAGGTCATCGATATACTGCACCATCACTGATTTTTCTGGCATTTTTAAATCTTCCAGAGATTTCTTTAGAATCTGATTAAAAATTGAGGGGCTTTCTGTATACCCCTGTGGAATTCGGCACCATGCCAAAATACGCTCTCCGAACCGGAATGCAAATAATGGCTGGCTATCTGGATGCAAAGGAATAGAGAAAAATGCGTGACACAAATCTATCACAGTGTACCACTCAGCTTCATGTGGGATTTGATATAGAATTACTGCAGGGTTTGGCACTATTGGACAACATGGTACAACTATTTTGTTGATCTTTCTCAAATCCTGTACTATTCTGTATGTTCCATTTGGCTTTTTCAGTCCCATAATAGGTGAATTACATGGACTGCTCATGATTTCTTTCAGAATTCCCTGTTCAATCATCTTATTTATTACAGGAGTTATTCCTTCAATTATTTCTGGAGTTAATTTGTACTGTGGCGTGTTTGGATAAATTATCCCTTCTTTCACTGTCACTTTTACGGGATCAACTTCTCTCATTAATCCAATGTCTTCTCCTGTAAAATCCCACACACTTTCTTTTACTGCACTTTTTAGTTCTTCTGGAAGTTTTTCTGCATCAAATGCAGGAAACAAACCATTCGTTTCAGGTTCTTGATTCATCAAAGTTACTTTATACAAAACATCTTCATCTGAAGTTTGAAATCCTATTCCATCTGGTGTACAATAAATTGTGCAATTCATCTTACATAAAAGGTCACGACCTAAAAGATTTACAGGACTACAATCGCACACTACAAATTTATGCATTTTGCTAAAAGAACCAATTTTTACTTCCACCAATTCAGTAAGTGGGGTTTTAATCTGCTGATTGGCTACTCCTACCACTTGGATGTATTCACCTGAGAGAGGAAGGTTTGGAATTTCCACTGATCTAACAGTAGAACGGGTAGCTCCAGTATCGACAAGGAATGTTACGTTTGTACCATTCACTTCTCCATCCACAAAGGGACCAGACTGATCTACCTCTAGAGTTGCGCCAAGCACGCACTCTTTCCCCTCTCTTGCGCACCGTCAGAAACTTTCATCCGGGTCATCCTCACTCTGACGCAACCAATACTGAGAAATGTTAGCTGCTCGCGGCAACTGTGTTACCTGCTCTCCTCCGTAGAATCCTGTTTCTGTACTGTATCTTTGCTGGTTAACAGTGTTGGGAAGTGGTGGTTGTGGCACCTGACTTTGTTGAACAACTACCTCATTCTGCACCTGTGGAGTTAATGATTGATGTTCCGGATTAGGTTTAGGTGGGAACTTACACTCATTTCTCCAATGCCCTAATTTTCCGCAATTATGACATGGCCATTTCTTCTTTGCCTCTTCTAGACTCACTTGACCTTTTCCTTTACCTATATTTGGTCGCATTTTATTCTGTCCTGATTCGTTTCCATTATTATTGTCCAATTGGGCTTCTTGTTTTTCTGCCACTTTCACTTGTGCCCACATTGCCTTTTCTTTCAACTTACGCTGTTTACTCTCTATTTCATCACTACAATACTTAGCATATCTCAGTACCTTATCTACACTTCCATTCTGCCAGTTTATCATGTGTTGCTTAATCATATCACTTATTTCTGGTTTCAAACCAAACACAAATCGGTATACAAAATGACTCATGTCCTTTTCACTCAACTCCTCATAACCACTATACTGCTTGAAAACCAATAACAGTCGCTCATAATATGCATGTACAGACTCCTTGCTTTCCTGTGTAGTTCTATCAATCTTAACCCAATCTGTCTCTTTGGGAGGAATCTTATTTTTCAAAAAGGTAATCACCTTGTCGTATTTCTTCATCACATCAGGACCTGGAGCTCCTGTTTTAGGATCTCTTGGATATTCTGTAGTTGGCCAGTCAACTGTAATCTTACATTCGGACCATAAATCTGTTGGTACCACTATGTCAAACAATCCATCTAAATCTATCCACAACACTTTTGACACCTTTACAAACCTTTCTACTTGTCGGTACCACTCAACTGGTTTCTCTCTTAACTTTGGAAAGTCATTAGTGAATGACAGTATGTCCTGCCTAGTCCAGGGAACATGCACGTAACTACCACCTGGAGTTTCTCTCATGGGATATTCTTTGACAACAGATTCTTTTTCGGTTACCATAAAAGCCAATGAACCTTTGTCTATACTTTTCTCATTCTTCTTTGTCCATCTAACCTTCCATCTGTCCACATCACCCCATTTTCTCAACAACACAATTAACTCCTTTATCTGTGTCAGCCTTCCTGCCGTGTTCAAATTTTCAATATCTTTTTCACAAAAGTCTACTCTGTATGGTTTTTGCAACGTTTTCACTTTTGCAAAATCTATTCCAATCTCACTAGCCACTTCTTCTAGTTTGTCATGTAAATTCTTTGCCCTCCATGTTATACTTTTGCACAGAAACATTATTTCATCATCCTGATAATTTTTTATCTTTTCAGTACCAATCGTTCCTAGAATTAATTCTTCCATATCTATTTTTAATCTGATCACATCTAATGGTTTTTCTTCTGTTTCTTTTATTTTAAAAGCTTTCATCCACTCATTCAACTCATCAGGAGTCGGACCTATGGGTGTATTATTTAGTTCTACCCAGTTACCACTCTTTTCAGGCGTTTCTGTTGCAGATTCTGTTACCATATGCATTTTCTTACCATTGCATTCATTCACCGTTAAATTTGTAGGTGGACTTGGTCTGTAAGTACTAGCCAAATTACTTGTACTTGCACTTTGTTCCATCCTTTCTTTTTCTCTCTGAAATTGTGAACTCAAGGGAATCACCAAAGATCGTTCATCAATTTTCTGATTCTCAAAAACTGGTATTACTGGACCTATCGTTACAGGCACAGTAACTGCTTCCATATTTTTCGTTAATTCTCTAATTTTCTCAGTTAGTTCTTTTGTTGTCCTTGCCAATTCGCTTGCATTGTCGCTTTCTATTCCTTCATTTTGAGAAGTTCTCATTTGTTCTTGTGACCTATTTATTTCAATTCCCTTTTCCGGACTTTTATTTCGCATTGTCTCTATTAGTGGCGCATTTGGTGTCACCACTGTAGAACTCTGCTGATACGGTGGTGGATTTCTATTTAATATATCTTCCAGCAATTCGTCATCCGTTTCGCTCTCATGCATATACTTTTCTCTCTCTATATGTTTCTTTTTCTCAGTCCGTTTTTTCTTAGTCCCTTCCTCAACTGTAAAAGCTGGAAACAAACCTCCTGTCATGTTAGCACATCTCCATCGTTTTATTCTATCCTCATGATTTATTCCCCACAATCTTCCAGGCATAAATTCATGATCTCTCATTCCTCTGAATCTCTCTCGTTCATACATCTCATCCTCCCATTCCGTCAAAGCCTCAAACTGTGTTGGTCTAGGTCTAGGTTCCAACTTACACATTTTTTCTCGCAAGTTTCGCAAAACCGCTACACTAAACGATCCATTCTCAGGGAAAGCCAAAGCACCATCATTCTTTGTATATTTAGCCCAATTTTCCAACCATATGCACGTATGATATCCATATTTCAGCATCATATGTGAAGCTGCTGATTTCGGCGGAGGAATTACTTGTCCCTCTCTAGTCACAACCTTTTTGTCTTTCTTAAAGAAATTCTTCAATTTCGTCGTCCATGACGTTCTCTCCCTTTCATACTCGTAATACGGCATGTTTTCTATTTGTTTTCTCTTTACTCTAACGCTGTTTCTATGTACGGAACTTCGTCCAATTACAGCGCGACTCACACTAACGTACCAATCAGAACAATTCCCACCGTCCGTGAACTATCCAATCCTAGCGCGGCACTTTTCTACGTCACTCCTGCTCTGTGTTCATGTGACTAGCGCACTATCCAATCCTAGCGCAGCACTTTTCCACGTCACTTCTACTCTTTACCCCTCCTTTACAAAATTTATCGGCAATTTTCTTTTCACTGTTTTCTTTGTTAGTTACAACAATAAAACAATTCCATAGTCTGATTCGCTAAACAAAAGTGACAGCTTTGTCCTTTTACACAAGAATCCTGTTTTTCCAGTAGGCAGCGCTTACCTCTACCCTACCACAGAATTATTTACTCTCGCCGATAAAGTAGCACTTCCCTCTACCTTACCCTTCTTTCAAACAAACAATTTACTCGTTTCTCTGGGGATAAGACACATGTGGAGACTAGGCTCCTGAGAATTAAGGCCAAAGTTTCACAAGTAAACGTGATTTGCTATTTCAATTACACACTTTTTACACAGAAATCCCTAACATAACACAACCTGCGTTATAACCAAAAATGAATTCAGACCATGTACCAAATTCCATGTGACTTCTCTTGCCACACGTGTTCCACTTCCTACATCCCAGAAGCGTGAAAACTTACATATAACATAACGTGACTCAACATATAGTGTTAGTCATCAAAATAATCAATAATCAATAAAAAATAATCACTAAACTAATCTATAGAAAACCATAACTCTGCTACCAAGAAATCTGATGCAGCGCGTACAATAAAAACTATTCTCCTCCCAGGTTACTTATAGGTCATCCAGGGGCAAACTATATTTCTCATATCCACATGACGATGGGGCCCATAAACATCGCCTAACACACACGCACACTCCTGGATTTCCTTTACACCTTTATGAAATTCTGTACTCTTAGGAGAAGCATGAGAACTAAATGGAGAACACCATTTTATGTACCGCTGTAAGAGCCAGGATATCTTATTACCTTAATTTGTCACTTTCTTTTATTTACTTCTTAAGATATTCCTGCTCATTGTTTTGTCGATGAATCATTCATTTAAGAAATTAGTTCATAGTGATTAAGACCAGCTGAATCACAATAACCAATTACTGATGTCACAATCATTTAGGAAAATAACCACTGAGTCATTTTGGGTTTAAAGAATCTTAAATTTTATATAATTTTTAAAAGCATGAAAGGAATTTTAATACTTTATTCAATTATTCATTCTTAAATTCAAATATTTATTAAGCATAATCATTTTATTGCAGAAAGGAAATTTTGTCATGAAGCCAAAACCCTAATTACCTGCCTAGCTTCCTAATTTAGCCTAATGATTTCTAACCTACGTTAGGAATTAGAAATAGCCTGATTCACATACTCAACTGGAAAATTAAGACAGCAAACAGCAACTTCAGCTCGTCAGCATCAGCTACCTGCAACCCGTCTCATCTAACAGTCTTTCAGCATCTCCCGCTCAGTAAGGGATCGATCAGGACCACCCAGCACTGGAAGCCACCAACACGACTCTTCAACTCCTCTCCTGACTGTGACTGCAACCACGACTGACATCAATTGACCCCCTCCCACTAAGAGTAGGCCCTATTATACCCTAATTCTAACTTTGCTAACTAACTGTTGCAACATTAATAACACGCTTTTCTTTCATTGGTCCATGCATGTCAGCTTATTCATTCTTTTAATCAAGTTCTCTTGGATTCAAGGGTCCTTGGATCATTTCCTTTCCCATACGCTTAAACTTTTCCATCCGATTCGATCAGTTCATTTGTAACTTCTTTCGACACATTTGAGAACTCCGCAGTCATTGTCCTTTCTCTTGAACTTGTTTCCCACGGGACTCTTGCTGATCATCACGGCACGCTATCAGTTCAATTAGGTCACATCAGCCTTGACCATTACTTGCATCTTAGCCTCTCTGTTAAACCACGAGCTCGCTTTCTCCCATTTCATCACGTGTCATGTGTTCCCTTGCGCCTGCGCACATCTTCCCACTGGCGGCCATTTTATCTCGCCACTCGGTTATACTTTAGAAGCACTAATTTGAGGCAAACAAAACATAATTAAAATAGAGAAAAATAGCCCTTTCGTTTCCCTCCCGTCGCCTACGTACCCCAATTAGTTGTTACCTAGCAGAAAGCAACATTTAAGCTGTTCCTTACTTACCATCACTATTTGTTTTTGCAACAACACATTTTATTTCTATGAAGCACAATAACATTCATTTATTTTTATTAGTACGCATTTATTTTTACGTTATAATTAGACACACGGACATTCATTAATAGATTATTTAGCACACACATTGGCATATTACCATTACCACACATACAGTGTTGATTAATACATTTAAACGAACATTTTATTTAATTAATTATAAAATTTGTTAGGGGTTAAAAATTTTATTTTCCCTGCTCCATCAGGATTACAAATGTTGTTTGTTGATGGGTCTCTGCTGTTATTAAGGGTGCAGTCTGTGCAGGATGTATATCCAAGTTTCCAGCTACAGGTGAGGGAGACAATGATAGTCTACGCTCTGCCTGTGCGATTTCTTTGTTGAGTGCCCCCACAGCTTTTTGCAAGTAGCCATCTAATGTTGTGTCTGTACATTTTGAGGTGGGCGTAGGTTTCTTTCTCCCCATATCTCAACACTCGACCCGAGAAAATATAAGGACTTTTTATGTTTTTCCGCAGGCCTTTCAGCCCCCACTCCTTACTTCTGTATCACCTCAGATGTAACCAAGATGTAACCAAGAGATGTGGCCCAGCCCGGCCTCCTCCGGTCGCTGACGGGCGCAGACGGGCCCGCCCTTGGCCCGGGCTTCGCCCGCGCGCGTCCTGTGCTGCGGGAGCCCGCGCCCAGCTTTTGAAGCGCCTCCTGGCGCTCTGATTGGCAGGATGGGAGTGCAGTGTCAGCGGCTCCAGCCGCGAGTGAAGCAAGCAGCAAGTGGATTACCAGCGGGACAGTTCTCTTGTCATTTTCTGCACCTCTCTTGCCTCTTTCTGCACCTCACTTGCCTCTTTCTGCACTTCTCTTGGTTCTTTCTACACACCTCTGTTGCTTCTTTCAGCAATTCTCTTGCCTCTTTCTGTACTTTTCTTGCTTGTTTCTGCACCTCTCTTGCATCTTTCTGCACCTCTGTTGCCTCTTTCTGCACCTCACTTGCTTCTTTTTGCACCCCTCTTGCCTCTTTCTGCAGCCCTCTTTCTTCTTTGTGCACCTCTCGCCTCTTTCTGCACCCCTGTTCCCTCTTTCTGCACCTTTCCTGCCAGTTTCTGCACCTATCTTGCCTCTTTCTGTACCTCTGTTGCTTCTTTCTGCACTTCTCTTGCCTCTTTCTGCACCCTTTGCGCCTCTTTCAGCACCTCTGTTGCTTCTTTCTGCACATCTCTTCCTTCTTTCTGCACCCCTCCTGCTTCTTTCTGTACCCCTCTCGCCTCTTTGTGCACCTCTTCCACCTCTTTCTGCACCCCTCTTGCCTCTTTTTGCACCTCTGTTGGTTCTTTTTGCACTGCTCTTGCTTTTTTCTGCACCTCTTTTGCAAATTTCTGCATCCCTCTTGCTTCTTTCTGCACCCCTCTTCCCTATTTCTCTACCTCTCTTGCTTCTTTCTGCACTTCTCTTGCTTCTTTCTGCACTTCTCTTGCAAATTTATGTATGCCTCATACCTCTTTATGCACCCCTGTTCCCTCTTTCTGCACCTTTCTTGCCGGTTTCTGCACCTCTCTTGCCTCTTTCGGCACCTCTGTTGCTTCTTTCTACACTTGTCGTGCCTCTTTCTGCACCCCTCTTGACCTCTTTCAGCACCTCTGTTGCTTCTTTCTGCACTTCTCTTGCTTCTTTCTGCACCCCTCTTGCCTCTTTCTGTACCCCTTTTGCCTCTTTGTGCACCTCTCCTGCCTCTTTCTGTACCTCTCTTGCCTTTTTCTGCAGTTCTCTTGCCTCTTTCTGCACCTCTTTTGCTTCTCTCTGCACTTTTCTTGCCTCTTTCTGTACCCCACTTGCCTCTTTCTGCACCTCTGTTGGTTCTTTCTGCACTGCTCTTGCTTCTTTCTGCACCTCTGTTGCAAATTTCTGCATCCCTCTTGCCTCTTTCTGTACCCCTCTTCCCTCTTTCTGTACCTCTCTTGCCTTTTTATGCACACCTGTTCTGTCTTTCTGCCCCCTTTTTGCCTGTTTCTGCAACTCTCTTGCCTCTTTCTGCAGTTCTCTTGCCTCCTTCTGCACCTCACTTGCCTCTTTCTGCACTTCTCTTGCTTCTTTCTGCACCCCTCTTCCCGCACCTCTGTTGCTTCTTTGTGTACTTCTTTTGCTTCTTTCTGCACCTCTGTTGCTTCTTTCTGCACCTCTCTTGCCTCTTTCTGCACCCTTCTTCCCTCTTTCTGCACCTCTCTTGCCTCTTTCTGCACCTCTCTTGCTCCTTTCTGCACACACAGGGCTACTTTTAAACTGACCTCAGGCTCAGCAGTGCACACATGCAAGTGCAGAAAAGGGCTGCTGGCCTCTAAACTGCCTTGCCCTATTATATGCTAGGGACTTAGAGGTAGTTTTAATCCCCCTGCCCTATTATGCACTAGGGCCTTACAGGGGAGGTGATGCCAATCACAGGGGTATCCCAACCCATAGTGTACCCTAGTGTATGTAGGTCTTTTCACTGTATTCTAAGTGTCTTTCAGCATAGCACTGGCTCCGGGCCTGGTTAGGCAGAGCCCAGGGTCAGTCAGAGTCAGTTACCACCAGTTCCAGCATGTATGAGTGACTGTATGGATGAATGAGTGGATGTGTGTGTAGACCTAGGAATCAGTGAGTGGGTATGTAGTAACTGGTATTGGTATGTCTATGGTTTCGCAAATGGTAGTCTGTATTTTAGAGTGGGTGTATCAAAGGTTATATATAGGGTGTGAGGAGGTGCATCAGATTATCACGTGGATGATGTAATCAGTGATGTCATCAGTGATGTCATTTGAGATGTCATCAGTGATGTCACTGACCATGTCATGAATGATGTAATATGTGACGTCATCAGCAGTGCATTGCGGGGGCGCGAGTTATAGTTAGCTCAACTAACTATAACGGCCGAATTTCTCTGGTTTTGTACGAGTGAAATGTCCAACTAGCTATAACGTCCCTGAAACCTGTGGTTTTTTCAGTGAATATATATATAGATATATATATATTTGCTGAAAAAAACAAAGGTTAATGGAACGTTATAGTTAGGTGAAAATCAGTTAAAACATACCTTTTTAAGCAAACAAGACCACTGAAATTCACCAGTTACAGTTATCTCAAGTAACTGTTAGCTGTACCCCCACTATGCAAAGTGTTGTCATCAATGATGTTATTTCAGATGTTGCAGTGATGTTATCAATGAAGTGATAGAACATGTCATGAGTGATGTAATATATGAGGTACTGGGCAGTGCATGTTAAATGACTTAATTGATGACATCATTGTTGACATCTTAAATGACATCACTAATAACATCACCTATTCTTTGTGACAGCATCATATAGGGTTTGTGGACTTGAAGTAATTCAATACAGTACACCTGTGGCCAATTTTCTATAATCAAACATGTGATAATGGACATAACGTTTGACAACATGCTGGAAACATATCACATCTGTCAAGTAACCTACATTTGGTGGATGTAGCTCTCTTTTAACTGGTATAGATCTACAGAATTCCTCCACAGACCTTAATGGGGTCTTCTCCTTTTTAAACCTTGAACACCTTCCAAAAAGAGTTGCGATGACCCCCTTCAAGACTTTACATGACCCACTATTTAAGTTAAAAGGTTGACAGGTATGCTTTTACCACTGATAACACATCTTCTGCCAGGCCGTGTGCACAACCCTCCATTGTTTGCTAAAATACACTGCACACATTCCTGAGTGAGCTCAATGCCAACCAACCTTAGAGCCATGCTTACAACCCCAGGATGAGTTAAACCACCTGTAAGTGACTCACCACTATATTGCAACTTATTCAACAATCTGCATTGCCTCGAAATCTTTAGCAAAATTCTGAAATAAACATTCACACCCTATAAACGCCCCCTTTGCACACAATTTGTCTATAGAACTATATAATACAACTATTTAACATAGGCACATACCAAGGCATCCATTGGTGGATAATCTATTGTGAACAGAAGCTTTGGCTTTCGTCACCAATTTTTGCAACAAGGTTTGGCTTTAACCCACAGCCTACTTCAAAACATGCCTCTGCAACCCACATCAGCTGCGTTCAGTCTTTACCTTGTTTAACATGGAGTACCACTTGCACCGCAAACTCTACTGGTTTGTAACTGGTAACAGTGTTTTACACTTTTTAAATATTAGTTTTTATCTCATGTCAGCACCTGAATATAAAATCCTTTGTGTTGGGGAGTTTTATATAGCCCAAACTCAACCCGAAGGTATCAGAGCGCTTTACATGAACACCAGTTGGGTTTTCATTTTGTTAGGCACATGGAGATTAAGTGATTTGCCCAGAATCACAGGATGTTGAGCGCCCCTGCTGAGACTCGAACCCAGTTCCCCAGCTTCGAGGTCCACATGCTAAGATATTATTACCATACCTAACTATAAAATCACTTTGAACCTTTGCTTTTTTTAACAAATATCTGTATTTCTCACCCAGTGACAACGCACCACAACAGAGGGGCCGAGGTGTTGCATATGAGCGAAAAAGTGTTTCTCTGAAATATATACATATATATATTCATTGAAAATAACAAAAGTTTAAGTGACGTTATTGTTAAGTATTATAGTAACATCTTAGTTTCCTTTAAAAAATACAAAACAATTCACTGATAAAACACAACGGTTAAAGTGATGTTATAGTTAGGTGAAAAAATTAGTTTAAATAACAGACAATGCGGTCCTACTGGCATGCACTCCTAATACTTTGCGGACGCTACTGAATTGTTTTGCTTTGTTTATGAGCAGTCTTAACCTGATTACTAATTTTGGAAAGTCCCACATTATGGCTTGTGGACATGTCAAAATCAATATCTCTAGGATTTCCATCATGGGCCGGGAAACATCATTTACTCCGCATGCGAAACAACGAATGCCATTACAACGCGGTTATTACAATGACCGCGTTGTTACATCGCATGCCATTACAACGCAAGCCGTTACAACGACTTGCTGTAGGGGCAGAAGGTGTTGGATTTTAAATCCAACACCTTCCCTACTGTTGCACAGACTGGAGTTGGAATAGTAAATTATACTATTCCAACATCCAGCGCCCCCCCCCACAGCAAGTCGTTGTAATGACTTGCGTTGTAATGCTATGCGATGTAACAACGCGGTCGTTGTAATGACCACGTTGTAATGGCATGCGTTCTAAACACATGCGTTATAACGTGGCCTATTCATCAGGGGCCAGTTGCTCCGCAGTGTGAATGACTTTAGTTATCAGGATATAATTTTTAATTCCACTGGCTCTTCGCAGCCACAACAAATTAGTTTGTGACTGAAACTTGACAGAGCATCCGGCACAGTGCTTAACCTCCCTATAGTTGCTGGGAAAGGGACTCTCTCCCCTCTCTTAAATGTCTACAATGCCCAGTGCATTTCTACTGCCACCTACGGGCCTGGGGTTTGGGGCTATCACAATGCCTCCCCTCTTCAAGTTGAGGACAATTGTATCTGCCGGAACTGATTATGTTTTACCCCGTCCATTTCTAGCTGTATTATACACTCTGAGCTACACTTACAATATATAACGGACAAGGTCAATCTGACATCTTTGTTGCTGTGGGTTAGTGTGTGGACCAACCCAGAGGCCTCTCTATGTAGACACATCATCTTGGATGCCTCAGTTTGGATAAGGGGTGTACAATCCATTGGCTAGATTATGTCTCAAGATCTCTAGGTCTATCCGCCTTGTTCTTGGCCCCTCAGAAGATGAAAAAAGAGGATAAACAAAGGGTTAAGCGCTACTTTCTAGAATATTGCATGACTAGAAGGCTGAACATTGAATTGCCAAACACTTTGTACAGACCTTCTATAGGTCCTTTGCCTCCATTGAACCTGTTCTATATCTGTCCTTAGAACTTACGCATTGGGAAAGGTCACTCCTCTTCCGAATTAGAGCAGGCACGGTTTGATGGCTTTTGTGCTTTTGGGATGATTCTTGCCCCATGGAGGGAACTGCTCCGCCCTGAATAGTGTAAATGTAACATATTAAATTTAAAAAAAACTACTGACTACTATTATCAATGATGTTATAGAACATGTAATGTAATATGTGAGTCATTAGCAGCGCATAGCGAGGGTGTGAGTTATAGTTACATATGACATCAGACAGAACCTTTACCACTGAACCAGTCAGGCCTATCGCCTTTATCAATGACTTGTCATCATAATAAATTCAGTCCTACTGTTCTGAGTGTAAACTTTCCCACAAGGCAACCATTAGGCATACACCCATAAAATAAACACAGTATACAGAATTACAGTTGGCAAAACACAACACCATCTCTCCTTAAAAGGCCTAATAAAGATTATCACAGTGCAAATCTTCTATCCCTGTGGTTTATCAGAGGGGGTAACAAGCACCAAAACCTTTGCTTTATAAAGGATATTAGTAAGAATCCACAGAATAAAACACCTTTCTGCAGATTTTACTAGAGAGACGAGCTTAATTTAGTTGGTGTTTTCTTCATTTATTTATAATGACCTGCCTATATTTTTCAGAGTATACCACATGGATGAACTATGTGCCGAAATTTTAGAAGAGCACATCAGTAGAGCATTTAACTATTTAATAAACTTTTAAACAATTGATAAAACTAGGACTTTGTTGTCATCTCTACAGTTTAAGGTGACCTGGAAAAGCCCCAAATGTCACACTTTTTTGTTTTAGTATGATCATTAGTAGCTACTGCTGGCACTGGCATTCAACAGTAGCATTAGGACCTGTGGCTGGTGCCAATAGCAGTGGACATCTGTGAAATACCTTGGGCGCTGGCACTTATTATTTACAAATTAAGCACTGCTACAGAGTAGTAACAATCAGCCCTTCAATGCCTATTGACTTTAATGTAATTTTCATAGTAAATATGTCAGGCCTATTGCCTTTATCGTAACTTTTCATAATAAATAAATCATGCCTTGATCACTGGCTTACCACTGTAACCAACACAATTCTGCTGTAGTGAACATAACCTTAACCACAATGCAAAAAGTACAATACATGCACTATTTTCAGTACAAGCACATAATTACTGCCCAGTCAAATATTGTCCTCAAGAAAATCAACTAGGAGCGGGCTAGAATATTTTTGACAAAGTCATCATTTTTTCTTCTCTGTCATTTTTTCTCTTTTACTTCTATTATGGTTTTCAATTGATGCATTTTTCTTGATGTTGTGTTGCTGATAAATTATTGCAACTGTGTTCTATGTTGAATGTTATGTCCAGTTAATGATTATATGTGTGTATGAAAAAGTTGTCATTTGTTCCAGCAGCGACTGCCACATAGAAAAAGTGGTGAGGTGGGGCAAGGGGGCAGGTCGGGGGTAGCGCAGTAGGGGGAGCACGGGGGAGAGGGGATTTAATAATAATAAAAATTTTTACAAGTTAACTTACCTGCTGCTGGCCGCCTCCCTGTTCAATCCCTGTGCTGCTTGAGAGCAGCGCGGGGATTGGCCTGAGCGGGCTGAAAAGATGCTCCGCTCAGGGAGTCTGTGGGGTTTTTCCAGCCCGGCTGTTCAATACAGCCGGGTTAAAGAAACCTAGGAGCGCATGACTGTTTGGCCGGCCTGAGACGGCCGGCCAAACACACATGGGCACTTACAGAGTGCACATAGCAATCCTCCTCCCCCTCCTCTGCCCCGGCCCGCCCCTCCCTGCACACGCTGGCTGAGCCAGCTGCTTAAAAATACAACGATAATGAAATATTGTTTTATTTTTTAGCTGCTGGCTCTGAGCCAGTGGGGTGATGCTCCTCCGCCATTGCGGAGGAGCCGCCCCCTGATTTCTTCACTTTTTACTGTTCCGCTGCTAAAAAAACAATTCATAATGTTCTGAATTAACCATTGCGCTTTCTTACAGGTTGTTATTTTGCATATGTGTTGTTTTATGAACTGAGTTTGTTTGATCCATCTATCTTCTAAGCCAAGCTCATAGTAAAAGTAATTATTGCCCTCATAACCCTATGTACATAGTCTTTCCCCATGAACAGAGTGAGATTTAAATGTATTTATAAAAACTGAGCAGTTTAAAAGTGCACTAAATCCCTTAAAAAAAGTTTCCAACCCATCATTGAGTCGCCTTTAAACCACATGCGAACTAGATTCCCCATGCAGGCTAAAAAGCTAGATAAGTTGAGCCATGAATGGCATGCACAAACTAAGACACATGCTTTCCCCTTGCCAAAGGGGGTAACTTTAGACACCAACATAATCGAACACACGAGGACGCATATTCAGACCAAATACGTAGGACAAAAAAAGACTAAAAGAGAGGAACTGTTAGAACTGTGGGTCATCTTCGAGGTGGCCCGGTCTACAATTCTGTCCCAGAATCCGCAAACAAGGCATCTGCACCTCCCCAACCACACACCGTCACGGAGGTGCTCTCTTATATGCCGGCCAACCCAGCCGTTCCTGCACTAGGTTGCACCAGGCACACCTGATGATGGTGAGCCCAGCGCACACCAGGACTGCATGCCACATTATTGTAATTTGACCCTTGAATGCTTAGGAAATACAGTATGGACACTTAACACTTTGACAGCCTTCAACTGATGGAGAATCTGGACGCTATGTTCCACCCCTCACACTTCAACTCATGATTCACAGGGAGGATATTTAATGGATTGCCATACAGCAGGCACCGTCTTCAATCGCTCTTCATGGACCCCAACTCCCATCCATTCAGAGGAGGCTGAGGTCAGACGTAAGCAAAACAGGAAGACAATTAGTTACTGGAAAATTGCCCAGAGCACAGACAGCAAGGAAGTGCATCTATTGCTGGTGAGATTATCTGTGACAAATGGGTATCTTAGGAGCCCCTCAACATGTTCTGCAGAGGGGAGCAGGGGAGCAATATTTGTGTTACCCCACTGGGGCACAGGGGGCACAGGGGCCACAGGGACTGCCCCCAGGCATTCCCCCACTGTTGGGCACATTCACACACTGGACATAACACTGAGCGAGGAAGACTAGGAAGACCACGGACGGCAACGAACAGATACGCCAGGCACATGGAAATGGCAAATCGCAGTTCCTCAGCTGAATCAGACGGAGAAGCAGTACAAGAGAATGTGGAACGACTATATCTGATGTCCGATGCCCCTGCGGAAGACAGAGAGCGAGAGCGCATTCATCTAATAGAGAAACATCAGGTGAAGAAAACAGCGACCGTGGACATCGATGTAGGAAGACACAGCACACGATTCGTGCTAGATAGCGGGGCCACATGCAACATAATGTGTGTATCAGAATATGAAAAGATGAAAATAAAACCGCCACTCTCACCGTCCACTGTTGATGTATTCACCTGGGGCTCGAAGAAACCAGTGGTCAAAATGGGAAAGTTCACAGAGACACTGATGTACAAAGACAGATCAAGCAAAGAAGAAATACATGTGCTACGGGGAGACATTCCAGCACCATGTCTGCTAAACAACGTCACGGCGCAGGTGATGGGTCTCCTCGCAATGACGTACCACATGTCAGAGAAACAGAACATTCTGCGAGACTATCCAGCAATACAACAAGGCCTAGGAAAGCTAAAAGGACGGCAAATAACACTGCACATCAATGAAGCAATAAAACCTGTGGCTCAGCATCACCGACGAGTGCCGATACACCTGCAGCCCCTGGTAGAAGAGGAAATACAAAGCCTGCTGAGCCAAGACATAATAGAGCCTGCAGACGGGCCGACCCCATGGGTATCGCCAATAGTGTCAGTTCCAAAGAAGAACACATCCAAGATTCGCATATGTGTAGACATGAGGATACCAAACACAGCGATTGAAAGGGAAAGACACCCTGGACCACACCTAAATGACATGATCAGCTGCCTCACTGGCGCATGCCGATTTTCAAAGCTGGACCTGTGCAAAGGGTATCATCAACTGGAGCTTGACCCACAATCAAGGTACATTACCACATTCTCCACACACATGGGACTGTTTCGCTACAAACGACTGAGTTTTGGCATCTCATCGGCAGCAGAGATATTTCAGGAGACCATAAGGCAGGCAATAAGGCCAGTAAAGAACAGCTTAAACTACAGTGACGACATTTTGGTGTTTGGTCGATCAGATGAAGAGCATGACAGAGCTTTGCGGAAAGTATGTTTGCATCTGGACGCATATTCAGACCAAATACGTAGGACAAAAAAGACTAAAAAGAGGCACTGTTAGAACTGTGGGTCATCTTCGAGGTGGCCCGGCCTACAATTCTGTCCCAGAATCCGCAAGCAAGGCATCCGCACCTCTCCAACCACACACTGTCACGGAGGTGCTCTCTCATGTGCCGGCCAACCCAGCCGTTCCTGCACTAGGTTGCACCAGGCACACCTGATGATGGTGAGCCCAGCGCACACCAGGACTGCATGCCACGTTATTGTAATTTGACCCTTGAATGCTTTGGAAATACATTATGGACACTTAACACTTTGAAAGCCTTCAACTGATGGAGAATCTGGACGCTATGTTCCACCCCTCACACTTTAACTCATGATTCACAGGGAGGATATTTAATGGGTTGCCATACAGCAGGCACAGTCTTCAATCGCTCTTCATGGACCCCAACTCCCATCAATTCAGAGGAGGCTGAGGTCAGACGCAAGCAAAACAGGAAGACAATTAGTGACTGGGAAATTGCCCAGAGCACAGACAGCAAGGAAGTGCATCTACTGCTGGTGAGATTATCTGTGACAAATGGGTATCTTAGGAGCCCCTCAACATGTTCTGCAGAGGGGAGCAGGGGAGCAACATTTGTGTTACCCCACTGGGGCACAGGGGCCACAGGGACTGCCCCCAGGCATTCCCCCACTGTTGGGCACATTCACACACTGGACATAACCCGTGGAAGAATCCATTGTCTCTCTTAAAACTCAGGTTTACCCCAGTATTTAAAGTGTTAATATTGGAAAATACGATATCAATGCACGCCACGATATATGAGCATATAATTACGAACTCGCTAAAAAAAATCATAATGTTTTGAATTACCCAATGCCCTTTCTTACAGGTTATTTTTCATGTGTTGTTTTATGTACTAAGTTTGTTTGATCCATCTATCTTCTAAGCCGAGCTCATAGTCAAAGTAATTATTGCCCTCATAACCCTATGTACAAAGTCTTTCCCCACGAACAGAGTAGGATTTAAGTTTATTTATAAAACCTGAGCAGTCTAAAAGTGCACTAAATCCCTTAAAAATGTTTCCAGCCCATCATGGAGTCGCCTTTAAACCACATGCGAACTAGATTCCCCATGCAGGCTAAAAAGCTAGATAAATTGAGCCATGAATGGCATGCACATACTAAGACACATGCTTTCGCCTGGCCAGAGGGGGGAACTTTAGACACCAACATAATCGAACACACGAGTGTCATGACCTGGGTAAAGGGGCACTAGGACCCTGTACCCAACTGGTGGGGAGGGGACAGGAACCGGACACCACTTCCGGTCAGGGGAGTGGGGAGGTCATTCTGGACAAGGAGGGCAAGAGGAAGAGGGCACATGTGGGCAGCGCAGCAACATCCAGAGCAAAGAGAATAATAAAGAATACCAAGAACCTGACCTGACTCCTGCTTATTTCCTGAATCGAAGAACACGTCAACTGGCGACGAAGTCGGGATTTTCAAGGACAGACGCGTGTGCCCAGGTCCGTCGTGACCGAAGAAGCGGAGCCAGGAGCCCACCCTGGTCCGAGTGTGGAGGAAGAGAAAAACGAAGAAGCGACGCAGGAGCCCACCCCGGCCGCAGTGGAAAAGCGGTAAGAGGCCCCCCGACCGCCTGACATCAAGCGGTGCAACTATCTGTGTGCGTGAGCATCGCGCGCACAAGTTAAAGAGGTGCACCCGACTGCTATTGTGTCCCTGCCGCCCGCAGCATCAAAAGACTGCAGCATCTCGCGCAAATTGAAAGAAATCTCGCGCGAGTACAGCGGCCATTATGGGGTCAGGCGGGAACAGCAAATCAGCAGCCAGAAAGGCCCGGCGGCCATTTTGAGGCCAGGCGAAGCCACCGGAAGCCCCGCGATACTTCGGCAGCCATTTTAAGGTCAGGCAGAATGAGCCATTAAGCAGCGAGCAAGGCCCGGCGGCCATTTTAAAGTCAGGCTAAACTCAAAAAGCTCAACAAAAAAAAGGGGGAATTAAAAGAAAAAACAACGAAACAAAGAAAAATAACAAAAGGAAAGAATAAAGAGCAGCAGTAAAGAGCCAAATAGAGAAGGAAAAACACTATCACAGTGCCATCAAGAAAAGGAAGTACGCCCAAACGAGACCTGCACCAGAGCTGCACGTCAAACAATGGTTGAACCAACAAGTGACAAGAACAGTACACAAGCAATATTCCGCAGGCCACTTCCATTCAGCCTATCTGAACCACAGATAGGTATCAGATGGGAAAGATGGATTCGCCAGTTCGAACGATACATGCGCGCCACAGACATCGTAGAAGCCAAGCACATAGATCTATTTTTAAACTTCGTAGGGGATGAAGTGGAAGACTTGCTAGTAACATTTCCTCAAGATCAAACAGCAACATACAAGGGACTGATAAAGTGCCTCACAGACAAGTTTGACCAGCAAAGAAACATTGATTTAGAAAGATACACCTTCACCACCGCGTGCCAACGAGCAGAGGAGTCCCTCGACGACTTTGCAACAAGACTGCGCAAATTGGTCACATACTGCGAATTCGATAAGTTTGACAACGAACAGGCAATTCGACTGCGCATCATTGAAGGCTGTCAGTCTGTGGAATTCCGCACACAAATTCTGAAGGAACCGACCTCGCTGGAGAAAATTCTGACCATGGCCCGGGCGGAAGCAAGAGCAACAACACATGCAAGGCAGATGGAACTGGGAAAAGAAAGAAGAATAGAACAAGCTAACCGCATGACCGGAAATGGGTCAGACCGCATGGGTATAACCGGAAGTAGCAGGAGGAAAGAAAACACTGCGCCACTGCCAAGAAAACGGCATGAGAGAACATGTTATAGATGCGGACTCGAGTTTCCACACGTCGGCGTATGCCCGGCAATGGGTCAGAAATGCAGGAAATGCAACAGAGACAATCATTTTGCAAGCGCCTGCATGGGTGCACAATTTAAAACTGAGCGAGGAAGACTAGGAAGACCTCGGACGGCAACGAACAGATACGCCAGGCACATGGAAACGGCAAATCGCAGTTCCTCAGCTGAATCAGACGGAGAAGCAGTACAAGAGAACGTGGAACGACTATATCTGATGTCCGATGCCCCTGCGGAAGACAGAGAGCGAGAGCGCATTCATCTAATAGAGAAACATCAGGTGAAGAAAACAGCGACCGTGGACATCGATGTAGGAAGACACAGCACACGATTCGTGCTAGATAGCGGGGCCACATGCAACATAATGTGTGTATCAGAATATGAAAAGATGAAAATAAAACCGCCACTATCACCGTCCACTGTTGATGTATTCACCTGGGGCTCGAAGAAACCAGTGGTCAAAATGGGAAAGTTCACAGAGACACTGATGTACAAAGACAGATCAAGCAAAGAAGAAATACATGTGCTACGGGGAGACATTCCAGCACCATGTCTGCTAAACAACGTCACGGCGCAGGTGATGGGTCTCCTCGCAATGACGTACCACATGTCAGAGAAACAGAACATTCTGCGAGACTATCCAGCAATACAACAAGGCCTAGGAAAGCTAAAAGCACGGCAAATAACACTGCACATCAATGAAGCAATAAAACCTGTGGCTCAGCATCACCGACGAGCGCCGATACACCTGCAGCCCCAGGTAGAAGAGGAAATACAAAGCCTGCTGAGCCAAGACATAATAGAGCCTGCATACGGGCCGACCCCGTGGGTATCGCCAATAGTGTCAGTTCCAAAGAAGAACACATCCAAGATTCGCATATGTGTAGACATGAGGATACCAAACACATCGATTGAAAGGGAAAGACACCCTGGACCACACCTAAATGACATGATCAGCTGCCTCACTGGCGCATGCCAATTTTCAAAGCTGGACCTGTGCAAAGGGTATCATTAACTGGAGCTTGACCCACAATCAAGGTACATTACCACATTCTCCACACACATGGGCCTGTTTCGCTACAAACGACTGAGTTTTGGCATCTCATCGGCAGCAGAGATATTTCAGGAGACCATAAGGCAGGCAATAAGGCCAGTAAAGAACAGCTTAAACTACAGTGACGACATTTTGGTGTTTGGTCGATCAGATGAAGAGCATGACAGAGCTTTGCGGAAAGTATGTTTGCATCTGGACGCATATTCAGACCAAATACGTAGGACAAAAAAAGACTAAAAGAGAGGCACTGTTAGAACTGTGGGTCATCTTCGAGGTGGCCCGGCCTACAATTCTGTCCCAGAATCCGCAAGCAAGGCATCCGCACCTCTCCAACCACACACTGTCACGGAGGTGCTCTCTCATGTGCCGGCCAACCCAGCCGTTCCTGCACTAGGTTGCACCAGGCACACCTGATGATGGTGAGCCCAGCGCACACCAGGACTGCATGCCACGTTATTGTAATTTGACCCTTGAATGCTTTGGAAATACATTATGGACACTTAACACTTTGAAAGCCTTCAACTGATGGAGAATCTGGACGCTATGTTCCACCCCTCACACTTCAACTCATGATTCACAGGGAGGATATTTAATGGGTTGCCATACAGCAGGCACAGTCTTCAATCGCTCTTCATGGACCCCAACTCCCATCAATTCAGAGGAGGCTGAGGTCAGACGCAAGCAAAACAGGAAGACAATTAGTGACTGGGAAATTGCCCAGAGCACAGACAGCAAGGAAGTGCATCTATTGCTGGTGAGATTATCTGTGACAAATGGGTATCTTAGGAGCCCCTCAACATGTTCTGCAGAGGGGAGCAGGGGAGCAATATTTGTGTTACCCCACTGGGGCACAGGGGCCACAGGGACTGCCCCCAGGCATTCCCCCACTGTTGGGCACATTCACACACTGGACATAACCCGTGGAAGAATCCATTGTCTCTCTTAAAACTCAGGTTCACCCCAGTATTGACAGTGTTAATATTGGAAAATACGATATCAATGCACGCCACGATATATGAGCATATAATTACGAACTCGCTAAAAAACAATCATAATGTTTTGAATTACCCAATGCACTTTCTTACAGGTTGTTATTTTTCATGTGTTGTTTTATGTACTAAGTTTGTTTGATCCATCTATGTGCTAAGCTGAGCTCATAGTGAAAGTAATAATTGCCGGCATAAGCCCATGTACATTGTCTTTCCCCACGAACAGAGTAGGATTTAAGTTTCATTATAAAACCTGAGCAGTCTAAAAGTGCACTAAATCCCTCTAAAACGTTTGCAACCCATCATGGAGTCGCCTTAAAACCACATGCGAACTAGACTCCCCACGCACACTAAAAAGCTAGATAAATCGAGCCGTAAATGGCATGCACACACTAAGAAACATGCTTTCCCCTGGCCAGAGGGGGGAACTTTAGACACCAACATAATCGAATACCTGAGGACGCATATTCAGACCAAATACGTGGGACAGAAAAAGACTAAAAGAAAAGCACTGTTAGAACTGTGGGTCATAATTGAGGTGGCCCGACCTACAATTCTGTCTCAGAATCTACAAGCAAGGCATCCGCACCTCCCCCACCACACACCGGCACAGAGGTGCTCTCTATTATGCTGGCCATCCCAGCCGTTTCTGCACTAGGTTGCACCGGGCACACCTGATGATGGTGAGCACCGCGTACACCAGGCCACCAGGCCACGTTATTGCAAGACGATCCTTGAATGCTTTTGCAATACATTATGGCCACTTAACACTTTGACAGCCTTCAGCTGATGGAGAATCTGGACGCTATGTTCCACCCCTCACACTTCAACTCATGATTCACAGGCCGGATATTTAATGGGTTGCCATACAGCAGGCACAGTCTTCAATCGCTCTTCATGGACCCCAACTCCCATCAAATAAGAGGAGGCTGAGGTCAGACGCAAGCAAAACAGGAAGACAATTAGTTACTAGGAAACTGCTCAGAGCACAGACAGCAAGGAAGTGCATCTATTGCGGGTGAGAGACCATCATCCCAGGGACAACTATGGCATTCCATTTTTGTACCCACCTTTTATATGCTCTTACACACAAAGCCACCAGCAGCTTTCTAGCAATTCCAATGTCACATCTAATTTGCTCACTTGCAAGAGATATCAGAAACAGAAGAATAGGATGGGGCTGGAGGCTCACCTGAAGCTTGGAGACTCACCTGTACTCTATGATGGCGTTGGATGAGCCTGGAGGCTCACCTGAAGTAAGCAGACTCATCTGTACTCTATGACAGCGTTGGATGGGCCTGGAGGCTGACCTGAAGCTTGTAGACTGACATGTTCTCTACGATGGCGTTAGATGGGACTGGAGGTTCACCTGAAGCTTGGAGACTTACCTGTATTCTACGATGGCATTGGATGGGCCTGGAGGCTCACCTGAAGCTTGGAGACTCACCTGTACTCTATGATGGTGTTGGATGAGCTTGGAGGCTCACCTGAAGTAAGCAGACTCACCTGTACTCTATGACAGCGTTGGATGGGCCTGGAGGCTGACCTGAAACTTGTAGACTGACATGTACTCTACGATGGCGTTAGATGGGACTGGAGGTTCACCTGAAGCTTGGAGACTCACCTGTATTCTACGATGGCATTGGATGGGCCTGGAGGCTCACCTGAAGCTTGTAGACTGACATGCACTCTACGATGGCGTTAGATGGGACTGGAGGTTCACCTGAAGCTTGGAGACTCACCTATATTCTACGATGGCGTTGGATGGGCCTGGTGGCTCACCTGAAGCTTGGAGACTGATCTGTACATCACAACGGCGTTGGATGGGCCTGGAGACTCACCTGAAGCTTGCAGACTCACCTGTACTCTGCGATGGCGTTAGATGGGCCTGGAGACTCACCTGAAGCTTGCAGACTCACCTGTACTCTGCGATGGCATTGGATGGGCCTGGGGAGTTGCTTGGAGACTCACCTTTACTCTATGATGGCGTTTATGCTCAGAAGGATTAGCCAATAATTTAGACCTACTGATGTCCAGAAACACTTTCCAAATGACTTGGAAATTAAGTTATTGGCTAATACGTTATCATTCATGACTCTTCATCCTCGAATAAACGTTCTTCCTGTCTGATCCTCTTGAATACAATAATAATCTGTCCATATTATCTGCTTCCAACCTACGACACGTTAATCTACATCAACAAGTTCATTTTACTGCATTCCGTCATTTCTCTATTCATTCACGGCACTAAACAACACAACCCTCAGAAAATAATTACAATTTAGAATAACTGTCAGAATCGTTCACTTAACAAAAGAGCTTAAAATCCTGTTTTAGAGAAACAGACATGGGTGACAGGATCGTGCAGTTAAACAAACTAGAGAGCCGGGCTCCAGGCAACGATAAAGTAAGCAAACCCTGCTCCTAAGCCAGAAAGAGCCACGCCGATGCTCGTCTACCCAGAGGTGTGAGGTCCAATGACTCGCATCCTTGGACGCCTCTGCGAGAGGTACAAGTGAAGGATGCTTGTCTCGCACGTCCCAGACGCAGATCGTTTATCACGTCGTTGCGCGCTTCGGGCACGCTCTGCGCTCTCCGTAACCATAGCACTGAATTTCGGTCGTGATGATTGCGCAGAAATTAATGCTGATGCCCGGTGCACGCGCAGCACTTGGAGTTTTTTATTTTTAATGGAAGGCACTGCACACACCATAAAACCGTTCGTAAAAAACTGTGGTATAAATATTTATCTCTTGTAGACTTCCTACAAGAAGATAAAACTGTTTTGGTTGAACTGGGACAGTGTGTTTTTCCTGATCTTCTGTATCATAAATCGCGTGGAATCAAAATACGGCTGGAAATAAAACAAAACTAAACAATTGGTACAATACTTGGGGGCAGATTTTCAAGCCCCTTGCACCACTTTTGCATCATTTTTAACATGGGAAAAGTGACGCAAAAGTGGCGCAAGGGGCTTGTAAATCTGCCCCTTGATTTGTAAAAAGAAACAAACATGGTAAAGCCAATAGGTCTCGCCTGTGAGAGCTTTTGGCTTTGACAATGTTTTGTGGTGATGCTGAACAGCTGTGTGGCTGCTTTGCAGTGTGGCTAAAACGAATTTAAGAAAGAGCTATGACGCAGCGAGGGCTAATGGTTTTTTTTTTACAGTGCATTAGCACTGGACGCAACACAGTCTTTTTTTATTATCATTTTGCAGCCATGCTGCACAGCATCCATGCAGCTATGCAGCATGGCTGTAAATCATTGCCAAAGTCAGCAATAATTATGTTGTGCAGATTTACAGAAGGCTATGGCAGTGTCTATAGTCTTTAAGGCAAGACCTAGGCTTTGCCAATGCTTGTTAGGTCTTGGCACAACACCACTGTGATTCTGAGCAAATCAATCAGGGGCATATTAACAAGGCGGCGATAAACAATTATTGCTGCTTTTGCGGCCGTTTTCGGCCGAAAAGCGGCGATAATTATATCGCCTTATCAGCAAAGACACGCTATCGCGTGTTTTGCTGATTTTGCTCCCGTTTCCAGCACGCCTGACTTCGCATCGATAATGAGATGCAAAGTAGGCGTGTCTGTGGAAACAACATGGGTAAATATCGCGAAGGCAGCTTCGCGATATTTACAATGCGGGGAAGCGATTATTTTAATCGCGTTAAGTATGCTTTAACGCAGGAATTTAACGTCTGTTAAATTCCTGACTAAGGCATACTTAACATGGGGGGTGGATTCTGTGGCTAAGACCACAGGCCCTAACATCTAGGATATCGCCGTTTTCCCACAGAAAACGGCGATATCCACGCTATCTCTGACATTTTTATCGCCTCGGCGATGCGCGTTGTTAATAACGCGCTAACCAGGCGATAAATTCCAGAGATAGCCGGCGATAAATATGCAAGCGCTAAGCGCGCTTTGCGATATTTATCGCCGGCCCTTGATAATATGCCCCTCAATCTCTCCATGCGTGAAAAAGAAATATGAGATTTGGCAAAAAATCCTATCACATAAAAAAAAAAAGCATTTGCGCCCATATCTTAGTTAAAATACATTTGTAAGCAGATGACATCTGTTGTCACAATTAACATCCATTTCAAATGGGAAAAGGGCTTGCTTGAAGTGTGTGTGGTACAGTAAAACATAGCTACAAATGGCAAAAGGTTTAACAAAGGCAATTGGGAACAAGAAAAAAGTAGTACCTCAGTCACAGTATGATCAGTGGAAAAACAGCAATTAAACTTGAGCAATCAGGACTTGGTTCATTCTACAGCCGAAAGAAGAGGAAGTCAAGCCAGCACGCGCTTGCCAATTAGAAGGCAGAAAATAGGAGTGACAATGAAGCCAATAAATGTTAAGCAGTGGGCTTGCTCCAAGCCCTTTGTTATGTACAATCTCTCCACAAGCAAGACTGCATGAAGTGCATGTGCTGTCACAGTTGAAACCTAAAAAATGAGTGCCAATGCCCACAATTTTGCTTAGTAGGACGCTGCTCAGTTCAACCTCTAGCACCGGTCCCCTGCCCAAGGTCTTGCCTTCCCTACTAGAGGTAGGCAAGAACTGATGTGTAAAGCTGAGCCAGAAATGAAACACAAGCTGAGCCAACCAAAACAAGCATTGAGAAAGCCAACTAGTCTTGCTTTTCTTCTACTTTTTCTTCCTCTCACCTCCTTCCTGAGAAACAGTGGGACACTGGAGCCAGTAGATTTAATATATATCATTTATATAAAACATTCCTGTGTAATTAGCACAGCAACACCGTAAAGGCTGTTTCTAACACAGAAGAAGCAGTACAGACCTGGTATTGTTTCTTCTGTGGTAAACACAGCCTTCGAAGTATTGCAATAAACCTGCAGCACTGGGGGTCCCCCTGTGTGCATAAAAGGAGTGACTAACTAGCACTGTAGGCTTTTTGCCTTTTGAATACCTATACTCAAAATGCAAAGAGCCAGTGGCCCTGGCCAGGCCCTCCACTACTGCGCCCAGGGGGCTTGAAGTGAAAAAGGTGAAAGCGTGCTAGAGGGAAAGAAAGCAGGAGAGGTAGAGATGAAAAGAAGGCTCAGCTTGTTCTTGTCTCAAGAGTTGAGAGCTTGGGACAACCCAGATCCAGCCATCTGGCTCAAACCAGGTTCAAGCCTTAAGTGGCTTGCCCCCGTTCACCTCTAGGCCCTACAGCAGGTGTCTTTTCTATCTGAACAATCAAGCGTAGCTATGGTAGACATTATTGTGCATGGAAAGTCCTCCTTCCGGTTCTCCATGCTGATGACACTCAGATAGTGGTCTCCATTTCCACTGACCTGCTTGAGGTAGCCACCCGTTTCTGCAACAGTATGCAGGAGGTGGGAAAATGGATGAACCAAAACAGTCTTAAGCTTAACTCAGGGAAGACAGAGGTCCTTTTATTTGGCCGGGATACTTCATTCTAGTCCCCCATGCCGTGGCAGCAACATCTAGGAAACCTGCCTTGTCCGGGCAGGAAAGCTAAAAATCTCAGAGTCTATTTTGACGAAAAGTTGACCTTTGTAGATCACATCAGTCATGTCACCTCCACATGCTTCTATCTGTTGAAACCTTCCCCTGCAGCCCTTTTGAACTCAGAAAACCAGTAATGGTTGCCCTCTTACTATCGAGAATCGATTATTGTAATGGTCTATATATGGGCCATCAAAAGCAACTGCTGTACAAACTGCAGATTCAACAAAATGCCGCTGCCTGGCTGCTTTTAAGTATTTCTAAATTTCAGGCCACCTCTCAGGCAATTGCTGACTTACATTGGCTGCCGGTGAAGAAGCATGTTACATTTAAGGCTCTCTGTGTGGCACTTAAAACATGCATGATGCTGGACTGGAAAACTTTTTAATTTTTTTACATTTTTTGATTCAGTTTTTCATAGAAAGAATACAAAATACAACATAGCAGCGTTGTAACATATTAACATGAGAAGAAAGACAGTATCTCAGGAGGTGGGTGGGGTTAAGCAGGTCCCAAACAGAATAGGGGGGGCCATACTTATCTTCGTTGTCATAGAGGAATGACGAGACCACAGATCTTCTCCTCTATCCTTACTTCACCGTGCCGTGCATAGTGGTGTGCACATAAGACAAAAAAGGGGGGCCGCTATCTGCACCCATTTCCACCCTTGCGACGCGGTCAGGACAATACTCTCCCAATCCAAACCCCGTCTCCTAACAAGTGACATTTATTATTCAGTTTCACTTTCACTAGTCGCATCCGTATCGCCGTCTTCGCCACCCTCATCCTGCCCCTGCCTCTCATCCCGTTGTCCATTATTTTCATCAAGGACATCCAGCATGCTCGACCACATCTCGATATCTCTCTCTGCATGTTCAACCGTACGCACTTTCCTCAATCTACATTCCTCAGCTACTGCCCATTCTCTGAGGTCTGCCTTCCACCTAGGGAGCGTTGGGGTAACGGGACTAGCCCAATGGATAGCTATGCAGCGGCTTGCCAATTGTAGGCCTAGTTGGGCAAATTTATAATGCATCTTTCATCCCTTCTTGGACGTGGGTAACAAACAACCGAACAGGCAATGACGGACCGAAACTTTCACCACCACCCTTGTCACCCTGCACATCTCACCTTTTATCTCACCCCAATATGGTAGAAGCTGTGTACAATACCAAGTTACATGGCAAAAGTCAGCAGGTGTCATCCCGCACCTAATGCAACTCGTGATCTAGCGGGGTATGCCCTGTGAAGCCATGCCGAGGTCAGATAGGTATGATGGAGAAAGTAAAAATGCACTAACTTAAAGCGGGCATTGCTTGCTACCTCGTGCACCTGTGCACGCCCCCTGTGCCATTCACTGTCTGTCAGTGGGGTGTCCACCTCTCTGTCCCACGCTTCCCGTTATCTGGCCACAGCAATCGCCCTATCTGCCTTCAGTGTTGTATTCAATCTGGGGATGATGCCTTTAAAGGAGCCGGGGTCCAGAATTACCCCAAGAACATGAGATCTCTGAGGCTCTTCCGGGAAGGTGGGCCAGTACGCGAAATGCTTGCATACTGCAGGAACTTCGGTCATCTACCCTGTAATGGGTCCCCATCTCCGCTAAGCCCATGAAAGTTCCATTCATGTACAAATCCCCCGCCATCTTGCAACCCCCCATGATCCAGCCCTCAACATTCATGGCCTCACGATATGTAAGAAGGGGCGTAGCCACCAAAGCGGGAGGAGCAGGTCATATGGTGCTCTCTTAATGTCTTTTCAAGCTGCCGCAACCCATGCTCTCGCAACATTCGCAACGCAATATGGGGTGTCCGGCGGCAGATCCCTGCCACACATCAGCAACTGGGGAAGCTGAGCAGTATCAGTGGTCCCTGCCACCAGGCTTTTTTCCCAGTTCGGCTCCGTATCGCACCACATTGCCGCATACTGTAGAAGTCCAGCCAGATAGTGCAAATGTAAATCAGGTAATCCCAGTCCGCCCTCACTCAAATCCAACTTCAGCACTTCCAGTCTCACCCTACATCTCTTCCCGACCATACCAGGTCCACCAGTAACTTATTAATTTATTTAAACATGTCTGCGGGCAGCAAACAAAAAGAGTTCTGCATCGAATAGAGGCAGCGAGGGAGTAGGACCATTTTACATAGGGCCACTCGACCCATGACTGACAATGGCAGTGTGGTCCAAAATCGGATAAAACGCTCCAGGCCCTCTGGTACTTTTCCCATATTCAGGGCTATCGTGGGTAATTTGAAGCCCTAGATACCTAAAACTATGTGTTTCCCATGCCAATGCCATATCCGGAAGAAGCGTCACTCCCTTACCCACCAACCTGGCCAGGGGATATAGCACCATCTTGTGGCAGTTCACTCATAACCAGGACGTCGCACCAAAATGCTCCAGCAGTCGCATAAGAAGCAGGATGGACTCTGAAGAGCCCTTCACATATACTGGTGTGTCGTCTGTGTACATGGAGCCCACATGCTGCCTATCCCTAACTGGAATACTCCAATCTGAGAGGCGGTCCCTGAGGAAGATCGGTAGTGGCTCCATCCCAAGCGAGAACAACAACTAGGGACAAGGGGCAGCCCTGCTGAGTGCCCCTCTCTATACCAAAGGCCTCAGACACTTCAGACCCCAATCGCACACTTGCCATAGGCAGGGCATAGAGCAGCCTAACCCACGACATATATTCGGTCCCCAGATTCATGCGTATCAGGACCTCCCACAGGTACGGCTACGCCAGGGTGTCAAAGGCCTTTTCTATGTCCAATGAAACCAATGGGGCCTCGAAGGCAGACTCCCGTGTTTCATGCATCACATGAGCTAGCCGCCTTAGGTTCACATATGGGCCCTGGGACAAAACCACACTGATCGGTCCCCACCAGGTGCGTAACCACCCTCCCCAGCCGTAACGCCAGTACCTTTGTGAGCAACTTCACATCCATGTTTAGCATGGACAGGGTTCTGTATGACCCCGGGTCCACAGGGTCCTTCCCCTTAGGAAGCATGAGTACGTTTGCTTCCCTCATGTGCAGCGGTAACTCGCCTTTGTCATGGGCTTCCAAGAGGGTTTCCAACAATGCCGGGAGCAAAGTAGCGGCATGCGCCTGGTAGTACTCAACTGGGAGCCTGTCTGGTCCCGGGCTTTTCCCCCTAGTCATCTCGTGAAGCATCTACTGCAGGTCGTCCAGCGTTATATCGCTGGACTGGAGAACTTAAAGTCAAAGATCTGTTGGTATGCTCCCGACAGAATACTACGCTCTACCTGCTCCAAAAACATAAGGGTCCATAGGCTCAAAAAAGCACTCTGGGGAACGAGGGGAGCTTCTTACTGTCTACTGGAAAAGCATGGAAAAAGCTGCCCATGCATTTAAAAACACAGTCTAACCTGTTACTCTTTAGGAAAGGGCTTAAAACCTGGCTTTTTGCTAATTAATCAGTTTGAGTTTTCTTGCTTGCGACTGTTCGCTAGAACTGTCTTGGAATTGACTCACTCCATAAACTAAACTTAAACTTAAAATGAAACTCACTCATGGTGATTATCACATAGTCATCATAACTGTGAATTAATGAATGAATGGATGATAGATAATTATAAAGCACATAGGTACCCAAAAAGGGCTTCCCAACCAGTGGCGGCTGGTAAGGAACGGGGGAGACGGGGTGGGGGAGTTGAAAAATATTTTTTTTAAACGCCTATCTCTTCCGCCATCTCTCCTCATCGTCTCTCCACTTCTCTTCCTGACTCCGAGTCCAGAAGAAGCAGGAAGCACCCAGGCTCACCAAAGCCAATCACAACACTGCAATGCAGCTATGTGATTGGACTGAGCGCTGTTGTTCGACGCTCAGGCGGGGACAGGGAGCCTGTGCATGTTCTTCACCCAGGCTGGTGGAGAACATGCAAAGTGCGCATGACTGTTTGTCCGGCCCAAGAAGGCCGGCCAAGCCGTCATGCGCCCTTAAGTGCATGAACCACTCCTCCCTGTGCCACCAGCCCACCCCTCCCTAACCCAGCCCCGCAGGAACGAAAAATATAATAACGCTGTTATTATCATTTTATTTTTCACTTTTCAACTGCTCTGAGAGCAGTGGGGCGACGCTCCTCTGCCTTAGCGAAGGAGCCGGCCCCTCTCCCAACACAATGAAATGGATGATACGCCAAACTGTGTTCTTAACACAACTGCTCAAATAGCCAAGTCTGAAAGGAATTTCCTAAATATTGATTTGTTAGGAGAATTGCTAAGTGTGAAGGGAAGGGCATTCCAAAGTTTGCTGGCACAAGAGAAAAGGAGTGACAACCACTTCTGCTTTTAGTGACTATGGGAATTACGTCGAAATAGGTAGAAGACCTAAGTGGTCTCAAAGGAGTATATGATTGGACCAAACGCCACAAGAGACTTGGGCCTTATTGTTATATGCTCGGAAGGCGAAACAGAGAGCTTTGAATTGTATTCTTTTTCTGATAGGGAGCCAATTAGGTTTTTCAATGGAGGTAGCTACAGACTGGTGTCTGGGCACCTGCAATAAGAGAGGGACTGCCGCATTTTGAATTATTTGCAGCCTTTTCAGTGCCGACTGGGAGGCGCCGAGATAATAACACATTTCAAGAGTCGAACCAGGACGAAATCAGGGCTTGGACTACAGCTTACTGGGTCGAAGTCGGAAGAAACCCAGAACCTTTGTTATGGTTCTTAAAATGCCATAACAGCAAGCAGCAAGTTTCCTCACCTGAACATCAAATGACAACTTATCATCAAACCAATTTCCCAGGTTTTTAATGACAGTTTTAGACACAGACTGTGGTAACAAAAGAAAGAAAAGGGAAATGGTGTAGCAGTTGCTGGGGATCAACGTGCTGCTCTGTGTATCACGTGATGTGTTCAAACCTGATGGGCTGACTCAACATTTCATCTTTTTTTGTTCAATGAAACGATTAGTATGAAGTTAGTTATTCTTGGTGGGGCTTGAGTTAGCTTTGAAATGTTCTAGAAGCAATGTACCCGACAGACAACAGATTGTGCAGTTTACACATTGTCACAAGCTGAGTTGTGAGCTAGAGGGAGAATAAAGGATCCGGCACTCAGGACACAGTACACAAAAGTATAAGCAATATTGATATTAGTACGTTGCTAAAAGAGAAGGGGAGTCATCCCTGCATCCTCTAACACATAAACATTTTTATATATACAGCAGCAGCAAAATGACAAATCCGAGTATGTCTTCACCCGTCAAAATCCTGTCACCCATGTCCAGGCAAAAGGCTCCGTAGTCCAAGTTTCGGCAATGCGCCCATCTTGCGTTCTATCGTTTTACTGCTGCTGTATATATATAAAAATATTTAATCTGAGGATATACTGTATTGACCTCAGAGTGCAACTTCAAATTACGGCCATGAGGAAGTCATTTTTTTTTTTTTAGAGTTTTATATAGTGCGAACTAGACCCGAAGATATCGGGTATCAGAGTGCTTTACATAGCACCAGTTTCGTTACATGAAAACACATTCATTTTTGTTAGGCACGGGGAGATTAAGGGGCATATTCACAAGGATTTATCGCCGAGTTATCGGCACTTTAGCGCAGCAAAAGTGGGGATAGAATTACCGCCCCTTTCGCAAGCTGGTGCTAACTGCCTACATCACCACATAACCCGCGATAGCTGCCGCAAAAAACATCGCCACGGTTGACACCGCCAACTAACGCTAATGAGATGCAGAATAGGCGTGTCCGTGCAAAAACACACGAAAAGACAACACCGTGCGATTCTCTACGGACATCCAGATCTGCGATGCGAGGCAAAAACAGGCGATAAGCCGCGGTAGCAGCAGGGATTTAACACCTGCCTTTTGCTGGTGCTAAGCAGGATGACTACCTGCACCACAAAAGGGAGCCCAGCCCACAGCCACACCTAAATAACAACAGATGCCATGGAGCCACTGCCCATGCAGCTCGGAGACCCCTGAGGCCCACAACACTAAGCGCCACTACCCCCAGGACCCCCCCACACCCCGGCCCCCCCGGCCCACCCACCCCGGACAAAGATGTGCCACAGCAACTTACGAAATCACGAGAAAAATAAGAGGCTGATGTCGCACAAATACAACAACAAACCCACATGTGTGGCCAGAATAAGGAGAAACAAACATACAACTTAGAAATCACACAACAGAACTTTATTTAAACACAACACAAAACAACAATTCTGAAGAGTCCATGCGGATCCACTTCGGACAATCTGGAAGTCATAGCCTGCAAGAAAAAATCCGAGATAAGAAGGTGTGTCATGCGCTCATCAAAGGAAAGAGAGAGAGAGAAAGAAAGAAAGAAAGGGAGCGAGAGAAAGAAAGGGAGAGACAGAAAGAAAGGGAGCGAGAGAAAGAAAGGGAGAGAGAGAAAGAAAGGAAGAGAGAGAAAGAAAGGGAGAGAGAGAAAGAAAGGGAGAGAGGGAGAGAGACTGCTGCCCATGCGCACCCCGGCCCCACTGCTCACCTTCCGCCACCGGTGTGTCTCCAATCACGTGCCGGTGCACGCTCCGAGCCCGGGACACGTGACCTTGGCAGCCTCCACAACACGCGGACCCGCCCCGCGGCCCACTAGGTCACACACCTGAATCTGGGCTTTGAGTTCGGAATGGGAGAGTCCATTACAGTGCACAAGTCATCATCACAGGCTGCACACCCGCTCAGCTCCATAGGTGCCACTAACTCTGTGAACCTTGAGGCAACGCCACGTGGCGGTAGGCCCGCGTCGCATGCAGGCTCCGGCCAACACTGCAGTCCACCAGGTCCCCTATCTGAAACGAGTACACAACAAAGAATTGCAGAGTCCAAATCATTGTACACGGCATCATCGCCTGTCCGCCCCTGCGCACACATACTGCTGCACCCCAGCCCCTCCCGCCGCCCAGTGGTGAATGTCCGCCCCTGCGCACCCAGGCCCCACTGCTCACCTGCTGCCACCGGTGTGTCCCCAACAGGGCACACCACGTGCCGGTGCCAACTCCAAATCCGGGGCCCGCAGCCTTGGCAGTCCCCACATCATGCAGCACCCCCTTGCGGTCCACCAGGTCACACACTTGATACTGGGTCTTGAGTCAGATATGGCAGAGACCATATCAGTGTACACGTCATCATCGCAGGCTGCACACCCGCTCAGCTTCATAGGTGCAACTAACCCTGTGCAACTCAAGCCAGCGCCACGTGGAGGTAGGCCGCCGGACGTCGGGGGCGACTAACCCTGTGCACCACAAGTCATGGAGCCTCCATGATTGAGCCACGTTGCGCGTACGTCGTCAGGTCACCTCCAGCAGTGGGGAATGTGACGTTGCAGGCACCTTTTATTGGTGGTGTCACATGGCCCGTGACGCATCTGCTGGATGGGTGTGGTGTGTGTGCAAACCTGCCCTCAGGGAGTGGCCGTGGCATGCTGGCAACTAGAACAGTGACCAGCAGATCCCAAGTGTGGAATCCTGGGACAAGTAGCTATGTCGTCCCCCCTCGGAGCGTAAGCGCAGTGGTCTGGCCTGGCGTACGCCGGACCTGCGTCGGGCGTGCAAGAATGATCCCGGGGCTGTGTGTGCTGGTTCAGTCCTTGTCCGGACAAGGAAGTGACGAATGCGTGTGTCCCTGATGTTGTGACTACGCCGCACGGAACGCAATTGGCAATGTAGCACCCTGTGACTCATGTTCCACGACGTGTGCAACATGGATGTCAGGGGGAATTACTGGCTCAACACACATCCACACTCACATACTTGAATGATCGAAGACATGACACAACTGTGCATTAGAGAATGATTTATTGTCATCCAGTGGAGTGTTGCAGCTGGAGCAGTACAGGGCCATGCAGACCCCACTTCACATCATTGGCATGTGGCGGCCCAGCCAGAGTCCTTCAGGGCATGACAAGTACACCGGAAGAGGAAGAGTCCAGACCGCAGTCTGATCGCTGTGTCATCGGTCATCTAACAGAATATGGCAGTCCATGTCGAGGTCCAAGGTGAGAGTCAATGAGTGCATCGGGGGGCAGTGGAAAGGTCATGATGCCAAGGGCAGAACCAAGATGAAACAGGCCAAATGGGTGGGAGGAATGCTACTGCTGCCTCATGATCAAGAAGTCTGGATCATCCACATCCTCATCCTCTGTTGTGTGCTCTGCCTCACCTGTGGGTGCTGCAGTTCCGGCTGCAGCACTGTGTGCCACTGACACATCAGGGACCGGAGGTGGATTGTCGGCCGCACCGTGTGGCAGTGACACATCAGGTGCAGGAGTAGAAATGTCTGCCGCACTGTGAGGCAGTGACACACTAGGGGGCGCAGATGGGGATGGTGTAGGGGCAGCAGCATCCATCTGCGCCAGGCCTTGTGGCAGCAATGCCATGACGAGGATCTGCAGGGCATGGTATATCCCAGCTACATTTTGCTGATGTGCAGCAGTGACAGCCAACCTTTCCGCCTCCATCTGCACCATGTCCTCCATGAGCTTCCGCATTTGTGCCAAGTCACTGCTGAGATCGCTGGAGCCACTCTGACTTGACAGGTGTTCTTGTCTCCAAATCAGGACTCCAACGATGTCGGCCAGGGCTCGTTGGAGGCCATGGAGCGGACTGTCGGTGTCCGTCAGGGACTGTAAGTGGTCCCCGAAGGGACGTAGACACCCATGGATGGCATCAAGTTTGGCTGCCAGGAGGTCAAACCCCACCCGCACCTGATCAGCCAGCTTCTCCTGGGCCTCTAACACACGGGTTTGGAAGGCCAGGTGTGTTCCGTGGGGGTCTTGGGAGACAGCCGGTGTGGCAGGTGCTGCCTGCTGTGTGGTCTGTGCAGGGGGTGGGGTCTCCTCGATGCAGCTGGGCTGCCCTGATCCTGGAGGTGGGGAGCTGATGCGGACGATGAGCTCTCTGACGGCTTCGGTGTCGATGATGGGGTTGTCATCCTCGTCATCAGTGTAGAGTTGTTGGGTCTGCTCTGCAGGTGGTGTTGATGGTCCCTCTGCAATGTTAAGGGGATTTGCTGCATTACATCGTGTTGACATGTTTGTACAGGCATTGTACAAGTTCACATACAGACTGCATGACGAGGTATATTGTGGCTGTGTAGGTGGAGATGCCTGTTGGTTGCGGGACAGTTGACATTTCGACACCATCATGGATGTGAGGTTGTACTTGTGCAGTTTCATCTCACAAACCCCTGCTATGCCAAATGTAATTGGCCAGTATCTTCACACAAGCGGCAGCAGTTTTGCCCTCTGTCCTGTTGTTCACATGTTGCAGTTTGTCCCACACTGTTGTCTATGCTGCTGTGCTCTGACTGTCATATGTGTGTGCTGCAGTTTTGTGAGGGTCGCCCCTGCAGCTCTGAGTCTGCTGCCTCTTGTCCCTTCCAGGCGGTGTGGCTTTGACTTCTGTGTCCATGCAGTGTTGAGACGTTACCAGTCTTGGGTGGATGTGTGTCTTGATGGGAGTGGGGACTCTGGGGAATGGTTTGTCCGCAGCTGTGTTGTTGACGTCAGGGGTTGATTGTGCGGGTGGATGTGTCAGAGTGTGACCTGCTCCTTTACGGATGTGGTCCACACTCAGCCACCTCAGTGTCGTTGCGTGCACCATGTCATGGTAATCGGACTGCAGGCATGGTATTCGTCATGCAGTGTCACTTACGTTGTCAGTGTGGCTCACGGAGCAGCAGCTTGGCTGGGTTCAGCACATGTGCATGGGTTGTATGTGAGCTGTGTGATGTGTAGGGTGGGCCCACTCTGGGCAGATGGTCGTGGGTGACGTACTTGGTGTTCCTATGTGTGCTGCAGTATGGCAAGGGGATCAGGGACATGATCTGTAGTCATTGTGGGTGTGCAGTGTGGTCTGCTTATTTGTGCATGTGTGCCATTGTGCCCATCTCCACCCCGTCCCCCCAGTCCCTGGTCGCTACTCACCCTGTTGCTGTTGTGTCCGGTCCTGTAGAGCAGTGTCCGGGCCCCCAACTCATGCCACCGTATCCACACTGATGACTGTCGACACCATCTCCTCCATCTCGTCCAGCTCCTCCTGCGGCGCAGGACTCCCACCTCCAGTCTGCATTGCTGCTTTGAGGTTGTTGGCAAGTTTGCTCTTAGTTTTGCGCTTGATATCAGTCCATCGCCTCTTGACCTCGTCCATTGACCTCCTCTGCACTCCGACAGCATTCACCTTGTCCAAGATGGACTGCCATATTCCATTTCTGTGCCCAGTGACACGGTGGAGGTGATGAACAGTTGTTGATGGTGTCCTATCACCTCCGTGACCAGGATCTGATTCTCCTGCGGACTGAACCACGGCTTCCTCTTCTTCTTGTCCTTCCCTGTCCTCGAGGGCCCTGGCTGGGGCTCCGGGGGGCTTGTGGGGTTCCGGTCGTCCCCTGTGCCTGCTCCGCCTGACTCCATCATGCTTCGCTGTTGGTGTTTTTTTGTTTGGTGTTTTTTTTTATCTGTTTTTGTGGTGATTTTTCCCACCTGACGTGTGTGTATTGCAAGCCTTGCGCGCCTTATCGCGGATTGTCTCTTCGCGTTTGAGCCCATCGCAACTTTTTTCGCGTTAAGGATTGAATTTTTATCGCCGTCGCAGTAGTTGTTTCACGGACATTCACCGCGTTATCGTGCGGTTATCGCACGGTATCGCAGTGTTGGGAATGCCACGTTAACACAGCGTTATTTTCCCGCGATGGACTGCGATGTGAGAAGTTGCGGTAAGCTATTTTGGCGATGTTTATCGCACGTTCTTGTGAATATACCCCTAAGTGATTTGCCCAGAATCACAGGATGTTGAGCATCGTTGCCGAGACTCGAACCCGGTTTCCCCGCGTCGACCTCGACCGCTCTAGCCGTAAGGCTACATCCTCTCCCCCATTGGGTGACACACCCACAGACGAAACACGTGTTGGCTGGCAGAGGAATCAAAAACCCGAATAAAGAAAGAACTGGAGAACGAAAAGGACGACTGATGACTTATTTGTGTTAATACACTATTGCGCGTGCTGAGAGACTTGTTTCAATTTTCACAAGCTGCCCTATCTCACACTGTGCTCATCTCTTGTTATTCATCTATATTGAAAGCTTCAGTGTTTCCGGGCGGTGTGATATAACGGCAAGGCCTCAAAGATCAAGCCACAAGTAATTGTGACAAGGTAACACCCACTATGCTCTGTGCAAGAGTTCTAAAATTGCTGCTTTGAAACTGAGCATGCCAATGGAAATGTCAACACTTCCTGTACCATAAAACTCTTGAAAAATACTTGGAGAGTTTATTTTCAACTAAACACTGGTGTGTATTTTACTCAAAACATTTAAATATTTTGGCTGTGAACGTAAGAAAGAGCACACTAAAGAAGTCTTTCAAATTGAATGATGCGACTTCCTGGGTGGTCTCTGAAATTGCAAATTGTACAATAACAATACAACAATTGTGGTTTTTTCCCAGAAACGCTCTACAAACATAAGCAGGATCCGACCAATGAATAAATGGAAAAGACAAGTTATACCTTGTCATGCCTAAGCAGATCATTAAGTCTTATTTTTACTTTGCATTCTGATACTTGGAGTTCTGATTTACTAATGAAGGGGCATATTATCAACGGCCAGCGATAATTATCGCTGGCCGTTCACAGCGTGAGAATAGTTATCGCCGGCTACCGCAGATAATTATCGCCATGCTAGCGCTGTATTAACAACGCATAGCGCAATGGCGATAATTATTCCTGCGATAGCTTGTTTTCCATGGAACATCGCTGGTTTTCCAGCGATGTTCCATGGAAAACGGCGATAACCTTGCTGATACGACCCTGTGGTCGTATCAGCAGAATCCATCTCCCATGTAAAGTATGCTTAAGTCAGGAATTTAACAGACGTTAAATTCCTGAGTTAAAGCTGAGGTAGCGCGATTTCTTTTATCGCTGCACCTCCTTGTTAATATTGCGAAGCTGCCTTCGCGATATTAACTTGTGTTGTTTTCACAGCCACGCCTTCTTTGCATCTCATTAGCGATGCAAGGCGAGGCTGTGAAAAAACGGGCTCTACATCAAGGAAACACGCGCTAGCGTGTCCTTGATGATATTGCGATATAATTATCGCCGCTTTTCGCCCGAAAACGGACGCTAAAGCGGCGATAATTATATCGCCAGCCCTTGATAATATGCCCCAAAGTAACAGCAAACCAATGGGCTAGTGAGTTACACATTCCTGACATGGTGCAACTTGAGATCAGGTTATCATGAAGGGTTGCAAAAATGTCCACATCGCGTTTTTTGTTTTGCTTGAATCGCGTTTCAAAGAACTGCATCTAAGTTTAAAAAAGAAATTAGCTTCGGAAGGGACATGGTAACTGTAGAGATCTCAACATGAAATCTTAACTTGAATTATCTCCAGTCCCATGTCGGGTGTGAGTAGCTCATCCAGTCATTTGTTTTTCTCTTGCATTCTGGTAGTTGTAGTTTTTATTTTTTATTTAGAGACACATAACTACAAGTACCGAATGCAAACAATAATTGTTCTGACAATCAAAGGAGCCCAATTTTTCTCTTCATTCTCACTGTCACGCATGAACCATGCAAATGTCATACGTAGTCACCTTACAAATACAAACGTCACACGTATGAATACAGAAAGCTTTGTCCTGTCGGGCTGGAGGTTGAGGCAGATAGAGTCCACTTCTTGCATCAGATCTGGCTTTCAGGCCACCCTGGTGAATGTCCACCATATGCATGCCACTGTCAGGTGGTGCTGGACTGGTTGTGCCACCACATGAAGTTCCTGTGCATTGCTGCATCTCCTGCGGCTTGGGTGGGTACTTAGTCAACGCATTCATCACACCTCACTGGTCTTCAGTGATGCTGAGGCCAGACAGAGTGACCCTCCATGGCTGCCATATACTGTCAACTATCTCTGTGCCAACCATCCAAGGCATTAGCTACTACGGTGAACATCTCCCTGCCAGTTGGTGGTCTGCCTTTGCTCCAAACCAATCCAATGGGTGCCTTAGCTAAATGTACATAATGGGGCTGCATTAAAATGAACTTTTAAAATTCACTCCATAAACTTTCTAGAATATAATCCAAATTTTATTTTTGAACCATTTTCCTTTAGCAAATCAGCCATGAAATTCCTTCTAACAAATTGAACAAACCATTTTTCATGGCATCACTGATCCTTTTTGAGGGCGTTACATCAAGAGAGATCCCGCCTAATATAAAAAGTAACACGTTGCGGGAAGAAATGGAGGCTTTACTGAGATCTTCATGCTACGACCTTGGAAAAGGGGATTTTCCCATCTCAAAGCAAGTTTATACGCTACCTGGGAAGGGTTTGAGGGATGGCAAGGAAGCAGGAGGCACAGTTATATTTTATGATTGTCTGAGATGACAATATTATTGTAAAATCAGTGATTAAGCAGCAAAACCTTGTCCTGAGACTCTGGAACGAAAGACGATCCTTGTTCCATAAAAGGGAACTAAACAATTTGAATGTTTGTCCCTCCCACATGTACCAAGTGAGGCTAAAAGTATACCACCAGGCTAATTCCTCCAGACAGATGGAGTCAGACAAGGCATTCCCCTGGGTATTCAGAGGTCGGTGGTTGGCGGGGGCAATGATGCTTGGCCACTAAGAATGTTGCACAAACAAATGATGGATGGAATGCTGAACAAATCAGACATTCACCCCCAGTCACAGATCTGGGTTAAATCCATTGTTCTTTTGTTCACCATGCCACCCCAGTTTGGACCCAGCCATATGCAAATCAGTCTTGACCCTGCTCCTCATAGGAACAGTCCAACCCGAGCTGCCAAGTCAGGTCCTCCCTGGAGCGGAAACAAGCATTCTGGGACCGGTTTCGGGGTATCACCCCTGATCAGCCAGGCTAGCTTGAATCCAGTGGCACAGCAAGCAAGGGACCCACGTCTGGGCATACCCATCCCATTTAAGGCTAAAAATGCTGCACAGAATGCTGAACAAATCAAACATTCATCCTCAATCAAGAGATCTGGGTCAAATCCATCATTATTTTGCTCATCATGCCACCCCAGTTTGGACCCAACCATATCAGTCTAGACCTTGCTCCTCATGGGTAAAGTCCAGCATGAACTCCCAAGCCAGGTCCTCCCTCGAAGGGAAACAAGCATCCTGGGACTGGTTTCAGGGTATCACCCTCTTCAGTCAGGCTAGCTTGAATACAGTGGCACACCGAGCAAGGGACCCACGTCTGGGCATACCCATCCCACTTAGGGAGAAAAATGCTGCATAAACAAATAATGGACGGAATGCTGATCAAATCAAACATTCACCCCAGTCAAGAGATCTGGGTTAAATCCATTGTTCTTTTGCTTACCATGCTGCCCCGGTTTGGACCCAGCCAAATGCAAATCAGTCTTGACCCTGCTCCTTATGGGAACAGTCCAGCCAGAACTGCCAAGCCAGGTCCACTCTGGACCGGAAACAAGCATCCTGGGACTGGTTTTGGGGTATCACCCCTCCTCAGCCAGGTTAGCTTGAATCCAGTGACACAGCGAGCAGCAAAGCGCCACTGTTAGGTGGACTCAGTGAAGGATGACCAGGTTAAGGTTCGTGATGAGATTGTTCTGGGTAGGGGTGATGTCTTTTGTCTCTGCGGTCTTCCGTTATTTCTTCTTAGTTCTTGCCCATCTAACAGTATTGATGTACATGATGACTGGTTTATGGTTTATTAAAATCGAGCTTCCGTGTATAACTACACTGCAGACATTCTTTAATAAAATGATTTAAAAAACAAAACAACAAAAAAATAGTGCCACTGTACCTATGGCACCAAGCAGCCTTGAGCACCCTGTAGACTTATTTTTCTATGCTCGAAACACCATGTGGTTTGCAAACAACAATATTCTAAAAAGAATTAGCTTTGAAGTGCTGACAATGCGCTTGTCCTACAGTGCTAATGTGTACAAATTATAGCTTCCGTTAATGTAGGGTGCAACATCAGTCCCGTATGGACATAGGCCCAGATTCTCAAACGTTTAGCACCGGGTTAGCGTTACTTTTGTAACACTAAAGCAACGCTAAACCTTTTTTGGGATTCACAAAAAAACACAAATTGGTATTTGCATTGGTTTGTATAGAAAAGTAATGTAAAGCAACGCGAAACGCTGCTTTGCATTACTTTTCGTCAAGGGGGCATTAAATGGGTGGTACATGGGTGTACCCGTGCTACCACCCACGCTTTTTGATGCTAAACCCTATTCTCAAACATCAGTAGAAAGAGATTAGCGCCAAAAAGTAACACCGCTGAAAAGCAGGTGGTAAACGGAGAAATGTTTTCATTTCTCCGTGCTTTTCCGACTTTGCATGCGTGCCGCACTGTGCAGCACCAAAACAAAGCAGGAAAAGCTTTTTCACTTGTCTAAGCATAGTATTTTGTACAGGAAGGATAGACTTCCTGTATAACACCTATGCTAGACTCACGCACACACCCGATCGCTATGGCGCTAAGGTGTGTGTGTGGCTGAAATCAGCGGGGGCGCTAGGGAGAGGGGAGGAGAGAGACATTTGTATGGAAATATAGCACTCTCCTGCTCTCTCCCTGTCACGCAACACAGCGCTGCCTCTTTGGGTGCTGCGCTGCGTTGCATGACACCTTTCAGAATCTGGGCCTCAGACGCGCCTCAGACGCACCTCAGAAACAAGGTAAAATAGGACCGAAGTGCGTCTGGGATGGTTTGTTTACTGGGAACGCGAATTAATGATGGATCACGTGACTGGTGTGCATGTTTGGTCCCCTCCAGGAATTAAGCCAAATCGACGAAATAGAAGGCCCCCAGAGTTTGTACCAGTGGGTCAGGCTGATTCAAGTACTTCCACACACCACGTTTGCAGCGTTTATGAGATATTAGCCAAACCATGTGGTCAGACTTAATATATGGTACATCTGCCAAACCTTCATTCAATGTCATCGCTTAGATCACGTTTACGTACATCAAAGCGCCTCAATGAATCGAGCGCTACTCTGTGGTTGCCAGTGGATGGCAGACGCACAGTGCTGCCTTGTTCACGTCGCATAGAGTGCGCTCTTGTGAAGAGGGCACCCTCCCCTAGGCACTGGTAATAGAATAATGACAGCCTGTTAGCTTGTTCCACTTCCTCCTACGAGCTCGTGTGGCATCAAAGAAGGCTTCATTTGAAGCATAAATGCCCACTCTGTTGTCTCTAGCGAGGTCTGTGTGGGTAGCTGGGCCTCGAACATATGATTGCTTTGGACACTGATTGCTTGCAGTGGTGAATGTGATTACAGAGTTTGAGAATAATTTTAAATACTAGTTCACGGCATAAATATATCCATGGCATGATGCGTTTCAAAGAAGGCCCCAGTTATACTTTTTAGTGCCTGGTTTATTTCTGTATTGAAGACCGTTTCATTCTGTTGTTGCTACTCTCTGAAGGTGAAAACATGCAATAACCCTTCCTCTCTTTTCCCATACAAAATGTTTCAGAAGAATTTGCCCATTCACATGAACATAAAAAAGGCATTATACTTTCCTTTTCTGAGTACTGAGTTTTTATTTCTTAATTTATTTTACATGGTGCTTTGTTCTGTACTGTGCTCATAGAAATCAATTAGAACCTGCATTTATTTGAGTGTGAAACTAAACACCAGGGCCTTGATTTGCTAACATTTCGTGTTGTGGTTACGCCACTTTTTTGGGGCAGCCATAACGCAAAATTCTAGTCGAGATTTATAAAGCCACGCAAGGGACGATTTGTGTCACCTTGCATGGCTTTGTAAAAATAGAAATTGGTGCTAAGCAGCCACAAGTGCGCCAGCACGGGGAGAGAGCTGAACACACCATGGGCCTCATTTACAAGAAGCCTGTGCCGCCGGAGCGCCACTTTTTTGACGCTCCGGTGGCGCAGGCCTCTCAGTCATATCTATGAGTCGACTCAAAGCCACCCTGTGTGGCTTTGCATGGCCTCATAGATATGGAGTAAGACAAGGCAGAGCATTGCGCTTGCCTTACTCTGCGTCACGGAGGCATTCCATGGGCGTTGCGGTGGGTGTTCCAACGCAACACCCATGGATTTTGACGCTGCCCCAGATTTACAAAATCACGTAAACCTGCAGCAGTGCCAGAACATTACAACTCCACAGAGCAAGCGTAACGAGGAGAAATGATTCAATTTCTCCTCATTTTTACCTCTTTCTATGTGCACATAGAAGGAGGAAAATACGAAGGCGGGACACGGACTCGGCCACGCCGCAGAGTATGGCAGTCGTGCCGGTCCCCCGTGTATGGGCGAGGGGGCAGGGCGGGCGCCCCCCGCCCTCGCCTAGCTTGGGTTTGGTCCAGAGGGGTGGTGACCCGGAAGCGCAAACAAGTGCTTCCGGGTCATGTTTGAGCAAATCGGCCGAGAAGCCAGTTTTAACTGGCTTCCCGGCCATAATGACTTTTAAAGGGGGCTGTGGAGCGGCGGACCGGCCTTTCGCGTCGCCGCTCCACAGCAAGCAGAGGGACAGGACGGTCTCCAGGACAGAGACCTTTTTCCAGAGTTTTCTCTTGCCTTATCCTAGTGACCACACAGGATGCCCTAAGGCTGGAAGATGTGTTCGGTGGAATTTTGGCGGCAGCAGCGGGCCGTGGGGCTGGGAGCCGCACAGGTTCGAGTTATACTCACCCGACCTGCGGTGTATCGCACGCGGGAGCAGCTCCAGTCCGTGGGGCCCAGGTGAGAGGGGCTCGTTCTTGCTGGGGGGAGTCGGTCCTGGAGGAAAACATGCAGCGTTGGTGAGGCCAAAATTGTTATTTGAATGTCTGCATTGATTTAAGCATTAATCCTCTCCGAAATGGCAAAGCAGTTGAGGAAGGATGTATGGTGGCTGCGTTGATTGCAATCCGGTTGTGCACGTTTTTGGGACGGCTCGCGTATCTCCGAGCTCCAGATGTTTCGTGGTGGGTTATGGCCGCAAGGTACCTGGCCCAGCACGTTCAGACACCGGCACCAAGCAAGGGCGCGTAAATGAGTTTGGCTTTATTAGGTGGTACACTCTGAAGTTTGTATATGGACAGGTGCAGGTGGGGGTACAAGAGTGGGTGGGGTTGCTTTTTAATCCCTAAACAAGCAAGGAGCACAAACATTAATGCATGGTGGCCCAGACGGGGCGGTAAAATGGCTTTGTGGGGCCTAGTTAAAACTTTATGTGGCGCAGTGAGTTTTTCATGCAAGGAGCACTTGGTTGGGGATATATTGTAGCACTTTGGCTTTCAAGCCACGCAATGCACACGGATTCCTAAGATTGTTCTGCGTTGGCACTTGCGTTGCGGCTGGTCAGTAAATGTTTCTTTTGTGGAGCCGAACATGCACACCAAAGTACGTGGTTCTGCTTGGGGGTGGCTTTGAGGTGCATGGGACGTGGATATGATTTAGCATCAAGTATCATACTTGGAGATCGCAGGCGATCAGCCTTCACGGCTCCGGAGCAGACCTTTTTTCGTGCATGGTTGGGTCTGTGGCCCATAGCCTACTGTTTTCTGTTTTGTGCACAGGAGATGGACACTCTCTCAGGGTTGAACTTTGCCTAATTTTGCATACTACGTACCTCAATGGAAGTTAGGTTTGGGTGTAGGAAACTGTTCCTGTCCGTTCTCGGCAGGTCAGCGTGGCCTGGGGACTTCTGGCGAATTCTGATGTGGACATATTACTTCCATCCTTGGGATCGTTTTTCATTTTCAAACATCTGATGCAGAATTTTTTCAGTGGTGGCCGGAATCACCGCAATAGTCTTTGGATATAATACGGTTCATGCACATATTTGCACACATGTACGTATCTGTGTTTGTGAGTGGAATATATGTGATTGTTCTGTTTGCATCGCGATTGTGGGGCGAGGGTCAGGGTCACAGATGGAAGGTGCCTGCATTTTAGAGTAGGTTTACCCTTGAGGGAGATTATTCCGACTGGTTTCTCTTGTTAACTGGGTGAAAGTTCAGCCTCTTGCTTCTCACGTTGTGGGTTGGTGACCTTATGTTCAAATGGAAGGGCCACTGGGGTTCGTCGGTGGGAGAGACTGTTGGGCATCGCCTCCGACAAAAAATATCTGTATCACCCCAGCTCGCTCCTTTCCTTTTAAATTCCCCTTATCAAGTGTGCTTATCAAGCGATAATCAAAGTTGGTTGTACTTTATTCGACGCCACCTCGTGGAATGTTGGGGTAATTTTGGTTAATATAGTACTAGCGTTGCTTCCGACAAAATATATGTCACCCCAGCGCGCTCCTTTCCTTTTAAATTCCCCTTATCAAGTGTGCTTATCAAGTGATAATCAAATATGGTTGTACTCTATTTGGCGCCACCTCGTGGAATGTTGGGCTAATTTTGGTTTATAGTGTAATAGCGTGTTTCTGCTCTGATGCCAGTGTGTAACACGTCAGCTTGGATCCCGGCAATATAATTCCGGGTGTTGCAGAACGCACGTCATAGAGGAACCGTCGATCCAAGCAGGTTATTTTGTGTGTCATTGCTTCCTGCAGAGGAGGTGTGCAATGCACAAGACACATTGCACGGGCGGCTAGGAAATGCATGTAGCAACTCAAATGCGATGTACAATGCACGCTCGAACATTGCACAAGCTAAGTTCAGCTGGAGACGAGTGTATTGTACAGAGGTATAGCTCCTCACACACTTTAGAGGGCATTGAAGCACATTATCAGATTGGAAGCATGCAACATTTTTTGGAGGAGAGCTTGCTTGGAAGGGTGTATATAGTGTTGCAGTGAGATCTATGGAATAAGGGTTTTAATGAGCAACCAGTGTGGTGACCTTCCCCTGTCTTAGGACACAGTGCAGGGTGGTATGGTGGAGGGAAGTAGAGAGATCCATTGCAGGGTTGTCCTAAAGGGCCTTCACTGATGGTTTACCTCCATGTTGACGCCCTTGCACCTAGGGGGGAATATAGGTTTCTCTCCATTCTTTTTCGGGGCTGGTCTTGGTCGAGGTGAGGTCGCTGATTAGAGTAGGGAGCAATAGGTTCTTTACAACGAATCATACATGTCGATAAAAGTTTCCGCCGTCACCCTGGCGGAGAAGCCACTCTAGGAGACCGTAGCCTCTCTAATTAAGAGCGGAGGTGGGCGAGGTTAAAAAGTCTGCCGTGGGAAGTGTGAGAGTAAAGGCTTAACAAAAAGGATAGCTTCAGTTGCAATAATGAGAAATCATTCCACAAACAGTAGTCGGTGTCCGCATGCTGCTGCATGACCATCATGGCTTAATTGCGAGTGGTCAATCTTGGCAGATGGGTAATAAAATCTGTTCCGCCATGTTTAGTGGTCTGGTGCCAAGTGAAGTGGGGTCGCCAGTTGGCCTGCGTTGGTTACTGGCTGCTGCAATGATGTCTACCGTTTTGTCCCCTACCTTTCATGGTTACCGCAGCGGTGGTAATATTGCTGTCCCGCAACTTTGAATCCTGCCCCCGTCCTCCTTCCTGGAAAGACTATCTGCCACTTGGATCGCATTATTCGGCTCTGGTCTTGGCGGGCATGTTTGCTAGGTACACAGGGGTCATCAACAGTGTCCTATTCTTGATATTTTGAAGTGTCAGCTTAAGGAAACTTTCTCCCTTGGCTTGTTAAGGGGCACGAAGAGTAGGAGAGCCTTGTTAGCAAGGAGACAGTAAGGATATTGATAGTATTTAGCAGATGGCAACTAGGCAATATAAGCACGGCCTTTGAGGTCAGGATGCCACAAAAATGCTTTCCTATTCGCTGGTAGGCAGAGTAAGCCTTGGCAGCAACAGGGTGGACCTAGGGATTATATGTTGGCATTCATCGTTTGATGGGATGTAGTATCCGGACGGCTGGCAAAATGGGTAGCGAAGCAGGCAGTCAAAGGAGAGACTTTGACTGTCCGATTTCTTGTGAAGCATTATTGTAAAATTGAGCGTGTTCTGCCATTTATTTTCATCTTTACATATTTCCCTGTCAACGCAGGTGAAGGACAGGATACGGCAGGACATCAGCTCGGACGTTGGAGTGTTCCTGTTTACGGTCATCACAGGTACAGTGGGGCTGTTAGTGGGCTGCTCTGTCGTGAGCATGCAACATTGTCTTCCGCTGCTATTGTATGCCTGGACTGAAGAAGGCCAGAAAACACAAAAGTCCCTATTCAAAATGTTAAGGTTTTGGCAAAGTTCTCCGTAACTAAGAGTATGCCTCAATATGGATCATGTGCTATAACAAGTGACAACATTCATTATGGCTGTATCGTCAAGATACAAAATATTTCAATGTGCAATAAACTGAGAAATTAAGAGTGAAGAGGTAATCACTATATTAGTGAGAGTTTATTGCACATCCTAAACCCGGAAGTCGTTCGTTTGGAGCAGGGAGGCCGCTTGTTGTCCTAATGATTTTAATCTGGTCTGTACCTAATTGAATTTCAAGTATCGCTCATGCTGAAAACGCCGATATCTTGAATAGAAAGTTGAAGCTCTGGGTGCACTCGACTAGCTATATGCAGTCCAGTTTTAATTTGTATTGAGGCTTTTATTCTCAAAAAGCCTTGAATTAAACCTGCTGGTGGCTCCATCGAACAATCAGTAAAGAATCTGTACCAATACTAAGGTCTTTTCTTTCTTGGATGAGTTGTTCCTTCCATCATTAAGAATTCGACTCTCTTAAAGTCTTAGTGAAGACTTGACCATAAAGTCTTGCCGAATTATAATAGATTTTTATGAAAACTTGTCCTGAAGAAGGTGAAGAAATCAGGTTTCACCGAAACGCTGCGTTGACTCTTTTTAAGTTTTCTTCATTGTGTACGAGTAATGAAATGTATCTACAACTGATGTATTGTAACTTCTCTGACGAGAAGATGTTTTTAATTTTGTGAAAATTGTAATGTTTCTTGTTTTTTATATATATGTTTTTAAATAAACTCTCACTAATATAGTGATTACCTCTTCACTCTTAATTTCTCAATTTATTGCACATTGAAATATTTTGTATCTTGATGATACAGCCATAATGAATGTTGTCACTTGTTATAGCACAAGATCCATATTGAGGCATACTCTTAGTTACGGAGAACTTTGCCAAAACCTTAACATTTTGAATAGGGACTTTTGTGTTTTCTGACTTTGCTACCCCATCCCTTTTCTTAGAATTAGGGTAACTCCCTTTCTTTTTGATATTTCTATGGACTGAAGAAGGACCAGGAGGGCAGTTGCCACACTGCGAGCAAGTGGGGTGGCACGAAGCCACCACGGAATTGAGTTGGACCGGATTATGCCCTGGATTTTGGCCACATCCAGGGGATGTTTCTCCTGTCCTGTGATGCTGTTTTTGTTTTTTCTGTGGTTGGGTGCTTATGGGCTGGGGGAAGCAGGTTTTTTCGAGTCTCCGTTTCAGACCAACATCACCTGATTCTGGCCCAATGCCTTAAACTAAAGCGTGAGGGTAGGAGGGCTCCAGTTGCCCACATGCACAATGCAAGGTGGGCGAGGGCCTGTGGACTATAAGAGGTACTACTAAGAGGTATCCTACTAAGAGGTATCCCTGAGAGGGTTTGGGTTATGGGAGATGGCCAGCCTGCTGAGGACCTTTTCCCATGTTTGCCCCCAAGCGGCGGCAGTACAAGGAGTGCCCGGAGCGTAAGGCCTTCGGGTGCCTTTTCTGCAGCGCTCTGGTGCTTGCAAGAGGCTGTAATTTGGTGCGGGGCATGGGGGGTGCAAACTTTTCACGTTTTTTGTTATTCTTTTTCAGACGGATGCTGGCATGAAAAGGCTCGCAAGGGTTTAGGTGAGTCGCACACGAGTTGGGCGAGCGGAACAGCCATTATCTTGTGTCGCCCATTCAGGATGGGTGGTGATACAACATGGAAGTGCTCTCAGTGGGGCCAGCAAGGTTTTGCTCACGTCCTGTCCCGCAGGAAGGAAGCTCGCCTTCGTGCGCGTGCGTCGATCGCTGGAACCTCGCCCAGGCCCCCGCCTGGGGTGGGGGGCCGGGTTAATGAAGTCTGGATGGTTGGTCAATCATGTATGAACAGGTTGAATGAATATTTTTTACAGGCAGGTGTGCGGAGAGGGCCCTATCGGGCTGGTTGCAATGTTTCTTTGCATGGGCAAGGAGGTCATCGCCTGGGCACTTTAGGTTGCAATGTGTCTTTGCATGGGCACGGTGGTCTGCGCCTGGGGCACTTTAGGAGCTTGTTTGGAGATAAAGGGTTAGCTAAGTGTTACTGACGTTGATTTTATCTTTGATTTGGCTTGCAGTTTTCACGTCCTGTCCCGTAGGGGGGAAGCTTGCAGCAGTTTCGTCGGTTTTTGGCGCCTGTTGCAGACCAGGTACCCGCCTGGGGGGCACAAGGAAGTGGACGTATGGATAATTTGTCACTCATATGTGAGCAGGTTTCAGACAATTATCCTTGCAGGCAACTTCGCACACAGGACACGTAATGATCTGGTTCCCCTGGGTAGGAAGGGCGTAGTGGAAGCACTGATCACCAAGGTAGGATGGCTGGTGAGGAGATGCCTGCAGGCGGTGCTGGCCTTGTCACACATGGTCCCCAGATTTCAGTGGAGGGGGGGGTGAGTCTGTGTGGGTTTTTGAACCATTCAGTGAAAAGACACAACAACCGTACTGATAATCTATTCCGATCCACAGAACTTCAAACGATTGCGCATGGGCGCAACTCAGGGAACGTTTTCCTGCAGATGGCGTGCATCTCTCCAAGCTAAGTAATGAAATATACCTGGAGAATTTACTTGCCTGGTTAGTGGGAGCACGGAGCAGGGCATGACCTCCTAGGTGCAGGGGGGCCAGATAGTCGGGCAACTATGCTGGCCTGTGGCGGTAAGGTCATGATTGGTGGGCATCGTTTACGATCCTTAGTAGGCATCACCATTGTCAAATGAGGATGCCTGAGAGGGGGACAGATGGTCTCCCATGGAACTCCAGGGGCAGTTACAGCCGGTAGGCTGGAAGGGTGCGGGGGAGGGGAAGTTCGCTTCTGGTAGGCTTTTGGGCCAACCCCCGCACAGGCGCAATGGCGCAAGAAAACTGGGCCTAACAGCACAGCCCCTTATGGAGATAATGTTGAGTGCGTAGGGGGTGCCCGGGGTGAGATAACCTTCGGGCGAACTGGGCCTCCTGCGCAAGGTCACTCCGGTAGGAGGGTGGGACCTAGCATGATCTTGGACCAGTCATTGACCTTGCCGTAGGCTCAAACAGGGATACGCAGGAAGAGAATGTTGTTGATCACTTAGCTTATGACAGGAATGGCTATGTATTAGAAACATGTTAAGGATAGCCAAATGATATACTGTACATATCAATGTGATGGACCGGACTTTCTGCGTATTTTGTAAATGGTGTAAATATGAAAATTAATGTTTTTTGTTATTGTTATGAATAAAATACAGCCAGGGTTTTATGACCCTTAACCCAAGCCATGGTGTGTTGTCTCCATTGATGCCTTGGGGGAAAATGGAGGAGGTGGCCTAGGTGCTGTCTGTTTGGGGAGGGGGACTCGGCAGTACCTGGCCATACGCCTCCATTGATTGCTTTTGTGCAAGAAGGTTTCTCTTCCTGCACAAAAACAATAATTCCTAAAACGCAGACACCCTTGCACCATGGTACAAGGGTGCCTGCATTGGCGCAAGATAGCCAAAACGGCACCAGCACAATGTGAAAGGACAGGAATGCACCATTTATCATAAATACAACGCATTCCTGCCCTTTCCTTTTGATGCAGGGCAGCGCAGCAGAGTAACTTACTGCACTGCCCTGCATCAAAAATGTGTAAATGAGGCCCTATATCTTTGTAAATATGGAGCTGTTCAGGTCTCTCTCATTCACGCAGCGCAGGGCAGCAACTTGTCTTGCTGCGCTGCGCTGTGCTGCACTGCTTGAAATTTTAGTAAATCTGTTTCCAAAACTTTTACATTAACTGTGTGCTTGTTTTAACCAGGTTACGAGTACTGTAACTCTTTCTAACCTTGATCTGCCTTCTGCAGTCTATCCTACAGTCTGAAACAGTTTCTCTTCTGCATATTGCTTCCTCTGCTTTGCTCCAAGCCTTTGACTGCCATCATCAGACTCTTAGGAATCTTCATTTTGGATGCTGCAATGCTGAGCTCAGTGGGTCATATCTCCAGGTGGTGGCTCTCTATATTGTGTGGTGGCTCATCCGCTTAATCTCTCAGTTGGCACTGGGTAAGTCCACAGATTTTCATGGATAGCTCATACAATCATCTATGGGCAGCACAGAACATGTCTATTGTTATAATGAAGTAAGACACTCCGCAAAGTAAGTAAACATCTTTATTATACCAACTCCAGGCTCTTTCTCAGGCACCAACAAAACTGTAGGAACATACCAACTACCAAGATGGGCAGAAGGGAAGGCATGAAAGGAATTAGGAGGGAAGAGGGTTGACGATGGGAATAAAGTATAACACATCTTTCTACCACATCAATGTAAGAGAACAACTTACATTAAAATAAAAGAAAGTTTAGGTTGTGTAATAGTCCTTCATCCAGATGGGCTTGACTGTTAGTTTACCTCAAGGTGGACGATTATTCATAAAAGAGGAGTTTGACACTTCTCGAGGTTTTCTGTCAGACTCATCGGGACCCATCAGAGGACATCTGACTGGTCTGTCCATGCTCCACAGTTGACCATTATTTGGTTTGAACACGTTGTGCTTGACCTCAACAATACGCAACAGATTGTAGAATTTGCTGTTTTTGTTACTTCGGGGACATGGTCGTATGACCAATACCCAATCACCCACTTTACTATTGTGGGAAGTTACACCTTGCTTATAGCCACTTCTTTCCTTATATTTGTTCTGGTGAGATAAAATATTAGACTTATGAGAATTCTTATGAACTATAATTGCTTCCTCCCCTCCTATCGAACTAGGAAAACATTTAGGGCTGGGTTTCCTATCCTTTAGAGATGTGAATGGGGAAACACCAGTGACAAGATTTGGAGCAGTGTGATATGACTATAACATTTCTTGTATAGCTCTTTCAACATGGTATCCATTAATACTAGCAAGTTAAAACATTCCTTTTTGATACGATTGGTTCTTCCACTAACCCATTGGTCCTGGGACAATACAGGGCTGTTTGCATGTATGTTATCGACAATTTGGAGAGAAAGTCTTTCATAGCCCAATGTAAATTGTACACTGTTATCCGTAATAAGAATTAAAGGAACTCCTTCAGTAAAAATTGTATCTCTCCAAAAATTCAAAGAGCACTGTAGTGGTAATCTGACTCACCAACTTAGTAACTGCCCAATGGGAATGGTAATCAATTAGAACAAATATGAACCAATTGGAATTTCCTAGGATATTTATGGGACTGATTATATCTAAAGCAAGTTAGTCTCAAGGTTTGTCGAGAACAGACACCAGAGACAAAGGCGCTCTGTGGTTAATTTTGTTTTTGTCACTCACTGAACAACTGCTTCAGTCCTTAACTCTTTGTTCTACCCAAGAATCTATCCTTGGGAACCAATAATTGGTTCTAATTTTTTTTTTGTATCTGCTGCATAATTTTCTGAAAGACTGTGGTGGCAGATGCTAAGCTGAAGGGCATTCTGCGGAACATAAAGCTTCTGCTGGCATTATAAGGGATGTTAAGGCTTTGGAGTCAGCATTAGGCTCAAATTGATGGCAAGCCATTGACAAGTCAAAAACACTGAAACAATTAGCCTCCCCCATCATACTCAACATATAATTTATGCAAGGAAAAAGGGTGTCTTTCAACCCATATGTTGTTATTTAAATCACGAAGATCCACATAGATGCGTAATTGCTCTCCATGGGGTTTCTTAGCATAAACAACTGGGGCTAACCACTCTGATCACTCTATCGGTTGAATGATTCCCAAGTTCATACATTTTTTAAGAGCTCATTCCACTGTTTCTTTTAAAAGATGGTTTACAGGGCGTGGCTTGTGAACAATATGTTTGGCACCTGATTTTAGTTGAATTTTATGTTGCTATTCATGTAGTAGCCATGGTTTGTCAGAGAACACCTCTGGAAAATCATCACGTATAATATTACTACTTATAGATCTTTCTACTAACAGAACTTGTTATGAAGTATTGGGGTCTAATGTAAGTCCTAATTTCTTTTTAGCTTTACAATATAAACTTTCCAAAAGTGGAACGATCTTTAAAGGTGAAACGTATTTTTATCATCATGAGGAAACTGTTAAAAAAATTTAATTTGTGTGTGGGGGGGAGGGGAATTCCCAAAGAAGGGCATTTTCTGAGTTAAAAATGTGGTGCAAGATCCTTTCTTTAAGCCATTTGTTATGGGAAAACACTTTATTGTGGTAGTGGATGCTAGTAATTACATGTTTTGAGCAGTTCTGCAACAAATGGAAAGATGTAAAGCTTGGGTGGTGGCATACCGGTCAAAAGCTTTGCATGAGTCTGAGAGAAATTACTCCATGATAGAAAGGGAGTTATTAGCTTGTACCTGGTCTGCAAAACATATTCTGATGTTCTTATCGGGTGACTGGTTCACATTAAGGACTCACCACACCCCTTTAGTCGACATGCTTGATTCAGAAGGAGGAAGAGTGATGACAGCTAGATTGGTTAGGCTACCTGCAAAACTCCAAAGTCACCACAATTGAGCATGTGTTCCGGAAGATGAACTCCCAAGCTGATTGTTTGTCACATTTACCTCTACCTAATTCAGAGGCTGTTTTGGAGAAAGAAGTGTTTTTTAGTGTTCAGGATCTGTCCAGGTGTAAGGTGGGCCCTGGAAGGGTGCGTGATGAGAAAGAATGGGAGGAGATGCTGAATACTGACAGTACCCTCGAATAGTCAGACATAATTTGGAGTGCGGTTGGACGATATAAGGAATTTGTGTGGAAAGATTAGATCCTTTGCCACAATTGAAGGTGAACTAGCTTGAAACAAAGAAATTCTCATGAAAGGGCTAAGGTAAAGATTATTGCTCTGAGCCATCTAGGACGTATTATATGTCAGCCACCAAAAGAAGAATTTGTGAGCAATTTTGGTGGCCTGGATGAAATGGTGGATGACGTGGTCCGTAAATGTGACTTGTGGAACAAGAGCAATAAGATAGCAAGGCTTGTGTGGCCAAACTGGCCTCATGGCATTACTAGATTAACCCTGGAGTATGTTAGGGATAGCTATTGTAGGTTCCTTCAATGCACCCAGTGGTAGAATTTCTTATGGCATCATACAAGTGGACTATTTTACAAAGTGGCCTGAAGTAAGGACTGTGGACACTATCAACTCAGGCGCAATAACTGGGTTTCTTGAAAATGTGTTTTACTGTGAAGGTCTTCCAGAAACTGTTGTTTCTGATAATGGCCCATAGTTTAACAGCATCAAATATGAGATGTATGTTGAGAGGTGTGGGATCCACAGAAAAAGGATAGCTGTCAGGCATCCTGAAGCCATCAAGGAAGTCACTTGGGGCCTGATTACGATCTTGGCGGACAGGGTTACTCCGTCACAAGTGTGACGTATATCCCGTCCGCCAAATTACAGTTCCATAATGTCCTATGGAACTTGTAATACGGTGGATGGAATATCAGTCACGTTTGTGATGGAGTATCCCATCCACCAAGATTGTAATCAGGCCATAGGTCATCAAGCAATCCATATAATTGGCAGTTGTGGGGGGTTTGAATTGGAGAAAGGATTCACAGGCCACACTGTTATGATACAGTCACTCCTTACTCAGAGACTGGGTTTTCTGCTTGTTGAGCTACTATGATGACGCAAACCAAGTTCACTTTTAGGAAGGCATGTGGATGAGTTCCCTGGAACAAGGAGTGTGTGGCCATCCATGGCACTGCAAGAGGTATGGTGGATGAGTATATAAGGAAAAGGGCAACAACTATCACCCAACGTAGAGGGGAGTTTATTTCCAAAGAATTCCACCTAGGACAGTGGGTTCACATCAAACCACCTGAAAAAAGAGCTTGTTATATGGGAAAGTGGTCCAAACCACTTCACGTGATTGGGGTGTTAAAAGGTGCTGTGAGAGTGGAAGGTGGCACAGGGGGGAATTATGGAGAGAGTGTCTCTTTGTGTTGAACCATGTGATTGTTATTTTTCAGACGAGCTTTTGTCTGGTGCTCATTTCTCTGACATGAACACAATATCCAAATCCAGAAGTGATGATTGTGTTGACCTCATTTCAATTAATGGAAGGGAGAGTTGGAGCAAAACACTAGGGAACAGGTTTCCTCACTCCAATCTCATGGGAGGATGCAGTACAAGAACTAGGGTGTTACCTCAGAAATGTAAAGACATTAAGCTGACATAACTATTAGTTTTAATTATGCTGTTTCTCGATTTACATTCCTGAGAAACAATGTTTAATGTTTGGTGTTCTTATTGATGGTGCTGTTTCTCTTTCACAAATTGTCATCGTCCACGTGTTCCTTATTTGTTTTAGTGTTTGTATATACTACCATTTTCTTTCACTTGTGTTCATATTTCACTGATTATGTTTTTTCAGTTTTACCTTTGTTATAAAGGTGGAAGATGTGTAGTGGTGGTGGTAAGGAACGTGTGATGGAATGTGGGAGTAGAAAGAGTGTTAGATGGATGTTGGTTTTTAAAGATTAATGGATGTAGGAGGCAACATGAAGAGAGGTGTACAGCGACGGCTGGTGAGATTTGTTTTATGGTCTGGACTCTAAGGAAAAAACTTAGGGGCTTACTTACAAGCCCCTTGTGCTGCCGGTGCGTCACTTTTAACGTGGAAAAAGTGACGTGCCGGCGGCGCAAGGGGCTTGTAAATAAGCCCCTTAGTTTCAAATGTATGCCGCCTCCGACTTCTTTAGTACACAAATTATGATGTAGGATCCCATGTAATTTGAGCCTATTCCAATTGTTATAGTCTTTTGTCTTTCATGACTTATCTATTGTGGCGTCGACAGATTCATTGTGGTCATCTGACCAAATTAATTGTGGTCGTCACCTGCAGAAGCAAGGCCTGGACAAGCATTTATGAAAAAATTTAAATGTGGAGGATGGAGAGCAAAAGGGGGAGCTGCAGGGATCAACACAAATAACATAAAAGACAGGAAGGGATAAGGAGGGCAGTACAGCACATGGGAGTGGGATGATAGACTGGAACAGCGTTGTAATGCCATTATGGAAGTCCTAGTTTTTCGGGTAGATTTTTCTTCCCAATTTAGTTGGAAGGGGGCCTTAGTCTACCATCCCCCAGGCCCCTTAGCTGAATTCTCATTACAACTCACCGAATTAATAGCCCCCCACGTGATTTTGTGCAGCAATTTTGTATTACTGGGTGATTTTAACATCCATAGCGAATGCACCTTCAATGCTGACTCACAGACACTTCTGGCAGACCTAGCCCTCTTGGGCCTATCTAAGCTCAATGAAGGCCCCACTCATATAGCTGGCCACACACTGGACATTATCTTTTCCAACTCTCTTAGTGTTCTGTGTGAGCCCCCTCAACAACTAACATGGTCTGATCATGCGTCAATTGAATTTTCCATTCAGGGCCCAAGGGAGCTGAAGGGATCTAACCCTGTCACTTACCACATTCGCAGACAATGGCAGAAAGTCACCTCGGAGTGCTTTCAAGCCTCTTTCTTAGTGCCTCGGAACACTGCACCGGACAACATAGAGGAAGCTCTGGCCAAATACAATTCTGCTGTTTCCAGGGCTATTGATCAACTTGCGCCACTGAAATCACTCCCTAACCACTCTAAGCACCCTCATACTGCCTGGTTTTCTCCTCAGCTTGTGGTAAATTAAATTTACTTATTACCTCATTTCTGAATTTCTATGCTTAATAAATCATAATTTCTTGTCAATGCAAAGCGAGGAGTCCGTGGTGCTCAAATGAAGGAGGAGAAGACCAATAACTCGAGTTAAAGGGAGCGCTTCCAGCACCAAGCGGGCACAGGAGCAATCTCTCAAGTCCCTCTCTTTAAGTGGGGGTTCTTTATTTTCAACAGCAGAATATTTATACAGTCTTGGTCACGAGGCAAAATAGAGGAACAAACAGGTCGTGGCAGATAGAGGAACAAAGATTCAGCAAGAGGAGCAGAGTGTGAAGAAATGGGGGCGTGTCTTAGGCTTCGTGAGGGGACTTGCGATGTGAAATAGTCTGACAGTTGGAAGGGGAAGGCTTCCTCATTTGGGGGTTTGTGCTCGTGCTTCATGTCAGAAACATGAACCATCTCTGCGGGGGAGCAGGAACTCATGTACTGGTTTCCCGGACTTGGCAGAAACCACAGAGACAGATGGTGAAAATGAGGAAAACCAGGTGCAGGGGTGTCGTGCTCGTGCTCGGGGTCTTGGGACACCAAAGGGTGAATTAAAAACAAAATGGTGCCGGCTTTTAATGTGGGCAATTATTAATCGCGCAAAGGGGATCGCGCAAAGGGGCATAATTAGATCGCGCAGAGGGCAGCGAAGGGGCATAATTATAGATTTTATTTCCACATTCCCTCCTTGCCCCAGAGTGTACCTACATTATATCTCAATTTGCATGAGATCATTTATACATTCTTGTAACATGATTCTTTCCCTTTCTCTCTGCTGGACAAGTGGTTTAGGAATGCATTTTGCAGCGCATAGACCGCATAGGGCAGGACCACATTGGATGCAAAGGCAGCATCCAGTTATTATCAGGAATATTATGCCTGCTGCTGACAGCAGTTGCCATCCCCAGGACGATATTATCTTCCAGAACCAGTCAGACCACGTCCAAGTGCCAGGTTCTTGATGTAAACTTACGGCTATCTTGTGTAATTTTGTTATGGCCGTGTATACAGATGGGGAATTATCAGGAATAAATATACAGCAGCTAGAGCCTATAATTTTACAGGCTCCGCCTCTGTCAGCCAAGATGATGTCAAGGACAAGGCGATTTTGGAGAGTAACCAATCGTATGGCAGACTGCTCCTGGGTTAAGCTCCCCAGGGCAGACGCCGTCTGGTTTACTACAGCCTCTAAGGTCCTTGTCAACCTGCGTATAAGCTTGCTGTTCTGTACAGGGCCAACAAAGAAGAAGAACCCTTTGTTAAAATCTGTATACTGTTCCCATGAGGTTTCCGTTTGGTCAACCAAGGAGGTATCGATCGTTCTTTTATGTCTGACATGGGGCACTAGGAGGTCTCTGTGGTAAGTGGATGGGGCCACAAAGACAGGGGGTAACAGGAATGCTATATAGCAAGTTCCCCCCAGTTCAAGGGCAGCTGCACATAGGCCGTTTGGCCACAGATGAAATAAGTATGGCGAGATGCTAGAAATTAGGACTTTCCTCTGTCTTCAAAACTTATAGTGGTATGACAGTCACTGTGTCCTAATGGAACAGAGCCATTTTTCTGGATGCACAGGTGTCCTTCCTTTTACTGGTGAGACCGAGATGGAAGGGGAACCAGCATTCTTTTTAGGTTTGGTATTTAACATCTTGTAGGACATGGTCATGTTCCCTTGCTTGTATTCTTCACTTTCTAGGACTGTACCGGTCGCCTGAGGATCTCCCTCCTCATTAGGGTAACAGGCAGTATTGAGTACCTTGTTTAAATCCCCCAAGGCCACCCATTCTTGCATGAATTATTTCCGTCAGGGCAGGAGGTGGGGGTAGTAGCGTCAGCTGTTATTAGGGCGAACCAGGCTTCACAAGTTCCATTATAAGTGAATGGGAAAGAAAAAAGAGGCATCCCTCCCTTTTTCTGATGAGGTGGGATGCGGCCACATATCCAACAATTGGTGCTATTACTGGCTTGCTGAGTGTGGTGTAGCATCTGTATGAAGGTATTGTTTCGCAAGGCTAGTCTATGGGCTTGTTCATGAGGGGGTAGGTCGTGATAGGTGTGTTCCTGAGTGCTGTTGGGTGTATGAGAGGTGTGTTGTGTTGGGGGAAAAACAGTGTGGAGAATCCAACCAAGACACGTCATAACTGCCATGAGGAAAAATAATACTGTCAAACATATAATAGGACCATTATGTCTTTTTCTAGAGTTCATTTTTTTTTTTTTCTCCCACATAGTCAAGGTGTTAAAATCCATTCCCATGCTCCAACCGCTTCACCACTGGACCGACGCCCAATGGACTTAATTAGCCAGAGTCCGAATGGCAGACCTTAACTTTGATTTGTAATCCTGTTGTGGGGTTAGTTCCAAAGGCAATAAAGATTGTTCAGTCACAATGTCAGTGGGATTGGCAGGGCCATCAGCAACAGTGTCTTTTTGTCCAAAATGTTTCCGGCAGTGGCTTGCGTGGAGCCAGCCCTTCCTGCCCTCGACCTTCACTGCTGTCTGTGTTGTTAGTAGTACGAGTCTTGGCTTCTTCCACCTGGGCTGGAGGGGACTGGTCCGGTCGAAGTTCCTCACGAGGACCCAGTCCCCGGGTCGGATGGCGTGTTCTTCCGGGTTGGTTTTGTCAGGGAAGGTGGCAGCAACCTGAGAACGACAAGATTGGAGTGCAGACATCAAGGAAGCCAGGTAGTCAGTCAGCATAGTACTGTCAACATCAGTTATTCTTTTATGCCTTGGCGTACCCCACATATTTGGTGGTCTGCCAAAGACCACTTCATATGGAGATAAGCCAGTTCTGGAATGGGCTACCATACGCATGTAGAAGAGGGCAACCGGTAAGGCTACCATCCAGTCCACGCCTTTGTCAGTGCATATCTTGGCCAATTTTGTCTTCAAAGTTTGGTTGTGCCTTTCTACTAGACCTGCTGCATGAGGATGTCTTACACAGTGAAACTTCCAAGTGTACCCTAACAGAAGAGACACTTGCTTCATGAGTTCAGAGGAAAAAGGTTGGCCGTTATCTGAGTAGATGACACGGGGCAACCCATACCTCGGAAAAAACTCTCTAACTAATTGTTTAGCAGTTGTCGTTGCAGTGTAATCTGGGACGGGATAGGCTTCTGTCCATCTGGTCAGAGCACACACTACAACTAGCACATACTTGTGACCTCTACATCTCTCCATCTGGATATAGTCCATCTGGAGAACTTCAAATGGATGGTCAGGGGGTTGGAATCCTCCCTGTTCCACCTTTGTGCCTTTTCCTGGGTTGAACTGATTACAAATCATGCACGTTTTAACTTTTTGTTTGGCTGCAGCTCTCAAATGTTTGTTGTGCCATATATTCTGTATGCTGTCTAACATTGCTTTTTCTCCCAGATGTGCTGGTCCATGTATGGTGTTTACCATAACTTGTACCATGGCATCCGGTAGAAACCATACTGCTCTTTCAGGTGTCATCCAGCCTTGATCTGTAAGGACCCCTCCTTGACAGCAAGTGCCCTAAGTATGCCACTTGCTGTAAACAAAATTGGAGCTTACCAGGGGAAACTTTATGGCCATTTGCAGCTAGGAATTCTAGTACTAGTAGTGATGCTTCAGCATATGCTGCGTCAGATCTGGCCGTAATGAGGATATCATCAACATATTGTAGTATGGCTGTATCCGTGGGCATTTGAACAGTATCTAGTTGTCTTTTTAATGCTTGGCTATATACGCTTGGACTCTCTGTGAAACCTTGAGGAGCTCTTGTGAATTGGAAACTTCGTCCTTGTAAGGAGAAGCCAAAAAGGTATTGACTGTCTGGGTGAATAGGTATGCTAAAGAATGCGTTTTTCAAGTCAATGACTGAAAAATGCGTTGCTTCCGCATCTATGGCTGTGAGTAGGGTGGAGATGTCTGGAACCACAGGGTGTTGTGGAACGACACATTTATTGAGCTCTCTCAAATCCACCACTAGTCTGTAGACAGGTGGTGTTCCTGGTTCCACTTTTTTATGAACTGGTAAAACAGGGGAATTGCAAATGTTAGAAGTTGTTTCCTTAATCACACCTGACTGTATTAGGTCCTGAATAATTAACATTAATGCTTGTTCAGCCTGAGGTGGAATTTTGTATTGCCTTATGCGTGGTAGTTGGGCTCCCTCTTTCAGTGTAACCTTGTGAGGTGTTATTTCCATACATCCTACTGTGGTGGAATCAGTGGCCCACAGGGTGTGTGGCAAATCTTTCAAACGCTCATCTAATTCTCTACTTGTGTAGTGGCCCTTGAAATCTCGCAGAAATAGTCTGACATCTGTAGGTGAGCAAACAATGACAGCTCCTAATTCTTTCAATGTTTTTATACCAAGCAAGTTTTCTGGACATGATTTTGTCAATATAAGATCTGTAGTTGTCATGAGGGGACCAACCTGCAAGGGCAGTGGCTTTGACGTGACGTTTGTCACAGGTTGTCCCGAGAAACCCAGAGAAATACTTTTTGAACCCGAGAGAGGAGCCTCTGGGACCTCTTGATGGCTTATTGTTGTTTTACTGGCCCCAGTGTCTAGTAGAAACTTCCTATCCTCCCCAAGAAGTCGGACCTCTATAAATGGACCTGTCTGATCTACTGGAATGGGGATTAGGGGCAGTTTGTCATCTTCTCTCTCTGGGCAACATCATGAGAAATCTGGGTAATATTCAGTGTAGGCGCTGTCTATAATATTCATTTGGGCCATTTGTGTTGTCAGTGGAACTGAAGGTGTTGAACTGTCTAGGGAATCATTCTGTTTTGGCTGATATGGGCGTGGCTGGGTCTTACCAGTAGCCAAATTGTGCTTTAAGACAGGGCAATCTTTAACGAAGTGTCCCATCTTTTTGCAATAATTACAAGTGCTTTTTATATTTGTCTGGCTACTTGGTGTCTGTTGACGCTGGGGTGCAGTTTGGGCTACTAATGCTTTCATCTTTGTGTCTTTCATGCGTTTCTTATCATTTTCTTCTTCATCCCTAATGCGATTCTGGTGATATTGTAGCATTTGTAACACCTGTGGAGGTGTATGTGCTTGCCAGGTACTTTCTACTTTTAGTACTCTGTCCTTAATGGCTGGCAAGGCGTTATCTACTAATTTGGAAACAAACAGATGCGGGTAAGCTTCACTTGTTGGCGTAAGGCCGCTATTTACCGCAAAACACTTTTCAAGTCTAGTGTAATAATCTCCTATGTCTTCACCATGTTTCTGTTTGCAGGAGGAAATGGCATCCCAGTCCTCCTTTTTCACTGTTAGTAACTGTGGTAGCACCTTTAAAATAGTGCCAGGAAGTGCTTTTAGTTTGTCTCCTATACCTTGACCTGCTACTCTAGTATTTTCGTCATTCTGAAGTTCAGTCCATTTAATGTGTTCACCTGCTACTTCCCAATCTTTTTCTCTTAGTTTGTCATATATACCTGATGGCAACAATAATTTCAGAATTGCTGTGATATCAGAAAGAGTATATGTTCCCATCATTAATACATCTCCTAATTCCTTAAAGAATCCAGCAGGATCCTTTGAGTGGGAGGGAACCATCTCTTTCATCCTTAGTAACTCAAGTTTTGTCAAGGGTACATAAATGAAGACGCGTTGTAGCGCGCCATTCGTGTCAGCTCTGGGGTGGACCTCTCTCATGGGGAACTGGCGTGTTTGAGGAAGTCTATTAGTTGATCCACACGTATTATGGGGAGATCTATATCCAGTCACTTTCTGGTATTTCTGTCTAAAATCTATAAATGTGTTAAGAAAAACTGAACTATTGTGGAGGAACATGTTATCAGCGCAGTCAGACAGAAAATCTTCGAGTCTTGGATCATGTTTAAAATGAGTGTCATTGAGTGTGATGAGATGTTGTACCATGTAGAGACTTGCTAATCTTTGATGTGAGCGTGGTAATGCTAGAAAAAGCTGGGCTATGAGATCATTGTCATATATCTTATATTGAGAGACCCATAGGGTCGCAGTTCTGGCTATTTCCTCCTCCTCCGGTGTAAGCGGAGGTTCCTGGTCTAACCAGTAGTCTAATGCATTGGATGTATTTTCAAATAACTCATCTGGAGATGACCGTTCAGAGTGACCTTGGAGGAATGTAGGCGGGGGTGTTCGTGAATTAGGGGCGGAAGAACGAACGGGTAGGACTTTTTCAGTAGGTTCAGTAATTTCCTCCTCAAGTTTCTTATTCTCTTCATTTGTTTGCAAGTTTTGCAGAATACGGGTCACATTACGGGTGAACCTGTCTAGTGCATCATTTATAAGTTCTAGACTAGTGTGGTCGGATGCGGAATCTAATAAGTCAAAAAGTGAAACTGGTACATTTCTTTCCTCTGCTTGTATGTGTTTTATGAAACAGCAAAGGAGGAACCTATACATGTGCATTTTTACAGGGTGTGATCTTCTTGTAGTCATAGCGTTAATGGCTCGTGAGTTCTCTCCAGTACGAAGAAACTCAGAGGCCGCTTGAAGAAACGTGTCAATTGCTGGTAGATGTCTTATTTCTTCCCAGGAGTCATGAAGTATTTTACTTATTCGGCCCGCCTCCCCTGTGTTGCTCGGAGTCGGGTCATAGGGGCAGTCGGGAATTGTTTTACCTGGGTCTGGACCTACGGCACCCCCTTCTGGAGTGAGAGGTGGTGCGTTATGTTGTGAAAGGGGTGGCGGAGGCAGAGGGTGTTGAATGACTGGAACTTCATAGGGTGGTGGAGTATCTAAGAGAAAATTAGTAAAAGTATCCTCTGGTGGTGGGGCTGTAGGCTGTGCTGATGCAATGTTAAGCTTTTCAGGTGCAGATGGCAATACAGGATAAAAACCAGTAGAAATGGCTGATTGTTCCCTTTTATTCCTTTCACTAACTACTTCTTTCCCTATTTCTTGTAACTGTTCTTTCTTGGCCTGCTCTGACATTCTCTTACCCTTTTCAACTTTATGCAATTCCTTCTGTTGCCTCCTATGGGCTTCTTTTCTCCATAATTCTACTGAGTCACTCTGTGACTGGCGGACTCTCTTTTTCTTCCATAACTGTTCCTCTAATTTCATAATACACTCCGTATCAAAACTACCATTTTCAGGCCATCTATATCTGAGTTCTAGGTCTTTAGTATATTCTACCCATAGATCACAATAAATAAGTGCACCGACACCATGTTTTGCATACATGAAGTGTCCTGGAGTATCCCGAGGAGGAAGGGGAATTTCCTTCTCAAGAATACTCCTTTTGGTTGCCATCTTACGTATTTTCGAGAAAATAGGCATGATGGCAAGACTTTCAAAGATTTTAGAAGTGAGAAAAACATAAACAGAACAAATATCTTTACCGTACCCACGAAAGAGGTGAGTCCGTCTTTTATACTAGTTTAGTAGTCCTCACAAAATAAGTGAGAAACCCACAAAAAACATGTATCTTTACCGTGCCCACAAGGTAGTGAGTCCGTCTTTTATACTAGTTTTAGTAGTCCTCACCAAAGATAGGTGAGAAACCAAAAAACGCGTATCTTTACCGCCCCCACAAAAGCTGTGGGTTCGTTTTTATACTTTTCAGCAGTACTCACCGAAAAGTAACTGGAAGGCCTCTTGAAGATTTTGGGAAAACGCGGCGCGCAGTTTCAAGGTGGGATTTGTAGAACCTCGGACTCGTCTGCTTCGCAGGTTGGGCTTTGGTTCAGGACGTTCCGCTATTTCCTCACCGCCTCGTGTGGATGCTGGGCCGCAGTCGGTCCCCTCTTCGCCTCGAGGGAGTTAGCGGGAATTCCCCGCGTTGTGCACTTTTGAAGTCCGTCAACGGTCAGGAGGGGACAGTACCGGGTCCAATATCGCCGGCGCGTGGGGAAAGGGAAGGTCCCTGTGCGGGCGCCAATTACTGTGGTAAATTAAATTTACTTATTACCTCATTTCTGAATTTCTATGCTTAATAAATCATAATTTCTTGTCAATGCAAAGCGAGGAGTCCGTGGTGCTCAAATGAAGGAGGAGAAGACCAATAACTCGAGTTAAAGGGAGCGCTTCCAGCACCAAGCGGGCACAGGAGCAATCTCTCAAGTCCCTCTCTTTAAGTGGGGGTTCTTTATTTTCAACAGCAGAATATTTATACAGTCTTGGTCACGAGGCAAAATAGAGGAACAAACAGGTCGTGGCAGATAGAGGAACAAAGATTCAGCAAGAGGAGCAGAGTGTGAAGAAATGGGGGCGTGTCTTAGGCTTCGTGAGGGGACTTGCGATGTGAAATAGTCTGACAGTTGGAAGGGGAAGGCTTCCTCATTTGGGGGTTTGTGCTCGTGCTTCATGTCAGAAACATGAACCATCTCTGCGGGGGAGCAGGAACTCATGTACTGGTTTCCCGGACTTGGCAGAAACCACAGAGACAGATGGTGAAAATGAGGAAAACCAGGTGCAGGGGTGTCGTGCTCGTGCTCGGGGTCTTGGGACACCAAAGGGTGAATTAAAAACAAAATGGTGCCGGCTTTTAATGTGGGCAATTATTAATCGCGCAAAGGGGATCGCGCAAAGGGGCATAATTAGATCGCGCAGAGGGCAGCGAAGGGGCATAATTATAGATTTTATTTCCACATTCTTCGAGCTTAGAAACAACTTTGTAGAAAATACGAAAGACGCTGGCGCAATACCCATGATGAGAGGGATAAAGATCGGTTTTTGGTCACCCTGTCTGGCTACCATAAAAATATAAATGCTGCGCGTAAAGCCCATATTGCATCTCAATTAGCCCAGGCTGGCAATGCTCCTAAAATTTTATATCGTATCCTCCAGTCTTTTACCAACCCCAAGGCCTGCGAGAATCTAGAGGTTCCCACGCAAACGCTCTGTAACGATATCGCACAATATTTTTCGCAGAAAATAGAGCTCATCTACGAAAAAATTGTCCCGTCAGGAAGCCAGCCTTTGGTTACAATGACATCTGATCAGCCAGAACAGGCAACCTCCCAGTTGCTAGAGAGCTTCCCTCTGGTGACCTTGGCAGATGTAGAAACACTGCTTCGTACGGTAAAATCAGGTTCCCCCCTCGACACCATCCCGGCCAAAGTTGTTACCTCTCTGGCCTGTCAACTGTCTCCTTCTATCGAATATCTCCTCAATCTCTCACTGAGAGAGGGTCACGTTCCGTCAGAATGGAAAGAAGCACAGGTTATGCCTATCCGTAAGAACGCCAAGGCTCCTTTGACGGATTTCTCCAATCTCCGTCCCATCTTGCTTCTTCCCTTCCTGAGCAAACTATTGGAGAAGCATATCAATAAACATCTCTCCAACCATGTCGAACTTACTGGTAGCTTAGACTCCTCCCAGTCAGGCTTTAGGCCCAAATACAGCACAGAATCAGCTCTGCTAGTGGTCACAGATAACATCAGGATGACCCTAGACAGGGGCCATTCTACGATTCTGGTGCTGTTAGACCTATCTGCCGCGTTCGATACGGTTTCACATCAGATATTGCTCAGGAGATTGAAGGAGATTGGACTAAGAGACTCTGCCTTCCAGTGGATGACAAGCTTTTTATCTGCTCGCTCTCAGACCGTCAATGTTGGCCCGTATCGTTCGGCGCCTATGGAATTGTCCAAGGGAGTGCCTCAGGGCTCATGCCTGAGCCCCACATTGTTTAATATCTATGTTGCCCCCTTGGCCAATCTCCTGAGGACGCATGGGTTCACCCCCATCTCCTATGCCGACGATACACAGCTGCTTTTTCCTTTTGATAAATTTACTCCATCGGTACAGTCGGCCTTCTCCTCTGGCATGAGAGCTATTTCACATTGGATGAAGAGCAATCTCCTCCAATGTAATGTTGGGAAGACGGAGATTCTGCTCTTCGGAGATGCTCCCTTATTATGGACTCCTGAATGGTGGCCTGCCGATCTTGGTGCTCCCCCTGCCCCTAAATCCCTTGTTAAGAACTTAGGCATTCGTCTGGATCAAGCCCTTACTCTGAAGGAGCATGCTGCTCAGACAGCTGGCTCCTGTTTCCATACACTGGGCTTACTCCGCCGAGTCTTTCCCTTGCTCCCTGACTCAACTCGGAAGACTCTGATTCAGGCACTCATATTAAGCCGTCTGGACTACTGCAATGGTCTGCTGGTCTCCGCTAATGAGGCCTCGCTTAGCAGACTGCAGGTAGTCCAGAACACGGCGGCGCGATTGGTCCTCAACGCCCCTTCCAGGACTGCCTCCCGCCCTCTTCTTTGTCAGCTTCACTGGCTTCCAATACGCGAACGGGTAAAGTTCAAAGTCTGCTGCACCATCCATAAGGCGTTATTCAATCTCGGTCCCAACTATCTTTCGGAGAAATTTACACCTTACCTGCCTTCCAGGTCTCTTCGCTCGGGATCTAAGTCTCTTCTTGTGGTTCCCCGAGTCAGGAAGGCTAGATTAGGGGTGAAGGCCCTTTTCCATCTCGGCCCCCGCTATTGGAATGAGCTCCCTCTGCACTTGAGACAATGCCCCGATCACCTACAATTCAGAAAGCAGCTTAAGACCACTCTTTTCAGTCTCTGATTCTGCTGTAGTAGCTCCACGTCCCTGTTGCCCGTCCGAAGCGCAGAGATACCCCTTCGGGGGTCGATTCAGGCGCTATATAAATAAATTAATAAAAGTAGATAGATTGGCATTTAAAGGCTGTGAGGCAGCCCCCATTAACATAGACGGGGCATCCTGAAGATGGTAGTGTAATGTGAGCGAAGCCAACAAAGAGAAAGAGAAGATGTCCAAACATAAGGACAGCGGAGCATGCAGGTCATAACAGTGAAGGCAGGCCAAAGAGGAAATCTCAAATTATGTCACACAGGCAGTGGATGCCAGGCACAGAATCTTCCAAGCTGGTGGGGCATCAAGAGCAGGGAGTGCCAGAAGGCAGCCCTGAGATCATGGGATGGCAACTGCAGGACTGACATGGGCGGTGAAAGGCAGAGAGCGAGGGACAGTAACTGAAGTATGGGGCGGGGTAGCTCTCAGCAATTTGAACAGAAGTAGCACCATGGATGACATCATACAGAAAATGAATGCGCATGCTCATATTCTACAAAGAGGTGGGCCGCGCATGCAGGTAGCGGACATGAGAGCATATATAAGGCAAATGTCTGTGCTGTTTCAAATATCACATCTTACTTTAGCATTATAGTTTTTTAATAAGATTGCTGTTCTACCTTATTTAATAAGTCACCACCAGACAGAGATGTCTTAACGCTGAGGCAAAGAGGGCAGTTACCCAGGGACCCCACCTTAAAGGGGCCCCCTGGTAAGGTAAATGGGATTGTCGAAATTCCTGCCAATCAGCCTTTGATTCTAGGATGGTTCCATGCTCATTTTCCTCCTGCTTTTAAAAGATGCATTTCTGCACCCTATACATCTTGTAGTCAGGGGTATTCAGCCACAGAAGAATTTCCTCTTGTCAGTTTTGCAACCATTTCTTTTGTGCATTAGGTGAATGAGTCTGTCTGTGGAGGGCCTCCTTAGCAGTGCATGACTAGTAATCAATTAGTGCACTGCAAAGTTCTTCTGAATACCCAAGTCAGTTTTTCTATTTGTTCAGCCTTTCAATGTGCACACCCATCAAATTTCCATCTACCCTTAACTCCAATCGGTACCAGGCCATGGTGTACCTATGATGAACTGAAGGAAGCCAGTAAAACAGCAATTGAGCAAGCCAAGGATCTGCTGCCAAATCAAAGTCTAAGAGCAAGTGAGGAGAAGCAGGTAAAGGTCAGAATTACAAGTGCAAGGAAACTGGACATTAGTTGTGTGGCCTGTAGAAGGAATGGGTCGTCACTTACCCTCCACTGGGAACCAAACTCCCCATTGTAGCGTTTGACACTCTCAGGGTAGCAGAGCAGAGCAGTCCCAGGCCTACTCTGGGGAGGTAGTGTGGGATAGTAATCACCATGCGCTGGCACGCAATAATAACACTCAATAAATAATTGTCCAGTCTGTGCTTTTCTTTTGAAAAAGGAAAAGTACATTTATTGCACACACACTACTCAATACTACGCAGTAATTTCCAAATATACATCAGGCAGATGGGAAATACCATGGATGACATTGCATAATTGCCTCTGACCCCTTAAGGGCATTACAAACACATCAGGTAAGTCTATTGACGTGGACAAAGGTTCTAGGTCAACAAACCACATGTCAAAAATCATCATTTTAGAAGTAAATGCAATAATCAATAATAACCATGTGTAAATGGACTTATTAATGTTAATAAAGCAAATGCACTTTGATCAGTAATCACTGTCAACTTTATCATATAAATAAAGCATTTAAAAATGAACGTCTTTTGTGTCTCTGTGGTTTTTATATACTCTCAAGTCATGAAAACTCAATCATAAAAGCAGCCCCTAGAGAGCATCACAATCCGATTATATAACATGCAACCATTGACTTAGCCTCTAGAGGGAACTGTACAACACATAACTTTCTTTGGACATCTTCAGGCCACTATAACTACAGACATAGACTTAGGCTCTAGAGAGCACTGTACTTCCAGGTGTAGAGCACATGCTCCAACCTTGTGAATGTTTGAAAACCTGAAGAAAATCCTGGGCTGGTCCTTCTTTTTGGGACCCTGTAAACTTAGGGTCAGTACTTTCTTGAAAGTTCCTTGGGGCATTGGGGTGGAGCTGCAACGCATTGCAGCTTCCTTGCACTCTTTTTTAGGTTATTGGTGGTGGCCCCACTTTCTTAGGGCTGCCACGAACAGAAGAAACGGTCTTATCTATTGGAAGACCGCCAGGCATTATGGGGCGCTCCTCCAGGAGCTTGTGCATATTTTGCTAGTGGTCTTGCCGCTTTCTTTGTTGAAGCTGCGCTGTCTTGCACCGTGCGGCATGCACTTTCTCTTTTTTGAGGGAGTGCTTGGTCCCATCCGAGCACTCCTGCATGCCTCCTTAGTTGGTGGGCAGCCCAGGGAGCCCATCCCCTGGCTGCTCCCCACCGGCTTCTCACTCAGCCCACAATCCTCTGTGTGGCTGCGGGAGCCGGTGGTCTCTTCTTGAGGGTGCAGCCTAATGTGGCGGCTGCCCCCAGGCATGGGTGCAGGGAGCGGGGCAGGCCAGCCACAGATGGGGGGGGATGCAGCGGCACCCCTTCCTCTTGCTTGTCAGGGCCCAGAACTGGGGATCCTAGGCCCCTAGCTCAATCATCGAGGGGGGCAACAGCTTTTCCCGCAACCTTGTGGTGGCAGTGGGCCCAGAGCTGGGAATCCTGGACCCCCATTGATGAAATCGGGCCAGAGGTTGTGATCCCCGGGCCCTCTTAGCTCTGAGGAGGGGGCCCCACAGACACTCCTTCCCAGGGAGAACGTTATAAATTGCGCCTTGCGGCGAGCCCCAGGTCCTGGCCCACCCGGGTGTGTTTTGGCAGCCGGTAGTGGAGCTCCTTGCGCTCCAATCAAGCTGGTGGGGGGGTCAAAGGTCAAATCCTTCCATGGCTGATAACTTGGGCCCCGTTGGGCTGTTTTGTACACTTTTGGGGTCATTTTGCTCCTGGTGGGAAGCCCTAGCCATCATGAGCCTCTTTCCTCAGGCCTCCTGGCATCCAAGGTGACAAACCTTGCAGGCAGCTGGTTTCACTGGCTCCCTGCCCAAGCCTTTCTCCTTTTTCTTCTCTGGAGCTTCTCTCCTCTTTGGTGCAGAAGTCCAGCCTTTCCCCCAACTAGTCCTCGGGGTGTAAGGGAACCAGCTTTCCTGGTCCTTGGGGGGCAACTGTAGTCAGAGCCCTTAGTCCAAATGGATGTCAGGCAGTTCCCCCTTCCAGTTGTCCATGGCTGCTGTCTCCAGTCACAGTGCCCAGCATAAGATCACAACCAAGAGAGAGCTCTCCCCTGGTGCAAGACCTTTTAATTGGGGGCAGAAGGTTCTAGAAGTAAGGCACCCCTGACCAATCCTGGGGTGCCAAATCACCTCTTCGCCCATGTTCCAACCCTCCTGCACGGCCTGCTGGGAAATTTCAATATGGCGTCACCCAGGAGTCCCTGGTCACATCTCCTCTGGGGGCCTGAGCTCCGCCCCTGACTGATATCACTGCCAGGGCCCTTCCCACTAAGAGTTTAAAGGGAAACCCCCTACTGGGTTGGCTCCAGTTGTCTGGGCTTCCTCTTTTGTTCTATGGGATCGGGCTGGCCATCCCTGGTAGAGTGTGACAGCTGATTGATTGATGTAGATCCTTCATCCCACCCCTTTCCTCCTCAGGACCTGAGTCAAGCACTGTTAATGGCTTCCTTTGTGTGGGGTGGCCTTTGTTCCTGCTGCTGGCCTGGGCTCTGATTCTGAGCTGAGCCAGAGAAATATGACAATTCTGGATGACCCATAAGCTGTATTTTTGTAACTCTCATATTGGGGTTTGGCATACAGATTCGACCCCAGTTCAATACGTCATTGGTCTTTGTAGGCCAAAGGGAAGCAAAACTGCACTCTAAGGCAGTCTTCCCCATAGGTGTATAATGGAGTGTCACTGCAGACAAGACAGTAAACCACACTGACTTTCCCTATGAGTGTACACTAATATTATGAGGCCTCCCCAGGTCAGTATCCAATCCTGCGTAGTCCCCTCTGTGCCAGGCTACCTGTGCGCAGTTACCGGGCTGCGCAAGACAGGAGTTTCCCATCCTCACACAGGTGTACATGTGTGTGCACACGTGTTCACATGTAAATAGTCAAGTGCCCCTTACCCTGGCTGTATCGCAGTGGCCTTATCTTAAAAGGCAGACACTGACGGTAATCATGCACAGTCCATTTACAGTGAGTTTACCATGGGTGAGTCAGCAATTGGGAGGCTCACCAACAGTAAAAGGTCACATACCATGTGGTCAAAAAGCAAAAAATCTGGGTGGATTTGATGGGCGCAACCCATCGCCTCACACAAAGGGAACGATAAAGGAAGAAAATCATAAAGTTGAGGAATGGAATGGAGAACAAACTTTATGGCAAGCAAAAAATCAAATGCAACACACAAAGTTGCCAGGCAACTTCCTTTTGCCTCCTGATGTTTAAATAGTGCCGCTGCCTACCGTGACATGGATGTTTCACCAATTAACCTTGGTTGCTCTGCTTGTCATGACACCCCAGCCTCCAGAGGCCGGCCCACCACAGTCTTAAAGGGAAACACTTCAAAGCTCTTCCTAAGCCATGTCTCAGACTCACCAACCCTGGCTGGTTCTGATAAACTCTTAGCCCACACTTAAAAATCTCAGGAACAATTCTTATGGAAGGCATCCATCTTAAGAATATGGAAAAGCAACAAATTCCAAAATGTGAATAAATGAATTATTTATATGTGTCCTCAAGCACCACTTGAGAAGCTCAAATAGAAAAAAATGCATCTTGCAATATGTTTCAGAGGTTATAAAAACGTTTTACTTTGATTAGGTAGAGTACTAGCACACTAAGGGGAATTTTGAATTAGTTTTCATTTTTTTCTTCTTGTATGCTTACCTTGTTAAATAAAAAAGTGTTAAAAAGGAAAAATATATCCTAGCCCACCCGCTATGACATTCGTGCATTGCCATCTCACAGTATCTGCAGCTCCCTCTCCCACAGCCGAAAACTTCACAGAACTTGTCATGGAGAGATGTTTTGGACTTGCTAAGCACCTAGACTCGCATGTGATGCCCATGTGATGTGGACAACATCGGCTTGGATTGCATCACATACAGCTCCATGACCAGGGTATACACAGAAGACGAGCACACACACAGGAGCTCGCAGTGACCGGGCCTCACTGTCTCCAGCCTTGCACCCATAACACCGCAACCAAAGAGGTCCCAGTGAAGAGCCTCTTCAGTGACTCAACCCAGCACCTTAACGTCATCTAAAAGTTACCCAGTGACCTATAGGAAAGAGCAGGTCGAGATATCATGTTACTATTCCAGCGCGGTCGTAGTATTCAACGGTATGTTTTAGTGCTGACAGAGCACTTTTCAAAGTGGTGAATGAAAAGTGGTAAAAGAGACCACTACATTAAGGGGCAGATTTACAAGCCCCTAGCGACACTTTTGCACTGCTGTTGCATCAAAATTCGGCCAATTTACAACGTGACACGTCTAGGGAGATGCGTCAAGTTGTAAAGCCCTGCATCACATTATACCTGCGTCAGGATTAATGTATGCAGGGTGGGCTTTCCCATGCAGGAAAGCCTTGTAAAAGTGACGCAGTGAAATCTACAAGATTTCACTGCGTCACTTCTAGGACGCCATTGCGCCAAAACCTTACGCCTGAGTGACGCAGTGAAGTGGGAATAGGCGTCAAAATGCAGGGAGTTGCATGGTGCTTGCGACACGACTCCAGCAATGTGTGACTTCTGCACCAACAGATGCGTCAGAATTTCAGACGCATCTGTCAATCCTTGCGCCATGGTGCGCCGTATTGTAAATACGGCGCATCCATGGTGGCGCAAGGGTTTCTCAGGGTGGTGCAGGGAAAGTGATGCATCTCTACAGATGCGTCACTTTCTTGTAAATCAGGCCCTTAGTTTTTAGATGAACTTCTTATGAGGAAACATTTTCCTTGTAACAGTCTAATAGTTTTTGAAGCATCTGTGCCTGTTTAAGGTCTTTATACACAGAGATCAAAGTTATTTGAGAGTATTAAATGGCCCTTTTGCATGCTGAGTTGAACAGGCTGATTTTGGGGTTGACTTGCAAGCCTGGGCCTGACTCTCGTCAGGCTAGGGTCGTGTCTATTTTAATCTAGCAGGAAGAAGGAGACCGTATTGCTTACTCTCCAATTTGATTATTTCCTATCTTTGGCCACAGGAATTCAAACTAAAGAGGGCATTAGAGCAATCGAACTAGATGGCACTTCCAGAGGAAGATGCTGCTATGATTCTTGATGCTCAGCCTGTATGTACGGGGGCTGCAGGTTTGCATCTCTGGCACCCAGACTCTGGAACTCCTTTCCCTTTGATATTAGATCATGTACTGACCTGCTGAGCTTCAGAAAATCACTTAAGACATGGCTGTTTACCCAAGCATATAAATAAACTCCAACTGGGCCCGGTTAGTCCTAGATACAGCGCCATGAAGCTGACCGGTGTATGTGCGCTTTAGAAGAATTTTATAACATAACCAAGGCAGGACATCTTCTTTTTTGGGTACATGCCACTACTCATAGGCAAATAGAGGAGCTGGGGAAGACCATACAAACTTGTGAATTGAGTCTGAATTTTGAGAAACTCTAAAATGTGAGACTTGGATCTCAGTTTTCCTCCACTGCAGTCTGAAATTGTGGAAGCCATTTTAGATGTCCGGTTGGTCATGGTCTTGTGTCTGGAGCATTTTGTGTTCATTTAAAATGAATGCTGCTATTTTGGTTTTAGGTGCTGTCAGTTCAGACATCCAGGCCTTTACTTAGGCAGATTGGGGGGTCCAGTTAGCTTATTTATCTGACTGAATAAACAAACAAGGGTGGCACTGTCTACTCTTCCCTTACTTGGGGGGGCAACTTTGCATATCCGCATGTGCCACTGAAGGGTGTATTATTAGACCAGATAACCCTGATAGCCGTGGCGCAGCGGAAAGCTGAAAACGGACAGAGTGTGTATTTTACACCACGTGCTAATCAGTCTGAAAAAAACTCTATTTCCAAGACTGAATTTTGGCCCATATCAACGTGAGGTCCTCCGACAGATCTGAGAATTGACAGGGATTTGGCAAAGTATTTAGATGAATATTCCCCTCATGAGGACCTAGAACAAAGGGAATATTATACAACAAAACTCTATTTACAACTATATATAAATCTCATTATTATGTAAATAATTAATAATGACAGACACAGTTTCTCATTTTACTTTGCTTTATCTATTTTTTCTTTGTAAGTATATCAAATGGTCAATCACAAATACAGTATCAAACTAGAATCATCACACAAAGGGCCAGATGTACGACCATTGTGATTTGCGACTCACAAATTGCAACAAATTGCGAGTCGCAAATCACGATGTACAACAGTGTCTCAGACACTGTTTGCGATTCCCAATGGGGTCGCAAATTGCATGCCTCATCAATATTAATGAGGCACTTGCAATTTGCGACCCCATTGGGAATGGCTGGCCCTCCCAGGTATGGTGGCCTGCTGGGCTCAGCAGACCTCCATGTCTGGGTCTGCTTTTAAATAAAGCAGTTTTTAAAAAAATGCAGCCCATTTTCCTTCAAGGAAAACGGAATGCATTTAAAAAAAGAGAAAAATGAAACGTTTTCGTTTTATTTTTTAAGGGCAGGTAGTGGTCCCCTGGGGACCCCTTCCCTTTGCGAGTGCTTTACCGGAGAAGGGTGGTAAACTGCGACTGTTTTGCGACCGCAATTGCGGTTGCAAAACAGTCATACATAGGGCTCAGACTCGCTATTAGGAAGGGACGCCCTAGGAATGCCCCTTCCTAATAGCGAGTCGCTAATCGTATTTAGCAAGTCGCAAATAAATTGCAACTTGCTAAATAGGGTTAGTACATGGCCCTTTTGTATTTTGCATGCACAAATGGATCGCAAACCCGGGTCGTACATCTGGCCCAAAGAGCACAATCAAGATTCAGAATAACATCTCATTTAAGAAGCATGAGGTGAGTGGATATGGTAATAGACAAAAGTGCATTATATCAAATAAATGCAAACAGTTTTCATACGAACCTAAAGAAACTAATCTTCTTCTTCCTCGACACACGCGCATTCGAATACATTCTGAAACATTTACTAGCACAGTTATCCACAAAAGTATATATTTCTCCCTCCGGACAAAAGTAAGTTTCCGCTGATACTCTGAACACATAGCAGCCATCGGAAAGCAAGAACATAATAGTCATCTATGAAGAATAAAACACATTTTCTTGCATTTCTACACTTTAAGCTAAATTAACCACCACAACAATAATTTTGAGGCCTTCTTTGCAAAGCGTGCAGTTTTTCTCTAGGAGAAATAAACAGGTTTTAGTCATTTGTTCAAACAAAAGCTCCATTACACTTTCCATTAGTCTAATAAAACACAATCATTAAGAACTTATTATTCCATGTTAATTAATATTCGTTTATGAACATGATAAACATGCTTCATTTCTCATTTTGCTCATGAAAATAATACCATTTGCCCATTTTCTTTGAATCTTCTCATAGAAAAATTGTTTGTGGCCTACTTATACCAACTGTCATTTTCCCACACCTTTCTTATTCTTTATTCCAAAACAACAGTTTATTAATGCTTTCTTGTTAATCTCAAAACTTTGTTAATGTTTTCACTCAATGGGAAGTTTAATCCGAGCAGGTTTTATTTAGGCAAAACCCTGCTCCATCAACCCTAACTTATCTCATGAATAGACCATTCACCTTCCTTAACAAAACACTAGGGATACAGTCAGAAATCATCATTATTGTATTAGACTGGGTACCAATATTAAGCTGGGTCCCACAATGCCTAGGCTTTGGGTTCTGTCCTTCCAAAGTAGAAGTTCCACCTGACCAGTTATAAATGGTTTCTGATGGATAAAGTTTCTAGCATATGTCCTCTTTTAATCCTACAGCTGGCTCCATTTTCATCTTTGAGCTAGAGATGTGTGTGTCTAATGCTATCTATTTATGTTAGACATGTTGTTATTTAATTAGTTTAATTTTTTTCTTGTTCCTCTGCAGACCTGTAGTCCAATATCCCAAGGCTCATATGTTTCAATGAAATCTACTAGAAAATATTTGCATGAGGTCAGCTGTCATTTTCACAAGATTATGCAGTTTATATTGTAATAAAAGTTGCCATCCAACACACGGACCAAAGTTTTAAATAAATTTTCTTGTGCAAGAATATCAATAGGTATGTTGCTAACCAAGAACTTTTGTTTTTAATAAAAATATATATATAGTACACATAATTATATACAGGGGCTTTCAGTCTGCCCTCTTCCTCCACTGGTCTGCTGTAGAGTCATTCGCAGTTTCCCTGTACTCACAGTACAGCATGGGACACAAGGTCAGCCCACTTCAGCCTTTGGTTTACCTGACTGTTACTGATGGTATTCCGCTCTTGCACACACAATGTGCACATCCGCAGAAGCGGTAGTCTCCTTCAGTGCAGCGGACTACTGGTGCAATATGTGCTTTTACCTCAATGCCCAACCTGTTGACCATGCCAGATCTTGATCTTAATACAGATCTGAAAGTGACTTTCGCCACAGCCTTTATGTCCTACGGCCTCGATTGCAGGGACATTCAAAATGATTCTATATATCAGTGAATAGAGGCTGATTTAGAGATTGGCAGATGACGTGTACTCTGTCCAGATGGCTGAGGACATTGCCTCCGTCATCCCAAGGATCCTCCACCTGCAAAATCTAGAGTTGTCAACAAGTTGTGTAGACAACTCCTAACATTAACAGGACGTCACAATGGTTCTTGTCAAGGTTGTAAACTTTTACCGTTTTTAATTTTTCAAAAATAGTCTCCCAAAGTCGGAGTTAGTTTTTGAAAAATGAAAAACGAATGAAACATACCCCATGGGAGTTTTCTCCAACGGGGTGGGGTTAATTATAAAAAAATGTTTTACTGTTCCTCACCGTCAGGTTTCTCCTGGCTGAGACGGTCAGCAAAAAAAACACCCATCAGATCGGCTACTCTAAATTTGGTGGGCAGTTGGATGGCTAACTTCTGACAGCTCATACTCATTGGGCTGTCGAAGGCCTGTGTTGGTGATGGACCCAGCGTAGGCTCCATTGTCCACGTACTTTAGGTCCGCCTGCATCTAAATTGGGTAGGTGCACCATAAATTGGTAGAGAGGATATTCCATCACTGATGCGTTGGGGTGCGCACTCTGACAAACTCTATAAAAGCCCCTAAGGGGGCTTATTTATGAGCCCTTGCGTCACTTTTGCGCCGCCGGTGCGTCACTTTTTGTGACGCACCAGTGGCGTAAAAAATGTGCCTGGTTGCGTCATATTTACAAAGTGACGCATCTAGGTAGATGCGTCACTTTGTAAACCCCCTGCGCAACATTATACCTGCGCCAGGTATAATGTATGCAAGGGGGGTGTTCTGACGCAACAAAGAGTCGTAGAAGTGACGCAGTGAAATCTATAAGATTTCACTGCGCCATTTCTTGGTCGCTAATGCGTCAAAATCTTACGCCTGCCTCATGGCAGGCGTAAGACTGACGCAGGCTGTAACAACATGGGACTTGCCCATGTGAAAGTACACATTGCTGGAGTTGCGTCACTTTTGTGACACACTCCAGCAATGCGTCACTTTGCGCCTACAGATACGTCAGAAATACTGACGTATCTATAACTCCTTGCGACATGATGCGTCATACTGTAAATATGACGCATCATTGGTGTCGCAGGGACAGCGCAGTGAAAAGTGACGCATCGCTGTTTTCACGCAGCGATGCGTCACTTTTCATAAATAAGCCCCATAGTCTTTAATGTGTGGACATAACTGCAAACGAGCAAATAATTTGTCGTGTGACCCTTAAATGAGGCAATTTTAGCATTAATGTTATTTGCCTTACCCCAGTTTTATTTTCATTGCAGTTTAAATCAAGTTGAAAATTCAGCATAAAGGAAATGCCTTTATCTGCCCTCCAGCCTGCGACTGAAAATACATGCCAGTTACATAAACCAGTGATTCCACAATTTTAATTATTTTATTAAAGAGAAAAGGCATAATTATAGCGGATCAATAATGTTGGCAAGAAAGATATTAAGTATATCAGTGTAATCCTACATTCTTCCCACCCACAAGTAGCCAGTTTAACTTAAAATATCCTCAACGGTCTCCCTTTCTCATGCATTTTACCAAGAGTTAGGAGATAATGTCATAAATAACCTATGTTTATGAAGTCGCAGTGACTGTGGTGATTAAAAAACATTAAGCAGACAGTAAACCAAAATCATGATTGATGAAGGCGTAAAAGGACTTTAAATCAAGTGACTTTAAATCAAGTGAAAACCGTGGATGTTTCACATGTTCCAGCAACAACCCTAGAAAGTAAATCCTATATAAAATGTGTGACTTCCCAGCCTGTCCGACATTTTAACTTATATATGGAGCAGCTACTTGCCACCACACAGCTAACTGAAATAAATAACAAACCGCTGCAAACAGGCAGAAATGATCAAAATGCAGACATGCCATTCTTCTTCAGGCTTCTAAATACAAGTTTTATTTAAAAGAGTCAATCCGAAATGTGGCTGCTCCTGCAGTCACATTAGAGAAACCAGAATGGACTGCACTTCAGCTGGCATGGGCAAGGGTGTCCTTTGTAGTTAATTGCAAAGTGCCTCCATTCTCTCTAGGTTTACTAAAAGCTATTGTAAGTGGGGAGGCTGAGGCGTGTGTCCTAGACAGATATATATCCCCTTTTTACCCTCATCCATATCTGTTTCCTAAATTTCTTCACAATTTATCGCCTTCTTCTAACCCAGATGAAAATCCAAATTCAACCATTTAATTTCGATGCAGCTTCTTTCCATAACCTATCAAGAAGAAAGCACCCTCAGGTGTAAATCCCCTCAAGGTCACGCCTAGGAAGTGACGTGTATCGCAGATATGTTGACAGTCACTGGTAGATGTTTTTGACTTGTGCTAGAATGAAGCGTGGCTAGGTTTAATGATTTCTCTGAGACCAAGATCAAGTAAAGGAAATGAATCTGAGTTGAAACATGAACTCCTTCCCATTTCAGTGGGCATGATGCTAAAGTTATGTTGAATTCATAAGTGGGTGTTACCAAAACACTGATTCAGTCAATATCACCCTTCATAGGGTCTTGAAAAGACAGAGTTAAAATCTATAAGAGAAATTGAGTCTCTTTACAATTAATTACAAAACATGCTATTTTAGTGGCATGACAGGTTGGAACTTCTCTGTTCTCTAGTTCACTAAGCTACATAACAGTTTACTTATGGTAATCATTACACAGATTACTTTACTAGTTTTTTTCAGGCAGAGAGCACCCCTATTTTCATAGACAGGAAAGATGAGCCTTTCCGACAGCTAGCTTGGGAAGAGTATTGATTGTTGTATATTGTGGAAAAACATGTATTAGTGATTTCTTTGGGCTGGCGTTAGCCAAGACCATTTGATTTTACAATTTTTTTTTGTATATAATATATTTACTTATTGGGGCTTTCAGCCAGCTTTCTTCATTCATTGGTCTCATGTTGCACCATTCACATTTTTTTCCTACCACTATGAAATACAGCATGCGGCACAGGCTTTGCCCACTTGAGTCACTGGCTAACTTCACTGTGAGTGACATATTCTGCTCTTTCACACGGAGCACATCAATACACAAAGTAGTTCCATTGAATGCCAACAGCTACTATAGCATTGGATGACAAGGCCAAAGTGCTGGCAGCCAACACCAGACCTAATGGCTTTGCCAATGCTTCTTTGAAATTAGCATGAGCTAGGTTTAAGAATCATGCTTTGTACGTTGTTTGGGCTATAATGTTTCTTAGCTTTTTGTTTTCGAATCCCCCTGTTTAATTCCTTATGAAGGATGGGGAATTTAGATGATTTCGTGGCTTAATATGGGGCGGTCCAGGAATGAGGGATGGTCTAATACTATAGAGAGAATTCAAACATAAAACTGTACGTAAAATCGATTTCTGAAGCAGCATTATGGAGAGTTTAAGACCATTTGTTGTCCCAGTGTTGAGAGTTTGATGGAGTGTACAGAGCATACCAAATGCTCTCCCCTCCATCGCCCTGGCTCTCACAGTTCAATTCAGAAGGGGGGGCTGTCGAAGGCTGAGCTGCCAGTCCTTCCGGTAAGGGCAATGAGATTCCACCCACTTCTCCCTGGAACAACTCTCAACTCAAAGATGTTTTGAAACCATTTTGAGACCGTGGGTGTTCCAGAGGGGAAGGGGCTTTGGGAATAAGAGAGCTAGGTTGTTGTGCAACCTTCTGATTACCCGAGATTCCCTCTGTTGCCTCTTCGATTGGGTCTAGCCTTGTACTCAAATGATATTTTACTTCTGCAGACTAGGGACTTGAGACTTTCTGAGTTTATCTGTAATGATTAACCAATAGTTCACATTTTTATAGTTAATATTGTGCAATGATCCTATCACCTTGTGCAAACAGAACCGGTCCTTGCAATGGCTTGCTACATCATGCATACCTTTTAAAACAATTGAGGTAGGTTCAAACAAAAATGATGCCAAGTTCTCCTTGATACCTTCTCAGGTATATCTCAGGTCTCTCGTAGTTCTCTAATTAAACAATCTGTCCAGAGACTTTCTTTTATGTGAAAACAATTGCTTCCCTTGTTTCTTTTGTCCTTTCCTGCTGGTACAGTTATTCCTCCATTGCAATCCTTAACTTTGAAAGTATTTTGTGATTGACTTGATTTTAACAATTACTTGACAACAGTGTTTGCAAATTTGTGGAATATATGTTGGTTGAGTGCTCTAACCTTGTCTTTGCAGGCTGAGGCATTTCGCACTGTGATCCTTTGCTTTTCTGCTTACTTTTGTCTTTCCTTTCCTTTTGGGTACTTTCAGTGGATTGCAAGCAGTGGCGGCTGCCACCAAGGGAGTGGTAGGGCGGGCAAATGGGAGGTGGGTGCCGGTGCATGTGGGCAAATTGCATCAACAAAATTGCTGCTATGCATTACATTGTCGTAACTTCAAAACGGTATTGTAATGCATGTCGGCAATTAAATACATTCAAAACATTGAAAAAAAAGCACAAAAAAAAGCGTACCTTTCAGCACGTCAGCGCTTCCGTCCGGTGTCCTTCACTGCTCCAGCGCAGGCCCCAGGCAACTCCCCTAACCAATCCTGGTGCTGCTTTCATGCAGCATTACAGCGGCACCAGGATTGGATGGAGCAGGCTCTCTCAGCGCTCCAAAGAGTACTGGAGGCCTTTGCCTGGTCTCAACCCAGCTGTCCAAGACAGCTAAGTTGAGAGGTTTAAAGTGCGCATATCGGGCTGGCCGTCGCAAGCTGCCCCGCCCATATCCTGACGCTCAGCTCAGGACGGGGTTTTTGTAAAATAAAATGGTAATACATTAACTGTATTACCATTTTATTTTTCATCTCTGGGGCATTGGGGGGGGGGCATTTCAATTAGTGAGGCGACACCCCTCCGCCTTAATGGAGGAGCCGCCCCTGATTGCAAGAGATGAAGCCTCGCCTTTTTCAGGGTCACGGGGTTGAAGGTATGTCATCTGGATTCTAAAGCTTTTCTTCGTTCTGGGGTACAGCGACAGGAATCACTGAGGCGATCTGCTCACCAGAGGTTAGATGAAGCCAAGCAAGGCCTCGTGATAAGGGAACTGTATTTGTACCATGCATCTCAACAATGGACGCCAAATCACGTGATCTCCTCAAAATCTCTGGAGTCCTAACGAGATTTTGAGCGCAACTTTTTCATTGAATTTGGAACGGTTATCATCCTTTAAACAGTCCTCAAGAAGGACGATGGCTAAAAATGTACAAATGGGAACAAGTATGTTTGAAGGTGTGCAAGGAGTAAGTCAGTGCTCACTGTCAGGCGCCCTTAACAACTTCTTATGCTGGTCTTGCAAAAGAAAGGGCAAGGGGTCTGAGGAGGATAATGCTGGGAACAGGGATATGCTGGATGGGAGGGAGTTTGTAACGCAAATCCTGTAATGCAAATGTGGCAACATTTTCTGACATTCCTAGCAAAGGGAACCTTTGTCATGTTTCAAACTACAAATCCAGTGTGATTCAAGGGTTGATCGGTGCAGGCAAAGAGAGTGTGGATGTACAGGAGGGTAGAGGAGTGCCTTTACAGAGACCACAGGAGGACGCTGGAGCAAGAAGAGTAAATGATAAAAGTGCATCATAATGAAAGTCCATGAGCCAGAGTTAAAGTGTGTAACTGATAAAGCTTAAGGCCTATATTATCCCCACCATACAAACTGTGGAGCTGGGCATGTGACTCCATCTTTCGTGGTGCAGTAGTGGCACACTCTGTGGAGGAAGGGTTGGGAAAAACAATGTCCTTCAACTGATTATATAGAATGTCATAATTTGTCCTCAATTATCTCCCAGACTAAATGTGAAGTGTGAATTAGTGTGCATGGGAAACATGTGAGGAGAGGTCACTCCTGTGTGTGTGTAGAACTGAAAGTTTAAGGGTACTTTTAAGGGTTAGCAGTAATCAGAATTAGCCGCCTACCCTTTCCATGCATGCCCCCACTTCTAGAAGCTCCTTGGATTATTACCTTCTCCATCTAGAAGTCTTTGTCTGGCTTGAATCATCATATGGGAGGAAGAGCCTTTCTTTTGCAACCAAATGAGCTACAGCAGGTCTGAGTGTGACCTTGCTGAAGCAACGCCTGAACAATGTCCACGGTCTGGGAGGAAGGCTCAGATGAACACCCCTCATGTAAGGACAAAGGATGCCTACCCATCCCACATACATGCTGTCCTTTTTGCTACGGGAATGAAACTGAGAGAAATCCACAAAGTGAGAGTGGCAGTTTTACCTCAATATGGCTGCCATGAGGCTGTGGCCCTCAGAAACAAAGTAAATGTGCCTGTGATTCATTTCCCCTAGAAGTTTGAGGCAAACATGAAATCGAATGGGCCAACTGCTCCTATGACTAGCTATAAACTGCTCCCCCCGCCCCCCATAGAATTCAGCTTTTAATTCAGTAGATCTGTAGTCAGAGAGACAGAACTGTGACTTGAGAGTTATACCCCTTTGACACATGTAGACGTAACATGACAGCCACCTTTGAAGTATATAAAGTGTTATTTTCTATGGATCACTGACAGAATATCGGAAACAAAAATATGCAGTGGACAGAATATTATGTCAAAAATATCAATTACCTTTATATCGAGAAGGTAAGTGCAAATAGGCAAGTATAGGTTTACTATTCTTAACTCCAGATCTACGTACCTTGAAGATATAGATATATTGTCATGCTACATATATGTGAAGTTATATGCGATAAAACTTTGCTTACCTATAGAAACTTACCTTCGCAATATTTTTGTCCTCGAAATTCTTGACACAATATTTTGTCCCACAATATTTTTATTTCCGATATATACTTTCACAATGCGTGCAGAAAAAATGCAACGGCCATCTTGAAAGTATCTAAAATTTCATTTTCTATATTTTCAAGATGGCCATTGGCAAAGCAAGACCGATTGGATTTATCAATGCTTGTCTCAGTTTTTTTTTGTTGCTTAAGTCTTGGTTATAAACTGAGTTCAAAGCCATCTGTCTGAAGAGTACAGCGCTCCTCGAAGCTGGACCATCCATGTGGGAGCTGAAATTAAAGTGCTACTTCAGTGTGGCATATGTTTCATGTTCCTTGCTTGGCAAAGGCAGAGAGCTCGCCCTTTCCCTGCACTGATCATGCAACTCCATCCTGGTCCCACAAAGCGAAATTTCATAGCATCATTTTTCATCCCTGTGAATGAGAGATAAACAAAAGGCGGAAGAAAAATCGTCAACGGACACCAAATGTCCACAAATGAAACTATTTCACAGCCAGTCATGAATGGGAAATGTAGCCTTAATGATATTTTGCCCACACTCACTGACTCTTACATTCAGACTGTGAAACTTTCAGAAAGGTGTAAAGGAGATTAGCAGATCTAAAATAGATTGTGTCTGGGTAGGACGTCTCAGCGTTAATTGAAGGAAAGTCCTGATATCAAATATGAGCCCAGGAATTTGCCTTATCCAGAGTAGAAACGAGGCTGCTTACTTACCTCTAGAATTAAAATGAGTCTCTTGCATACAGATCATGCATTTTAAAGACGAGAACAGATGGAGCAGGGATACGTGTTTCAGACATTACCTAAGTATGGAATATCCTGCGCTTTCATTGTTGGCGTAAAACTATGGTTTAGCAATCCATTCGCCAGAGTCAATTTCGAGGGATTCCTAGCAAAGCCCTCTGAAACTGAGAGGCGCCAGGCAAGCTTGTCATTGTCAAGCCTGCTCTTCAAACTGATGGCGGAGCTTTCATAAGAGGAAATGGAGCTATTGTAGGACATCCAAGCAACTAAGGAGAGGAGGGTGTGTATTGGGAGGTCATCACGAGGATTACAACTGAAAATTGATAAGGCAAAAGCCCTGATTACGAGCCGGGCATCAAGCGGAGACTCCCAGCGGACGGAATTACAGCTATCAGCCGGTACCTCCGCATGGGAATAGAGAATAACTTGCGGACCTGGAATGACCATGTGGGATTCTGCATGATATTCCCGATTCCAAAGGGTTTAACGCACACTTTTGGCGCTTGTAAGCAAGTGGTTTTGAGTGTGGGGGCTTCTGTGTGGAGGGTGAAATGAAATGAAAATGAAATTTACAGAGCTTACTAATACCCTGGGGTGTCTAAGAGCTGATTGTGGGTGGAAGGAGGGGAGTATGGCGGATTGGGGAGGGAAGGGGAAGGCTATTCGGGCACACTGACAGCTGAAAAGGTCAGCAAGCTCTGGGGGATGAGCCTTGGCTGCAGTTGCAGCAAAAGCCTCATGCAATTTTACCAGCCAGTAAAATTGGGTCCAGTGTACCCACACGCGGAAAAACCAGGTGCAGGAACACCAGGCCTGTTGTGTCAGGTGGAGGAGAATTCCTTGCAGGAATTCTGCTACTTCTGACTTGTAGTCAGGGCCAAGGTGTGTGATCTTCCCTTTGTCAAAACATACACAACACAATGTTCTAAGAAATGAGGAAAGCTACATGTTGCAAACAAAAATCAAAATACCCTTGTATCAAGTTAATTGGAGGAGCGCACAGTGTGATTCAGAACGACGTTAAGCATTTGCAAGCCAAATAAAAATGATTTCATAGATACAAAATTGCACTTACCATTGTTGAAATGCAGGTTGTAAACATTATGAGTTCTTCAAAGGGAAATGAATGAAAAGAAAGCCATTGTGAGTGCTGACAGAGAAGATTTTAATTGGGACCATCAGATGCTAGTGCTACCACATGGATACGCATAGAAGTTCTAGAACTGATAGATGAATGCCGCAGGATCTTGGGTCTTGCTAGGCGGAAATTTAAGGGAGAATACAATAGAAGAATCAGAGAGAAGATGGTGCGGTGGACAGACTGGATCTCAGATCCTGACTGTGGCAATCTGATTCTTTGTTTTTCTCAATGGGGACTTTTTCTCAACTGAGGGGACTCTCTTCTCTGCAGTCTTTATATTCTTGTTCCCATTTCCTACAAGGTGTACTGAGTGGGGGTCCCGTACACAGAGGCATCAAGGCAGTTGCATTAGTAATGAGTTTCCATGTGGTCAGTGGTATATGTGTAAGGATGCAGCAACTTTAGTCCAACAAGACAATCTAGGTGTCGAGACTCCACTCACGTGAAGCGCAGGGATCTCAGGAGTGAAGATGGTCCACCCAAGCCCTCCGAGAACAACCCTCAATGAACGACATTCAACAAGTGTTGGCGATTGTATCCTTGGGGGTTGAGAATGATAAGGAAGGAGGAAGGGTAGACAAAGATCTGCTGGTTCTTTTCACAGCACTTAATGCAGACCACATGGGAATCTCACTGACAAATGGAATGTTCTGGAAGAGCAAAGAACACTGTTAGTGCCAACATACTTATAAGGCATAAACTCAAAAAATCATCACATAGTATCAGTCTCTGGATTCTTTCCAAGTGTGCACTTACCCGGTTTCCAAAAGGTGAAGAGTTAATGTTTGTATACAGTTAGCTCGCTGGGTTTCTGCACAGGATATTAGGTATAGTCCCAAAAGTCACCAGAATAATGCTCCTTATTCCTGTGAACCGATTGTTCTTGATTAAACATCACTTTGGTTTAACAAGTTTTAAAACACAGATGTCTATTGGGTAAACTGTTTGCTCGAGGGTTGTAACCTTCAGGTTCAGTGCACTGACCTAGACTTGAATTGTGCTGCTAACTTTTCTTTCTTTGTCTTTCTTTTAGGAGGGGAAGAAGAGGAGACGCCGCCAGCTGCTCCAAAGATCCGTGAAGTCACCACAGCAGGCTGACAAGAAGGGAGCTGGAACTTACCAAAGGTAAGACGTTTTCGCAAGGGAAGGAAGGGGTAGCCAGGTCCTCTCGGGTCAGAATCTTGAAGCCAAGGAAGGCTTTGTGCAGGGGCACAGTATTTAAACTACTGCGCCCAAGATGGGTGCCAAATCTCGTGTGAAGAGCAGTTCTGCCAATATTTCAGCATTGGGTGCGGGAGTCGTGGAGAGGAAGCGTGAGGAGATGGGAAGGGAGCCAGGGGCCCTACAGGAAGAAGTAGCAGCGAGGAATGTCTGAACTGATTACTGCATCATAAAGGGTTCTACTGAAATGAACATTATGGGAGAGGCGGGAAAGGCCTATGGCGTCATTTTAATGGTGCACATGAAACATACCTTATGGGTACAGGTGGGAATGGCCTTGGGGTCATTGTTGATGGCGCATATGGGGGGTGACAGATCTGAGGCATGTCTTCATACTGGGTACTATGCACCTGCAGACCAGGAACCATACAGGGTGCAGGTGAAGTGAGGCATAACACTAGGGGGTCACTTTTCTCCTTTTCAGCAAGGACAGTAGCCATATGGTAAGTAGGGGGGCAGCCATTAAAAGGATCTGCTTAAAGATGCATCTTTGTTCTCAATACAGCTGCCCTGTGAATGATGTTTGTAGTGCATGGGGTGTAATTTCGCCTATGAACTACAATCAGAAAATGGAGAGGTACTTCCTGTGAAAGAGAGGACACAGGAAGAGGCGGGGCAGAGCAACTAGCAGGGCAAAGATGCAAGAAGTGAGGTGCTCCTCATGAGTAAGCCACTGTATACAGTGAGGGACAAAAATAAATAAAGCAAATGTAGACTCAGCAACGCCTTGTGTCATTTATGAAAGAGGCACGACATAACATAGGGCACAACAGAATCTTGCCAGAACTGGCTTTGACCCCATGGGCAACCATCTTCCCATGGGAATTTCCTTCATTTCCAAAATCAAGCGGTGGCCCCATTTGCCCATTTGGTTATACAGTGATCCCCTAGCTAAGGATGCAAGGTAGACTCCATAATGAACCCAAAGTGGAAAGGTTAAACAAATGTGTGGAGAGCAGGGACAATCACGTGCTGTGTGCTCCAGTCATGAGCAGTGAAACCTACTGACAGATATTGGTGCTACCTGGGGATCCCTTCCTCAAACAACTCCTTAGATTCATCCATCCGCTAACTACCCTGCTGGTCCCATAGTGTTCAGTGCCAATCAAGCCAAGGAGCTACTTTGTAGAATACTTGCTTAGGCTTGACTAATTTTGTCTGGGAGTGGCTTGCCTTTTAGAAAGCTAGACTCTTGAGAGCAACCCAGAGATTCTATATTTAACACTTACCTGCGTGGTAAAGACTGCGGGGTAAAGGTCATGCGGGGTAAAGACTTCAGGGTAAAGGTTCCATACCGTTTCTGGAGGTGGCAGGAGGTGATTGCCAGAAGAGTGGCTGCAGGACTACAAATGCAAGTACTACAACTGATAATGCACGTATGTATACATCTCTTCTCAGCCAAAATTATTTCCCAATTAACCTCATAATGCCCAGGCACCAGAATCAGGAGGTGCTGAAGACACAAAGTCTAGGGTGATACAAACACAGAGGCGAGGGTTCACTGTATCCAGGAGTTAGGTTCTTCTTTCCGTGGGGCAGGAGGGGAATCAGGATCTGGGAACGGTTGATTCTTCTATGTGTGAAGGTACAAGAGGTATTTCCACAGGACCACTCAAATGCAAAGGATAGAGAGTGGAGGTGAAATCAGTCAGCAGAGGCAGTATCCGTAAAATGACTACTGGACTTGACTGGACTGGAAGGCCACTAAATCCTACTATTCGGAGTGCCATGAGATAAAGACCTGCTCAGGGGCAGAACAAACTTAAGGGGGCCCCACTGCAAAGTACATCAAGGCCCTCCCTCCACCCCGTACCCAGTCAGGAGTTCTCAGGCCAGGGGCCCACCGCCTGTGCACAGTGCCATTTGGGCCCCTCGGCGTTCGGGCCCCCTCTGCACCGCGGGGGCTAATGTTTCACCACTGGATCTGCTCTTGCCAAAAAAAAAAAACACGATCAGTGATTGAGTGAAGTATACGTGGGGAACAAACAGATTGAGGAGGTAATCTGGCTATATGTTTCTAGGGGGTGCCGACAAACATCTTCACCCAGAGGCCCTCAGGTAGACCCTCCAGGAAGGGCCTATTCTTGGATAGGTTAATATTCTTACACGCATAAATTAAACATATTAGGAGAAGTGCTTGTTTTACAGTGAGCCCTCAGAGGGGTCACTGATGTGGCCCTAATATGGCTCTACTAAAGGCTGAAGGTTTCCCACAATACTGGATTTTGGTTGACAAGGTAGAAAACAATATCTCCCTGCAGGTGATCTATTGTCAGGATCTCTAGGGGTCAGTGCCATTATAGTGTTCTGTGCACTGTGTTTAGAGTGTACTTGCACTAACGTTTGCGGGCCATCTATATTTATTATGAATATTTTTATGGTCCTTTTTACTTTATTTTGTTTTGTTGTGCTGTATACATTTTTGGTTTGAATTAGGGGTGCGCGAATTTCGTGCAATTTGCCTTTGTGTAATTGCACGAAATTGCAGAAAAATTACACAAAATTACCAAAATGCTATTTTTTTATTTGCCACTATATTTTTAATGCTAACAATGGCCTCTCACGTTCTGTTGTTCCCATGCTTTCACTGAAACTTTTTACTGCAAAATGGTACATTTGCAGTGCATTTTTACCGTGAAACGAGTGCCATTACGTGAAGTGGCGTAATGGTGTAATCACAGGAAGTTCACGTAATAAGCATAACCAAAATTCCTGAAATTACTCAAATTACGCTGCTGCAATTGAAATTTCGCCCAGGCCTAGCTTAAATATTTAAATTGTGTTTCATAAAAAATATACATTCTTTGTGATTTTATTTCGCATTTTGTCCAAGATCCTTAGCAGCCCTATGCATCACAACACCGCACCGGCTACCCGAAGGTGTGTTACAGCTGAAAAGAAGTAAGTGCTTGCAGTGCGTGTCCCTAATTCATCAACTGAAACGCTGTGTGATGACTAACTTCCGAAACAAGGAAGTGTTAATTATCTTCGAGGCTTGCGAATGTCTTCTCTGTACCTACGTTTTGCAAGGTGTTTTTAGCAGAAACTGCTGTTGCACTGCTCTATCTGAACGGTTCTGTTTCTGTAAAAATGTTATTTTTTCCATGTTGGAACAGGATCAATCAAGTAAAGTTGCTGTGGGGGAGGGGAGCGAAGCTCCGAACGAACGTCCAAACACCCTAGTATACAGTTCTCAGCAAACTCTATGGCTCTTGAGTTCAGGAGGTTGTTCAAATTACATTAATTTGGAAAGTGCCTGTGAGCCCTCCAGACTCCCTTATGCTGCAGGTGCCCTGGACTTTTCTTTTAATAATCAGCACTGTCGCTTTGTTCAGTTGGACCAGCTAATGCGGACCGGTCAGCACTACATACAGCTCCTGGAATACATTACGTAGTTAGTGAAAGTGAGTCGAGCAGTGCTGGTTACACGGAGTTACCTGGCAGGAAATATTCCAATATTTCTTGTTAAGGCCTAAATATAGTGCTTCAGGTTATTCAGCCTCAGCGCAGGGGGGTACGTGTGCGTGTTAATTAGCAAATTCCTTTTTGGCAGAGCGCGATCAGGCAGCTGCCTGCAGTCAGTGGGTGCTGGTTGTACAGTGTGTCAGATTATAACACATACAGTTACTTACTGCGCTATGGTGAATCAGGCCAGTCTCAAGCCTACGTTGCCCCGTGCAGGAAGAGTGTGTAAGTCAAGATCTACTGTTGCACTGACTTGCTATGCTATGAAAATTTCTTTTTGCTGACGCAGTCACGTTGCTAAAATGGGTGTAATTTCAGATATTTGTTTCCCTCATCTTATCTGCTTGATTTTTCTCGTGAGAAAGTGTCACTCATAGTTGTTGAAATGTCACTCATAATTACTCTGAAATTATGGAAATGTCACACATAACAATCTGAAACCTTGGCAGCTATGCACTCACACACCTCTCTACACTTGCTTCGTCACCCTAAGCTCACAACCACTGATGGCCTTCGCATAAATGAAGTGCATATGACTTTAGGGACATCCAATTTTCCCTGGCCTCTGAGAGACCACCAGTGACACTAGCCCCGCTGCAGGCACTGAGTAGTCAGGGTGCGGCGGGGGGTGGGAGGGGTGGCGGGGGATCAGCTCCTTCCTAGGATCAGTCTCCAGATGTCCAGGGAGCTCAGCAGACACAAATTAAACTCTCTCCTGCTATGTCTCACATATAACAGAACTTGGAGTGGTTGATTTCTGGTCCATGTATGGAGTTAATAAATGTAACCTGAACTGCATCTCATGTCATTGTGAGTGCTGTTCGGGTAGTACAAAGACAAGAATAAAGCAGTGGGCGAGGCATCTTTGAAGCAGAAAAAATAGTACTGAATATATAAGAAATGTAGTAATTGTATTAACATTCCTGTGTAGCAATACTGTCAAATGTTGCAATTATAAGGAAGATATAAAAAGGTAATTGTCAAACATAAACTATCGTACTTAAGAACAAGCATTGGCATAGCCAATAGGTCTCGCCTTTGGGGCCTTATAAGTGTTTAGCCAGAGCTATTGACTTTGCCAATGTCTTCAAGCTGTGCTGTAGAGAAGTGTGGCTGCTGTGCGGCATGCTGAAAAGTTATAATAAAAAAGTGTCAGAAGCATTTTTGTTACTTTATATATGACCAAGAAGGCATTATGTAAAACTGAACGACCATATTAAAAAGTATTTACATTAAAAAATTTCCTCAGTTTTCTTTTGTTCTTGCAATGCTGGCAACTTGTTTCTGCCTATTGCAATGGTTGTTTGTTAAAGCTTTTTTTTTGAGGGGCATAAACAATTGGAGGGTGAAGGTTGGGAACTAGTACCTGTATTATAACACTAGCAGCGGCCAGACGCTAGGGGAGAATCAACAGATGCCAGATTCCGAGAGCAGGCTGAGGTGGTGCTGAGTGATGCTGAGGTGGTAGTGGTGGTGACTGTTGCGGAGACGATGCTGAGGTGATGCTGAATGATACTCAGGTGTTGCTGAGTGATACTGCTGTGGTGCTGAGTGATGCTGTGGTGGTGCTGAGTGATATTGTCTTGGCGCTGAGTGATGCTGTGGTGGTGCTGAGTGATATTGTCTTGGCGCTGAGTGATGCTGTGGCGGCGCTGAGTGATGCTGTGGCGGCCCTGAGTGATGCTGTGGCGGCCCTGAGTGATGCTGTTGCGGCGCTGAGCGATGCTGTTGCGGCGCTGAGCGATGCTGTGGCGGCGCTGAGGGATGCTCTGGCGGCGCTGAGTGATGCTGTGGTGGCGCTGAGTGATGCTGTGGTGGCGCTGAGTGATGCTGTGGTGGCGCTGAGTGATGCTGTGGTGGCGCTGAGTGATGCTGTGGCGCTGAGTGATGCTGTGGTGGCGCTGAGTGATGCTGTGGTGGCGCTGAGGGATGCTGTGGTGGCGCTGAGCGATGCTGTGGTGGCGCTGAGCGATGCTGTGGTGGTGCTGAGCGATGCTGTGGTGGTGCTGAGCGATGCTGTGGTGGTGCTGAGTCATCCTGTGGTGGTGCTGAGTCATCCTGTGGTGGTGCTGAGTCATCCTGTGGTGGTGCTGAGTCATCCTGTGGTGGTGCTGAGTGATGCAGTGTTGGCCCTGAGTGATGATGTGGTGTCGCTGAGTAAAGCTATGGTGGTGCTGAGTGATGCTGTGGTGGCGCGGAGTGATGTTGTGGTGGTGCTGAGTGATGTTGTGGTGGTGCTGAGTGATGCTGTTGTGGCGCTAAGTGATGCTGTGGTGGCGCTAAGTGATGCTGTGGTGGCGCTAAGTGATGCTGTGGTTGTGCTGAGTGATGCTGTGGTTGCACTGACTGATGCTGTGGTTGCACTGAGTGATGCTGTGGTTGCACTGAGTGATGCTGTGGTTGCACTGAGTGATGCTGTGATGGTGTTGAGAGATGTTGTGTTGGTGCTGAGTGATGCTGTGCTGGCTCTGATTGATGCTGTGCTGGCTCTGATTGATGCTGTGGTTGCGCTGAGTGATGCTGTGGTGTTGCCGAGTGAGAGATAGAGTGAAGATATAATGCCCAATTAGAGAGGGTGGTGAGAGAGAAAGAGAGAGAAAGGGTGTACATAGAATAAAGAAAAGAAGGGGAGAGAGAGTGAATGAAGGCGTTTGAAAGAGAAACAGATAAAGGGGTGAGAGAGAATGAAAGGCTAAAAAAGATAGTGAGGGGAGAGTTAATTAAGTAGAGAGAGAATTAGAGAGGGGAGAGAGAGAGAGGAGAGAGACAATAAGAGTGGGGGGTGGAGTTTAAATAGAGTGAAGAAGTGACGCGGAAAAAGTAACCTTAAATATAGCTTTGTGCTTTACGCGAATAAATATTTTAAAAAAAACAGTGAGAGACAAAAATACTGGTAATTAGGCTGTGACTCCCAATATAAAACAAATAGCGATATAAGGTGAAATCAACCCACCGAAGCAATATTTCTAACTAGACAAAAAAAAGCTTGCATTTCAATGCTAATCGCTTTTGTTTTTCATGTGACTGTAGTCCAGGGCCCTCAGTTGGTAATGTGAGCTGCTGCTGCAATTGAAACATCAGAGTCCAGAGAGTTAATGAGCCATGACGAGGAAATGAGGACGAGATAGGAAACCCACATGGCAGCTGCGCGTGCTACGCCATCGTGAACTCAAGCTGGTCGCCAGCCGAAAGCCAGTGTTTGCACTTCCAAAACCCGCTTACTAAAACTCTCGGCCAGACCAGCGCAAGCGCTGGTGCAGGCCGAGACCTAAAAATTGGGATATTTTGCTCTTTCTGCCACACCTCTGACTCCGCCCACTGACCCAATCCACGGGTTATTCCCGCCCTCTGATTCTCCGCCCACAGTTCCCCTACTCCCCCCACCTTCGACCACTGCCCTAGACCAGATGACTGGAAAAAATGTATGACTCTGGGTGTGTGACGACGGAAAGGAAGTTACACAATAACCTTCATCCTTCAGCTGCAAAGACCCGAGTCTCCCCGAGAACGGACAGGATTCCGCCCCCGGCTTCATTAGCGATCCACGACTCCCTCATCTCGAGGGAATATCTGTGTCTTGCTAACTGGTCTCACTTCATCTCCTGTTAATGCAACCGGACTCCCCACATAGGATTTATGAGAACAGCAAAACTACAAGTCCCATAAACCACAGTGCTGTTGTCTAAAAAGCATAACTAGTTATAGTTAACCGGTGACAAGGCCCTTTGGCAGTGTTGTGCAGTGAATGACATGCGAAATCCCGTTGTTGATATGGATAACAAAAAATATCCTACAGGCTCCTTGCAATGGATTGAAATACCACGCTACATTTCGGACAGAAATGAAGACTTCATGTATATCCTCCGGAAATGGATGGCATGTTGCATTATGATTACGATATCATCGCTATGCGAATTATATATTAACCTAATGAGTTCAATTTAAATTAATTATTATAAAACTGTATTTGATGTGGAATTTATGATAATCTGTCTCCCTGCGCCTACGTGGGGCATCCATTGTCTAGGAGATTAAAACATAAATGTGCTTGGTTTTTCTGAAATAATGGATAGCAGAAAAGCATCTGTGGTTCCTATTTGCTGTGCATAATACACCCTCCCCCACCGCCTCCCACTTACCCCTCCCTCTTCCAGTGCTGTCTTTCAAACAAAGAATACCCACCCTTCCCCCTCCCCTCAGCCATTAAAAGCAAAATGATTGGAGCGAAATCCGACCCCAAACTCGTCTGAAGAGGAAGAAAATGGCTGCCCCGAGATGAGAATTAACGAAATATATTTTGCGTGGATCGCGTAAAACGGTTTCCCCTTCACTGGCGTGCTATTATGTGTACAAAATCCAGCTATTAAACTGCGCGCATTTCTCATCCATTTGATCCAGAAAGGAGGAAAGAAAATGTCCAAAGCAAGCTCGAAACAGGTAAGGGATTAATTGTTCAAGGGATGAAATAAATAGAATGTTAGATATGGGATGCCTCGTTGGTGCTTTATAGGGTTCCGGCCGCCACACGCTGGTCCGCCCACGCGCGTCCTTCATTGCTTGCAGCCATTCATAGGTGAGGTCTGCCTGCCTCCAAAAGGCCGGTAGGACAAGGGAGGAGTCAGTCACATTCAGCCTGCCACATAAATATCAAGTAAAAGCAGATAAGTCATCTGGCTTGGCCGGTTTAATTTCTTAAATGACTTGTAAAGCTGTCAGGAAGTCAGTCACGCGTGGCAAGGTACAAGCAGCAGTCAGCCATGCCAGCGACCCTAAACAAGCACGGAGGAGCGGGGGCGAGCGAGCGCGGCAGCCTGCAAAGCAGTCCCAAAAACGCTCGTGTGTCGTGGCTGGCCTTTGGATGAGTACGCGCGGCAGACATGTGTTTCCACTTATCGCACCCGCGTCTGGGCACGATAATTGGAAACACATGTTTGCCGCGCGTACCCATCTCAAAAAGGCCAGCCACGACGCACGAGCGTTTGTTGGACTGCTTTGAAAACTCACTTACAATAAGTCTTCGCCTCTAAGCAGCGCTTGCGCGCTACTCGAGGCTCGACCTAAAAAGGGAAACAATTTCAAATAAGATATGTGACCATGCATGGTCAACTCTAAAGACAAAAGCACATTTTAATAATGACATATAAACTGCACGATTTATGATTTGTCTGGTATCTACGAGTTGATTTTGGGTGTTGATTATTACCTAAAATACTAAGTATGTGTCGACCTTGAAAGAATGTATGTATGTATGTATCTATAGGCGTCCATAGAAAGCAAACTTAGGTAGTGAGTAATGGAGAGGTGATTAAGGGTGGAATTATTGATTTACAATTCAGGATTGTTAGAACTGGGGTTTCCGGTTGGCAGAGGTCTGCACCTTGTCCAAGCAGGAACCCCCACTCTAGTCAGGGTAAGCTAGATACACACTTAAAGATAACCTGTGCTCACACTTTGGTAGCATGGCACAGAGCAGTTAGGCTTATCTAAAGAGGCAATGTGTAAAGCATTTGTGCAACACACACACACAGTAACACAAAGTAAACACCATCAAAATACTCCATGCAGATTTAGAAAAATAGATTATATTGTTATGAGTAAAACAAGACCAAAACAACAAAAATCCAGTAAGTAAAACATGAGTTATAACTTTTTAAAGATTAAATCAAAATCTAGTGCTTAGAGTCAATTGTGTGCTGTGCACTGCATCACACATGCAAGGCACAGCCGGACCCGATGGGGGCCCGGGGCAAACGCCGCCCGGAGGCGGAAAGCCCTCCCTCCCCCCGTCGCGGAAGCCCGCGAAAAGGATGCGACCAGGATCGCCCCAAGGTAGCCGACTGCCACCCCCCAATCAGGGGGCGAGTTGGAATGCAGCTGGGGGGGTCAGCACGTTACCCCCCTCTGCCAGGAGAAGTGATAGGGGATGAGGAGAGCTCCCTCCGATCGTAAAACCATAGGTAGCATGGCGGAAGAAACCCAGGAAAGATATACAAAAAAGAGAAAATGTACTAGAGGTAGATGGAAGGCTCACACAGTGTCGTTGGGATACCTCACGGCAGGGGTACTGAGGGAGCGAAATGACAGGACACAGCCACAGGCAGAGTAGAGGAAATGACCGCACAGGGTCCTTGGGATGCCACACGGCAGGGGCCCTGGGGAGCAGGCAAGGGGCCAACTAAGGGTCCAGGGCAATCGGAACGGCACTTGCAGCCCGGGCAGGTCCTGACGGACACCCACCAAATTCGGTAGCAAGTTGAAGCCTGGAACCGCAGACACAGAGGCCCGGACAAAGGGGCACCCCGCAAAATACACTGTCTGGGAGCACACAACCACAAGGAATGTACAAAGACAATTACAAAGACAATGAAAGTATGCAATAAAATGGATGTTTATGAATGACCAATAAAATTGTGAAATGTACAACCATGTTCCTGCGACCTTTTTAAGGCACCAAATCACGTTGTCAGTGGTGTATTTGAAAGGTAAAGGGACGCAGTTAAGTGGGTAGGGGGGGAGAGGGAGACTCGCCCCTGGGAGTGGTTGTTGTTTGGAGAAATTAACATAATTTCCCTTGATTGCGCCTGTGTCAAGTAGGTAGCCTTTATGACAGAATATCTAGTCAGGCAATCTTAGTAGATTGGGCTGTGAGTCAATATCTATTGGTGTTTGTGCTGATCCGCCCCAGTAACGCCCAAATGACTCAGAATGACGCAAAGTGACACAACCCGTTTTTTGCACTGAGAAAAGGGCACCATTCCAGTGTATAACACCTTTTGAACTGAATAGCAAATACTGTGTACCACTTTGGGTAGATTTGCACAAGCACAAAGCCCTAGGAAATCTAGACTGTACTGTCCTCTGAAGAACTGGGACTCCAACTCATTTATGAATTGCAAAAGGGTTGGGACAGTTGATGCTGACGGGGGTATTGCTCCAGAGGTTTGAAGCATAGATAGAGAAGGCTTGTCTTCTGCTCCAGCTTACTTGCAGGACGAGAAGACCTGCCAAGATTTGTTGAAAAACATTTCGTACAATGGATAAACTGGTCCAAAGAGCTATCCTAATCGATTAGTGTCACATTGTAATGATCATCAATAATGGCGAGGCTATGAAGCAGGTCATTGGGTAGTGACTGCTTTAGAAGTGGTCCAAGGTTAGAGGAGACAGTGAAGAAACCTGCAGACGCTCTGGCGACCACAGCATCTTTAATGACAGTCACCGAGGAGGTTTAAGGAAGAAATGCCCTTGTAGCTCTTCTGCGTGTCAGCTCAAGCTGTCTGCGTTCACCACTTGCCTTGACAACTGCTTATTGGTGCCATGGTAACCAAAGAAATCACAGTTCTGCAGCATAATGCATTTGCATTGCTATTTTGGTTCCAAATTACATGTGTTTGTGGCGGTGTTGATGTCCGGATGCGATAAAGCACAGCAGGAAAAGGAAGAGGTGCCGAATTAACATAATATGAAATGTGTTGATTTGAGTAAAAAAGAATTTAAAGAGCTGACTGGTATTCCCAAATGCCTTTCTTGTCATTTCTAATTAATGCATTTTTTTGATTTGGCTGGTAAATCTTCTGCTTGAAATGCTGATGGCAGCAGCAGCTCTTTTCAGCCATCTTGACGCAGGGAGGGGGGCAATGCCTGAGGACCAGCACAGAGAAGACCAATGACAGATGAGGATGAAGCATTGCTCTCAGCTGTCAATTGTAGAGCTGGGCCAATCCCAGACAGGTGTAGTTTCTGTTCAAGCAGATGCTGAAGCTATGAAAGGGAACAGATGGACCTAAATCGAGTCAATGTATTAGGCATGTTTGAAGATTAATCATGAAGGGATACAGACTTCAAGGTGACACTGTCCTTCAAGAGTGAGATGGCCATTTCAAAGCAGAATTGGAAGCCAGTGACAAAAACTGCCCTGCTGGTTCACCTCTCAGTAATATCCTTAGAGTGGTGTTACATGTATGGGCCACAAGATATGGGGTACGGATCCGGCTGCAGCACTTGAACAAGTACACAGTGGACATCAGCGTGGTGAGATTTTAGGACAGTGCAAGATTCCAAACAATTACTGGGCAATTGATGGCACACGCATGTGCTCTGTTTCTCTACATGCATGGGAACACAGTGAAATGCACTATCTAATGGATGTGCAGATAACCTGCAATGCAATGATAACTTTCTTAAATCGGTACATGATCATATTCCATAGCTGCAGTATTACTGCAGGGGCAAGTGCTTAGAAGCAGTAGTAGAATTGTGTGCTAACAGGGTCAACATTTTAGCACATTTTTAAACGTAAGTCTCATGTAAGCTTAGGTATTTTAGTTTATAAGCTCTACGTTATCAATGTACTTATTGCCGAAGGACCGGAGGCCACTGATTAGACCTAAATCATATCCAAAAGGAAGTATGAAGGAAACATGACTTACAAATCAAGTCTTACTATTCAATCCATACATGGAAATACAGAGCAAACTGTTGTAGATTAATATTGGATGACAATGCATTATAAAGTGATAAAAGTGATCAGCAATTGAAATTATTGGGGCCGATTCACAGAACTAATCTGAGATAAAATCCTAAACTTACTACTTTTGGTATTCACAGAATAACTTTACTACCTCTAAGTTAAGATAAAATCCTAAACTTACTACTTTTGGTTAAACTTACTACTTTTGGTATTCACAGAAGGCATTTAGTAGTAGTAAAGTTAGGACTCCTGCCCAGTACTCATTTTGAGGCTGGGGGCCTGTGCCTGCAATCCCTCTGCTGTTTTACAGCGTTGGGATTGCTGGCTCTGAAGTGCACATGTCAGATTGGCCGGCAGCAGATAGCTGGCCAATCCAACAGGCGCTCTGGCGGGGCTGCAGCAATAGCAAAATTGTAGGAAGTAGCCTCACCCCCTGCCCTCACGCTTACTGTGCGAGCCTGGGACAAATTGTAATAAAATGATATTTATTAACATTTTATTAATGTATCTTTACCTGCTGCACTCGCAGCAGGCATAGCGACGCTCCTCCGTCCTCGAGGAGGAACCACCTCTGCTGCGAAATCATGTTCCCGCAAGATTGCGAGAAGTATATTTCCATCTCTTGAAACAAGCTGGGTGGGTATGAGGGCACGGTGATTTCATTACTTGAATTTCGCTTCCTCCCCTTGGAAGTTATATGCATATCTGGTGCGATACCTATTACTGGTTAGATGAGAAATGACGGTATTGGACTTCCATTCATAAGGAAACTTTTGCATAATGTATGCACTGTACCAAACACGTTAAATACTTAATAAAATTTATTTTTAGAAACCTAGGCGCAGATATGCATGGATAGATAACGTACACACAGGCACACAGGCATTGTGTTGTCACAAATGCACGTACAACACAAATTGGCCCACAATCACAGAGACAGCATGCATGTATGCACTACGTAAGCAGCACATATACGTATGATTTCTTTAGCTTACGTTTTTGGTGCATGCATGTCTACCTGTAGAGTTGTCTGTCCCTGCATGCACGATCGGAAAGCCATATTGATGGTTATGATGGTTTTATCAATCCTTATCATGTAGGTGTTGATGCAGAAAATTAAAGTCCCTCTCCTGCTGTTTCCTTGGGATGTGCGAACTCAGTGGGCTCGTACCCTACACCACTCAATCATCCTCTAGCACGCACCACCAGGACCCATGCTGTGAATAGGGTGTGTCTACATCTGGGATCAGGCTTGAGGCAGAATTAAGGCCACGTGGGCGACCCTCTTCCTTCAGCGGTCGGATCTCGATCTTGATGTTTTCAATCCCACTTGGCAGTTTTAAAAAGGGCTTAAATAGTCTACTTCACCATGGCAACCTCTGCCTCTTACCTACTGTGCCCGCCGAGTGTGAGAAATCCCTTACTCCACTCCACAGGCTCATCCTTACACCATACAACCATCTTCCACCACTCACCACCAGGAACCCACGATCCTTGAGGCCCACACTGTGAAGAGAAAGAGACACCAATGGGGATTTGCCTTGGGCCAAGAACATGCAGCACGACAGCTTGCCCTGGGGTCAGTTTTAGACCTTATTGGTTTTGCCCCTGAATGCCACCTGAAAAAGGGCACACATAGGCTGCCTCATCAATGTGAATATGTACCCTCAAGGTGTGAACAACAGCTCCCCCACTCTACAATCTCTCTCATTACACCATAAGCTAACCTCTAGCAGATACCACCATGACAGTGCTGTGAAGAGGAAGCACGGCCATCAAGCATTGGACTTGGGCTGAAATCAATTCTATATGAGCAACCACCTTGCCCCTAGGCCCACACGAAAGGACCCTGTGTAGTCCTGATAGAGTGTCTGGTTTCATATGCCTTTCTCCTACTTACAATCAAATTAGTGGACTTATCCTTGCTTCCTCTACCCAGTACACCCCCTAACTGTGACAACCACGTCGTATTCCTACCTATGTTTCTTCACACAACAGTGACACCACCAAAAGTGGCTTTGCCCTCACGCAAACCAAAATATTGATTGTGTTCTAGACTGTGAGTTTGGTTTGCTCCCACATGGTATTTTGCTCTAGACTGTGATTTTGCTCCTGCCTTGACACCACACCAAAACAAGATTTGAAACTAATTTGTATCTAGGCATCAGACATCTCAACCACAACAGGCCACTCCTTACTCTAAAGCCCTATCCACAAATCCACACAGTGTACTGCAGGCCATTTACACCTGAACCTTCTACATTTACTTCCATCGCAAATGATGTCTGCAGCGAGTTTTGCCCAACAGACAACCTCCCTCGTTCACACATTCTTTCACATCACCATCCTAATCCCTACTGCACTCTCAATTGGAGATCACACAAACCATCCACGCTTCAACTAATATTCCCCTGACTAAATGAATCACAAACACTGGGGCAGATTTACAAGCCCCTTGCGCCACTTTTGCGTCACTTTTAACATGGGAAAAGTGACGCAAAAGTGGCGCTAGGGGCTTGTAAATCTGCCCCACTGTGTTTCAAAGACCCCTCCAACGCACCTAACAGCAACTCATGTTGCCTGGTCATTGTGGAATAGAACTGCCTGAATTTTGGGAAACTGTGATTCTCGCTTGCACCCACTTCATTTCACAGATATCACTGAATCATAAATCAACCCAAATGACACAGTCACACCAGCTTCCCTCTACACTCACTTGACCGCATTTTCTCATGCACATGCTACAATCGCAGGGGGGTTGGTGAGTTGTGGTTGGACTTCTCCGGTGCTTAATTCGAGCCGGTGGTTGCAGTTAGGGGCCCACCAGTACTTATTTTGGGGGACTAGTACTTAACTTTTCCTCCTCAGACTTTGAGGCTAGAGAGTGAAAAACAAACAAGGGGGAAAGAAGAAGGAAAAGAAAGACGGAAAATGGGTGACACAGGAAGAAAGCAGGAACCTGCAAGAGTGAGGTAAGAGGGTATGAGGTATTTGATGGCGGATTAAAGAAGCTCAAGGTAGAATCAAGTGTACACATCCGTGGTACTTGGCACGCCAACATTCAATGCCACCAGCCGCAAGTTTCCAAGCAAAACTTTTGCCCCTGGCTCTTATTCCTTTACAAATTAACAACTGACTTCTCCTCAGAAAATATTTCACAACTGTCCGTAACACGATGTGTGATGCTCACTTTCAAATAATGTAGCGCCCCCAGGCCTCATTGACTAACCCTTCAATGATATTGACACCATCTTAGACTGCCTGTCACTCAAAAACCTGTCATCGAGCTAGGCGATTTCAACCCTGATCTGAACAACCTCACTTTCTCGACCTTCTTTGCCCAATTTCTCTCCGAGCACTCACTTCTGAAAACCTACTCTCTTCACACAGACACTCATCACAAGCCACACAATCTTGTTCTTGTATCCAAGACCACAGGGATGTTTTACAGGTAGAGTGCCAGATTGTTTAAAATAGTTTCTCAGATTGACAGCAGGAATACCTGCACTTCGCTCCCAGACTGCTCACTGCCGCACTTTAAACAGAGTCCAGTATGAAAACGATCACATAGTAGTAGGATTAATCATGCACATTCTAATGAACTGATAGCTGAGAAGCCATCACAACGAAGGTTTGACACCTCGGGGTAAGAATACATGAAGATTGCCCTGATATAAAAAAGTTGAGCACAGAAACCCGATTTTTCTTCTTGTGTAACAGGAGGAAGTCCCATGTCACACATAGACTGTGCACGCTGGGAACATTCAAAGAAAAGTATTGTGAATATGTTGCAAAGCCAAATGGTATCTCTATTTCTTATTGATATTTTTTTGTTTATTACAATTTTTGACAAAGGAAAATATCGAATTATAAACATCCTTTCGACAAAAAATAGAGCAAAATTATTTGCATGGTGTGTGTCCCTTTATTTTTGTGTATGTTAATGGGGTGTTACAGACAGGGGCGTGGGGGCGAGGGGGGTTGTACATCTATAGCATAATCAAGGGATTAGGACAAGGGATAATGGTCACTTAAGCAATTTGGCACTATGCCGAACTCAATAGCCTGGGCCTTATGAAACTGAGAGAATGCAATAAAATCTATGAGACTGCCATGGCTTCTACCTGCAAAGGAAATGTGGTCTACGTCAGGGTGTTTAATAAGATCAATTGTTAAAAAAAAGCGGCGCTATATTCAATATCGAATTAAAAATATCACTACAAGGGGTGTGTTCAAAATGGGCAGGATCCTCAGAGTCCCCCTCGAGTGTCCCACAAACATCCCAGTCCGATATGGAACGCAGTTTACAGTTGAAATCAGCCCATCCCCCCAGATTACACAGTACTCTGTTGTGAGTTCGTCCAAACAGCGGCTACGGGTTTTATCTAGTGACCACTATATCCATGTTCGGTTTATTATAATTTTTGTCAAGGAAAATATCGATTCATAAACATCCTTGCTACAAAAAATGGAGCAAAATTATTTGCACGGTATATGATGTTTTCATAAGAAACAAAGTTGGAAAAGGGGTGTGAATCCTTGTTAAGTAGACATAAGAGATAGTTAAGTTTGCTCCAGTGTTGCTCTGCTGCAAATGTTGTAGAGTTAGGGATTTTAGTAAATTATTTTAGAAGGATATATATAAAAACAATGATAAAAGATCTAAATACATAAATAGTATGTTCAAAATGTACACGCTAAAACAATAAACCTTCTAATCAGAAATAACAAAATCTCATACAATACTTTTTTTTAATCAAAGGAAAGAGAAAGAAAGAAAGAAAATAATAAAGAGAATAAAGAAAACATATAAGGTACAAGAAAGAATTGGTGCAAATGTTTTAATATGATATAGTAAGGAAAGAGATAGGCCTTTCTGCGCATTCCCATTGGAAGCTGAAAAAAACAATGCAAAAAAAAATATTTGTTACATAATTTTCACCAAAGCGAACTTTATGCAGTAAGGATCCTCGACGCACCAGCTAATGATAAAGATGCTTAAAGTGTGTATTGGGGAGGAAGACATAGATGTGGCGTTTATAACTGACTTGTAGACACTATGTTGGAATGTTTGACCCCCCCCCCTTTGCTTATTTCCCTCCTGTGCTGCTTACCTCTTGCGTGCAAACGATTCATCTTGCTGCAAAATCACATATGCTCGCCTCAAAACCTCCTGGAATGTTCTGAACCTTCCCGAAGGAAAGGGAAAAGGTCAGAGGTCATGTAACTTTGCTAAATCAGCCATGTTCACGGTTAATTGTCCCAAACACCTCAGTGGCAGGCTTCACATTCTTTAGGGCCAACTGGGTTTCTTGGCTACAAAGGCCCCTGGCTTTCCGTAGCTCTACTTGCACATTCCAGGCATTCCTTGTGGTTGCTGCGGCCTCCAGGAGGTCTGATTAAGCGCATTGTGACCTCGTCTCCGATGCAACACAAGGCATCAAAACAACGGAAGCCAGTGCTGCTTTGACGCAAGAGCAATGGAACGGCATTCTGAAGACATTGTCTGTGCAATAACAAGTTATGACATATAATATCATTCACTGAATAACGCCGCCTTTGCCAAGTATGCGAAAAACTCAACACAAAAATCTATGACGTGTACAAGTCCTGCAGTGTTTTGATACTGAAAACTGCATTATTTAAAACCGAGTCAAATGTTAAATTAAATAGTCTTTTTCGTTCTTCTATGAAAATAAACAAATTAAGATATGAGGCAAGATTTCGACCTTTGCTCACTTCCAATTAGCAGATTCGGGTGCCACGTGCGAACATGGGCACCAGTGGTTGCCAGGCAGCCCCAGGTACTATGTGATGCTTTTGGCAGTCCTTGTGTTTTGGCTCACGACCGTTTGGATTCTGGGAGTTGCTATTTTGCTTTTCTCATCATAATTACAGGTTTAAGCACACAGGAGTCACCGCCTGAACCTGCCTGACCGCCTTACCTATGCCATCCTCCAATCAGGCGCAGCCCTTTTGGACAACAGCCAGTGGCGGCTCACCGAGGGAGTGCTGCGGTGCGGAGGGGTGGAGGAGGGGCAGGCTGGGGGGGTAGTGGAGTCCGACATACGGCGGACAGGAGTAAGGTAAGTAATTAAATAAATAAAACTATTTACCTTGCGCTCGCTGTATCCCCAACTCGGCGATGCAGCAAGCGCAAGGTAAATACTTTTATTTATTTAATTACTTACCTTACTCCTGTCCGTCGTATGTTGGAATCCACTACCCCCACACCCTGCCCCTCCCCCGACCAGCAGCACTCCCTAGGTGAGCCGCCACTGACAACAGATGCGCACTGCTGTACTGAATAGAGGTCCCTTTTCCTCCCTCCCTCCATCTGATTCTAGCATCCCTACCTCTCTCACTCACTTCTCACTTTTTGCCTCTTTTGCTGTTTTGCTTTGGTTTTACTCCTTTTGTATTTTTCAGCTTCTGCCTCTTTTTCCCTGTTTTGTCCGTGATGGAGCGCGATAGTGCTCTAAAATTGTAGGGGTGCATCATAATCATGGATAGTCTGCACCCGCATATATTCCTGTGTTGTATTAACATTTGGTCATTAGAAAACGTGTTGTAATAATAATTTGCAAGTGAATTGATAGCAATTGTTTTGTGCCATGCAAGAGAAACGAAATGGCATTTATGTTTGGAAAGAGTAACCTTTAGTATATTGCAATTGCCTAACGAAAAGCCCATGTGTAATGTAATGCATTTTGATTTAAACGTGCCTCATGTTGGAGTCTGCACGTGGAGATGACTAATTGTGCTTAACGTGTAACAATTGTAGATGCTTGCAAAGGAAAGCACTGTTAACTTGTGTGTATAATTTGATGTTTAGAGGCCTAAATGAAATGTTCACTTTTGTGTATTTGAAGGCCTATTTGTTTATTCTTATGTTGGCCGATTTGTGTAGGCCTGAAAATGTAATTTCCCTGGTAAGCTATCGCATTTGGAGGTAGTCCGTGAATTTCATGTGCATGCAAGGTTGTTCTGATCTTACATTTCCGTTGCAGGTGGAAGAAGCTGCCTTTGTTAGTTAAAACTAATGCCTTTTGTTTTAGGAGTTAGGCATGGAGGAGAAGTGATACTTTGTAAACGGAATGTCGATAATTGGGAGCCGGTGTTCTTTCTCACTGAGGAGGCCTGGGAATCAAGGTCATCAAGCCGACTTGGATGGAGTGAGGAACACGGTGAAAATTTACCTATGAGAAGTGCCCAGTGAGATGAGATGATCTGTGGGCGTGTTTTACATCTGTGCATTTTGAATTAGGGTCAGTGTCCCGAGGGAGGAGAAGAAGGGAGTTAGGAGAAGGGGTAAGGAGATTGATGAAGAAAGAGGGAGCCTCTTAGAACGAGCTCCGTAGCTTTGGCTACTTGACCCATACAACGTGAGTGTACTTCTTAGGAAGTCTTCACGAGCTGACACCTTTAATTGATCTTGCCTGGGGAATGCTAAGTAGGGATTTCACTTTAGAGATAGAGTAGGGATAGTCTAATGCTTTTCACTTTTCAGCCGCAGATGAAGTCTGACTTAGACGTTGGGGCAGTCCTTGCCTGTGTTCTGTTTTTGGAACTTTTCATGATCCATCGGATTAAGCTCACTCATAGATATGGCTTTGTATTAGTTCCCATGTACTTTTACAACCTCATCCTGAGGTGCTTGTACATTCAGTTGTTTCTGGCTTTGTAATAAACCCACTGAATTGGAATTCGGAGTCTGTAATCTTTTGAGTCATAATCATCGGAAATGTTGGATTGCCTCAAATGAGTTATTTCTCCCCTTTACACTTCTCAGCAGGTCAGTCAGTCAGAATAACTTTATTTCGCCAACACAATGTAGGCATAAAAAGTATACTATACTACAGCAGGTAACAAAATATCCATTGACCTAGGGTTCCTAGTTAAATTCTGATAGCGGAACCTGGCCTTATCAGTTGGCAGCGAGAGGACTGTTACCTCTGCAGTAAGGGGAGAAGCTAGGGAAAAGATAGTTATAAACCCCATACAGCCCAAGAGATGGTTGTTCAGAGCATCGAGAGCGGAGGACGATGGCGCTTGGTGGAGACCGACGGAGAGTGACGGTGTGGCGGGAACAGCAGTTCGTGGTGGAGTGAGTATGAATAGGGATGTATGTCTGTTAGATTGCGGTGATGATTTGATTGTGTGATGTCTTGCGGAGTTGGGATGAAAGTCGAGTGATTGTGGTTTCGGACTGAACGCGCGCGGTCCATGTGATTTGTGTTGTTTGATGTCAGGCTCAAGGAGCAGCGTAAGATCCCGGGATAGATAGACTGTGGTGTGGAAGACACCCAGAGTTGTAATTGTCTGACCATTGATTGTGGGAGTCGTGAGACGTCATCGACAGACCCACTCGTGATAGGGAACGAGAGTGCGAGTGTTTGAGTGACCAAAACAGGTCGTGGGTTACTGTGTGTGGAAGACCGAGTGATTGGATCCTATCGATTAGTTATACGACTGCCCGGCCGCTCGTGGGCAGATGGTCTAAGGCAGCTGTCCGGTCGTTTCGCGGACAGACAGTTGCCAGATTGAGGTCGACAATTACTTGTGACTGTCCGGTTGTATGGTGGATAGACAGTTACTTGATTCTATGAGTGAGGTGTGTGAGTGTGTTAGATACAGATTGCGAAGGAGGGGAACTGCTGAGTGAGGAGGAGGAGTGACGTCGAGGTGTGCCGCGCTGCAATAGGTCGGTTGGTGTAAAGCCGCGCTAGTATTGGTTGATCACCATCAGGAAGTAGAACAAAAACATTCGGTGGGTAAAAGAGTTGATTTCATCATGAAATGTTTTAAGGTATTGCGGGATCTTTGTAGGGGAGATAGAGGAGTGGTAACTCGAGTGGGGGAAGAAGCACCACCCGAGGATACCCCAGCCCATTACATGGCCACAAATGTAGGGCTCCATACTATAATTTGGCTTCAAAATTGGCAAAAGATTACCAAAAAAGAGGGAGATTTGGCTTTCCCACTTTATGGTTCATTCAGATTTGATGTGCTGTACCAATTGAGAGCAGTGATGACTGCGTTGCGACCTCCACCCAGACCAACACAGTTCGAAGCGCTAGACGCATGGATGAGAGCAGCGCATGCGAGAAAAAGAGATCGAAGTCAGGAAAGGGTGAAAAAGTCAATCAGGGCGTTTCAAGATGCACGATGGGACGCATTGGCGAAAAGATGGAGGGTAGACACCATCAAGGGAGATAGACTGTTTCCTTTATTAGTAAAGGTGGGAGATGCTCAGAAGGGGAGAGAAGAGGAAGATGATAGTGATACAGATGACAGTTTATTGAAGAGGTTACTAGCAGAGCGTCAACCTCCATACAACCCAAGCTCAGAGGAGGGAAGGAGACCACTTACAGAGGAAACTGGGGAGCCGCAGACAAGCTCTAGTGCAAGAATAAGGGGAAGGATTTCAGCAGGAACAGAGGGAATAGGGACACAACCATCGAGGAGTACAGAAGCAAGTGGAGTTAATATTGTCACGAGATTGCCGGAAGCTCTTACAGTGCCAGTCACCATTGGTCCCATAGTGTCAGTGTACGATCCAGATCAGGCGGAAAACGGGAGCCTAATACGATCAGCAATAGGAGAAAGCACTGGTTCTGGAGGAAATGGTACAGTGAGTGGAACAGGTCACCCTTCGAGACCCATAGAGTCGAGTACACCTTTGCCAGCCACTGCAGATTCTTCCAGAGGTCATGTGGAACCAACAGCAGCGAGATCAGGGTCTTTGGATGATTCACGTTCCGATTTGAGGATGTGGGAACCCCCAGTGAGAGGTCCTAGTACAAGGATGACGGGAGGAGACATTGCTCAGGGAGTTTCGGGGAGTCGATCTGTCTCACGGAACATAATGGAAGGGAATCAACGTGGAGATCAGAGTAGTGAGAGTGGAGAGTTGAGTAGTGCATCAAGTCGAGGAACGATTAAAGCTGCTATAAGGGCCAAAGTGCTGGATGTGATGAGGTTAAAGGCAGAAGTAGATGAGATAATCAGTGGAAGCTTGCCTTTAGAAAGGGTGGAACTTTATGAGCCAGATGAATTGCTGTTTGTGGCGAAGGATGTAACTCGTAAGGCAAGGAAAGCGCATGAGAAATTGACAGAATTGGCACAGAGGCATGATGTAGATTTGTCGAAAACGAAAATGTTACAGTGAAGCCACAGGTTAAATTACAGTGATCAGGAACTGGAAGAGAAAAGGGTCATAGGTCTGAAAACACATATTCAAGAATTGATTGTAGGGATACGTGCATGTAGCATGCTTGACAAATGGGAAGAAAGATGGTCCAAGAAGAAGAGCGTCAAGAAGGGTATAGGAGAAACACCGCCTCCAGGAGGGGGGACAGTAGGAGTAGAGGCTTACCCCTTGCGAGAAGTACAGAGTGGAGGGTATGTGCATGTGCTTTGGAGTAGAGGTGATTTGGCTGCGTTTACCAATGATTTTCCTCGGCTGAGGGGAAAACCTGTTGAGTGGTACAAGCAAGTTGATTGATTTGTCAAAATTTCGAAGGTACTGTGGATTGATCTGAATACGTTGTTTGACATTGTAGTACCAAGTGATTTGTGGTCAGCATGTAAAATTGCTGTTGACTGGCCGTCTTGGGAACCAGAACGAGATTCTATTACACATGGTCCTTCACCTGTGGTCAGGAAAAAAGTTCGAGCAGGTAATCACATGGTTGCAATCCAAAATTTCACCACAAGACATTGATTGGGTTAAGACAGACAGAACTGTTCAGGAGCCAAAGAAAACTGTACATGCCTATTATGAGAGGCTCTTGCAAGCCTTCAAGCAGTACAGCGGGTTAGATACTCTCGATCCAAGGATATGGGACAGTTCGTCTCTAAATTTGTCTTAGGATTAAGACCAGAAGTTAGCTTTATGATCCAACAGCATCTGATCTGCTGGCAGAATAAATCCGTGGACGAGATTCTACGGTATGCCAGATACTGTAGTGACGAAGTGGACTCAAAGTTTAGGAAGCTCAAGGATAAGTTAATGCTGGTCCAAATGCAGAATGCGGACAAGGTAGATCAAACACAGTCAAGCGGAGAAACGTTAGGAAGAAGACAGGGAAACAATGAAGGAGGGACCCAGAATGCGTCGGGTCAGGGAAGGGGGAAACCCATAAACCCTAAGACAGGGATGGATGTTGCCACGCTAAAGAAAGCTACTGCATGTCATTATTGTCACAAGATCGGACATTGGAAGCGCGAGTGTAGATCGAATCCAGCTAATCAGGCTCAAGAGGAGGAAGTGGTGCAGGCACCTGAGGTCGTCAATACAGTGACGAGACCCAGGTCCATGCAGGGGGGGCATTAAGTCAGCAGGTGCAAGTTCCCCAGCCGCCGAGAATTCCACAGGGAAATCGAACATACCAGCAGATGCCCTTTATTGAGATTTTGGATGTGTTCGATCCAGACCCGTTGCAATGACGGTGCCTGAGGGGGGAGGAAGACTGTACTCTTGGAGCAGTCTTGGAGGTAGACCAGAGGGGACCGTATGTAGAGGTGGATGTTGACGGTCATCCCACCACCTTTTTGATTGATACTGGTGCTACCCGTTCTACTGTGAGATCTGCAGTAGTTCCCAACCTACCCCTCTCGGGACAATCAATCCAAGTTGTAGGAGTGGCGAATAAGAAAATGACTAATCCATTGACTGAGGCAATACCTGTGAGAATAGGAACATTTCACGACCGACACCAATTTGTGGTATGTGACTCAAGTCCAGTCTGTTTGTTGGGTCGTGATTTCTTGTTTAAATTGAACTGCACCATCTACTGTATACCCAAGGGAGTGGAATTGCAGACTAATGATAATGATGTGGCATTTAAATTGGCAAATCAGAATCTGTGCACAGAGATGTTTCCTATGTTGACAGTTGAGGAACTCCCACTCGACCTGAGGGACTCTGTCTCTCTGGAAGTATGGGATTTCACAGGAGAAGAGATAGGATTGATCAAAGGGGTTGAGCCAGTTAAGATCCAAGTTAAATCAAATGCCGAGTTCCTGAGAACACCCCAGTACAATCTGTCACCGGAAACGGTAGCAGGAATCAAGCCTGTGATTGAGTCTATGATCGAACAGGGAATCTTGAAGGAAATAATGGGAAGTCCGTGTAACTCACCCATTATGGGACTGCAGAAACCAAGTGGGAAGTACAGAATCGTGCAGGACCTGCGAAAGGTCAACACGATTGTAGTTCCATGCTGTCCTGTGGTACCGAATCCATCAGTGATACTGTTCCAGATTCCATGTGAAGCCGAATGGTTCACTGTGATTGATTTATGTCAGGCATTCGTTTCGATACCTTTACATGAGGAGAGCCAATTTTTATTCGCTTTCCGTCTGGAAGATCGTGTGTTAACATGGTGTCGTATCCCTCAAGGGTATACAGAGAGTCCATCGATCTTTAACCAGCTTTTGAAAAAGAATCTTGAGAGTCTCGTACTGCCACAGAACTCAGTTCTCATGCAGTATATTGATGACCTCTTGATTGCGTCTGAAACGGAGGATGCTTGCAGGATCGATACTGTTGCTTTACTGAATCATCTAGCAGAGAATGGACACAAGGTGTCCCCAAACAAGTTACAGTATTGTCTGACTCAGGTTCAGTATTTGGGTCATCGAATCGAGAAAGGCAAGAGAAAGGTGTCACCAGATCGGATTGAGGCGATCATGAATATGACTGTGCCTACCACTCAGAAGGAAGTCAGGATGTTTCTGGGGATGGTTGGGTACTGTCGCCAATGGATCCCCAACTTTTCCTTGAAGGCGAAGCCCTTGCAGAGGCTGACGCACAAGGATGTGAGCAATCCGGTACCATGGGATCATGATTGTCTGATTGCGTTCTTGGAGTTGAGAGAGGGCCTGTGTCGTGCTCCAGCTCTAGGGATGCCGGATTACAACAAATCCTTTTCATTGTTCTGCTATGAGCGAGAAGGTTGCGCATTGTCAGTTCTTACTCAAAGTCATGGGGGTGTCCGTAGACCAGTTGCCTATTTCTCAGCTACTCTAGATCCAGTAGCTTCAGCGTTGCCCGGATGTCTCAAATCCGTTGCTGCAACCGGTGTCAGCATTGAGAGATGTGAGAGCATTGTTATGGGTCATCCACTTACAGTTTTTGTTCCACTTTCGGTTGTGCTCCTGATGACGAGGACCAAGACACAGCACCTGACGAACAACAGACTCACATGCTATGAGCAGGTTATACTTGCCTCAGAGAATGTGACTCTGAAAAGGTGTTCGGTGCTAAATCCTACTACTTTGTTGCCTTTGCCAAATGTTGATGATGGAGATTGTGAGGACCATGACTGTCTCGATGTGACTGAACTTTGCACCAAACCGAGACCTGACATTGTTGATGAACCTCTGCCCGAGTCTGATGAAATCTTTTTTGTAGATGGTTCATGCTTAAGGGACAATGTGGGTCATTTGAGAGCAGCCTTTGCTGTATGTACCATTTCTGGAGTTGTGGAAGCTGCTTGCTTACAGGGAGTATACTCCGCACAAGTAGCTGAAATCATTGCCTTGACTCGTGCCTGCTTAGTTGCTGATCAAATCCGAATCACCATCTACACCAACAGCCAGTACGGGTTCGGTGTGGTTCATGACTTCAGACAGCTATGGTCACAGAGAGGATTTTTAACGTCATCAGGATCTCCTATTAGAAACGGGGAATATGTGAGACAACTGTTGGAAGCCTTGCAGCGACCACGAGAAATAGCTGTGGTAAAATGTGTAGCCCACGGGAGGGGGAATGAGTTCGTGTCATTGGGAAATCGATATGCGGATGAAGTTGCACGTTTTTGCGCTGAACAAGGGTGCATTTTCACTGGAGATTATACTGGAGAGAGCCCAGAAAGAACCGAGCTCAGCATGATGTTAGCCATGGCAGACACCTGGGATGAGCTCAAGCATCTGCAGGGAGAAGTTTCAGAACAGGAAGAGGCTGCTTGGATTAGAGCAGGATGTGAGAGAAGAGATGATGGCATTTGGGTTTCAAGTGATGGTCGAGCAGTGTTACCAGATGACTTATTGAGCCCAATGGCAAGACAGATTCACGGAGCAGTGCACATTGGAAGGGATGCTATGGTGCGAGTGTTCAGACAAACGTGGTACAATCCACGGTTCCGTGCGTTTGCTGAAGCAGTGTGTCATAGGTGTGTTACGTGTCAGCAAATGAATGCTGGAAAGAAAACTGTGGTTGCATTGAGTCACATTGGGAGGTCTGGAGGGCCTTTCAATAGAATCCAGCTCGATTTTATAGAGATGCCTAGGTGCAATGGCTTGAGGTACATTTTGGTTGTGGTGTGTGTTTTCTCACGGTGGGTGGAAGCGTATCCGACAAGGAGATGTGATAGCCTCACAGTAGCAAAATTGTTACTCAGGGAGCTGATACCACGGTTCGGTTTTCCAACTTCATTGGAGTCGGATAGAGGAACACACTTCCACAGCGAAATTATGAAGTTACTTTGTGCCGCTTTACATGTTGATCAAAGACTGCATTGTAGCTATCGACCAGAGGCTTCTGGTATTGTGGAACAGATTAACGGGACTCTGAAAATGAGGATGGCAAAAGTGTGTTCGTCCACTTCTCTGAAATGGCCTGATGCATTGCCACTGGTGTTGATGAGTGTTTGTAGTATCCCCGATAGGAGAACTGGCCTTTCACCACATGAGATCCTGATGGGGAGGGCGATGCGGTTACCAGCAGTGCCATCTACAGCCTTGATAAACATCACAGATGATTTGATCCTTGATTATTGCAAAGGACTGGCTGATGTGGTCCGTTCGTTGTCTCACCAGGTTGAAGCTGCAACTGCCCCGACCTCGAGGGACCTCTGCCACGACCTGTGCTTGGGTGATTGGGTGCTAGTCCGCAAGCATGTGAGGAAGAGTTGCCTTGACGCCCGTTGGAGGGGCCCTTACCAGGTGATTCTGGTGACGAATACAGCGGTGAAGTGCGGAGGCTTGCCGAACTGGATTCACGCCTCCCATACTCGCAGAGTTTCAGAACCCTTGGAAGGAACAGCTCCTCTCGTAGAAGAAAATCCAGCTGTGGCAGCAAGGCCACTCGAGAGGACAAGCCAAGCTGTGGGGGTTGCTGACAAGCTGGTTGCCCACCAGAGCAAGCTGAGGGGGGTCATGCTACACAAGACCCAGGTATTGACTCTGAGGGAGAAGGTAACGTTGCGAATGGTATAGAGTCAGACTCAGCTGAAGGAACTGGTGCGCAAAGTGGTCGGGGGCAGAGGAGAAGAGCTGAACTTGCAGAAGAATCGTGGCCTGGGAGACAAAGGAGGCTGAATCTGAGACTAGCTCCTGAGAGAGATCTTGCTCCTGTGTCGGAGACATCTGAATCAGAACTGAGTGACGCAGAGCAAGCTCGAGAAGGCCCAAGAAGTTCAAGGAGAGTAAGGGTGCCTTGCCAGAGATACGTTGCCCCGGAGTGGACTTATATGGTCACTGATGCCGGGAGTAGTGGGGACCGGGAGACTGAGGTCTTCACAAGTGGTCAGCAGAACACCAGAGTTGAAGATTGATGTGGGACTGATAGTTCCTGGATTGGAAATAGAAGGGGTGCTGACAATAACTGTTCCGAGACCTCCGATATTGAGCAGAGTGCGAATTCTAATCCTTCAGGAACTGCCCTTTCCAACTTTTGGATATCAGCCACCAGCTCAGGAGATTGCAGCCGTTCGTCTTGAAATTTTGCAGCGTGTACTAATTGAAATTGGTTCTGAGCTTATAAGAGACTGTGATTGAACCGTGAACTGTAAATAAGTGTTTTAAGAAGATTACCTAGGTCCGAGTGGAAGAAGAATACATTTAGGGTTTTCTATAGAAGAAGAAAGAGGGCTAAGGAAGTCTTTTTGAACTGTGTAAATAAAACCAGAGTAACGAACTGTGAAAGAATTTCCAGCACTTCAATGAACTGTGTTTGAACTGTTTGAACAGCAATTTGAGGTGAAGATAAGAGACTTTTAGTGTATCCTCTTGCTGAACTAAACCGACAAGCTAAAGATGGAGTCTGGAAGTTCGAACCGTAGGTCTAAGTGTGTGATAGGTACACTCATAGTAGGGGTGATAGTTGTAATAGCAGTAGTTATTATTGTGTCTGTAAAAATTTCACATGATGCAGAAGTTGAGGGAGTGGGAGTACAAGGGACATCCACACCTACTACTTCTAGCGCCAAAGAGGGTATCGTAGGAGCTGAAAAAGCTATGCTAGATCAAACTAGTCGTATGCTGCATGTAGATTTGTCTAGAGGTGATTATACGCTTAATGCCTATGCGAAGCTGCTATATGAATATGTAAATACGATGGATGTGAGAGACTGTTATGTGTGTATGCAGTTGCCTGCGTCTGTAGAGGAAGGTATTCGTTATCATCATCTCCCTTTGACGTATGGTATTACATGTAGTTTATTGCTTAGTATGTTTTATGATAAAGGTCATTATGAATATTATTTTTCTAATTATGATGCAGTGCTTTCAGAAGTTCCAGCTTATAAGCATTTGAACAAGTATGATTATTATAAGCAGGAAGATAGAGTGGGGAAGTATTTCATACCTACTGTAACTTTAGATACGGCTTATGCACATCGTCACAATCTAACATGCTCATTAACAGATGTAGAGAAGAAATGTATAGATCAAGTGGAAGATAGACATAGACAATTAACAGTAAACCGTAACAATAGGGAAGGAAAAGTTGAGTGGACCAAGGAGGAGTTAGCACATAAAGCGAAAGGGAGCAGTAGTCCAATAGCGTTGGATTTTGAGCAGAGAGGGAAGTTGTGTGTGAGACAAGTCCAGACCTATTATGATAAGGTCATTTGTGGGACAGAGTGTGTGTGATCATACTTTCCCCATTGAGGCTACAGCGAAGAAGTTCTTGCAGGATGCGATACAAGTAGTCCCAAACGTGTATTTCGTGTGTGGGAAAAATGCCTATGTGCGATTGCCATTGAATTGGTATGGTACGTGCTATGTGGCAGTGGTATTTCCGAAAATTTATCATGTGGAGGATTTAGGACATTTGGAAGGTGGATTACATCCTAGGGGCAAGCAAGGTGCAAGTGCAGGAGAGATTGTGGGAGATGTCTTTGGAGCACTCATACCAAGTTTGGGAGTGGTGTTGCACGATGTCAAGATTAGAAGGTTGTCAACTATTGTGGACAAGTTGTCAGCAAACACAGCTCAGTCGTTGTTGCTTGTGGATGGAGAGATGGTGTTGATAAGGGCTATGGTGATACAGAACCGTCTTGCTTTAGATGTTTTACTGGCAAAAGAGGGCGGAGTCTGGAAAATGCTGATGGTTCAACAGTGCTGTACCTATATACCGGATAACAGCAAAGATCTGAAGAAGTATATAAGTAATATCACTGAGATCCACCATGAGGTGCCTGACTTAGCCACAGAAGGAGTTTGGGACAAAGTGGGAAAAGGGTTTGGTAAGGTAGGAAGTTGGTTTGCGTCCTTGGAAAGGGAATTCTTGGTTACATCTTGAAGCCTATCATCATAGTAGTGGTCTGTGTGATTATTTTGTTGGGATTGGTGAAGGCTTACAAGTGGAATAAAGCAAATCGAGTTAAGAGATCTCTTAGAGAGCAAGAGCAAAGGATGGAGAGACTGCAAGACAGTCATTATGAGAATATTAAAAGCTTAGAGAAGTTCCGACAGGGAAGAGTGGCTACAAGTTCTGTTTAGGTCGGTTCTTTCTCCAGGGAGTGTGATTTGTTATGATGACACTTGTCATCAGAGGGGGGAACTGATGGAGCGCGATAGTGCTCTAAAATTGTAGGGGTGCATAATAATCATGGATAGTCTGCACCCGCAAATATTCCTGTGTTGTATTAAGATTTGGTCATTAGAACACGTGTTGTAATAATAATTTGCAAGTGAATTGATAGAAATTGTTTCGTGCCATGCAAGAGAAACGAAATGGCATTTATGTTTGGAAAGAGTAACCTCTAGTATATTGCAATTACCTAACGAAAAGCCCATGTGTAATGTAATGCATTTTGATTTAAACGTGCATCATGTTGGAGTCTGCACGTGGAGATGACTAATTGTGCTTAACGTGTAACAATTGTAGATGCTTGCAAAGGAAAGCACCGTTAACTTGTGTGTATAATTTGATGTTTAAAGGCCTAAATGAAATGTTCACTTTTGTGTAATTGAAGGCCTATTCGTTTATTCTTATGTTGGCCGATTTGTGTAGGCCTGAAAATGTAATTTCCCTGGTAAGCTCTTGCATTTGGAGGTAGTCAGCGAATTTCATGTGCATGCAAGGTTGTTCTGTTCTCACGTTTCCGATGTAGGTGGAAGAAGCTGCCTTTGTTAGTTAAAACTAACGCCTTTTGTTTTAGGAGTTGGAGGAGAAGTGATACTTTGTAAACGGAATGTCGATAATTCGGAGCCGGTGTTCTTTCTCGCTGAGGAGGCCTAGGAATCAAGGTCATCGAGCCGAACTTGGATGGAGTGAGGAAGACGGTGGAAATTTACCTATGAGAAGTGCCCAGTGAGATGAGGTGATCTGTGGGCATGTTTTACATCTGTGCATTTTGTATTAGGATCAGTGTCCCGAGGGATGAGAGAGGAGAAGAAGGGAGTTAGGAGAAGGGGTAAGGAGATTGATGAAGAAAGAGGGAGCCTCTTAGAACGAGCTCCGTAGCTTTGGCTACTTGACCCATACATCCGTGAGTGTACTTCTTAGGAAGTCTTCACGAGCTGACACCTTTAATTGATCTTGCCTGGGGAATGCTAAGTAGGGATGTCACTTTAGAGATAGAGTAGGGATAGTCTAAGGCTTTTCACTTTTCAGCCGCAGATGAAGTCTGACATTTAACCGTTGGGGCAGTCCTTGCCTGTGTTCTGTTTTTGGAACTTTTCATTCTTTTCATGATCCATCGGATTAAGCTCACTCGTAGATATGGCTTTGTATTAGTTCCCATGTACTTTTACAACCTCGTCCTGAGGTGCTTGTACATTCAGTTGTTTTTGGCTTTGTAATAAACCCACTAAATTGGAATTCGGAGTCTGTAATCTTTTGAGTCATAATCATCGGAAATGTTGGATTGCCTCAAATGAGTTATTTCTCCCCTTTACACTTCTCAGTAGGTAACAAAAGATCCATTGACCTAGGGTTCCTAGTTAAATTCTGATAGCGGAACCCGGCCTTATCACCCGTTTTTCTTATTCTTTCCATTCACTCCTGTTTTTGCCTGCTTTCCACCCTGCTCTTGCTCTCTTTGTCTCTCACTCACACTTTACTAATTTGGGGCCCTAATATGTAAAGGGCGCACTTTCCCTGTTTGCGCCCGGCACTCCTTAAAACAGGTGCGGCGGACGCAAACAGGGAAAGTGCACCCTATTACATGGAATGCGCTGGCTCAAGGGCAGCCGCGAACTCGCGCTGGCCAGAGGCAGCGCATTCATGTAAAAAAATGGAGCGGCTGCTTTAAAACCGCTCTGTGTTTTCACAGTGAAGACGGCAACCTGCCTGCACTTTTAAAGAGGATTAGAGATCTTCTTGCAGGCTGGTGCAGTCACTGACTGCACCCGCCTGCAAGGGGATGTCTGGGCGGGGTCCCATGGACCCCCTTGTCCCCCTCCAGAGGGCTGCTCTCAGGGGGCGCACTGTGAGTGCACCTACTGACAGCTTCTTTGCCTCGGCACCCGCGTCTGTAATACGACGGGGGCGCAGAGACAAAGGGATTCACACATTTGCATAGGGCACGCCCCATGCAAATGAGGGAGTGCCCCCTGAAGATAAAGTGCCAGCGTTATTGGTATTACAGAAGGGCTGCACAAGCATCTGCGGCCCCTTCTGTAATACCAAAGTGCCCCAGGGCGCGCAAAGTGGGCACAAGCACCCGTTGCACCCCCGGGGCACCTTCTCTAATACGGCCCTAGGTTTCTGTGGCACCTAGGGTATTACTTATTGTGCAGCCACTGGTGAGTCCATGACACCTGTGTTTCCTGAAACAGTGAGGCCACAATGGGGCCGCATTACATAAAGTGCCCTGCGGGTGCAAAAGGCGTTTGCGCTCGCTTTGCTCGCCCCGGGGCACTTTGGTATTACAGAAGCAATGTAAAACCGGTAATTACAAAGTGCAAGTGCTTATACAGATCTTAATCTCATACCATTTAAATTATTTCATTTGTTCCAATGGGCAATATTGATCATATATTATATGGCAAGCGCCAAAATACACAATTCAGCAGCCAATGCAATCACATTAGTTAAATCATATAATCCCAAGTGGGTAAAAAATTGCTAAACAGCCCACCCTAATACATAATGTCGGAATTGGCTTACTTAGTCACTAAACTACGTGCCTATGTGCTAAAAATTCACTCAAACAAAATGTACCTAAGAAAAAACTGTGTTAGTGTATATTCATCCATAACTAATGCTGAACATCAACAGCACTAAAAAAGATAGAAAACACTCATGAAAGGGTGTGGGGAATAGGGCCAGCTAACCTAGTAAGGTATACATTTCCTCATCTATGTTGAACCCTCGAGGCTTATTACTGTCTAATTCCAATATGTAGTGGATTTCCATTCTGCGCAATTCTTTTTCTCTGTCACCTCATCTTTTTCTCTCAGGGACATGCGCTAAACAGCTACAGGTCAGATCAGTAGGGTCACTTTGATGTCTTTTTCAAAATGACAGGCAACCTGGATAACTATGATGCTTATTTATGATGGCTCTTAGATGTTGTAATATGTGCTTGTGGACTGGAAGCGTAGTGCTCCCCACATATTGTTTTGCGCATGGGCATTCAAGCACGTACACCGCAAAGGTAGTTTTGCATGTCTGATACCCTTTAATTTGGATGTTATTTTTAAATGGGGTCACAATTTTTGTTCTGCATTTGGAGTATTTTAGAAAGCCTTCTTTGCTTGTTAGCCATGTGGAAGTTGGCTATTCTAGTTCCAAATCAATTTTCACTAGATGGTCTCTTATAGACTTAGATTTCCTAAAGGTCATCTGTGGATGGCTTGTTACCATGGATCCAATGACAGGATCATTCCTGATAAAATGCCAATGTTTTTGTAAGGTTTTTCGTACTTTTTGGTGTTCCATATTGTAAGTTGTGATAAATCTATGGGGTTGTGATCCTGAGTTTTTAAGCTTCTTGCCGATTTAAGCTAAACAGGGCTGCTTCTCTTGTTTGGGCTCGTGCTCTGACAGTCGCTGCATTTAAGACCTCATCCGAGTATCCCCTTTGCTTAAAGGGCCTAACCAGGTAGTGGCAGGGTGTGTGATACTAGTAGCATCCCAGGTGCAGGATACAGGAGTGATGTCTTTTGAGTTCAGCCTAGGTGAAGTTTTGGTAAAAAATCTGACCGGGAAGGCTTGTAGAGAAACCAGTGCAGCCGATGCTTAAAGATGCTGAGGTACCGGAGGCACTGGAGTGCAGGATACATGTGGGTGCAGCTCTGTAAGCAGGGCGTCTTATCCAGAAGGGAATGGATGTAAGTCCAAGTTTTGAAATAAAACAGCCATTTCTGCCAACGTTTTCACCTGTAACTTCTTTTAAGTATTACAGATTTTTCAAAGCAATATACCGTTGCATCTGCAGAAGTCTTCTGGTTGCGGGGATATATAGGACTTGTAGGTTCACCAAGAACCCAAGGAACCCAGAGCCAATAACTGAGCGGCGTCTTGCAATGGTTTTTCATTGTGAACTGGGTATATAGCACTTCATTTGGTGAAATATAAAGAGTGAAAAATATGTACCAAGGAAACCTATATATTTCCGAAATGGGAACAAAATATAGAGTTTAGAAGCAGGGGTTTTGCACATCTCCAAAATTGTGGGTACCCATACAAGCATGTAAATTATTGACAAATTGTCTTACATTTGGAATGCAGAAATGCAAAGAACGTCAATTGGTAATAACACTTGTTCTACTATTCTGTGTCCCCCTAAGTCTTCCGATAAAAATGCTACCTCACTTGTGTGGGTAGGCCTAGTGCCCGCGACAGGAAACGGCCCAACACGCAACGTGGACACATCACATTTTTCCAGTGAAAACTGACCCTTTTTTTGCAATGTGCCTAGCTGTGGATTTTGAACACTAGCTCTGCCGGTACTGAGGGAAACCTAGCAAACCTATACATTTTTGAAAACTAGACACACAGGGAAATCCAGGATGGGGTCACTTGTGTGGCTCTCACCAGGTTTTGTTACCCAGAATCCCTTGCAAACCTCAAACTTTGTAAAAAACAAAACAAAAAACATTTTCCTCACATTTCTGTGATGGAAAGTTCTGGAATCTGCGTGGATCCACAAACTTCCACCCACCCATCATTTCCCAAAGTCTTCCGATAAAAATGACCCCTCACTTTTGTGGGTAGGCCTAGTGCCCGTGACAGGAAACGGCCCACAACGCAACGTGTACACATCACATTTTTCCAGTGAAAACTGACCCTTTTTTTGCAATGTGCCTAGCTGTGGGTTTTGAACCCTAGCTCTGCTGGCACCTAGGGAAACCTAGCAAACCTATACATCTTTGAAAACTAGACACCCAGGGGAATCCAGGATGGGGTGACTTGTGTGGCTCTCACCAGGTTATGTTACCCAGAATCCCTTGCAAACCTCAAACTTGGCAAAAAAAAAACATTTTCCTCACATTTCTGTGATGGAAAGTTATGGAATTTGCGTGGATCCACAAACTTTAACCCACTCAGCATTCCCCAAAGTCTACTGATAAAAATGATACCTCACTTGTCTGGGTGGGCCAAATACCCGCGGCAGGGAAGGGCCCAAAACGTATTTTGGAAATATCAAAATTACCTATCAGAACATGAACTGGTTTTGCAAGGGGGTCACCTGAGTTTTTGATCCCGGGCTCGGTGGCCATCTAGTGGAACCTACCTAACTCAGACATTTCTGAAAACTAGATACCCAGGGGAGTCCAGGGAGGTATGACTTGCGTGGATCCCCAAAGATTTCCTACCCAGAATCCCCTGCAAACCTCAAATGTAGCTAAAAAAATCTAAATTTTCTCACATTTCTGTGTGGAAAAGTTGTGGGATCACTGGGCAGACACGAATTTCCTACCACCCAGCGTTCCCCTAGGTCTCCCGATAAAAATGGTACCTCACTTGTGTGGGTGGGCTAAGTACCCGCAGCAGGGAAGGGCCCCAAACGTATTGTGGTACATCAAAATTACCTATCACAAAACGACATGGTTTTGCAAGGGGGTCACCTGAGCTTTTGGTCCCGGACTCAGAAGCCATCTAGTGAAACCTACCTAACTCAGACATTTCTGAAAACTTGACACCCCCAGGGGAGTCCAGGGAGGTATGGCTTGCGTGGATCCCCCAATGTTTTTCTACCCAGAATCCCCGGCAAACCTCAAATTTAGCTGAACAAATCTCATTTTTCTCACATTTCTGTGTGGAAAAGTTGTGGGATCACTGGGCTGACACAAATTTCCTTCCACCCAGCGTTCTCCCAGGTCTCCCGATAAAAATGGTACCTCACTTGTGTGGTTGGGCCAAGTACCCGCGGCAGGGAAGGGCCCAAAATGTATTGTGGAGTCATCAAAATTACCTATCACAAAACAACCTGGTTTTGCAAGGGGGTCCCCTGAGTTTTTGGACCCAGGCTCGGCAGCCATCTAGGGAAACATACCTAACCCAGACATTTCTGAAAACTAGACACCCGGGTAGTCCAGGGAGGTATGGCTAGCATGGATCCTCCAACGTTTTCCTACCCAGAATCTCCTGCAAACCTCAAATTTAGCTAACAAAAACACATTTTCATTACATTTCTGTGTGGGATCACCATGCTGGCATGAATGTCCTACCGCTCAGCATGCCCCTTGGTCTCCCGATAAAAATTATACCTCATTTGGGTGGGTGCCCAATGCAGAGTTAGCCTAAAAATGCATATATTAAGAAAATAGCGTTTAGAACTCGCTGTGCTATCCCCTCGATCCCTATTGTTAATGGCCCTTCCCAGTCGCAGGACCTTGGCCCACCCACATTTCACCTCCTCCCTCCCACAGCCCCCCAAGTCAATGATCCATGCTTCAAAGGCTATAAATTAGCTGTCGAGGTGTTAAACTACTCTGCAGTTTTTGTATAAATAGGCTATTGGAAAGTGGTGTATACAAGCAACCCAAAAATGTGAGAAAGACAAGACTTGGTCTCCCCTCTCCCCAAAAATGGACCCTCATCAGGTCCACAATGAAATCAGTCGATTTCTCCTGGTGTTAATGAGAATCAAAATCACTTGCACCATCCACAGGGTGATCTGGAAAAAGAGGCTGTTTGCAAAACCTGATTGCCTCACTGTCACCCACCTTGGACACTGCTCAATTATGATGCAGACCAATGGCTGTTAAAAAAGCTCAAATAGCAGGAATATGGTGTTGGGGCTTGAGTAGCACAAGGTAAAGCAATGACTAATATATACTGTATAGGCACCCAGCTGCTTCCAATACATGAGCTGTGGAGAAAAACACAGAAGTGTGTCTGGATTTAATTGTAATCATTTGTTTATTGCGGTTTAAAAAACATTAAAACCTTATGCTAATCCAATGACATAAAAGAAAAAAACAATAGAAAAGCAAACACAATAGATTATTTTTTTACATACTTGCAAAAAGCAAAAACGCAAAAGAATTAAAGATCATTACATGTTAACAAAGTTAGTCGTTGCCTATCAAAGTAGAAACTCTACTGTACTGCTTCAGTGACCATGGGTTTGAGTCTCAAAGTAAAAATATATCTAAAACAGCTGAAACATACAGCTTTCTACCCAAGTATCCAAGATAAATTCTGGACAGAGTAGAACAAGATGTTTGACAGTCTCTAGAACTTTACTACACAACAATACCGGCTTCTGCACGCAGCCAACCCATGGTAATTACCTGCTGCATCCAAGAAAGGGAGATGATAATGTGGAAAACCATCAGTGTTCTTCTTTATACAAATTTCATTGATAACCTGCAGTATACAGTCAATGCAGAAGTAAGAATATGAGTTCATTTTCTGGAGATTACCCTCATTTATCTCCAACTCATTTTCTAAATTCAAACTTTGTTTTAGTTGGGATTGTGCAGGATATTCAACAATGAGAGATCCAATGCCCTTTCTATTGCCCCCTCCAAACCATGGATCTTTGTTAGGTCTTCACCATGTAAGGAAATAAAATTATTATCCATTTTTATTTTAAATAAAAGGTACATCATGGACTGAAGAGATCATGCCTTGTAGAGCAAATCGTAACCAGCTCCCTATCTTAAATATGGGGCAACCTTGGCTGTATGCCATCGTTAGTGGTTGCGAAGATCAATTTCCAATGGAGTTGCTAAATTTAATTACGGTATGCATAATTTCTTTTTAGATGGATCTTTTAGAACTGCACATTTAATTACACCTAAGTCATTCATCGAGGTATATTCCGAAATATTTATACTTATTAACAGCTTCTAGTTGGACACCTTTATAAATCCAACAGATCTGGAGTATTGTTTCAGAGCACAGAACTGGGCAAAGATGAACAAGCCTGGCAATGCAATGTAACTGACTCCTTGCAATATACAATATAATTTTCTTTAACAATAAAGTTGTCCATTTGTCTACAAGACTGAAAAGATTTGCGCATCCTGTGAAATTTGTTTGCCTCAAACCATTTCATGTTGATGACAGGTGAGACCAACTTCTTATTGTGAAATAACCATCACCCTTAAAGATCCACTTGTGAATGTCCTTCTCATCACATATGATTCCCTACCGTGAGTGTTCTAACGCTAGCATTTGATTGCCATCAGTCCCTTCTCTGTCGACGCAAATCCCTATAAAATGCTTCAAATCATTCACAAGGTAATAAGAATATTTTTTTGGGGAGGGGTTGCTGGAATACATTGGCCTTTCTGACATTGTAGTGGTTATTACCATAACCTACATACTACATGTATTGCTACGCAGGTGTAGTAGGGGTCTGTTAGTCCTCTGATTCAGAGTTTATTTACTCTGTTGTAGTTTTCTGTTTCTTCACTGGTGTCAGAGTCTTCTAACCATGAGCTCTTCCTAATGTAGCCAGGATCTGCTAGTGAGCCTGAAGCTTTCTGTTATAATCCAACTTAAATTGTTCATTATTATTCACATAGATTGGAGACTTTTCTTAGCGACTGAGTGAGCAACTGAAGTAAATAGGTCACTAATAACAGTGCTATGGTTAGGAGATTGCTAGTGTGTTGAGTGAAAGTTCCATCTCAGATGGAAATGCTATACATGGGCCAGTGGAGGTGAGGTAACTGGTGGGTAGTCTATAAATGGTGTGCTTGGGGAGAAGTAACCTGAAAGGTGGCTGGTGTGAATGATTAAGTAACTACGTGGGGAGATCGTAGTATCTGAACCTGCCTGAACCAGAATGTTCTTATAACAATGAGTTGGCTGGCAAAGCCACATGTTTTCTCATGCCCCCACTACCCAGAACCTATGTGGGTGAGGAATGTAGGTTGCCCATACAACTTCCATGCCTGAGCAACAACACCATCAGACAGGACCCACCACTGATACCCGCTCTTGGTGCAAGGGGAGGTGCCCAATGTTGTGCCCAGAACACAGTTAGGGAGCACAGAAAGAGAGGGCCCTGTAGACCAGGGTTCGAACTATGCTGAATATGAGGTCGAAGATGGTTCAAGAATACCATCAGAACAGGGCCCGTGGGTGACTTAGATGAGTTGGAGATAGGAGAAAGGAGTCAGGCCCTCATGTTGCTATGCTTGCATCAGTCACGGCCCACTTAATCATGAAGGAGATTGCAGATGAATATCTGGGGCACACTGGTACCAGATGCCACAAACTGTGACTACAGCAGAGAAGGATCCCCCCTTCTATTAGGTGAATATGGTGCATATATGAGAGATCTTCTCTGGGAATATGAGGAAGGACAAGGGATGTTCTATGAGCATCAGTAAGTGTTGATGGTCAAGTAGTTCTTGCCATACCACAGGTACCAGTGCTGAGCACAAGGACCGCGTGGCCCGCTGAAATTAACATTTACACAGCCAAAACCCTTTACGATGGGTTACTGTAGAGATCACTAGGGACACTTTGAGTCTGCATGAGAGAAGAGGCCCTCAGAGAACGTGGAAGGTGGGCGAACAGAACAGGGTCGGTCTCATCGACCTCTACATGATAGGAACTGGCCTCCCTAGTGTGACAAGAAACTTGTGGAGAAGGAGTGTTATTGCTTCCCAGTAAAGCGCTTAAGCACTGTTCCTGGAGCTCATCACTTCAGCTAAATGGGGGTCCAGAAGAAACCTTTGTGGGTTCCAATTCCTCTTGTCACCTGAATAGGTGAACAATGATTTGAACAGCCTCAGTTTCCCATGGCTTCTGGAACAAACTGAGAACTTGTTATTGGCTGATGAAAGTGTGATTATTGTGGAGAGACTCAAGGAGATGCAGAATGCCATCCAAAGCAAGATCAAGGTGTTGAACTATGGCCATGAGATTGACAAGAACCGGTTGGTTGTGCCTTGTCCCAATGGGTGAGGGATATCTTGTCTGGGTGCAGATTCTGGGTGGCACAAAGATTCATACACCTTGTCCTGTCCAAAACAGTACTTGTGCTTTTCTATCACCTATCCACCACTCATAGACTGTGATGTGTTTGTGTGTCTCTACTAAACCAACAGTACGGATACGGGGGGATTTACTAAGATTTTACGATGTGTTTGCGTCACAAAGGTGACGCAAATCAGCGCAATATCTTTTTTCCGATTTACTTTTCAGTGCTAAACTTGTTAAATGCTGGAAATAATGTGAAAGTAACGCAAAGGAGCGCATAGCGCTGATTTGCATTACTTAGCACCAAGGGGACGTACCTTGGGTGGAGCATGGACGTTCCAATGCAACCACCCAAGGTTTCTGAATATATTTACTAAATAAAGTAGACAGGGTTTAGCATCAGAAAACTGTGCCCTTTTGAAGTAGGCGCAACAAAGAAGAAATGCTTTCATTTCTCTTTCCATTTCTGACTTTGTAGGTGCGCTGCACTTTACAGCACAAGTACAAAGAGGGAAAAGGGTTAAAGTCAGTCTGTGCATAGTATTTTGTACTTGAAGGGTACCCTTCCAGTATAAAACCCATGCTAGACTCACGGAGACACACAAAGGTGTCTCCGAGGCACACAGCAGCTGATTTCAGCGCCGGCACTAGGGAAAGGGGAGGAGAGTGCCATATTTCTGCAAATATGGCACTCTCCTCCTGTCTCCTTTTCACGCAGCGCAGTAGTAATCTGGCCCCGGATTTCTCCTTTTGTACCAGCTTGAAAGCCACTGCTAGAGCTCATTTGACTTTGTTTTAATGTGTGCAAACATAAAGCCCCTTGGCAAGACTCAATTGAAGTCAACCAATATCATACAACTGGCCTGGAGGATACTGTTTCAGCAGGTCTCAGGGTGAGAGGAAACACGAAAAAGGCAATATCTGGAGGCTTTTAGGTTCAAGAGTTCCTATCCAGGAAGCTGCCAAGTGATGAACCAGGACAGCTAGTTTCAGGGTGTGCTGCTCCCTATGGCTAGCCTGTCCATTGTGATCCCATCAGCAAGAGTGGCACACATGGACTAGATGGTAGTACCAGATTTTGTGACACTGTATAGAAATGCAAAACTCAGGGGCAGCCTTTGTGTGGTTGCCCCTAATGGACGATGGCACTTTCAAAGCCACAGGTGTTATGTATCTTCTGGTACCTAATTGCTGCCACATTATTTTACCCTTGTGTCATGTCTTTACCAGAACCTAATGCTTTTTTGTATCCTTTTATTTTCATTAAGAGACTGACAGCCCAAAAAAAGTCCACAGCTATTAAAATACATCTTTGAAGATGCACAAACAAAGTTACATTTGAACAAGCAACATTGCCAGGTTAACTACAGACTTTCAAGAAAACAATCTTCTTTTGTACAAGAAAACTGAAAAACAGTTTGCTTATGTATTTGGTATTAGACAAAACAGACTGCCAGGAAGCAGTGCTTCAGTTCCTAGCACGCTGGTTTCCCGGAACAGGAACCATATTTGTAAACAGTTAAGTTGATATTGTTCAAAGCATCTATTTGGAATCTGACAGGTTTTGCAAATACAACACTGTCCTGTTTTCGTAAGGCAGGATCTTGGAGTCAGGAAGGATAACAATATGCAGACGCTAAACACCCTTTGTAAGACATCTGAGCTTTTTCCAAAAAATGCCAAAAAGTCCTTAGAAGAATGGAACCCTCTTTACATTATCATTTGATGTAACTACAAATTGTTTGAGAAAATTAAACATATTATATATGAATAAAATAGAGCTACCACATTAATAATATCCAGTAAATTGATTTTTAATATCATGAACTTAGCAGTGCTATGAGATGGGGCAAACAAGGCATCTGAAATCATGTTGATTTCCCCATTTTCTCTTCACCCTGATACAACTTTTGTGGGGGGAAATGTACATTTATTTTAAACAACTATTTTTTATTTTATGCAAATGTGCAGCTCAGGTTATGGTGGTCATAATGTAAACAAAAAGAGAAAATATCATTTTACAAATACACATTTGGCAAATATTATTCTGGTTCCTAACAGCAAACGTTGTTCACGACTTCCTCGTAGGATCAGCCATCATTTTCTTAACAATATGCTTAATTGCAAACAGGAAGTGAGGGATGGGCCCCTTCTAACATTCATGGCTTTTCCCATTTTTTAGTGAGCTTATGTCATATGTCTCTACAGGTCACGTGTTTATTCATCAGTGTCTGGCATTGGGGAACATCCACCACCATTTATTTTTCCCCCAAAGCACCTCCTACAATAACTTCATCCCAACCGCTGTGGGGCGGCTGGGTCTATAAAGTAAAACAAAGGCATACAAGTTACTACCTAAACCTACTCGTGAAAAACATTCAAGTGATGAAAAATAACCCTACTGCTAAAAAGGAAATTTGGGAATTGCATTATGTGAATGTCAGTGACCCTGAGGACACAAAGGTAATGCAGATGAATATGATTTATTAAATAGATTAGCAGTCTCTGATATTGCTGCAGTTATTGCTGATTAACCCGGGTTTCACAGTCCATGAAAGTTCATAGGAAGTCTCTTCTTATACACATATAGAACCACTGGGTGAACCCTTCCAATCTCTCACTCTGTATCAAGACTAAGGTTTCCTTCCCATGGAAGAGATGAGGTATATGTTCAGTTCTAATTCTGGCCTATTTCCTCCTCCCCTCCCTCCAGCCTTACCCATACAACTATCCACAAAGGTCCTTCCCCTTCTAAAGTGTCACTTGTGGAAGAGATAGGGTACAGGTCACAGTCTGCAGGAGGCTTCCATGTCTCCCCCCCTTTCCCTTCATCATCCATTGACTTGCGCTGCCTTGAGCCACCGACCTCCCCTCAGGGTCTCATTGGTCCATCTCACCTTCTGAGTGCTAGGTCTATACCCGTAGACTGCACTGGCATGATCTACTTTACATTGGGTGCCATTATCTTCATTTTGCACTATTCTGGACATGGGGCTCACCCAACAGTGGTTGGAACGGTGAGGTAAGGGTCTTTGTACAAAGGCCAAGTGGAATGAAGTCTGTCTGAGGTGTGCACCACTGGAGACAGGCCAGTGTTGGCTCCCATCTCTGTTCATGTTCCTGATGCCCCAACGACGTGAACCATGTACCCAGACGTTTTTCCTTCTCTTGGGGAGAGATGTGTACCACGTTAAGATTCTGTTTGTAGCTACCTATGCTGCCGTTTCAGCAGCAGTGCTTAATTTGTAAAAGAATGCCAGTGCCCAAAGCTCTACTCAAAAGCCCACAGCTGGTGCTATGAAATGTTGGCACCCTGTATACCCAGGCAGCGTAGTCTTGAATCCACCTTGTGCCTCTTTAATCCACTACCAGACACTTCCTGCCCCTTAATCTCTTCTTTCAGGTTCTCTGCTTTCTATCTCTGCAATGTTTTTTCTGTCTTTTTTCTTCCTCCTTCTTTCTCCTTTGTGTTGCGCTCAGTAAATATCTGATGAGGAAAAATAAGTGCTGGTACCCAAAATTTGTTGTCATGACCCGCACTGGCTCAAATTAAGCACTGGCAAAAGGCGCGGCTCATACTGCATTATGTGTATCCGCTGCGTCACAAATGACAGCAGTTAGATATTCGAATACTGTTGGGACTGAAAAGTCCTCTGCATGGTAATGAACATGCACCCTGCCCTGAGTGCCCAACTGTACTGATGTCTGGATCCCTAATGCTGATTTTTGTTTTCATAGGCAAACATAGATCATGTGTATGTGCCATGACATAGGCCTGTCCCAAGCAGTGATCTGTGGAGTGAACACGTTGGGCCTGATTCACAAAGGTAAACTTAGACCAAAAGTCTAAGTTTAGACCTGAAGTCTAAGTTTACTACTAGTAAAGTTAGACTTTTGGTCTAAGTTTGGACCAAAAGTCTAACTTAGACCAAATGTCTAACTTTAGAAATCACCCTTGACAGATTTATGTATTGCTGCATTACTGTAAGATAGCTTGCTAGTCTCCCTGCTTGGTGAGGACACATCACCCAGGGAATCGAAGACTACTCTGCCCTGGAGCACCAGCGCATGTCTGCTTGCCAAGACCAGTGTGCTCTGTAAGGAAGGAAATGGCTCCCTATCAAGGAGAGAATTCAGTTTAAAATTGTAGTTCTAACCCACAGAGTTTTCTATTGCATGGGCCCTAGCTCTCTTTCTGTGAGGATCATTCATTATCATCCAGTTAGAACCTGCCGTTCCTCTGAGGCCAGGCTTGCGTTTGTACCAAGAGTTAAGTGTAAACAATGGGGTGGTGCGTCCTTCTCATATCTTGCTGCGCGGGCATGTAATGCCCTTTAACCTGGCCTGCAAGCTTTGAGGGAGCAAAACTGCTTTAGATGATCTCTTAGAACCTTGTTATTTAAGACAGCCTTTGAGTGATAATCTATTGTATGAGAATATGTTTGTGGGGTCCTGTTGTGCAGGGGCACTCTTGGAGCAGCTGTGCACTTTACAAGTCCCTGTTTAAGTGATTGATTGAGGAGAATGTTGGGGAGAGAGAGGTCCAGTGGGGGGGCCTGTCCAGGGGACTCCGTTTGTGAGGTGTGAGGAGAGGGCTACTGCACCGATTGGATCATTGCCCATGTGTAGAACAAATTTGGCGACCCTCGTATGCTAGAGGAGAGCCGCCATGAATTGAGCTGTGTGCATTGCTGCGGCGATCGGCTGGGAGCCAGTGCATAGTTGGGTGCTGTGACCCCGTATGCCAAGAGGGGCCACCATAAGAAGACTGCAGTATGGTAAGGGCTGTGGCCCATGTGTGGTAGTGGGCGGCAATTCTGTATTCTAGGAAGGGCCGCCACCAAGAACTTCGCTGTGCCAACTGGGCCAGAGCCCATGTACCATGAGGCTACAGTGACCCCCCCCCACGCCAGAGGAGGACCAGCAAGTTGTGTGGCCTAGCCGAAGTCGTCACCGAGAATAGTGAGGCCACTATGAGACCTTGTGCACCGGCCTGGGATGAAGGATTCGCACCAGGGGCTTCATATCACAACCCCCCCCTTCAACACTGGAGGAACCAGAGACCCTGCAAATAGGATCCGCCAAGTACCTCCGGTCACTGTGGAGATGCAACTGCTCGTGAGGATTGTCAGACAGCTGAGTGCAACCCGGTTGGGTAGCATACAGCAGACTCAGCGCTGGAAGGGGCACGCTCAGGAACTCCAGTCACTCTGATCCAGTGAGGTGCAGGTAAGACTGATTTCGGGCCAAACGGCCCCGGTGGCAATTGCTGCTAATGGGCGCTGCGGCGCTGGAACACTACTGACTTTAAAAACAGAGTCATAGTGAACTCTTAAGACTCAGACTAATAGTGGGGCTTACCCAGGATGTTGGCTATAGTTAATGGGGAATAATCACTACCGCAATATCCTAATGAAATACTAAAGCCCTAACCTCAGGAGGGCTGTGCAGTTGTTTGTGAATGTTGTATTTTTCCTTTGTGTCGGTAGCGGTAGAAATAAAATACTTTTTTTTCATATAAGTGAGCATTTGGCTGAACAATGATTCATTGCTGCTGCTGCACGCATATTGAGTTGTGAGTCTCTGTTCTCTCCCCCCTGTATCCCCACTTCCCCCCTGAGGGAGCCTTTGGCTGCTCGGACGATGCTATTCCTGAGAGTCAAGTGCTGAAGGGGTACTTGGCCCAATTGCTCAGAATTCATTGAAATGAAATGAAAAGGAAATTTATAAAGCGCAAAACAATCACCCGAAGGTGTCAAGGCGCTTGCTCGATAAACAAGGATGGACTATGGGGGTCGCAGGCACACTAAAGACTGAACAACCATGTCTTCAACATTTTCCTAAAAGTCAACAAACGGCTTTCCTGTTTCAACTTTATAGGTAGGGAGTTCCAAAGTTTTGTTGAACCTACCAAAAAACTTCTTCCACCCCAGGAGCATTTTTTTGCCCTGGGAACAATCAAATCATGAGCATACAAAGAGCGCAGATGACGGACTGGAATATAAGGTTGTAAATTCTGTTTTAAAAATCCAGGTCCTGTATTGTGCACAGCCCTAAAGACAATACACAAAGTCTTAAACTTTATTCGTTTTTCAACTGGTAGCCAGTGTAGGTCTTTCAAAACCCTAGACACAGATTTATGTCTTGGGATATTAAGCAAAAGCCGCGCTGCAGCATTCTGTACCACCTGCAATTTAGCCAAACATTTTTTCCGCAGGTTGATAAAGAGGCCATTACAATAATCCGCTCTAGATAGAACAAGTGCAGAGACCACGAGTTTACGTAGCTCCGCTGGAATGAATGGTAAAATCTTTCTCAAGAGCTTTAACGTGTAAAAAGCATGGGAAGTGACCTGATTGACATGACTCTCAAACGAGAGTTTAGGGTCAAATATAACTCCCAGGTTTTTCACCTTGGCTACAGGCAAAGGCAAGGGACCCAACTCCAAAGGCCAAAGCTCAGATGACCAGAAATTGGTATGGGCACCAAAGAGTAAAACCTCTGTTTTACTCGTATTAAGTTTTAAACTGTTGGTAGCCATCCAATCACCAACCTGACGAAGGCAAGTATGAAATTGTGCCATAGTATCAGTGGGAGAGCCGGTCACTGAGACGATAATCTGCGTATCGTCGGCATAGGAGATGGCCGAAAAGCCCAGGGACTTAATCAGCCTAGCCAGTGGTGCCACATAGATGTTAAAAACGGTCGGACTCAAAGCCGACCCCTGTGGCACCCCACAAGGCAAAGTAAAGTTGGGTGATCTAAAATCATCCAAGGCCACAAACTGCTCCCTACCAAACAAAAAAGATTTCAGTAGGGAAAAAGCTTTCCCTTTGATACCGATCCCCTCCAGAACTTCCAGCAACGTCTGATGGTTCACTGTGTCAAATGCGGCGGAGAGGTTGAGCAGCACGAGAGCTGCATTGCCGCCCGCATCGACCGTTTGCCTAATCAGTTCTGAAGATGTAATTAGGGCTAGTTCGGTACTATGATTGTAGGACATATGATATAAACTTACTAAAAAATGGGAGCGACCCCACATTTTAGGATGACCTTATGCCACACTTGCTTTTTGGTAACGTACTCTCTATCGACACCACATGCTATGCCTTATATTGAACTAAACAAGTGGCTATTAGTGCTAGAACCCTCTATTCCGCTAAGCCTGAAACACTTAATTCACTTGATTCACCTGTTCAGAAGCATTTTATGAGCACATCAAGGAACAGTTTGTGTTGTAGAAATGCCTCAAGGAGCTATTGAGAGGATGCTTACATTTTTGATTATTCATGACAGTTTTGTGCCATGTGTACGATAGACTGTTAATGACACATGATGATCGTGGTGCACTTTTGGACACAACAGACCATACAATAAACATAGGGTACCCTTTGCATGTGCAAACAAGCAGTGGTTTCCCCTCCATATAGTCAAACTATGGGGTCACTTAGAACGATAAGTTAAGGTGGGCTGCTAAACTTGAGAAAAAAATAAAACGTTAAAAAACTGATATAAAATAGTAGCTTGCAGGAAGCAATTGCATGATGTGCTTAAGGTGCCAGATGTTGGTAGCATTTCCAGTCCTCCCACCTTGCAAATAACACGGTTAATGGAAACATTCAGCCATTCCAAACAAAAGCTTTGGCTTTGACACAAATTCATTCTTGGTGCATTGGGTTCTGAACTGTAGACACATTTCGAAATTATTCACGCCTTTAACTTCAGCTTGAGCACATACACAGGTTTGATTTTGGTGAATGCTAAAAATGTGATCCCCTTCATTTTCTGAGGATTTCCATCTGCTGAATAAATGTTGGATATCTTTTAATAAAACTGATGCTGTTAAAAAGAACTGTATGCTTCCATTTCAATCATGGCCAATAGATGCTTACCAGTAGTATCTGAGTCCAGTGCAACAGCTATGAGAGCTATGATGATACAACAAGACCCACCCAGAGTCCTTTGCCCCCCTTCTGAGGTGTCCAGGAGATGGGAATTTCCAGATTGAAATGGCGAAGTGTGAGGCTTTGCCTAGGCTTTTAAATGTGAAAGATTACAGCTTGCTCTCCAATCATTCTGAGTGCTGCTGCGGTTGAGTCGAGCATAAAAAGCGCCTAGGGAGATAATGTTTGTGCATAGTATTGGGTCAGTTTTTGTACCTGATGTCAGTTTGTGTGTCAAGCAATGAGAAACAGCACATGAAATCAGTCATTGCAACCTTTTATTTGCACTTAAATCCCACTTAGAGATCTCTTTTGCCAGTGCATTTTCTTTCAGGTAGCATCTGTGAAAAGAGGAGTCTTCATGTCGAGTAGCGGTAAATACTTTATTTCCTAAAGAATACCCCTGCTAACCGTCCCCTGGAATCCCAGCCCTCAAATATTCCACATTCCACGCATCCTCAGCATCCCCAACACATCCTTTCCCTTTCACAAAAGTGACAGAACTTTTTCACAGGATACGACCTGAAAGAAATGAATAGCTATTTACAGGATAAGAAATTGAAAGAAAAGAAGCATGATAAAACATCACACCAATTCTGCATAAAAGTGGGTCAGACATTAAATAACCCCAAGTATGTGGACGCGAGGAAATGGAAGCTTTACATTTTGATCTTGGCTGTGAGACACCCAACAATGTAATACCTGTACCAAAACGACCTGTGCCTTTCATTACTTGCTCTGGTTATACATGGTTCTCCTAAATACTCCAGCTTTGGTGTCCCTCCAAGGTGAGTTTGCACTAGGTCAACCATACTCCCAGGAATGATAGAATCCTTGTCTGTATTCCACACTTTACCATCACTATTGTGGATAGTATTTTGAGATACCTTCACCACTCGCTTGGGACAGAAAATATGGAATCGCCCTTGAGAACATGACATGGTTTCTTGATTCTGGTCCAGCTTCCCATCTTTAAATTACTGCACGGCTTCACACCAACACCCTCATATCTCTTTTGCACTTTTTTCCTCACGTCCACCACACCTGCCAGACTTGTCCCATCAACATGGTTATGATCCATACAATCACGCTTAAGTTTTGAACTGTGAACTCTGCCCCGCAACAGGACAAAAGGAGAGACCCCCGTGGAGCAATTCAGGGTTGTCCTATATGCCCATAGCAAGTTATCTACCGCTGATCTCCCATTTAAATTGTTGATCATTGCCAGTTACAACTGATCCTTCAAAGTAAAGCTGAAGCGTTTAACCAGACCATTACTTCTGGGATGGTATAGGGATGTCTTAATGTGCTTAATCCCCTGTGAATCTAAAAACACCTTCATTTCTTCTGATACAAATTGTGTGCCATTATCGGTCACGATCTCCGCTGGGTAAACTTCCCTAAAAAATATTTTGTGTAGAAATTGAATGACCGAACTAGAGGTGACCCTACTTACAAACCAAATCTCAGGCCCTTTTGACATATAGTCCATGAGGACAATGGCAAATTTGAAATTTTCACCTAACATATTTATGGGGCCAGCTACATCTAATGCCAATTTTTCTCATAGAATTAAAGGAGAATTCACAGGGTTAATCAGGGTAGGTTGGGTCACCTGGGATTCATCAATTATGACACAAGGACCACTGTCTTGCACAAAACATTCCACTGTTTTGTCAACCCCCAGCCATCAGAAATCTTCTTGCACTCTGCGCTTCATTGCTCCTATACCAATGTGACCTTTGTGAGCTATATACAGAACTCTTTGTCTCAGACTATCCGGTGCTACCAACTGACCTAGCCTCCTTAGTAGACCATTATCACATGTCAATTCAGTAGCTACATGCCCATACGGAGTGAAATTCTCATCCAGAGACCTAGGATTGGGCCACCCTTGCGTGACCCACTGCATGACTTTGCTAAGAACAGCATACTTGTGTAACCCCTCTCTCCACTCCTTCTCTTTCAACACTCCAGTCAACACACTGTTGCCAGAAATTTGCCAAACACACCATTTCATTACCATCACCATTCGCCACTTCTCCGTCTGAAGCATCCAAGGGCATTCTAGACAAGAAGTCGGTGATGATGTTGTTCTTGCAAGGAACATATTCAATGTCAATATTAAATTCTTATAAGCTATGTTTCTATTTGGCGATTCTGGTAGTAGCTGTGTCTCCCCCTTTAGTGCCAAACAACTCAATTAATTGTTTGTGATCCATTTTTAACAGGAAGGGAACTCCCATACATATGTGCGGAAATGCTGAGCTCCCCACCAAAGTGCCATGGCTTCTTTATCAATGGTTGAGCAAGTATGCTCTGCCCCTCTAAGTGCTCTGGAAGTGAATGCCACCACATTCTTTCTTCCATCACTTCTTTTCTGCATGAGAACAGTGCCCAAACCAAAGTTGCTAGCATCAGTAACTAGGATGCTATTGTCTCTTGTGTCAAATAATTTCAAAGGACCAGCTGATATAATGTTGGACCGCACTTTGTCAAACTCCATTTGGCACTCATCACTCCTCACAAACAAAACTCCTTTCTTCAACAAGTTCCTGAAGGGACTGGTTTTGTCTGCAAAATGGGGAACACATTTTGTGTAATACTCAGCCAACCCCAGGAAGGATTTTAATTGGTCTGTATTACTGGGAACAGGAGCTTCCTCTAAGGCCTTAAGCAGTTTTGTTTTGGGACTGATGCAATCTTTGGATATATGGTGACCTAAGTAATCTACACCAGGCTGCTCGAATTTGCACTTGTCTCCCCTCAAAGCTACTCACTTTTCTTGCAATATACATAAAACCTTGTCCAAACGCACATTGTGCTGTTGAAGATTTTGGCCGAAAATCAATATGTCATCCTGAAAATAACAGACACCCTCACAAGTTTTGAATATCTCCTTCATATCCGTTTGGAAGACAGATAAAGCAGACAAAAGTCTAAAAGGCATGCGTTTGAAATGGAATGCGCCTTCCCGAGTTAGGAATGAGGTCAAGCGCCTGGATTTTTCACACAAGACTACCTGGTGATACGCTGCGGACATGTCTAGGGTGGTAAATATTGTCGCTCCCTCCAAAGTGCTTCACATCTCACTGATATTGGGAAGAGGTTCCCTGTCAACCCAAATACTCTGGTTAAGGCTGTGCAAATCGACACAGAGACGCAAAGCATTGTCATTCTTTCACACTAAGACCACTGTTGCCAACTATTCCAAGCTCTCAATGGGCTCGATAACATCCAAATTGCAAAGTTTATCTAGTTCCATGAGTAAATCGTTTCTCAACTATAGAGGCACTCTACACACCTTGTGCTCTACAGGAACAGAACCAGTTTTCAATACGATTTTGTGCTTGAACCGTTTCAGTTATTCTAACCGTTTAGTAAATACTTTTGGAAACTTTTCAATCCAGACGTTGGCAGAAGATACATTCATGCACTTTGGCATTAATTTGGACTTCAATATCATCCAATCTGGATGATTAGGATCCAGGATTAGGTCTAACTCTCCCTGATCATGCCATCCCAATAAATTTGAAGCCTACTTTTTCACAAACACCACCCCACGTGCTACTTTTCCTTCAAATTCTAAAAAGCCATCAAATTGACCTTCAACGTAATCCTTTTTCCACATAAGAAAATATCTTAACCTTGGATCGTTGAAGTTTCTGAGGTTTGAACTTCGAGAAGACATCAGGGCCAATTAACGTGAAAGATGACCCTGAATCCACCATTAGGCATACATTCACACCATTAATTATCACATGGTGGTTTCTTGCATACAAGTTTCAATTCTCCCATCGCCTCCTCATTTGCCTCATTCAATTCATTACCAGCAACACATACATCTTTACCATATACAGTGATTGTTAGGATCACATCATTATCATCACTTTCAAGTACAGCTTCATCTACATGAGATATTACAGGTTTACGTGTGTTCATACAGACTCTTGCAAAATGTCCCCTACAATTACACTTATAACGTGACAGATAATGCTGGACAGTTCTTTGCCAAAGCCATATGATTGTGTCTTCATTTAAAACATACTGTAATGTCAGCATTTTTGTTTCATTTACTCTCTGTAGTGGTGAACTTCTTTCTGTCCCTATGACCCTCTTTAGCCTGCAGGGTATTTATCACCTTAGACAGTGCTTGTATCCCCATGGACCGACAATTCCCGACAATTCCTTGAAGTATGCATGGAATTATCTACAGCCCTGGCAATGGTCATCACCATCTCTTGACTTGGATCATCGGTAAACAACAATCTTTCCTGAATCTTTTTGTTAGGGTTTTTTTCTATCAACTAATCACGAATGATTTTGTCTTTGAATACTCTGTAGTTGCAAGTAGTTGCTAGTGGACGTATCACTAATACAAAATCATCAATAGACTTGTCTTGTTGCTGGGCTCTTTGCAGCAACTTGTGTATTTCTAATACGACATTCCTAGATGGAGAAAATCTTCTATTGAGAGTCTTTATTACAGAGGCATACTTGTCCACAACGTCAACCGCTACTTCCTCACCATATGACCCTTCCTTCTGTAATTGTATCCTTACTTCTTGTAACTGTAATGTTTTTAAAATAGAGCTGCTTTCTGGGCCCAAATTGTGTAAATGTAATTTTTTTCTTTCTTATTTGTATAGGTCCAAGTTCACCTCAAACAACTCCTTCCACTGGATCCAACACAGAGGGGGTGTACCCGACGTAGATAAAAATGCAGGTGGTGCTGTAACACTTTTCTTTATAGTCAAGTACTTTTAAATAAAAACAGAAAGAAGTTGTTATGGACACTGGTCCAAAAAGGAGAATCTAATTCATGTGCGTGACTCCATAAAATAGTCACAAAGGTCTGAGAAGAAGAAATTAAAATGGCCCAAGGAACCGTACTTAACTATGGCCCAATTCAAAATGGCCCAAAATTAGTAAAAACCAGCTAACATGGCTGCAAAAACTTGCAACTCGAAGACCAATCTAAAATGGCCGCAAAGCCGTTTAGAAAAGATTTCCCAATGTGACCTCAAAATGCTATTTGCCCAAAGTTAAAGAGATGGGCGTGGTCAGGCCTACCTCCACCCAGAACAGTCACTCCCAGGCCCCGCACTGGATTGCAGGAGTCAATGTTAACTTCAGCTCCGTGTCTTCAGGATGACCGCTGCACTGCACAGAGCTGCGACAAGGGTTAACCGTGCGGCTCAACATCGGGGCTGGTAACGGCTTTGCAACAAAAGAACAGCTGCAACGAAGGTTGAGAGTGCAGCTGCACAAGCCTGATAGCGTCCTCTCTGGCTGATGTGAAAAACTGGTGGTGAGAAGGGCTCCCGCTTATCGCCAATTAAAAGAGGATTCTTCACGTCGTGCAGCAGTAAGTACTTTGGGGCATATTTACAAGGATTGTCGCTAAGCAGTTTTCACGCTGCTTAGCATCAATTGTTTTACCACTGCCGATCTCCAAATCCTAACGCCATGTATGCGACGTATTTACAATACGTCGCTATGTGGCGTTAGAATCAGCTAGCGTCTGGGAAAAATGGCGCTAACGCTAGCGTCAAGGCGTAAACAAAATACATGTTAGCATGAAAAAAGTGACGGCCGACCAATTAGGGGCAAGAAAGTTTGCGCTAGTCAGCCCAACGTCACTTTTCAGCATTTAGTAGCAAAAAAAGCTTACAAATAAGCCAGGACCAAGTTCAGCACAGGACAACAAACCCCCCAACAGCCAGGATGACCAACAAGACTCCGTGGGGAAGAGGAAATGCATATTCAGTCAGGAGGAGAATGAGATCCTGATTGCGAGGGTGACGTAGCATCAACACCAGCTCTTCGTCAGGTCCAAGGTGTCATTGGGGACCAAAAATGCTATATAGCAGTCCATAGTCAACAAGGTGAACTCTGTTGCAGAAGTCAAGAGGACAGTGACAGACTGCAAAAAGTGCTGGCATGATGCTGAATGCAACACTAAGTAGAAACTGGCCAGCAATCGACAGGCAGCACTGCAGACCGGAGGTGGGAGTCCAGCGCCCCAGGAGGAGTTTGATGCCTTGGAGGAACAGGTGCCCGCTATCTGTGAGGAGTCAGTGGTTGGAGTAGAGGAACTGGACAGTGCTGACCATGACCAACTACATCAACAACAGGGTAAGTAACAACAAGGGGGAAATATGTCATCTTGTACATTCCAGGAACCTATGCCTCAGCGCTATCCCTCACTGTGTGCAGGTCAAAAGGTAGCGGCATAGGTACTCTGGGGCTTATTCACAAGCCCTTTGCGCTGCCGGTATGTCATTTTTTCCCTTATTGAAAGTGACATACTGGTGGCGCAAGGGCCTTGTAACTAAGCCCTTCATGTGTACAAACAATGACAAGTCAACAGTCATGCGTCTCCTATCTAAATGTCTGCATCAGGCAGTGTTGCAAATCTCACAGTCATCCTAGATTAACACACATTGTAATAGCAGTCATGTGCATTGTTGGGAAGATATGGCACTATCCTGTACTAACTATGGGGCATATATACCATAATCTAGAGGAGCGAGGTGTTACCCCAAAATTGGTAGCACAGTGCTCCGACTGAATAGAAATGCAGGGATATGCTGTAGGCACAAAAAATACAACACACCCCTGCATGTCCCTCGGTCCATACAAAGAGCAAAAATCGAGGGGAAATTCATAATTGTGTTTTCCACATTCTGCTCTCCTGAGAACAGGGCCATAATTTACATGCCCCTTGCGCTTCTAGTGTGTCTTTTTCAAAATTAGAAAAAGTGACATACTGGCGATGCAAGGGGCTTATAAATAAGGTCCTAGTGTTTACCTGTAATTAGTTGTTGGTTCTGCCCCAGCCTTGTGGATATGGGGTAGACACAAATTGACATGCCTGTTGCGGTGGAATGCTCATAGAAAAGCATGTCCTTTTCATGGTGTGTGAAGGGTGGGAAGGAGCCTCATTCACAAGGTGGCATTAATCAACGGTAACTGGCTACATGCTGCATTGCAAATAAGGAGACGTTCATTTATCCACCAGAATTTCACTAAAAGTGATGTTCTGTTGGCAATATGACATAGTATTTATGGCCTTGGGTTTTGTGATGAATGACACCTATGCACATATGTAGGTAATGTCAAATGTGGCTGGTTGCAAATGCTTACAGATTGGTTTGTGTCAACATGCATCCTTTAACAAATGCATGGAATTACCCTATACACTGGAGTATGTCTCATCCATGTTCACACCCCTGTCCTGTTGTAAAAACGTCTGCTGTGCACCAGTGCAGCCATCCTTGAACCCTACCTTAAAGTTGTCTGTCTTGCAGCTTTCCTGTTGACATCATTGCCACTGCAGGGAAAAACACAAGGGGAAGGCACGCTCATTCTTAGTATGGGGCAGTCCTGTGTATGTGGAAATATTCTGTGTTGCATAGATAAAGTGCTTGCCGCGTCATATCTAGTCAAAATCTTGTCTAAAGGACCCTCCGTTGAATCTCTCCATCACCAAAAAAAAAATCCTCTTGGGTGCTGCATGACATGTCACCTCGTAACAGCTGGCCAAATCAGTCTGTTGTGGATAGCCACAAATGATTCAAGTGTAGTAGGTACAGGATAAGCCACTCCTCATCCTGGTCACATAACTGTTTGTCAGTAAGTTGGTTGTCTGGACCTTTGTCTTCAACGCACAGAGGGTCAACGAACACATACGCGTGTGTGGAAGAAATACATAAGATGTCTTACATCCTGCAGATCACCTACTCTGCACATGATGAAATATAAAGGATATCAGTGATTCCCATTTTACAACTGGGATAGGCCGTAGCCACTTAGGGGCATATTTGCTACAGAATGGCGAAGCGTGGCATTAAACAAACATTGCTAACGCCACACTTTGCCATTCTGAAAAGGCAGGGATGAGGCGTATTTTCAAAGATACGGCGCACCCCTGTGTTTTCCCTAGCGCTGGTGCCAAATTCAGCTGCCTAGCGCCAACACAGGCACCCTTGCACAATAGTGCAAAGGTGTCTGCGTTGAGGGAATGATTGTTTATGTATTAAAACACAAATAGGGCTGTCCCTAGTTGGGCTTCCTACAGGTTCCTACAGAATCTCTAGAGATGCAAATCCACTAGGGGCATCTCACAAAAAGTGAAGGACTGGCCTCACACACCACCTGGTGTCATGCTCCATCATAGGCCGTCCTCGCCCTCTAAAACCTTTGTTTGATAGAGGGCGGGCATACACCTGAAGACAGGGATGCACTTCTAAAACTAAGTGGTGGCCCGTAAGTGAGTGAAAGTGTAATTTAAAAACCATTAAACTTGTCCCCAAGTAGTTTAATTAAGGGGCAAATCTATGGTATTAAAACAAGTGAGCGGTAATCTGGGAATTCATTATCCCTTTACCGAAAAAGTGGTCAACATGTTTCTGCTCTGCGTCCCATATGGGTACATAGCATTCGTCAGGACCGAGATGAGTAATGGGCTCTACCTTTCTACACGATGTGTATGAAAGGGTTACCACTCTAAGACACGGGGTGAAGATAACTACTCCCCATGTAGTGCAAAATTTAAAATGTGAGAGTATCTGTAGATAAATAGGAAACAAGGAAACAAACAAACCGGACGTGTAAGCAAGATAAAAGCACACTATGCTGTACGTATAACACCACACATTATGCTGCGTGTGGTAGGATCTAAGTGAAACACGTGTCAATCATACGTGTTCACACTTCTTAAAAAGCACTTAGTTCTACTGCTTACCCAAGGACACTATCCTATTAACTTCATGGGAGGTCGAGGTGGAAGAGCCTACTGTGGCTTATTCTGAAAAAACAATGCATGAAAAGCTAGGCTACTTAGATTATAGCCCATTTAAAAGTATTGCTTGCAAACACTCATACAAATGCATGCCTTATATTAAGTACTTGCACATAAGGCGTTAGAAATACTTCAGCATTTACCCATGACACTCATACTCTTACAGTCATTTTCAGCGCTTCCAGCAGTCCCATCTATGTTTATCCGCTTCGCCTCCCCGCCGATAAATGAAGGTTAGTGGGGAGCGGGTTTATATACTCGTGCGCGCTGGCTCTTTCATAAGTGATTGAAAGATAAGGTAATTGTTACCGCCTGTGCGGGTTCCTGTGTGCGCCTGAATAGCTGCCTGGTTGCCTGTTCTTGGCCGGAAAGAAGGATCTAATGGATGAGCCCTCTCTGGTAGCACGCCCATAGTACTGGAGGGCGCGTGCGCTGACCTCGCTCCACCGCTCTCATCCCCATGAATGAGAGACACTAAACGGCACGTAGCGGTTAGCAGTCGCTAGGTGAAAACGAATCTGCTTGTGTATAGCGGTTCGTTTTTTGCTAAATGCGCATGCGTGTCTCTAAAAACAGCTCAATACTGGAAAAGGATGCTATCTAGTGTCAGGGGGAACCCTGCATTGTTTTAAAGGCACGATTACACTAGTGTATAGCAATTCATATTATATGCAAGGAGGGCAAAGGATCGCATACAATAATGCGGACCCTTCTGTGTATTTACATTACGTGCATGTACAAAAGATATGAATTATGGAAGTGTACTGCTCATAGTGCCTCACAATAAATCACTCTGGGTAACTTAGTTACCAGAGATGATAGTCGTGATTCAGTACAACAAGTCATTACTAGGCACATACTATTAGGACAGCAGGCCATCAAAGGAAAACATTCAGTTTAGGGGTGGTAGTATTGTATTTTATATGTAATGGTCACGCCTCTCCCAAGACTACTGATGGTAGACAGTATGTATTTTTTGTTGATTCAGCGGGATAGTTGTAGCCAAGGTATTTCGTCATTGAGCCCGGTGTCCCATGAGCGCAACCGGTAAACCCAGCGTTGTTCCCTAACAAGCAGTTGTTGGCTTATATCGGTTTTCTGTTTCCGCATCACCTCCATGACCACCCATCTCAGATCGAATTCAGTGTGATTCTTTTCGAGACCATTACATATAAAATACAATACTACCACCCATTGGGGTGCGATCCTTTGCCCTCCTTGCATATAATATGAATTGCTATACACTAGTGTAATCGTGCCTTTAAAACAATGCAGTGTTCCCCCTGACACTAGATAGCATCCTTTTCCAGTATTGAGCTGTTTTTTTAGCAAAAAACGAACCGCTATACACAAGCGGATTCGTTTTCACCTAGCGACTGCTAACCGCTACGTGCCGTTTAGTGTCTCTCATTCATGGGGATGAGAGCGGTGGAGCGAGGTCAGCGCACGCGCCTCCAGTACTATGGGCGTGCTACCAGATAGGGCTCATCCATTAGATCCTTCTTTCCGCCCAAGAACAGGCAACCAGGCAGCTATTCAGGCGCACACCGGAACCCGCACAGGCGGTAACAATTACCTTATCTTTCAATCACTTATGAAAGAGCCAGCGCGCACGAGTATATAAACCCGCTCCCCACTAACCTTCATTTATCGGCGGGGAGGCGAAGCGGATGAACATAGATGGGACTGCTGGAAGCGCTGAAAATGACAGTAAGAGTATGAGTGTCATGGGTAAATGCTGAAGTATTTCTAACGCCTTATGTGCATGTACTTAATATAAGGCATGCATTTGTATGAGTGTTTGCAAGCAATACTTTTAAATGGGCTATAATCTAAGTAGCCTAGCTTTTCATGCATTGTTTTTTCAGAATAAGCCACAGTAGGCTCTTCCACCCTCGACCTCCCATGAAGTTAATAGGATAGTGTCCTTGGGTAAGCAGTAGAACTAAGTGCTTTTTAAGAAGTGTGAACACGTATGATTGACACGTGTTTCACTTAGATCCTACCACGCGCAGCATAATGTGTGGTGTTATATGTACAGCATAGTGTGCTTTTATCTTACTTACACGTCCGGTTTGTTTGTTTCCTTGTTTCCTATTTACCTACAGATACTCTCACATTTTAAATTTTGCACTACATGGGGAGTAGTTATCTTCACCCCCGTGTCTTAGAGTGGTAACCCTTTCATACACATCGTGTAGAAAGGTAGAGCCCATTACTCATCTCGGTCCTGACGAATGCTATGTACCCATATGGGACGCAGAGCAGAAACATGTTGACCACTTTTTTCGGTAAAGGGATAATGAATTCCCAGATTACCGCTCACTTGTTTTAATACCATAGATTTGCCCCTTAATTAAACTACTTGGGGACAAGTTTAATGGTTTTTAAATTACACTTTCACTCACTTACGGGCCACCACTTAGTTGTAGAAGTGCATCCCTGTCTTCAGGTGTATGCCCGCCCTCTATCAAACGAAGTTTTTAGAGGACGGCCTATGATGAAGCATGACACCAGGTGGTGTGTGAGGCCAGTCCTTCACTTTTTGTGAGATGCCCCTAGTGGATTTGCATCTCTAGAGATTCTGTAGGAACCTGTAGGAAGCCCAACTAGGGACAGCCCTATTTGTGTTTTAATGCTATATAGGAGGCTGGCTCGTCCCTAGGCCCTGTGCCTCTAGTTCCCTCCCCTAGTTTAACACTAGGGCTAGAGTGTGTGTGAATGATTGTTTATGTGCAGGAAGGTGTCCGTCCCTGCACATAAAATTCATTCATGGTGTTTTTCTGTTTCTATGTGTGCTGCACAATGCAACACACATAGAAACAGCAAAAACGATGATAAAAAAGCATCTCTCCTTGTTTTGCCATGTTAAGACCAGGTTTTCCCTGGTCTTAATTTAGGCGCGGACTCCTATTTATGCCACCCTTGTGAATAGGGGCAGTGGCAAAATCAATGAGTTTTGCAGCAGAACGTATACCGCAACACCCATTGTCCACCCCTTTCACGCTAATTGTAGCGTGAAAAGGGGCCTTGTTTGCAAGGCAGCGTTAAGCCACATTAAGTGGCTTTATGCAGCATTGAAAATACGACGAAGCCCCTATCGCCACAGGAACCTCAGAAATAGTGGCGTTCTTGTGGCGATAGGGGCTTGTAAATATACCCCTTAGTGTTTGCACACAGGGCTAATGTCAAAATCCTGAACTCTTGGCATGTGACATTCATGGACAGTGTAAACTGCCATACACAGCTTTATGTAACAGGTGTAACATGTAACACAGGAGAATGGAAAGTGTCATGCACTTTGAATTTCAAATGCTTAACACCATGTCAACATTTAACAGACTGCAACAATAGTATTTGCCCTTTCCATTGCAGAGGATGAAACCTTACCTCCTGGTCAGCACACTGTCGCAGACATCACCGATGATGGTGATGATGAAGAAAACCTTCCAACCATCGACCACAACACCCTCCAAGAGCTCCTGGACTCCATAGAAACACAATCTCCAGACCTGGGGAGGGTCAGCATCATGGCATCTCCACATGCCCACCAAATAACCAACAGGCACCACCTACCACCACAGCCACACCCCTGGACTGCTCTGAGGACCCACAGGTCACCTTCCAACAGCTTGTGGTAGGATTCCAGCAGGAGATGGCAGATCAGGTGCAGGCAGGTATGGATACCCTGGCAGCCACAGTAGATGGGGTCCGTGGGAGCCTCAGTCCTATTAGGGACACCGCGGTTGCCATCAGAGGCACCTACTATCCAGTCCGTGGCCTCCAGCAGTCCCTGGCTGACATTGCTGGTGTCATGAGGCAGAGGCCCTGCCAAAGTGGCACCAGCGAGGTGGTCAATGAGATGCAAGCAATGCGAAAAATCTTGGAGACCATGGAGCAGAACCAGGATTCCCACATGGCTGCCGTGGCTGCCTACCACCGGGACGTTGCTGGTGTGTTGCAAAAGCAGCAGATCCTCCTTGTTGCAGTGATGCCTCATGTGTTGGCACAGATGAATGCTTCTGTAGCTACAGCATCCACATTCTGCCCCTGATGTGTCTGTGTCTCCCTCGCCTGCCGCATGTACCACAACACCATCACGGGTGACACCGCACACATCAGAGGTGGAAGATGTGGATGGTACATCTTTCCAAAGGAGAACCATGCGGTAGCATTCGTCTGTGTCAAATGTCCAGTGTCTGCTTAGCCCTGTGCTTACCACCATGCCTGGCTACATCATCTATCACTGTCCTTATGTTGACTTTGCCATGCTCACCTTGGACATTTGTGGACTGCCAATGTGGCCATTCCTACCCAATGACACTGCAATCATCCTCCTGACTGATATTTTGCAATTCCTCTGCATGTCTCTTGACATGTTCCCCACAAGGACTCTGTCTGGACATCCACTGGCTATATAAATTCTTTGGGGTTGTTGTCAAATGAACTGGCCCAATGTGACCAAGTCTGTTTTGCACATGTAAATAAATGCATCTTCAATTGCCAGATGTGTGTTGTCTGTCACCATGAAACAGGACAGGTGTTAACAATGGCCAATCTAGGAAGTCACTACATCAAATACTGAAACTTTGGTGTCTGCAGACTCTGGGAGATAGTGAGATGTCAGAACATGTGTGAAGGACAAAATGTCCGAAATACATTGAGTGGCAAATCAAGTAGGCCTCAACATTGTTTAACTGGTACCGTGCCCTCAAAGTGTATGGAAAGAACAATCTATCGACAATTATCATGTCCAAACATGGTAACCAGTGAAAACACCTCATTGGGGTGCCAAGCAAATGTAGGGATTGCCATAGAGAACGAGACAGCTAATAATGGGCCCCATTACGATGGCGGGCGGACAATGTCCGCTCGCCACCGTAACGGTAAACGGGACCGACCACAAGAGGTGCGGCGGTCCCGCTGTGCCTATTAGGATGCAACCGCCACCTTGGCAGTCGCATCCTGTATATTTAACATTGTGGCGGGCGATGCTGTATTCAGCACCCGCCACAATGTTAAAATGGCATGTTGTGCATTTGCATGCACAACGTGACAGGCACCGCGCGGTGCCTGCCACCTTGTGCATGCAAATGTCGGGGGGTACCATGGGTACCCCCCAAGTGCAGCCACCCACCCCCCCAACCACCTGGGGGTCCGCAACAGGCCCCCAAAGGCATTCTCTCCATGCCTTTCCATGGCGGAGCCTCCGCCATGGAAAGGCATGAGACCGCCATCATCGTAATATGGATGGCGGTGCCTGCAAGGCACCGCCACCATATTGCAGGCCTTTTCCGCCCGGTAGGCAATCGGGCGGATTGCCTACGGGCGGAAAACTGACGGACAGTCTTTCCATCCGCCTGGGTCCCCACCACCATCGTAATATGGCGGGGGGAAATGTTAGGTGGGTGGACGAAAATGGCGGGTGGATTGCCACCGCCATACGGGCGGTGGCGATCCGCCCGCCATCCTAATGGGCCCCTAAGTACCAGCCAACATAACAACATTACGTAGAGAAGTCTGAGGGTGATCCATTTCTCCAAGAGCTAATGCTTTTGTAAAGCACAATATTCTTGTATCGGACAACTCATTTAGCACCCTATCCCCATGCAATGAGAAAAGGCACATATTGCAATTTACATTGTATGCATGTTTGATCATGTCAATCAATAGGCAGTACGACAGTACCCTGTCCCTAGATAATGACGCCACTCACACATGTTGGGCAATTAAGCAAGTTGGGAAAACAGATTAATATTTGGAAAATCCTAGCTAAATACCTCTCTGATCCACATTAAACATTACTGACAATACAATTAAGAAAAAGGTATGTTTATTTTAACAAGAAAGTAACTAAACCTAAGCCTATCTACCCTATGCTAAAGTCCTAACCTATACTACACTACCTTATCCTAATTATACCTAACACTACCCTAAAAAACCTTAACTTAGCCTACACACTTAACAACACATATTAAACATCAACCCCCCACCCCTCCTTAAGACACATGTGAACACAGGACAAGGACAACTATACCTAAACATAGACTACCTACACATGTATCCTAAACTTTACTACTACTAAATGCCTTTTGTGAATACCGAAAGTCGTAAAGTTAAGATTTTGTCTCAGTTTAGTAGTAGTAAAGTTAGGAATCCTAACTTTACTACTACTAAATGCCTTTTGTGAATACCGAAAGTTGTAAAGTTAGGATTTTGTCTCAGATTTCTTTTGTGAATCGGGCCCTAAGTGTTTAAGTTGGTGGGCTGTCCTGTCCACACCAAAGAGGTGCAGCATGTGCCTGCAGATACGGTCACAGCGCACTTTCCAGACCTTCACGGTGTAGCCCGCCAATACACATCCCCCATTCTCAACCATCCTGGGAAGGTAGAAGTTCACCAGCCAGAGGAATGCCCCAAATGCATCCTCCGACATCCTTACCTCCCTACCATCCCCCAACATCTTCCCCCACAGTCCTATACACACTAATAAACAAAAACCCACCCTAAAGTAACACTAACTAAGAAATAAGGAACTACACACCCAGTAAACAGACACCCGACAAGATAAAAGTACAAACACAATAAACACAACAAATACGTGACACAGGACTTGACAGGGATAGTAGTGACGGCAGACTAGACACCACAAGTACACTTTGACCAGACACTATCTGCAAACTCTTCCAAACACAACCACACTGCTCAAAAGACACTAAAAGTGTGAGGTAAAGTGAAAGTGAAAGTGTACAGCACAATTGCTGGGTGCAGGATGCATGCTGGCATCACTTCCTGTGCTTTTGCGGCATGTTTTTGTAGTTTGTGTGAATTATTTTGCAGCTAACGGTTTAGATTTGAATTTACATCATCAACTGATGCACTTTGCGAGTTTTTTGTATTGCGGCTATGAAACCTTCACGGTAAAATGTAATGCGGTAAAAAAATTAACGCTAAGTGGTTTTGGACCTGTCATTGTGCCATTTTATTAGCTGTTGCATGCCTGTCATGTGAAAAATGTTTTGTATGTGGTTTTCCTTGTTCAGATATCTTTGGTTTGGTATGTGTGTAGGCATTCAACATGCAAAACTGCACAGATTCTTACTGCACCATACTTCACAATGTTTGATTGACATGCATGCAATTCTACAAATTATACTGTTTTCAATGTGTTGTATTTGTGACTAGATATGTGGCAAGTACTTACCCAGTTCCAAAAAAGTGTGTACCTTTGTCATGGGGTTGAGACACACACATATGTGTCAACCAAGCATTTACTAATTGTGGCAAATATTGGGGGACATGCATACAAGGGACAAACGCCAAAGGGCCATCACGTTTGATTAGGCTCTGGTGGTGTTAAAAACATCCCCATATCTACAGGGTGGCTCAAAGCCAGTTTAAGTGGATTTACACCACTTTGTTCATATTTGCCTTACCACAACAGTCTGCTACAGCAAAGGGGTGGGTAATTGGTGTTGGGTGGTCGTTCAACCACAACATCCATACATTTTGATGAGGCTCCAGATTCAAACATCTGGGGCTGCGTCAACTTTGTCAGCTCTAGCAATACGACGTTAGGCAGGCAGGACTAGGAGACGTGTATTTAGTTCTCATGCATTTCAGCTCATTCCATGTCTGCTGCATTCTGCAGCAGTCATGGATGAGGCAATTCCCCTTTCTAGATTATTTTTGGGCTGGAGGGTGTCCCTTCATGCACAAAAAAACACCCTGCAGCGCAGTCACACTTGCTACATGGCGCAAGTTTGCCTGCACTGGCACTGCCCAGATTTGTTGGCACCAGAGCAAGGGCACGCACAGGGATGCACCATAATTATGGTAAATATGCCTCATCCCTGTGTGTTAAGACAAGATAAAGCACCGTGCTACCAAATTTTGCACAACACCAGCCTCAGACCTATCGTCAGAGATCAACCCTAACAATTCTGAATGGAATTTTGCTGTTTCAATGTGTGCAGCAGCATGCATCACACATTTGAAGAGCAAACCAAGGGGAAAATGCAATGATTTATACTCCTATCACCTTTAGCCATTATATATTTTGGCACAGGCTCAGATTACTAAATCTGGGGCCACATCATGAGGCTAAGTATGGTGCAGCAGAAGACCCACTGCAACACCCTTTGCAAGCAGCTTTCACACTAAGTGGAGCATGTGCCCCAATTCCAATGCAGCATTCAGCCACGTTACGTGGCTTGACACCACTTTGAAAATCAGGAGAAGGTGAGTTCACCATCAGAACATCACAAAAAAGTGACATTCAGTTGGCGGTATCTCCTGGTAAAAGTGGCCCTATGTAGTTTCGACACATTAGACATGTCCTTTTACATGGTTAAACATGTAGATTTGTGTCCTGCATGCTGAAGCAAAATTTGCTTATGTCCCACTATGTTTTTGTGCCCATATGTGCATGAATGTGTGAGGAGATGGTAGCATAGGATGAAGTGACAACCATATGATATTTGTGTGTAATCATGAGTTTTGTGCTGATTCCTGGTGACAGACGACACTATATGACATGGCCATTTCCTGCGAGTGCAGGCTCTTATTTGTGTTCAACTATACTTGAAAATATATAAATATGTTGACAAGTTTAGTGCAAACAAATAGCTAGATTACAGCCATTAACCTATCAATGTTTCAATTGGCTGTATAGCATTTTCGAGCTAGGGGATGCCTCTTCATTGTGGCACCATTGGCTTTTTGAAACTTCTGAGCACCTTGTATTTGCCTTTGAGGGTGTAATAAGTTGTATGTCACCTTGCATGTATTTGCCATGCTTGTTGGGATTCCTGACTCATTCTACTCATGAGACTTGCATCAGTTGTTTTGAGGCACACATTAAGTGTGTTGTGATGAAGACAGCGCCTGTTATCAAATTTGATTGCCATGGCACATTTATGGTGGTGGGCCTAGGACATCCACACATTGTTATCATTGCATTGTTATCCTATTTAGCCTATGGACACATTAGTGAACGCTGTTGCTTTCTCAGTTATCACATGGCTAACCTATGTGTCAGTGTTTGTGATGAGTGTTGTAGGGCAATTTAAGGTTAGTACAGTGTTGAAAGATGAGTCATACAAAGTGTTTGCATTTCAAGACATTTACCAACCTATAGTTACAGTGACACATGTGTGAGGTATAGGGGAAGTGTCGCCTGCAAGACCGGGCTTTATGTGATTAACTGGTGAATGATGCTGTCCCTCCACTGTATTGCTGCAACAGTTGGTCTTGCTACCTTCTCCTTTTCTTCATCAGCCTCCCCACCTTCCAGGTGATCCTGCTCACCATTATCATGTAGCTATGGGACTTTTGACTGCACACATATTTTATGTGAGATGCAGCTCACCAATATGATTTCACACACCATTGGCAGTGAGAAGAGCAGTCTGTCTCCAGATAAATCTATGCATCGGAAGCAGGATATCTTGTCTCCTAAACTCAAATGAATGATAGACCTGGTGCTGCATTGGGCACAACACACCAAGCACATAGTATTTCCCAATGGTGTTCCATCTGCATTTTTTAGTTGACATGCACTATATATTTAATGATACCAGGTAATGTCATAGGTAGTGTCATATACTCTGCTAGATGATTGGTCTGTGTGACTCAACTACAGTATGCCAGAAGTGTAATGTTCAAATATGATAAACAAAGCTTACAAGATGTTGGTTAAGTGATTGTTTATTGATATAATAACATTAAAATTAATTAATCCATATTTATAGGTGAACATTAAATTAATGTGCCATTCTGTGAAGAAATTATTGATGATTCCATCCCTCCTACGGGTTGCAGGTTGCCTCTGGTCCTCTTCTTCTTCCCCTCCATCCTCAGGATTTTCCTGATCTAAATTGTCATCGGGCAAAGGTGTATTTGTTCGGACACATATGTTGTGTAGTATACAACAGACAAGAATAATTTTGCATACCAGTGGTGGTGAGTATAACAGTCTCCCGAAAGATATGTCCAGGCACCTAAAACGGGATTTGAGGACACCAAAAATCCTTTCAACTATGCACCTGGTGTGACCAAGTGCAACATTGTAGCCCATCTGTGCCAGGGTCGGATTATTTTTTACTGGTGTCATCACCCATGGCATGAGTGCATAGCCTTGGTCAGCTGAAAAAAAAGAAAAAATAGTTACATTAGTTTACAGTCATGATGTGGGTGAGAAGTACATTAGTCAGCATTGTGTCAGGTGTCCAGCTTTCTACAGTCACCTTACACACTGTCTAGTACATGCCATTAAACAGCATCTAAGACATACAAGTGTCAATTGGTAATAGCTTACACATTACTACACAGCCATTTGCATTGTCCCCTATGATACCTCCATTTTTGGAGAATCAGCAAAATGCCAATGCCTTGTAGGATGTGATTAGTCAACAATGTCAATGTGTACTTAAAGATTTCTGAGACAATTGTCTAACATGTCTAATATTTTATAAATGTCTGGGTACCATTCAAAATAGGGAATCCTCATCCTTACAATTACATGACAGTAGCTGTAGGAGTTACTTTCTTCTGGCACAAAATTTGCAAGCAAATTTATTCAGGATCTACGTGTTTCAATGTGTCAGGCATGGACATGAAAGTGGATGTATGTGACCCTGTGAGATGTTTATGGACACATGTTGGTGCTCAGTGTCCACTGTAGGGACACTATACAGAAGTTAATAGATGTGTTGTGAGGTTGCATAGAACCATTGAACAAGTCGACTGCGTACACTGCAATGCAAGATACCTTGGGGCTTGTGTAGGCCATAGCTTTGACAGTATTTGGTATCCATTCATTGTGTGTCTGTCCTGACAATAGCAGTGCAGATTTTCTCTTTGGCACTCACGATATGCCCTTGGAGAAGTTGTTGTTAGCTGTAATAGGGGATGTGGTGTGTGCATGAGGGGACACCTTGCTGCACAGTCTGGGCCCTTGGATGAGAGCTGTGGTGATTCAGTCACCGCAACTACTTACATATTGTGCACATTGTATGGAATATGTGTGTTTGATTTGTGATGTAATGTTGCATTGCTGTGAGTAACTATTGCAGAACTACTGTATGTAATTATTTTGCAATCTTACAGAATTGTGTAATGTCATCTCTCATTTTGCCCATGGGAATGATTTGTGGGATACAGAGTTCACACAGGGGATGCTTTACTTTCTGAATGTCTAGTTGTCCCTGATCATTACGATGTGTTGTTGCATGAACGTCTTAGACAATATTTTGACGTGCACATGGTTCCTCATGTTATTTTTCTGCCACTGTGTATCACTGATTGTGTAAAAGGCTGATCTAACTTGAATGCAAAGCAAGTGGTGGTATGTGCTTTACTTTGACCCACATAACATCCATGTGGTTGTATGTTCAATTGATGACAAAATGATGTTTTGGGCTAACTGAGCAGCCACCATTGTGCACATATGTCATCTTGTTGTCTGGAGATGCTGTTAGGTTATGTAGTACAGATTTCAAAAACATTGACCAGAAATGAGTGGTTCTCCCTCTTTGGCTCGTCTTCACATGTACCCTCTGATAAACAATGTATTAACACATTAGGATCCAACATCACAGGACTTCGAGATCAGGGTGCCAGTCAAACCTCTAGTTCTGGGGTCTCTGGGGTGTTTGTTGAAAGATGAGAACTTTCAACTTACACCATCAAAAATATTGACGACAGATGCCAGCAAGCTGGGTTGGTGCACCACATTAGACGGTTCTGCTGCGCAAGGGAAATGGTCACTGATGCAAGCAGCCAATTCCTTGAATTGGAAGGAATTGATGGCTGTTCTCTTGGCCCTGGGACAGTTTACAGCCATTTTATGCAACCACCATGTCCAAACAGACAACAGGGTGACAATGGGTTATGTGAACTATCATCGGGGTTGCATGATTCAGAGCCTAAAACATTGGCACATGAAATTGCATCCTGGACAGAGGCCAATCTCAAATCCATCTCAGCAGTCTATCTCCCAGGGAAGCAGAACTGGGCCTCAGAAAAACTGACACATTGTCACCAATGAGTTCACTGTCTTTAACAAAGTAAGGATAAGCCCCCGCCCTAGCAATTGGAGAGGAGATCGGGTGTCCAAGGGCGAATCTGTTTCCCTCGAGTGAGAACGTTCTTCTGATATGTTTTTGCATGATTATTCCTTGTCCGGAGGCATGGAAGATAGATGCCATGTTGTTCAGGTGGCCCTCACGACTGCTTTATGAATTCCCTCCTATCCCTATAATACCCAAAGTATTTCACAAGATCAAGGAAGACATTGCCTTGGTTCTGTTGGTGATCCCAGGTTGGGAGAGGCGTCCCTGGTACCTTTGCCTATTACAACTGGCGGTTCAACCACAGCTGACTATTCCATGGGAACTGTATCCCTTTGTAGGCCCCCCTCTTCGATTGGACATACTGATGCATCTTCATTTACAGGCATGGCTGCTGAGAGGATGCATTTATCGGCCAATGGGTGTTCATCAGATGTTGTAGAAATGTTTCAGAATTCTAGAAGTCCATCTACCCTAAAGGCTTATTTGCAACATTGGAGACCATTTGATAGATGAAGTGCTAACAGAGATTATGTCTCAAATTAAGTTGAGTCTATCAGGGTTTTCGGTTAGGTCTTGCAACCTCTACTCTTCGATCAATTGGGCAGCAACTGGGGCATTTCGAGATCCCCCCAACTGGAAGATGTAGAACCACTGGTGGCGAGACCATTGAAATGGCTTTCTCTAAAAAATACTTAGGGTGCACTGTCCTTCCCGTTCATGGGATTTCACATTAGTGTTAAGGGTGCTGCAGGGCCCTCCATTTGAGCCTTTAGAAGATGCTGAGCACAAATTTCTCACTATTAAGAGGGCCTTTTTGGTGACGATTCTTCAACCAGGAGGGTGGGGGAACATTTTTAAAATCAGAGTCTTTTCTGAGGATCTTACCAGACAGAGTGGTTTTAAGGCTCGACCCTAAGTTCCTTCCAAAGATCCCTTCACAGTTCCATGCCACCAGAGAGATTGTGCTCCTGGTTTTAGCTCCTGATGCGGTGTCGGACAAGGAGTTGCAGTTACATTAGATGGATGTGAAGAGAGCGAATTTGGTTTATTTGGCGAAAACTGAGGGTTTCAAGAGAATTGATAACCTATTTGTGATGTTTGGTCCAGCATGGAATGGTCGGAAACCTTCTAGTTCCAGGATGAGTAGGTGGATAAAGCAGACCCTTACTGTAGCCTATGTGTCCCAGGCAAAGGAGCTGGTGACCCAAGTGCAGGGCAGGTCAACAAGAGGTATGCCGGCTTCTTAGGCATTTTTCAAAGGCGCTTCAGTGGAGGATATTTGTAATGCAACAACGTTCGCAGCCCATAGCATGTTTCTGAATCACTGTCATTTACAGCTGGGGGAAAGTTCTTTGACAGCATCTGCTTTGTCAGTATTGAGTGTGCTTACAGACACATAATATGTGCAGTATTATATGAAGAATGTTGGAATGGTCACACTGATTTACAATACTGATAATATGTTTGTTTAGCAGTTGTTGTCTACAACACATTCTTGTTTGGAGTCAATCATGCAGCCAATTTCTTGTTTGGTGACAGCTCACTGGTAAAGACTGCGGTGAGGAAGATGGACGAGGAAGTCATACCCTTGTTACTTACTGGTAATCTTCATTTCTCCAAGTCCAGGTCTTCCTCACCACAGTCAAGGTTTCCCATTCCTCCCTTTTCCGAATAAAGGGCGGCTTCAGGCTTTATTCGCAGCTTGGTATAATAGGATAGAAGAGGGGCAACTACCTTTGTATAATCTATGGTAGGAAGAGGAAGTCGGCCATCTTGGAGGGTTGGGAAGACTAGTATGTTGAGTGTATTTTGACTGTGGAGGGTTCTGCCAACAGGAGCTAAGCTCACTGGTGATGACTGTGGCGAGGAAGATCTGGACACAGAGTAATGACGATTACCGGGAAGTAATTGGGGAATTAAACTTCAGATCTCATCAGATATCAGCGACGAGTGTTAAATCATAAATCCATTTTGCTGGGTTATATTATAGCACAATAGCCTCTGATGTTCTGATTTTTCAAATGGGCTCCCAGGAGGGGAATACATGTGCCTTTCTGATCTGGATTTTCCTAGTGATCCTAACTCACACTGGTTTCATTTGTGAAGGGTGCATCCGTATGCACTTGCTACAAAAGTAGAAGGGGAGACAAGCCGAGCACAGAGTAATGGGTGGGGGCAGGCGAATGGAGTGGGGGGGAAGGGGTCCTGCTCTTTCAGCGGCACGTGAAATGCGGAAGTCATGCGGGGTTGATAGTTCTGGCGCATTAATCAGTGGAATTCCAAATTGCTCCCCTCTGGGAGGAAACAGGTGCAGGCCCGCACTGGAACGCGGCTGGAAGTGACATCCTGATTAATAAAACAGACAGCGAGAGCTTTGGGGATTATCCGAAGAACAGGAAATACTCCATTTAATGTTTGAACAACAAGACCCTCAGATTAGTATAGCTGCTCAAATGTACCACTTGCAAAACATTCCCATGTACTCGAGCCCTGGGCCCTTCCTTGTTCGTTACTCTATTCTTGCTTGTCACGCCTGGAACAATATAATTGGCGCATTAATGTAGGAACCGCAGCCATTTAAAATTATAAGTGGACAGATTAATTTACATACATTTAGGGCAATTAAATCATTTGCGTTTTGCACTAAATACAGACTGAAAAGGACTCTGGTCTAATAGACATGGTGATTGTACAGGCAGTGAAATTATAAATTCGCCAATGACGTGACACTTCTGAAAGGGGAGAGGGGCGGATGTGATTCAGACAAATGAGGCAGTGTGTTAGGAGGAAGCCGAAACGAAAGAAAACAAAGGGAGCCCATGTTAAACGCAGAAGCATATCCTGTTCCATGCTATGGACATTTGGGTACATTTTTGTCACTGAGCAGCAGTAGTAGGCATAAAACACAACTGGGTCGCCAGTCACTTGTAGTAACATACGCTGGAGGTGGGGGAGCAGTTTTTAGCTGGGAGCAACACAAGGCAAGAGGAACGTGATATGCTCTTGAGTGGTCATTATGGCTGCCTCATGGCCTAACTTGTCATCTTAATGTAATTAATAAGGTAGGAATGAAAATCTCTTTGATTCCCATTCTCAGTCATGCCCTTGGTGCTGCAGTTTGTGTGATGCGCCAGTGAATCAAACAGGGCGGCATGTGTGACACCTGCCACAGAAACATAGAAGTAGCCAGAAGATTGAAACACCCCTACTTTCAGCCATGCCACCAATGGTACCAGCCTGGTGACATAGGCGAACCAAAACCTTCATAGAAGTTTCTTTCACCCTCCATCCTTCCATCCATCTATGCATGCAAACTTTTGGCATCCATCTATCCTTTCATCATACATCCTTTCACCATTCTTTCCGTCCTTCCTTTCACTATTCCATTCTCCCATTCACCTATCGATTCTTTAATCCATACAGGAAACCGTAATTTCCTCCATCTGTTCGCCCACCTATCCCGTAACTATTCTATCCATCCTTCCAATTCGCCATCCATGCTTTCACCCTTCTATCAACCCACTTACCTTCCCATTCATCCATCCTTTCACCCATTCACACATCCATCAATCCACTCTTCCATCCATTCACCCTTTCACTCTGTCATACACCATTTAACTAATCAACCATGCTTTCCCTCATCTACACATCTGTTCACTGACTTATCCTTTCACCCTCCACCCATTAATTCATCTATTTATCAATCAATCCACCCACCCATCCTTCCACCCATCCATCCCCCGATCCATCTATAGGCACACCTTACCTTCTATTCATAGGTTCGCCCATCCATCCGTCTGTTAATACACCCATTTACCTAAACATTCTTTCACCCATCCATCTGTCCTTCCATTCTGGATTTCATCCTTGCTTCCACCTCTCCATCCACTCACCCTTTCATCCATCCACCTATCTTTGCATCCTTTCAACCATTACCTCTTCAGTCCATTGTTCTATCCTTTAGTGATCCTTTCACTCTTCTGTCTATATATCTATTATTTCACCATTGAACCTATCCTTTCATCCTACAAGCCAGCCTTACTTTTGTCCTTCCTTCCACCCTGCTTTCCTTCCTATCAACTTCTTATATTTATCATTCTGACTTCCTTTCACCCTTCTTTCTGTTCACCTTTCCTTCCTTTCATATTTCCATCGTTCCTTTCACCCTCTTCCATCTTTTATTTTCTCTTTCTCCACCCCTCCCCCCCAACCCCCCGCATTTTCGTAATTTCCCTTCTGAGTCTTGTTCACAATTCTTTGTTCATCTGGTAGCCCTTGGCAGCTCCTCTCACCTCTGACATGGTTTCCACTTACATTGCTATCTGTGAACTTTTGTTTGCAGATGTGTAGTCAGAAGCGGCCCATACAGAACCAATCAGTTTTTGGGCACCCGAACTACCAGCTCACCATGCTCAGTAGTAATTGCCCCCCCCCCCCCACTTAGATCCTAGAGTGGGGGTTCATGACACTGCTATTCAGAGCATAAAACTGAGTAGCGTTTGTTTGACATGTGCAAAAGTTCTTTTTTTAGTTTTATATAGCGCGAACACGACTGGAAGGTATCAGAGCGCTTTATTTGATCACTAGTTGCGTTACAGACGGACACATTCAGGCATGCGGAGATTAAGCAATTTACCCAGAATGAATCACAGGATGTTGAGCGTCCCTGCCGAGACTCGAACCCGATTCCCCAACTTCGAGGTCGACAGCTTTTGCCCTGAGGCCACTTCCACTGTGTATAGAACATCTACTGTGTATAGTACCCAACACAGTGCGCTACACGTGGATCGCATTGCATAAAACTGTGCAGCTGGTGTGACGTGCAGCAGGGTATGAAACTCGGTGCTTTTAGCTCATAGTGCATTAAAATGGACAGTTTGGTGGCATGCTGTAGTGCACAGAACTCGTGCAGGGAGAACACTATGGGCACAGCTGGCACATAAAGGGACACTTCTGAACTCAAATTCCCACCATGCAATGATTCTCGGGAAACTAAAGGGATTATCAATCTCTTCCAATTCTCGCTCAGCTTTAAAGCTCACGCTAGGAAGGCTGTTGCTTCCTGTTATGGCCTCCTCAGAATGCTCCGCAAAGTGCTTCCCCTTCTTCCCTTCCAAGCCAAAAAGCTGATGATCCAGGCACTTATTCTATCCAGAATAGATTATGGCAATGCCTTATATTTAGGTGCCCCGATCTCGGTAATTGCGAAATTACAGTTCGTACAAAATTGCGCAGCAAGGATGCTTATGGGGATCCCAAATCGATGCTCTGCAAGGCCCGCGCTTCGCTCTCTCCATTGGCTCCCGGTTCAGGAGAGAATCAACTTTAAGGCCCTCTGCATTACCCATAAGTCTCTGGAAGGGAGCGGCCCACCGATTAATAATGCCATGATCCGCCCTTACAGGGCGAACAGACAGCTCCGCTCAGATGAGCTTCATCTAGCAGTAGGCCCTAGGATTATGAAGGCCAGAAGTGACGGCTGGCTTTTTTCGTATAATTCCGCCAGACTCTGGAACTCCCTACCGATGCACCTGAGAAGGGAACCCAGTCATCTGGCCTTCCGGAAACAGTTAAAAAACTGGCTTTTCCCCTAAGTGCCTGCGTCTGCCCAGTTATCCGCTACAGCGCTGGGATGCTCCCGGGAAGCCATGCACTATACAAGTGTCGTTTCATTTCATTCATTCACGATTCCCCCCACACCCATATGCACAGACACATAAGCACATACATAAACATGCACACATGTGCGCACACCCAGACAATACAAATGCACTATCATACACCATCTCTCCTAGTGCCAATGAAACACAAAGTTCTACTAAAAAACATGAGATTAAAAAGTTATAAGTCTGCGTAGTTACCTCCATTTTTTCTGACCGGTAGTGCTGGGTTTTAAACCCTGCACACTGGGACAATGCTGCCTAGTCCTTAGTACATGTGCTGTGCCCCCTAAAACATGGAACTAACACAATGTGCTTCTGGTGTATTCAAATCTCATAGTACAGTTCCTTGCAAAGCATTGGGATTGCCATGTGTTGTTGTCCTTGGATATGGAACTAGACCCCTTTAATAGGCAAGCAGTGTCACCAGGTGGTATATAACATTTATTAGAACATTGGAATGTTGGGTGCTCCATTGTAGACAATGGAGTTCTCCCTGCTTCTACGGGCCGGTAAAGGCCCGCAGAGCAACATTCCACTGTCTTACAAAGGCCTCTCGGAGCTCGAGGGGATTTAAATCCCCTCGAGACGCCTTTGTTTTATCTGTGAGAACATTCTGCCCTCTAGTGGCAGAATGTTCTATTAGCCTTATAGCCCTTCGTAGCAGGGCTATACCGGATATTAAAGTCCTGCTACCTTGTTAAAGTCCCTCGCCTTCGGCTCGGGCCTTTAACGCGGTAGCGGGCTATATTATTCATTTTCTTTAGTGAATTATTACTTATCTGCAATATTATTACTTGTAGTGCTGTTAACAGTATCACTAAGGGCCTGATTACAACTCTGACGGTCTGGGAGCAGGCCGCCACGCCAGCGCCCCGCTCCCAGACAGCCAAAGTCACCTGCCCGCCAGATTACGAGTTTCCTCGTTGTCTGGTGGGTGGGCGGCGCAGCGGTCTCATTGCAGTGCCTATTGAAAAGGCCTCACAATGGGAGCGCCTAAGGTTGTTCCTGAACGGCATGGACTGTGCAGTCCATGCCATGCAGGAAAGTGGGTGCATGCAGACAGGGGGGCACACCATGTCCCCCCTGCATGCATCCTCGTGCACAGTGGCAACAGGGGGCCCTTTAGGGCCCCCCTTTGTTTACTCACTGCCGGTTTTTCCATGGGTGACTCACTGCCATGAAAAGCCTGGCGGTGGGGAAACTTGTAACATGCATGGCGGTGCCGCAGTGGCACCGCCATGCATATTGCTCAGGCAGACCACTGCGCCACTGCCAGGGATCGCGGGTCCCTGGTTGTTGCAGCGGTCCCTAAGCTCTCCGACCACCGTGCTCGTAATACGGTGGTTGGACTTCCGGTGCGGCAGTCCCCGATCTCACCTCCACCACGGGTTCGGAGGTCCGATGGACCGCTGAACTCGTAATCATTCCCTGATTACACCCAGTACAAGGGTGGATAATCTCATTCTCCATTTTGTAAAGATTCAAAAGTATAATGGTTAAAAAAGATCTTGGCAATGGCAAGGAAGGCAGTCAACAACCTTGGGAAGCACAAGGATAATGTATACATCTGCAAGAACCCATTCAAGTAATTTCTCTCATGATGTAAACCTATCATTACCCATAGGGCGCAGTTGCTTTCCCTGTTCAAAATATGATGGACAGATCCCAGAAAGGTATCGCTGACATGAGAAATTATTAAAGCAAGTCATGACTTTGTTGATAAATGAGTAATTTTGCTGTTCTGGCAAATGTCTTCACGATAGACGATTGATGTATATGCACCCAGCCACACCTACAATGTTGTGAGTGCCGGTCATTTAGAGTCCAGATTTCACCTGCATAACCATGCTTTAGAAACCACTTTGGCACTACTATCAACTGTCTTCATTGTAGGCTTCCTCAATAAATACACTGATCACATTGCTGTTGTGTTGGCTTTCATATGGGAGTGTAAGTACAGTTAAAGTAATGAGAAAGATGTAAAGAAGTACAAGACCATAGGTGGAAGATCACTGAACAATGTATCCCAGCGAACTAGCATAGGCAGAGACAATTTCCTTGCTTCAGTACTGGAAATGTTGCTAAAGGCATCTTAAATCCCCCAAAAATGCACTGTAGGCTGAAATGTCACTCCTTTCCTAACCAAGCAAGCGAGTTATGGCCTCCCATGCAGATGAATGCTGTTCAACAAATTATTTTGTTAAATTATAAGTTTGTAGCGAAGCTCTTGAATCTGACTAGTTTAAGAACAAATGACTCAATTCACTAATGGATTTGAGCATTTATGTATCATTTCTTGCAAATTTGCAGTGTGTGAATGGGGCGAGAAAAATGACCATGCCTGTACATGTTTCCAGGTGGTTTGAAGAAGGGTTAAACTGAACGTGCATTTGCGTTTTTTAAAGAATCATAAAAAACTGTATCCTCTGGTGGTATAAAATCTTTTGGCTTAGGAGTAGTGTATGCTCAGAAATTGATGCTTTTATGATATATTTTTGTCAAGTCTATGAAAGAAATAAATCTACTCATTTTGTATCTGAAAAGTGGCAGTAGAAGTACACAAGTAATGCGTACATACTCTAGGGAAGGGACAAACACAAGAAGAGGAAGGAAAGCCACATGAGCAAATGATAAGAAGCAATCTAATGGGAGTGAGAATGAAGCCAGCCAATTATAAGCAAGGGACCCCCTTCACATTCAAGTTTCAATGTTTATTACACACAGTTCACTCAAATCATCTTTGGTGCATCTGAAAAATTGCTTGAAAAGAAGATTTTGTGACCAAAATTAAACAAGCAGTGGCAAAAACTATGGTTCTGGTTTTGGCAAGTGTGTAATTTGAAAATATATTTGCATACGTAATATTAAAAAGAAATTTTGCAACAATGTGAAAAATATAAAATAGATGTGGACCAGCAGTTGAGGTACACCAACTGTGCCACTGAAGAACACTCTTTTTATGGTTATTATGGTCTGGTTTGATATGGCTGCTGCCATACAATTATGTGAGAATCACCAGGATAGGAGCTTTGGCTCCACCCACATGTTGGAAGCCAGGAGTACATGTTTTAATTGATCGGAAGTTGTATGCTTCCACAAAAAAAGTGCTTGCCCTCCATACAGCTGTGATCATTTTGTTTATCCAGCTGCATGAGCTTGAATTTTCATGGGCATACACATAACATTGTAATGCTATTAAAGTATCTTAGATAACTGTGTAATTTATGGTGTTTTTCTCTGGCACAGCACAGTTGGGAGGAGGACACTCATTGTTTGGGTCTGGCTTGACAGTGCAACTGTCACCTGACCTTTTAACCTACACCAATATTATTCTACTGTTCTTTGCTTCCACACAAATACATATCCATTCCCATGCTAATTACTTGAAACACACATTACCATACAACATTCCTTTAAACTCAGACCTATTGGCATTGCCAATACTTATTTAGGCATCTCTGCACGTGATCAGGCTGTCACTCACAGTGCAAAACACACCATTGCTGAACCATTATCCCATGCTGTATGCTGTGGTGGGTGGAAGCAAAATACGAACAGCACTTGAACAGACCAATGGATAAAGAGGGCTACCCTAAATCCCTCTTTGTATGCATATATGTATGTACTTTTTAACTTATAATTTGTTTTTTTACATGAGGCTGACTAGAAAGCTAACACTGCCTCTTGGCCTGCCAAATAAGGACGTAAAGGGGTGTTTCCATGATTAAAACATTGATATATCAGTAGAGGGACGGACATGAATTGTAATAGAAGAGTATAAACGAATTGGAGCGCAGTAAAGCAAATATGTAGAATCATAACCTAAAAGATGAAATAATTTGTTCATCCATTGTGAAAATCGAAACAGCATAAAAGAAACCAGATAATGTCAGCATTTGGGGGTAAGGAAACTGGTAGAGACCAAAATCTTGCGCCACCATGCTTATACTGTTCAATTTATTTTGGGGCTGGGCACTTACAATAATATTGGCATTCCTATTTTAATTTACATAAAAAGGGAATTGTCACGTACAAGTTTCAGGTATGATTTCTTTCCTCCTCGGTTCACTACGCCCTATAATTACAAGAGAATGATATGTGTACGATGACATATCCAGTTTTTCTCAAGAGGTTTTGAGGCTACATGTCTGTTGGTGGCTATTTTGTGCAATTCCTCTTTGAGAGTTATCTCTCTCTTCGTGTTTGCAGTGTTTCTAACAAGTCTGAATTAAGTAATAACACTGCCTGTTTTTCTGGTGGGTGTAAGGTGTCAATAAGGTAATACACAGTGGTTCTAACATCCGCAAACCTTTTGAGAAGACTGGACTTATCAGTCATTCTGGTTGGCAGGACGGCTCTGGCACTACTTGGGTCCTCCCACGGAATTAATTTAAAGCCCAAAGGACTTTGGATTTGTGCCCGAAGGCCACTGGCATGGACAGAGGGCCGGTTAGTGGAATCATTTCACAACCCCTAGATACCCTTCTCTCCTCCAACTCTCATCTCTTGTCCTGCAACCTCTGTTCACTCTTTTCAAAAATTTCAGTCAATACACCAGGAGCATTGTTTGACACTTCGCCAGCCTTTCTCACTTTGGAGCCGGGCCCCTTCCTTCCTCTTGCTTGACTGATTCCCACAAGAACCTTGGAAACCATCCTTCCTACACTGTGACCAGACTGTCCACCTTTTTCTACAGATCTCCTGGAATAATGTTTATGCCATTCTTTAATTGCATCTCCAGACCACCCTGGACTGCAGTGGGGTGCTTGGACCCATCGTTATACCTACTGCTCCCCACTCGACAAGTGCCCTAGCCTTTTCACGATCATTCTTTGGCCAATTGTTTTATATCCTGCTTTCCCACTCTTGGTTATTGGAGTTCTTTTGAAAATGACAAGGACTCGTCAAAATGTTAGTTAAAAGGTGACCTCTATATTAGAAGATTGGAGTGTTGGGCACTCCATTGAAGACAATGGAGTGCTCTGGGCTTGTAATGGCTGGTAGGATACCGGAGAGCAACATTCCAATGCTTTTTTTCATTTCACAGCTGTTGCTGTGAACAAAGACCTCTCGGAGCCTGAAGGGGATTTAAAACCCCTCGAGCTCGATAGGCCTTTGTTTTTACAAATTGTAACATACTGCCCCCTAGGGGCGGTATGTTCTAAAAGCCTTAGAGCCCTCCATAGCGGGCTCTACCGGCCATTAAAGGCTCGCTCCCTTGTTAATGGCCCGAGCCGAACACTGGAGCGGGCCTTTAATGGCGGGTAGAGCCCGCCCTGTAGTCTGTGGATTTCCGTCTCCGTTTTACTCCTTTCCTTACTTATCAGAAACATATAAGTAGAAGTTCATAAGAAAGATGTGGTACAATTTATTTGGCTGTATTTTGACCGTTGATAGAATGCACCCCGGCCTATCTCACAGAGTTTTGACCAGTTTAGACACTTTGTGGAACGTGCTTCTAATAGCATGTTAAAACTCAATAAAAAAACATTGATAAATAAGAAAGAAAATGACAAGGACTCCTTGTGCACTTGTTAATCTTTCATTGGCAATTGGGGGGCTGGAACTTGTGCTTCTCAAATGGAGCTGAAGTTAAGAGATGGATATTTTTGGGATGATGTTTTGAGGGATGGGTGGAGTCATCGTAAACCAGAGCCCTCGGGATAGTAATAAGGGCAGCGAGCCAGCAGGACATCAAAAAGGACCCACTGCTTGATTGACCTCAACAACATCTCGTACATCATGCCTAAGGGCTACTTCAAACCCCACTCCTTGCAACTGCTGAGGACCAGTTGTCCAGAAGCCACTTTTCAGCCCCCTTTCTCCCTACTCCCAGTATTCACCATTGCTTTTCACAAAAGCGAATACTCAACATTAGCCCAAGGCATTTGTGAGAATCTGGAAAGCTATCCTTACCTTCTAAAATATGGTTTATCCAAGTAATCACATGAATGGATCAAAGGTTGATATCATTGACTCTCACATGGGAAATCCACTGATTTAGGGCCACCACATGGCGCGTAGGAATGAGGAAGTGTGAGAAGCTGGCCTGGTGTATGATGTCCACTTATGTAAGTGGTATCCACCGTGGGACTCTTTCCGAAAGATGTGCTGGCAATCCTCTTGTATCAATCCGAGAAAGCCCACCATTCAATGTTATTACTCCAAACTGACAGGTGGTACCTACACACTCTGGTATTGGTTTATACAAATATGAATACAAACAAAAAATAGATCAATCTATATATAGACTGTCACAAGGTTTCTGTGGTAATATTTCTAGTTTTTTTTAATACATTTTCATTCTCCCATAAACTTTTCGATATACAGGTAATAATCAAATAGATAACATAAGTGCAGGCGACGTGGTGCTCAAGTGTGACAAACATATATCAAAAACTGTACACATAAGAAGTAATATATAAAGATTCACTCGTCTGTGTATTTACAAAGGGACGACATGTGTATATCCTATTACAACATGTAGGGCAATCATTGCTCAACATGACCACATGAAAACTTATGTTGACGTTTCGACCCCTGTCAAATCTCGGGGTCTCTTCAGGACAATAGTCGTCTGACTTACTATCTGCAGAAAATTCAAAACAAGTGGAAACAGAAACCAACACCCGTCATCAGTCAAAGTATACTAAATGTTTCCAGTCTAGATGCACAATCATCCTAGACTTACCAGGGGATATCCATCCACTGGTCAGGAAACAGTCATGTCTGGGGACTCGTCTGAATACCTTAACTCGAACTTTCGGGTAATGTACTTGCAAGCGGTCAAACATCACCTTGAATCCTTGGATCCACCACGGTCAGAACAACGTTCTAGAAAAAACTATATATGGTTGTATTTCCACAATGGGCCAATTCCACAACTCAACGTGGTGTGCGGGGGCAAATGCTGATAGACAAATGGTATCTACATGACCAGCCGGTACAGTATCCACCTCTTTAGATTCAACTCACGTATACAGTGCGCCCGGTGGTACATAAGTCGGCCTGGGTTATGCTCGTGTAGTGTATCCTAGTCCGATAAGCCGCATGTGGCATGCATTCAAAACATGTGTTATGTAAAACAAATTTATCAGCATTTGCCCCCATAAGTTAGTCGGAGCGCCATCCACTGGGTACTAATGACACACGAACACTGAAATTGCAGACAGTTATCATGTAAATACACTGATCCTTGTACATAGCACTGCATGAATAAATATGGACTTGGTAGTTCCACGGATACATTTGGGACAATGTAGATGGTACCTGGACGGCTCAGAGGAGCATTCTGCCTGACGTTCTCTTGTAGACGTTATCTTGTAGAGGTGTGGCATGCGGACAGACACATGTTTGATCACCATGCATGCACAGGCCATAGGCACCTCCATACCACACTCTTGAGGTGCATGTAACCTATTTGATGTGCCGCACACTACGCGGAGTTGTGGAATTGGCCCATTGTGGAAATACAACCATATATAATTTTTTTTAGAACGTTGTTCCGACTGTGGGGGACCCAAGTATCCAAGGTGATGTTGCAAGTACATTACCCGAAAGATCGAGTTAAGGTATTCAGACGAGTCCCCAGACATGACTGTTTCCTGACCAGTGGATGGATATACCCTGGTAAGTGTAGGATGATTGTGCATCTAGACTGGAAACATTTAGTATACTTTGACTGATGGCGGGTTTTGGTTTCTGTTTCCACTAGTTTTGAATTTTCTGCATATAGTAAGTCAGATGACTATTGTCCTGAAGAGACCCCGAGATTTGACAGGGGTCGAAACGTCAACATAAGTTTTCATCTGGTCATTTTGAGCAATGACAATCTCCTACATCTGTAATGGCCAACAAGTGCAAGTAAACCCCATTGCGCCCTGATGTTATCATTCTTAGGAGGGTCCCTGTGCGCCCTAACCACATGATCTTTGATGTTCTTATTACGTTTATAGGCAAACAAAGGTACATCTTTGTATGTCTCCTGTACAAAATGCCAATTCTTGCAGACAATTTTCTGAATGTCATTGCTAATGGGTGAAAATGCACTGACCATTACTATCCTCCTGTTTTCTTCTCTTACTTTCAGGGTAAGGGTTGCTTCCCTGGGGCAAAACCAGGCCCTTTTCATCGCTCTTTTGACTATCTTCTTGGGGTATCCCTTCTCTAGTAACTTGTTCGTAAGTATTTCAGATTCCCTGAAATAATCTTCTTTCAGTTTGCAACTTCTCCGGAGTCGCAAAAATTGTCCGTAGGGAAGATTATCTCTGAGTGCTCTCGGGTGGTGGCTATTATACTTCAGTAGAGCATTGGTATCAATAGGTTTTTTATACAGGGTAGTATATAAGTTACCTCCACGGTGTCTCACAAGCAGATCTAAGCAGCTTACTTCTGTGTGACTGTAATGTGCTGTAAATTTTAAATCCTCACTGCGTGAATTGATCCACTCAATGAATCTGTTGAGGTCAACCTCACCAACGTGCCAAATCATAAAAATGTAATCGATATATCTATGCCATTCCCTGATGTTCTCTCTGAATGGATTACTTGCATGATATATGTTGTCCTCCTCAAATTTACCCACATAGAGATTAGCTACATTCGGCGCAAAACAAGCCCCCATGGCCACTCCCTTCTTTTAAAGGAAAAATTCATTTCTAAACATAAAGTAGTTTTGTTTGAGTGCTATATCCATGAGTCTGATGATGAGCCTACATACACCTTCGTCTTTGTCTGTTGAGGCAAGTGTCTGTCGTACCACCTAAATCACTTCATTTTGAGGTATATTTGTGTAAAGCGACTCTACATCTAGAATCACTAGAATATCATGTTCACCATCAAAACATGTGTCCTCATTGTTATTGATGAATTGCATACTATCCCTTACATATGATCTAAGTTTGGGAACTTAATTTTGTATATGAGTGTCAATGTATCTGCAAAGAGGTTCAAGTACTGACCCACACCCAGACACTATCGGTCTACCTGGAGGTTTATCAAGTTATTTATGTACTTTGGTTAAGGTATAAATTACAGGCGTGCGCGGGTGTGTTTTGTTGAGATATTGATGTTCTTTGTCATTCAAAATACCTTTGTCTAACCCTGGTTTAGTGACTTGTTGTATTTCTTTCTGAATTCTCTTGAGCGGATCCCCTGCTATTTTCTGATAGTGTCTCTGGTCTGTGAGTTGTCTCATGATTTCATCATTATAATCCATAGTATTTTGAATAACAATCGCACCGCCTTTATCCGCTGGTTTGATGGTAAACTCCCTATTAGAAGCAAGTGCCTCAATAGCATTTCTCTCACTGGATGAAATGCTGTATGGTATAAACGTTTTGCGTGATTCAAGGGCATTGATTTGTCTTAAAAATATGTTTTCGAAAGCTAAAATCTCTGGACTCATCATATGGCTGGGAGGATCAAATTGTGAAGGAGGCTGCAATCCTGTCCCCTCTATCTGCCGAAGAGGTGGTTTGTCTTTGAAGAAATGTTTTAGTCTGATAGTCCGGAAAAACCAATACAGTTCCCTCTTGATTTTAAAAAACTGGTTTCTCAGTAATCACGAAACCCAAGGCCTTTGCTTAACACACTGTTCTCATCATGTGAGAGGACATACCGTGACAAATTGAAGATAGGGGATTTGGTATTAGTAGGGTTGGGAGGGGGCATGTCTTTGTTTATCAGCTGTAATACTGGTTCCTTGTCTGCCTCTCCCTGGTCTGATAATTGTTGTTTCCCCTCCATCCCTGATCCCAGCCCCTGCCTCTCCCTCTCTGTCTGCCTCATCTCTGTTCTTGTTCTAAAAAACAAGGGGTGCTGTTGGTGGAGCCTGACGTATGTACCAGCGGCGGTGTCTCACCGAGGGCGTCGGAGCTCCGCACCCGTTACATTGAACAAAAGTGCTCACTGCTCAAATTGTATATAATTAATTAAAAAAATACTCTTTTTTATGTCTTCTCTTTAAATATAATCATTACAGTGAACACAGCGCACTGTCTGCCCCAGCAGCCCCACTCACCGTATTGCTGCCGTGACAGTGGGCGTTGTGGAGTCTGGATGTCACGTGACGTGACTGACTCTCCTTGCAGTGTTTGCCAGGCTGACAACCTCACAGCCCTGAAGGCTGTGATGTCATCAGCTCGGCAAAGACCTAGCTTCAGGGCCTAGTCTCCACCCCCTGATGGCGTGGAGGCAAACTTAGCCCCGGGCGTTTTAAAACAAGCCCGGTATCGCTAACCCTCCACGTCAATCAGAGAGTGGAGAGCTTGTCACCCTGCCCTTTCCCAACTCATTACAGGGCGTGGTGAGACCCACCCTGTGACGAGTTGGGAAAGGGGTGTGGCAGGCGGGAAGCCGAGGATTCGAGTCTGCGCAGACTCGACCTCATACTGCTTCCTGCGTGGCGTGTGTCTGCACTCTGTGGTGTAACTTACTAGAAGAAGGAAGCCATTACTGCGTCATCAATTCCAGCAAGAGCTAGATGGACACGGACTGCAGAGATGACTGACTCGAGTCTGAGACAGTCCAGCTAGTCAGGAGTGAGTGAGTTGACCAGGCAGCCCAGGTAAGGCCCAGGCGGGCATTAATTAAAAGACATGTTCGATCCTGGCCTGGACCCCTGAAACAAATATGCAGTTTCTGGCCCTCAGATATTCCACAGAGATAGCAGTAATGTCATGAATGGGGGTAGAGGCTTGGGGAGAGACAAGAGTGATAGGTGCAGCCGCAGGTTAAAGGCTACGGCGAGCAGGAAGCTGCAGGTGAAAGCAAGGACAAAGAATGGAAACCAAGATCGGACTGGGATTGCGTTAATTTATTAATCATTCATGGGCTAAAAACGGACTGACGTGCGAAGGGTTACAGTAGCAGACAGAAGAGCAAAATAAAATGAACTCACTGAAATATTTGATTCATTTAGTGCGCGCGCTTATTGTGTGAGATTACTTTACATACTGATGTAAAAGCTGTGAATAAATACGTTTTCAACAGTGCAATGGTGGGCGCTAAATGTGGGCCACTATTATTTTAGTACCGGTTCTATTTTCTGTAATAGTCCAACCCTGGGTATTATTATTTGGGACTACAAATGTTTTTTTACTCACAGATTTGTAGGAAACGCCTTCCTGAAATTACACTAAAATGGGTGCAACCACGCTCATGGTATGCTACTAAGACCATTAACGGAAGCTAGATTCAAATGTTCCTCTTTCCTGGAACCGAAGAAAGCTTCTCAGACCTGGCTGTATATGCCTCGCTTTAAGAATAATCGTAGCAGCATTGCATAAATTATCTGGCAATTTCTGAAAGTTTTTCCTTTTGTTTTGTGATTTACAGCGTTCTACTCTGGACAGGATATGTGCCATGCTCCCTTGTTTTCTGTTCAGATTTCGTAGCATCCTCCTCATCAGTATGAAGCAGAAATGACAGAGGCGGACAACAGCATCTGCCTACACCAGCATTGGACTTGGATTCAGGAGTTAATTCACAAAGAATACTCCAATCCTGCAAAAATTTCCCCTATTCCTAGTACTTTAGTACTTCTACTAAACCTTGAAGATAGCTAAGTCCTTCTGGGCCGGCTGAAGCATTTGAGCCTCATCCATTCATGAATGCTCATCTGGCAATAATAGATTTGCTGAGCACTGCCAGGTGTGAGCGTCTCCCAATTTTTCAATTCCAACTAGAAGTATACATTTGATAATATAGCACAGCTGATAAAACCTGATTGCCTGATCCAGTGATTAAACAGAAGAGTGATGTGTAGTGGTGGGAGCAAGAAGTCATGAGGCACTCCAAACTGGTAGATGGGACATATTGCCTCCTTCCGTGTAATACAATGTTCTGGAAACTACCATAAAACCATTACTACTTTCTCGATTACATTGCTCGTGCAAGTTTACCAACATGTTTCCTCAAACCCTTTGTGGCGTTGTAATAAATATAACCCCTTGTCTACCTTGGAGTGGGATAAGTCATAAGTGGACTGGATGCCATAAGGACTGTGGCACTTGAACATCAACAGGGAAGGCATGCATTTAAGTACATGGAAGGGAGGGGCCCTACCAAGTCAGTTGTAAACCAGTAGTGCTGATCGACAGCAAGCAACATCCTAAACATGCCCGTCATTCATTACCGGTATTGATATGCAATGTGGGTACAAGAAGATTTGTTTTATATAGGAGTTGCACATTGCCTCATCAAGCAAAGTACTCTACAAAAACGTCGTGCACATTTGTTGTAATATTTTGTTTAACAGCCAACAAAAAGTAGCATAATTCCAGCCACTTCTTTAGAGAACATATACATCCCGACATTTAGTAAGTGTATGGGCTTCATGTGATAATGACTTACCATAACTGTTAATTAATGCTTTATTAGCCTTTCCACATTCACCACCCGTCTGACAGGCTGTCATCAAAATTAATAAATAACTTGCTGCTTACTGGCACAGCATCGCTGCTTACAGGATGCAATCTGCAGCACACAGATGAATACCCTCAAGACAGTGTATTTCCTCTCTTGGGCCTGGCCCTGCAGGTCTAGACTTTGCTGGGGCACAATTTTGTATTTGTAACACTTCCAATCTATTGTTTGGGGGACTGGGAGGTCAGCTGTCTGTCTAAAGGCAGGTGAGCAGTTAGGTGGAAAAGTGTAGTAAATGCTCTCCAAGCAGACCTGTTTGGCTGCATGTGTGCAGTCCTAGACTGAAAGATCAGGATCAAAAGAGAATTTCATGAAGGAGAGGCTTTCATTCAAAATGGAACTCAAGCCTGGCTGTCTTTATCCGTATCCTGATGGACCTCTTGTAGTTAATGATGGACATACCATCTCTGAGTTACAAAGTGTGCAAAATCCCTGAATGCACTCGTTAAGCTGAACTTAGCATACTTGTGTGATTAACCTCCATCAATGCAGTGGTGCAAAAAATTACTATTGTGCTTTACTCTGACTCAAGATACGTGGCACTTAGTAGAGCTCTATTTTGCTACAACTTGAGAGCTCCATTATTTTTCCACTAACTCACTCTTGCGTATACCTTCAGCAGGCTAACTGTTTATTCCACCACATATCCAGTGAAGATTGGTAACTGAGAATATTATGACAGTGGTCAAGGTTTGTCGCCTATCCAATAGCATCATTTAAACTACTTTCCAGTAGTATCATACTTTCCACTTATTGAGTCATTATCACAATGATATAATTGTGCACATATCACAAGGAAGATTAATTCTATGATATTTGCATTTACTGTTTGTATACAGTTATATGCATAGTTTATTTAGAAAGGCAGCAGAAAGCAATTTGAACCAAAATGTACAAGTCGTAGGAGTATAAGTAGACCCCATGTCGCCAGTGACAGTGTTGTAAACCTCAGCTTTCATTTAGCAACTCTATCTCATCACTGCTACTGAAACACCAGATTACTGGGGTTTGTAAATAAAAGCCCATGATCTGAGCACTGTGTCTTTGGTGACATACAGTTTCATGGTGGCCCTAATTAGGCATCTACATAATCACATGCACTTTACTCTTCACAGTCAAAAAGGAGGTGAGCATTGGTCTAGACTAATTATTAATTAGTTTAGGCCAACCCTCACCTCGTTTTTGACTGTGAAGAGTAAAGTGCATGTGTTCTCGAATTTGCTTGAAAATGCACCATTTGCCCACTCATTTTTCAAAATATTCTCGGGGGGAGAACCCCCCCAAACCCTCCTTAGGTCGTTCGGGCTCGCTCGCTACGCTCGCCGCGGTGCACTCCACCACTAATTTTACGCCCACCAGTTTCAAATGTCACCAGCTGCCACTGGTATGTACACTAGTACTTGGTCCTACACTTGTTTGCTCATCTGAGCTGGCTGATGATTCAGAAAATGTGACCCTACGTACTCGGTACTGGTTGTTGGTTGTACTGTAGAAATCAGGTTTTATATAAGAATATACTGGTTCAATATTGAATCTATATTTATCTTTATATACCTTCTCTATTTTTCTGCTCAATTGTATTGAGTGGGATTCTTCTATTGTTTTCTGGAGGGAATCCAAAGCTGCCCTTGCATTTTCAATCACCCCACTTGTTCATATCTTTTCTTCTAGTTCACCAATCTGGCATTTCAGGGTATCGAGTTCCTCCAGTGCAGTGTCAATTCCAAAAACCATCCAGTGGCGTGAACAATTATTGGCCACAAAACGAAAGTTTTTTTTTAACTTATCGTTGTGAGTGAAAATTACTGGTATGTTTTTCACCAGTAGGCCTACTGGTATGATATCTGCCTATAGATATTCAGTCAACGATTTGCCATGTAATTCTGTACGTACAGCTTTTTTCTTTAATCTCTCTAGCTCTTCTAGGTCAGCACGATTTCCTAAAGTAGGATTCGTGCCGGTAGGCAACAAAGAGGCCCCAACTATAATTCTCGCTATATAGTCATCACTATAGGATAGTGTCTCTTTTGCCATAATCCTTACTACTAAATAGCAAGGGGTACTAATTCGAAACAGAATCAGTCCTTGAAGGTCACTACCTGCGCTTAATGTATATATTCTCACAAGGACAACCCCTTTTCTGCCTACAGGGACTGGGGTCAGTGTACTTTATATACAAAACAGTGCCCACCGTGGGACTCTTTCCGAAAGATGTGCTGGCAATCCTCTTGTATCACTCCGGGGAATTCCACCATTCAATGTTATTACTCCAAACTGACAGGTGGTACCTACACACTCTGGTATTGTTTTATACAAACATGAATACAAACAAAAAATAGATCAACCTATATATCTACTCACACAAGGTTTCTGAGGTAATATTTCTATTTTTTTTAATATATTTTCATTCTCCCATAAACATTTCGATATACAGGTAATAATCAAATAGATAACATAAGTGCAGGTGACACGGTGCTCAAGTGTGACAAACATATATTAAAAACTGTACACATAAGAATATATAAAGATTCACTGGTCTGTGTATTTACAAGGGGACTACATGAGTATATCCTATTACAACATGTAGGGCAATCATTGCTCAAAATGACCAGATGAAAGCTTATGTCGACGTTTCGACCCCTGTCAAATCTTCGGGTCTCTTCAGGACAATGATCGTCTGGCTTACTACCTGCAGAAAATTCAAAACAAGGGGAAACAGAAACCAAAACCTGTCAGTCAAAGTACACTAAATGTTTCCAGTCTAGATGCACAATCTGGTATTATTTTATACAGACATGAATACAAACAAAAAATAGATCAATCTATATATAGAATGACACAAAGTTTCTGTGGTAATATTTCTATTTTTTTTAACGTATTTTCATTCTCCCATAAACATTGTGGTATACAGGTAATAATCAACTAGGTAACATAAATGCAGGCGACACGGTGCTCAAGTGTGACAAACATATATCAAAAACTGTACACATCAGAAGTAATATATAAAGATTCACTGGTCTGTGTATTTACAAGGGGACTACATGTGTAAATCCTATTACAAAATGTAGGGCAATCATTGCTCAAAATGACCAGATGAAAACTTATGTCGACATTTCGACCCCTGTCAAATCTTCGGGTCTCTTCAGGACAATGGTCGTCTGACTTACTACCTGCAGAAAATTCAAAACAAGGGGAAACAGAAACCAAAACCCGTCATCAGTCAAAGTATACTAAATGTTTCCAGTCTAGATGCACAATCTGGTATTGTTTTATACAAACATGAATTCAAACAAAAAATAGATCAATCTATATATAGACTGACGCAAGGTTTCTGTGGTAATATTTCTATTTTTTTTAATATATTTTCAATCTCCCATAAACATTTCGATATACAGGTAATAATAAAATAGATAACATAAGTGCATCCGGGACCGGCTGGTTATGTAGACAACATTGGTCTATCAACATTTGCCCCACATAAGTTAGTCGGAGCGCCATTGACTGGGTACCAATGACACACGAACACTGAGATTGCATACAGTAATCATGTAAATACACTGATCCTTGTACATAGCACTGCATGAATAAATATGGACTTGGTAGTTCCACGGATACATTTGGGACAATGTAGATGGTACCTGGATGGCTCAGAGGAGCATTCGGCCTGATGTTCTCTTGTAGACGTTATCTTGTAGAGGTATGGCATGCGGACAGACACACGTTTGATCACCATGCATGTACAGGCCGTAGGCACCTTCATACCACACTCTTGAGGTGCATGTAACATTGTTGATGCGCCGCACACCACGTTGAGTTGTGGAATTGGCTCATTGTGGAAATACAACCAAATATAATTTTTTCTAGAACGTTGTTCTGACTGTGGGTGACCCAAGGATTTGAGGTGATATTGGACCGCTTGCAAGTGCATTACCCGAAAGATCGAGTTAAAGTACTCAGACGAGTCCCCAGACATGACTGTTTCCTGACCAGTGGATGGATATCCCCTGATAAGTCTAGGATGATTGTGCATCTACACTGGAAACATTTAGTATACTTTGACTGATAACAGGTTTTGGTTTCTGTTTCCCCTTGTTTTGAATTTTCTGCAGGTAGTAAGTCCGACGACTATTGTCCTGAAGAGACCCCGAGATTTGACAGGGGTCGAAACGTCGACATAAGTTTTCATCTGGTCATTTTGAGCAATGATTGTCCTACATGTTGTAATAGGATATACACATGTAGTCCCATTGTAAGTACACAGACCAGTGAATCTTTATATATTGCTTCTTATGTGTACAGTTTTTAATATATGTTTGTCACACTTGAGCACCGCGTCGCCTGCACTTATGTTATCTATTTGATTATTACCTGTATGTCGAAAAGTTTATGGAAGGATGAAAATATATTAAAAAAATAGAAATATTACCGCAGAAACCTTGTGTCAGTCTATATTTAGGTTGATCTATTTTTTGTTTGTATTCATGTTTGTATAAAACAATACCAGAGTGTGTAGGTACCACCTGTCAGTTTGGAGTAATAACATTGAATGGTGGGCTTCCCGGATTGATACAAGAGGATTGTCAGCACATCTTTCGGAAAGAGTCCCACGGTGAACACTCTTTTGTATATAAAGTACACTGACCCCAGTCCCCGTGGGCAGAAAAGGGGTTGCCCTTGTGAGAATATATACATTAAGCGCAGGTGGTGACCTGCAAGGACTGATTCTGTTTCGAATTAGTACCCCTTGCTATTTAGTAATAAGGATTATGGCAAAAGAGACACTATCCTATAGTGATGGCTATACAGCGAGAATTATAGGTGGGGCCTTTTAGTTGCAGTCCGACACGAATCCTACTTTAGGAAATTGTGCTGACCTACAAGAGCTAGAGAGATTAAAGAAAAAAGCTCTACATACAGAATTACATGGCAAATTGTTGACTTAATTTCTAAAGGCAGATATCATACCAGTAGGCCTACAGGTGAAAAACATACCAGTAATTTTCACTCACAACGACAAGTTAAATTTTTTTTTAGTTTTGGGGGTAATAATTGTTCACGCCACTGGATGGTTTTAGGAATTGACACTGCACTGGAGGAACTCGACACCCTGAAACGCCAGATTGGTGAACTAGAAGAAAAGATAAGAACAAGTGGGGTGATTGAAAACACAAGGGCAGCTTTGGATTCCCTCCAGAAAATAATAGCAGAATTCCACTCTATACAATTGGGCAGAAAAATAGAGAAGGTTCATAAAGATAAATATAGATTCAATATTGAATCAGTATATCCTTATCTAAGATCTGATTTCTACAGTGCAACCAACAACCAGTACAGAGTACGTTGGGTCACATTTTCTGAATCATCTGCCAGCTCGGATGAGCAAACAAGCGTTGGACCAAGTACTAGTGTACATACATCAGGCTCCAACAACAGCACCCCTCGTTTTTTAGAGCAAGAACAGAGATGAGGCAGACAGAGAGGGAGAGGCAGGGGCCGGGGATGGAGGGGCAACAACAATTATCAGACTGGGGAGAGGCAGACAAGGAACCAGTATTACAGCTGGTAAGCATAGACATGCCCCCTCCCAACCCTACTAATACCAAATCCCCTATCTTCAATTTGTCACGGTATGTCCTCTCACATGATGAGAACAGTGTGTTAAGCAAAGGCCTTGGGTTTCGTGATTACTGAGAAACCAGTTTTATTTTAAATCAAGAGGGAACTGTATTGGTTTTTCCGGACTATCAGACTAAAACATTTCTTCAAAGACAAACCACTTCTTCCGCAGATAGAGGGGACAGCATTGCAGCCTCCTTCAAAATTTGATCTTCACAGCCATATGAGTCCGGAGATTTTAGCTTTCGAAAACATAGTTTTAAGACAGATCAATGCCCTTGAATCACGCAAAAAGTTTATACCATACAACATTTCATCCAGTGAGAGAAATGCTATTGAGGCACTAGCTTCTAATAGGGAGATTACCATCAAACCAGCAGATAAAGGCGGTGCGATTGTTATTCAAAATACTATGGATTATAATGATGAAATCATGAGACAACTCACACACCAGAGACACTATCAGAAAATAGCAGGGGATCGGCTCAAGAGAATTCAGAAAGAAATACAACAGGTCACTAAATCAAGGTTGGAGGAAGGTATTTTGAATGACAAAGAACATCAATATCTTAACAAAACACACCTGCGCACGCCTGTAATTTATACCTTACCTAAAGTACATAAACAACTTTATAAACCTCCAGGTAGACCGATAGTGTCTGGGTGTGGGTCAGTACTTGAACCTGTTTGCAGATACATTGACACTCATATAAAAAATGAAGTTCCCAAACTTAGATCATATGTAAGGGATAGTATGCAATTCATCAATAACTTTGAGGACACATGTTTTGATATTGAACGTGCTATTCTAGTGACTTTAGATGTAGCGTCGCTTTACACAAATATACCTCAAAATGAAGTGATTTAGGAGGTATGACAGACACTTGCCTCAACAGACAAAGACGAAGGTGTAGGTAGGCTCATCATCAGACTCATGGATATAGCACTCAAACAAAACTACTTTATGTTTAGAAATTAATTTTTCCTATAAAAGAAGGGAGTGGCCATGGGAGCGTGTTTTGCGCCAAATGTAGCTAATCTCTATGTGGGTAAATTTGAGGAAGACAACATATATCATGCAAGTAATCCATTCAGAGAGAACATCAGGGAATGGCAGAGATATATCAATGACATTTTTATGATTTGGCACGGTAGTGAGGTTGACCTCAACAGATTCATTGAGTGGATCAATTCACGCAGTGAGGGTTTAAAATTTACAGCACATTACAGTCACACAGAAGTAAGTTACTTAGATCTGCTTGTGAGACACAGTGGAGGTAACATATACTACCCTGTATAAAAAACCTACTCATACCAATGCTCTACTGAGGTATAATAGCCACCACCGAGAGCACTCAGAGATAATCTTCCCTACAGATAATTTTTGCGACTTCGGAGAAGTTGCAAACTGAAAGAAGAAATTTTTTAGGGAAGCTGAAATACTTACAAACAAGTTACTATAGAAGGGGTACCCCAAGAAGATAGTCATAAGAGCGATGAAAAGGGCCTGGTTTTGCCCCAGGGAAGCAACCCTTACCCAGAAAATAAGAGTAGAAAACAGGAGGATAGTAATGGTCAGTACATTTTCACCCATTAGCAATGACATTCAGAAAATTGCCTGCAAGAATTGGCATTTGGTACAGGAGACATACAAAGATGTACCTCTGTTTGCCTATAAACGTAATAAGAACATCAAAGATCATGTGCATGGGCATTGATCTGTCTTAAAACTATGTTTTCGAAAGCTAAAATCTCCGGACTCATCATATGGCTGGGAGGATCAAATTGTGAAGGAGGCTGCAATCCTGTCGCCTCTATCTGAGGAAGAGGTGGTTTGTCTTTGAAGAAATGTTTTAGTCTGATAGTCCGGAAAAACCAATACAGTTCCCTCTTGATTTAAAAAAAACTGGTTTCTCAGTAATCACGAACCCAAGGCCTTTGCTTAACACACTGTTCTCATCATGTGAGAGGACATACCGTGACAAATTGAAGATAGGGGATTTGGTATTAGTAGGGTTGGGAGGGGGGCATGTGGGCATGTCTTTGTTTATCAGCTGTAATACTGGTTCCTTGTCTGCCTCTCCCTGGTCTGATAATTGTTTTTGCCCCTCCATCCCTGACCCAGGCCCCTGCCTCTCCCTCTCTGTCTGCCTCGTCTCTGTTCTTGTTAAAAAAAACAAGGGGTGCTGTTGGTGGAGCCTGATGTATGTACACTAGTACTTGGTCCTACGCTTGTTTGCTCATCTGAGCTGGCTGATGATTCAGAAAATGTGACCCTACGTACTCCGTACTGGTTGTTGGTTGTACTGTAGAAATCATGTTTTATATAAGAATATACTGGTTCAATATTGAATCTATATTTATCTTTATATACCTTCTCTATTTTTCTGCTCAATTGTATAGAGTTGAATTCTTCTATTGTTTTCTGGAGGGAATCCAAAGCTGCCCTTGCATTTTCAATCACCCCATTTGTTCATATCTTTTCTTCTTGTTCACCAATCTGGCATTTCAGGGTATCGAGTTTCTCCAGTGCAGTGTCAATTCCCAAAACCATCCAGTGGCGTGAACAATTATTACCCACAAAACGAAAGTTTTTTTTTAACTTATTGTTGTTAGTGAAAATTACTGGTATGTTTTTCACCTGTTGGCCTATTGGTATGATATCTGCCTATAGATATTCAGTCAACAATTTGCCATGTAATTCTGTACGTACAGCTTTTTTCTTTAATCTCTCTAGCTCTTCTAGGTCAGTACGATTTCCTAAAGTAGGATTTGTGCCGGTAGGCAACAAAGAGGCCCCAACTATAATTCTCGCTATATAGTCATCACTATAGGATAGTGTCTCTTTTGCCATAATCCTTACTACTAAATAGCAAGGGGTACTAATTCGAAACAGAATCAGTCCTTGAACGTCACTACCTGCGCTTAATGTATATATTCTCACAAGGACAACCCCTTTTCTGCCTACTGGGACTGGGGTCAGTGTACTTTATATACAAAACAGTGCCCACTGCTAGGGCGTACAGGGATCCTACTAAGAATGATAACATCAGGGTGCAATGGGGTTTACCTGCACTTGTTGGCCATTACAGATGTGGGGGGTGTGCAGCAAGTGCATTCACCACTGACACAACATTTTTGGAAACATGTGATAGAAAATGGGCTTTGAAAACTTTTCGAATTGTAATACCAGGAATGTAATTTATGTGATTTAAAGTTCTTGTATGAGGTTATCCGTGGGACAAATATCACAGATGGTGAAGGAACGCATCGCCCATCATAGGAGCAGAATAAGATGCAAAGTGGGAGGAGCACCCCTTGTTCGTCACTATCAGGAAATGCAACACACTGAGAATGAGTTATACTGGCAGGTGATAGAAGTTGTCATCACAGACAAACGAGGTGGCAACATCAGCGAGCTACTTAACCGTAGAGAATGTAAATGGATAGATTTGCTGAAAAGTACGTGTACTGGGCTAAATGATGTGGATGACCTCAGATGCCTTTCTATCCTGCCGGTTTAATAGTTGCATCTGAATGAAGATCCCTGTTTCTGAATAATGGATACAACTTAATGAGGGCATTTTTACTGAACATGACACACTGTGGGGGTCATGATAGGTTACATGACCGGGCTTGTAAAAACAGCTGTGTGTGGCAGACACTGTATATTCACTGCATTTTGTATGTTAAATTGCGTAGCATTTTGTACTTTACAAGAAATTGTTCTAAATTACACTAAGCAGTCTAACAAAATAGGCACTGCGAAAAGTCTTTTAATATTACTTCATATCATCTAGTTTGAGCTCTCTCAATTATGTACACATCCTCTAATTTTGTGGTATGAGAACGGGTGATTGATGGTTCACATCATTCAGTGAGAATTGATATGTGACGATCTGTTGATTTTTATTTTTGCAATAATATAACGGGTGATTGGCTGTTCACACCCTTTGATGGATTTATATATGTCGCAATGACCGTGACTAAAGTTAGCTACGTGGACGGGGTTGCTTGGGTTAGCAGTCTAGCCTTTATAGAGAATAGTGAAACTGAGAAAGGATAACTTCTGGTTGCGTCCGACTGACATTGTTCAGACCGGCAGTACACGCAGATGGAGGGTACACAGCGCGTCGAGGTTTGCAGTAAGTGTGTTTCCAATAGCACACGAGTATTAGCATGTTAGTAATGTGCACACTCGGTAAATAATGTGAGAACGCAATGTTTTTACAGTGAATGGATAGTCGCTGTCGGGTATCCACTACGCCAACTGGTTCCCACGTAGTAAGGACTTTGTACCTGCTGGTAAATTTGTTTTACATAACACATGTTTTGAAGGCATGTCACATGCGGCTTATCGGACTAGGATGCAGTACACGGGCATAACCAGGGCCGACTTATGTACCACGGGGCGCATCGCATACGTGAGTTGAATCTAAAGAGGTGGATACTGTACCGGCTGGTCACGTAGATACCATTGGTCTATCAGCATTTGCCCCACGTAAGTTAGTCGGAGCGGCATTGACTGGGTACTAATGACAAACAAACACTGAGATTGCATACAGTAATCATGTAAATACACTGATCCTTGTACATAGCACTGCATGAATAAATATGGACCTGGTAGTTCCACGGATACATTTGGCACAATGTAGATGGTACCTGGACAGCTCAGAGGAGCATTCTGCCTGACGTTCTCTTGTAGACGTTATCTTGTAGAGGTGTGGCATGCGGGCAGACACACGTTTGATCACCGTGCATGCACAGGCCATAGGCACCTTCAGACCACACTCTTGAGGTGCATGTAACATTGTTGATGCAACGCACACCACGTTGAGTTGTGGAATTGGCCCATTGTGGAAATACAAGCATATATAATTTTTTCTAGAACGTTGTTCTGACTGTGGGGGACCCAAGGATTCGAGGTGATATTGGACCACTTGCAAGTACATTACCCGAAAGATCAAGTTAAGGTACTCAGACGATTCCCCAGACATGACTGTTTTCTGACCAGTGGATGGATATCCCCTGGTGAGTCTACGGTGATTGTGCATCTAGACTGGAATCATTTAGTATACTTTGACTGATGATGGGTTTTGATTTCTGTTTCCCCTTGTTTTGAATTTTCTGCAGGTAGTAAGTCAGACAAATATTGTCCTGAAGAGACCCCGAGATTTGACAGGGGTCGAAACGTCGACATAAGTATTCATCTGGTCATTTTGAGCAATGATTGCCCTACATGTTGTAATAGGATATACACATGTAGTCCCCTTGTAAATACACAGACCAGTGAATCTTTATATATTGCTTCTTATGTGTACAGTTTTTTATATATGTTTGTCACACTCTAGCACCGCGTCGCCTGCGATTATGTTAACTATTTGATTATTACCTGTATATCAAAAGGTTTATTGGAGAATAAAAATATATAAAAAAATAGAAATATTATCACAGAAACCTTGTGTCAGTCTATATATAGATTGATCTATTTTTTGTTTGTATTCATGTTTGTATAAAACAATTCCAGATTGTGTAGGTACCACTTGTCAGTGTAGAGTAATAACATTGAATAGTGGGCTTCCCCGGATTGATACAAGACGATTGCCTGCACATCTTTAGGAAAGAGTCCCACGGTGGATACTGTTTTGTATATAAAGTACACTGACCCCAGTCCCCGTGGGCAGGAAAGGGGTTGTCCTTGTGAGAATATATACACTTATGTAAGGGGGCACCTTGCACCAGTCCAGACAACCCTTATGGTGATTTAAGATTTCTTAGACAACCTTAGAAAGCTCTCTAAGTGGTAGCTGTGGAGAGCAGCCTTCAGGCTTAGTCCAGACGTAGTGTAAAGCAGCTTGTTTTACCAGAATGCAATCTTATAGTATAGATTAAGTGAAAAAGAACCACACAAGGTATTTATAAAAATATGTATTTATTCTATAATACTCTCTAATACGTTTAGGTAGCTCCTACATGGAGATAAACACAATGCAAACAATACTTTGCAGAGAAATACAGTAAATAGCACGAAATACACTGTGGACCCCATGGGAGGACCAAATCATATACTAAGAAAGTGGTATAAGAACCACGACTTGGGTCAAGGCAATGTCAAGAGGACGTAGAAGTGCTGGGGACCCAAGGAACCACCCAAGGTAGTGACTAGGAACCCCATGAAGAGCGTGTGCAGTGTGGGAACACGACCGCGTGCTCCGTACAAGTCTAAGTGTAAGTCGCGGATGGATTTTTAAAAATTAAGGACCCTTCCCAGTAGACCCTGAAGAAACCCCGTGGAAGACAGAAGGTTGGAGAGCCATCCCATCTGTGGATAGCCTAGTACCCACGTTACCTACACCAGGGAAGCCGAGTGCATAGGTGTGAAGTGGTGTTGGAAACCGATGGAGGACTTCAGGAAAGTGCCGCTGCTGAAGAAGGAGAAAGTGTCCGGTGGAATCTGAAGGTGGATTCTAGATGAAAGGTACCTGCAAGCAGAGGGGACAGGGTCTATGTCACTCAGGAGTGACCAGGAGACTTGGAAGACGAATGCCCTCCGAGGTCGGGGGTTGCAGGAGAGGTGACGATGACCTTGACTCTGCAGTTGTGAGGACCAGGTGATGCAGAGGAAGACCAGGAGCCATGCACGAGCTGACCCACGAAGGATGTCGAGTGCTAAGGGGTCGGTGTCCGGCGAGAGCACCAAATGCAACCCAACGCAGGAGTTGAAGAAGGAGCAACGACGGGACCAGCAAGGTCCAGGGGACTCACCACAAGCAGGGGAGTCAGGGCAGGCCCCGAGCAATCAGGGGAGCCCAAAAGAAACAAAGGTGACCCTCAACTGGCCCCACAGGCCGGAGGCACTGGAGTCACGAGAGGACCTCAAGCAGCTCACCAAAAGATGCAGGCCACTTGCACAATGATGCGGTATGGCTGAAGATTCTGGTCACTGGATGTGCTCGAGGTTGGGGCTACTTGGAGCCCGAAGAGCTTCTTGGAAGGAAGCCAACAAGCCTTTGAACTGCAAGTTGACGCGGTGCACAGGGGTTCGGTTATTGCAACCCCCACGAGGGATACGGGCCTCAAACTCAGTGAGAGGTCAGGGCAGGCCTCGGGAGCCTTGGAGAACCACCACCTGTGTTGCAGAGCCTTCGGAGTCCGGATGAGCTCAGGATCAGCAGACCGTTCGACTTAGTTGCGGTGCCTGCAAATGCAGGGGAGTGACTCCTTAATTCCAAGGGAGATCCCTTCAGGTGTCCTTGATGCCCACAGGCCTTGGAATGTTCTTATATGGTACACAGGCACAGACGATGCAGCAGACTGGAAGGGAGACGAAGTCGAGCCCATACGAAGTCCAGCGAAGTGCAGTGCCCGGACAGTAGAAGAAGTGGTGTCTGATCTAAATCTTATCCCACAACGAATCTAGGGACCTACACCCAGGGAAACCCTTAATTACCCTAGGGAAAGGGTTGGGACGATTCAGGGGACCCTCCCAGGGGAGGGTCTGGACAGTGGGGAGGTTACTCCCATATCCTTTGTCCAGTTTCGCGCCAGAGCGGGAGCCAACGGCTCCCAGGACTGGTTTGAACTGGAATATGCATGGGGGCATCAAATTGCCCCTCAAGCAGACTGAGTGGCGCTGGCAAGCGCACCCACCCTGCCCCAATACACTAAATCCTGTCTGGGAGGTGGTCACACCTCCCTGTGCCAGGATGCCTATTGTTCTGCCTTCCCCTGCTCGAGCATGGCTCAGCAGCAGGAGGGCAGAATCATGTCTCTGGTCAGCGGCAACCATTTTGTGCTGTCTGGGTCTGGAAGACTGGTAACGGGGACATGGAGAGCCTAACGGAGGTCTCTTCCAGGCTTGGAATAATACCTCCCACACCGTTTACGGTTCCAAACTGCCCTTATTTGCCAAAGTGGCCCACAATTTGAGCTATCTGATTCACTAATGAGGCCGCTTTTATTTTTTTTCTCTGGGCCTGTTTTCTGTCCAAGCCCTACCTTCATCCTTCATTCCAAACTAAAAAATACAAAATCAAGCAGTAAATTTACACTGGAGGGACCTGATTATAAGCTGTGCGAGCAACTGACGGGCCCTTCCGCCATTCTTTCCTACCCAAGAATTATGTACACTAAGACCTTTTTTGTGGTGTTAGAACGGCCGCAGTTTATTCACATCATAAGTTGGTACACACTTGTCGTGATGGCATTGGTCATCAACATGCTTATTTCTGGCTCATCTTGGACTACAACATAAGACATTTTCGTAACAGGTTATACATTGTACATCATATAATTTGTTGCATATTATTAACCATTACTTCCAACTGTCGTGACAGCTCTACTTCTGTCACTTACTTGGTACAGCGGGTCGCAGCTTTGAGGCTTCAACTTGCTACCAAATATCTGGTGTTCGGGGCTCCATGGCCATGCCTGGGCTGCAAGTGGTGTGTCTGCCCAGCGCTGACAATTTCTTACCCTTTTGTCTGGCCTCAAGTATCCCTGCCGTAAGGCATCCCAAGGACCTTGTTCGGGCAATTGCACTTGTCTCAAGAGTCCCAGCCATAAGGCATCCTAAGGACCTTGTTTGGGCAATTGCCCTTTTACGTCCTTATGTGAGGATTCTTTCTTGTTAAACCTTGTGACTCCCCGCCCCCTCATCACACTACGGCTGCGACGCCCGCCTTCTCTGGTGTGGGTGGGTGGAATCAATTTCCTCTGGAGACAAAGCTGGGGATTGCTTGTCTCACTCGCCTTTTAGGCCGTGCTTGTGACCACGCCCCTCATTCTTGATTGGGCCATTTGAACCCAAACCTCCTGGTCATGCACTGGCCTTTTCGTTGGCACGAGAATGCGCCCTACTGCTGCTGTGCCCTTTGTCTGCCCCCCCGGGGGAGAGGGGGGTTAGCCACCCTTCTTCTAAGGTTGGCTGTGTCTCCTGGTCAGCGGTACGAGTACGCTGGAGGGGTATCTTGAATTTACTGCACCTTATAAAATCCGATAACCCTGGGTTCTGAAATGATCTTAGGTATCTTAATTGGCAAAGTGGAATAATACTTTTAACACCATCAGGGAATGGAATTCCCTTCCCCTATATCTCAGAAAAATTTCCTCCCTTCTCGAATTCAGGAAACAACTGAAGACCTGGCTTTTTCAGCTGTAGTAGCGCTTAGCACAGTATGGTGCATTGGAAGCGCCAAGACACCCATGGGTATTCGTGCGCTGTATAAATTCTACTAACATAACATAACATAACAATACAAGGATTTTGGCTCATGTCCCAAATACGCATGTCTCAGTAACTATCGGATTCACCCCACCGCCGACTTCCTTTTACCTGCTATTTATAGAGGAACAGATAATTATCAACTTGGAATTCCAGCCTCTAAGCAAATAATCAGATAACCTTGTTAGTGTTTGCACTGTGCCATCTTTGGGCTCTGGGAACCTTTAGAAAGCATTCACCCTCAGTTTCATTTCAAAATAATGCATTTCACTGCATAAGACAATAATATTTGATTACAGGTATTTACCCTCTTTCTCTCTGTGTTATATTTTTTAAGCACATAAGGATGCAGTGGCCGGTGTGTCTGCTTGGCGCCCAAAGAGTTAATGTGATGAGAACAGCTCTCTATGGCTCTGTTCCCTCTGAATCGTCACAGAAAGCAAAGACTTCACTTAAGCTCTTGCTTTCATTGATATCCAAATACCCATATAAGGTAAAATCTCTTCACAATCAGCAAGAGGTTCAGAAAACTGTGCTTTTTGAAACACAGAGGCCACACATCTGGAAAAGACGCTTTCTCTGGCCTATAAAAACTGTCAAACAAAATGTCAGGAAAAGAAGTAATGGGGTCAGGTTTTCTTGTTAAAAAGTATATTAATGATTAAATAGTTCATTTTAGCTTGAATTTAGTAATAAACTGCAAAGAGAGCTGGAAGAAGGTCAGTGCAAAACAAAACATTTGTTAATTTGTGATTGTTGGACCTGGCCCTTTTTGCAGGGTTATACCCAAACTTTTTGCCTTCTTGTTTTCTGGTGCCTCACCTACCCTGCCCCTGTTTTTGTCTTTGATTTTGAGGCATCTAAGGTACATCGTGCTAAAATAATCCCATCCATAGATTTCTATGAACTGATCTTACTTAACCTTTTAAAAGTGATATCTTTACTTGTGTATGTTGGATATTTGTCGTTTTATTCAGATAAATATTGGTTATTTTTCTAAACTGGTGTGGACTAATTTTGTAGTGTTTTCACTGTATTACCATGTGTGTATGTACAAATGCTTTATACGTTCCCTCTGAGATAAGCCAGACTGCTTGTGCCAAGCTACCAAGGGGGTGAGCAGGGGTTATCATAGCTGTGTAACTCCCTTACCCTGACTAGAATAAGGGTCCCTGTTTGGACAAGGTGCAAATCTCTACCAGCTAGAGACTCCCATTTCTAACAGTCATATTGAAGAGTGAGCATGTAATAACATACATATTTCCTGTTTCTGGAGGAAGTGCTATATACTGGCGAAATAACCTCCACTATGGGTAAATTATGATGGAGGAAATTCCATTGGTGGATTCTCCTCTTCTTTAAAAACTACCTTTGGAATTCTAAGGATTTCCCATTATAGCCAAATGCTGAATGGTGCCCTCTGTTTCTCTTCAGATGCACTGGGTTATTTTCAAAACATGGCGTGCCTTGGTGGGCGGTAAACACAGGTTGCGATGCATCACTTTAAAAATCCCTTATTGCACCGGTCGGTGATATAGTGCAGCCTATGATTTCGCTGTACATCACAGAGGATTTTTATTGCTTGCCCCTTTATTGGGAGATGGGGAACATTGCTTATGAACCCAATAAAAACACCCATCATAATCTGGGTTTTCTCCCTGTTAGCAGTGTGATAGTAATTTGTTTCACAGCAGCTGCAGTGTTAGAGAGGCTGATTGCAAAACATTTTTGAGTGGTGCTATTTCATATCCTTGGCGGTAAGTTAAGGTCGAGCTTAGTGCAAATCCCTTTTACATTATGAAAGCAGATTTGTGGCGTTGGTAATGTGTCACATAAATGTTTGTGCATATTTGTTGTGTGGCATTTAGTTTTGGTGGTGATGTGCTACATTGTTTTTTATGTTCTGATGTGTTCTGTGCTACACTATTGAAATGTGACGGAAATAAGTTGTACTGAGGTTTCATTGTGTCTGTTATGTTTTAATTGTGGTGTTATGTTGCTTTCTGTATGCTATTGTGCTATGCTGTGTACTTTAGGTAAGTCAACAAATACTGCTCGATTTCCAGCCAAAAGTGGTACATGCCTTTAAAGTTCCTATGCCCAGCAAATATTTACTACGGTCTAAGGTGGTAAAATAGGGCTGCTCTAGTACTTCAATTATTTGAGTCACCGGTCAGCAAAAAACTGTGGCACTGTGGTCTTACGTGCAAATACGCCCCAGAGGAGGGGCAGTATTAGCATGATGTACTGCTCCACCATAATGTGGCTCTGTGCACAAGAACCTGGCAGAATACAGCCAGCATTTGATTTCCACCCTCAATAAGTGCCTACAACTTATGATTACGCACTTTCTAGAATGACTATATGAAAAAGCACAATGGTGGAAAGGTGCAGATTTTTCGTCAGTGCATCTTCAAGGAGCAATGGAGAAACTATTGCAGCCTCACTTAAACTGCTGACGTAGCGAAAAAAAGGGTAACTATTGAATTTCTTCAAATTTTTACACTACAGAGAATTTACAATATGACCGTAGTACACCCAGAAACTCGAGGGGGGGGGAGTAATTCTGTTCTAAGGCCGTCATTCTGAGGGTGTTGCAAATATTGATACAGTTTTCACGCCACCGGAAATACAGATATACTATGGAGGGGTCAGTAGTTCACGTAGAGGAAATACCTTGGTATTCCAACTTTAATCATGATTGTCCCAAAATAAATAGGGTACTAGGAGAACCAGTGTTTCTGCACTCAATTGCCGTGGTTATTCCTCAGTTCCGGGCCATTTACCACCTGGACATTTCAGCCCTGCTTTGCTGCTGAAATCTCCCGGTGGGGCAGGGGCTGGAGGGGTAGGAACATCTGCCTTATTGTCATACTCTTTATAATCCAAATTCGGCCATTCACTGGTGTCAGGAGTTATCCCCAGCAGTGGATTGAGGGTCTGAGTAACTATCTGTATGTTTCAGTCTTCTAAATTGTTTTTAACATGTAAAAAACCATAAAAGAAAGAATAAAATGAAGGTGGGTACACACACATTTGGGTGACACCTTTAGGAATTCATCCTTGATAAAGCCCCGGGCACCTCAAGCTTCAGGGGTGAAACATGTATTGGCTGATCTACCTTGTCATCTGGAGCCAAGTTGGCTGTGGTCCCCTCCATAAAAAAAGCTTCGGTGGGTGGCTGTTCTTTTAGTTGTTCCACTGCCACGTTGTGGAATAGCTCACCCATCCATCTCAGGATGGAATCCTTGGAAGCAGTCTCCCGTAAAAAGCTTAAGACCTGGTTATTCCAGCTCCCTTAGGGCCTGGTTAGGAGTGATTAGAGTTGCATTTTTTAGGTTGGTTCAATGTTCTGTTATTCAGGTTGGGTGTAGGTTGGTGGACACTCCTTTGGGAGTAACCAGGCGCTTTAGACGTGTTTTAAAGCAACTAGAGGCAGAATTCTTTTGTTAATAAAGAATACAGATGATTCTACACAGACTGTTATACAAGTATCCGCTCCAGCACTTTCAGAAGTTCAAAACACGCAGAAATGGCCAGTATATTTCTGTAAGAACGGTGTTAACCCTCTGTCACTAGCTATCTGCCTTTTGGCAGTGTGCACTTTAGCCACACCTACTAGCACAACTCATTATGAGATAAGTAGAATGCATGGATGTGAATATTGTGATTTTAATCTGGGACTATGTTGAGGTCAACTACTGACAAGCAGTGAGCTTGATGCAGTGGCGGGCGGTAAGTTTTGGAGGGAGGGAGCGGACGGGACACACACACGCACACATACACATAACACTCACAGCCAGGCATTCACACACGCGTGCAAACACACACACACAAACACATCCATTCACAACACTCTTTACCAAACATTCATACATACACGCATGCATGCATCAAACATTAATTTAAAAGAAAACAAAACACACACTTACCTGCAGCCAGCTCTGCCTGGGAGGTTTCAGGAGGCTTGGGCCTGCTGCCTTCTCTCATTGGCTGGTCAGCCAATGAGGGAAGGCAGCAGTCCCAAAGTCATCACAGAGTGGTTTGGGGTCAGTGAGATTGCTGACCCCACATCACTCTGTGATGAAGTGTCATTGATTGACACTTGGCCATGGGCGCTTCAGGGCTTAAAACTGAACCGCCCAGGTGTGAGGCAGTCAGTGACACTACACCTTGCCACTGAGGGGAGGGCCTCAGGGACCTTTGCTAAGCTGAGGACGTCACGCCCACAGAAGCTGTGACTTTCTCAGCCCAACAAAGTTCAGCTCAGGCAGCCAGGAGCCTGCGCATTATGCACATGTCTGGCTCCTGGCTGCCTGAACTGAAAGTGAGCAGTGTCTGTCAGGCTGACCTTTGTACAGCCTGACAGACACTGTTTGTGAGGGGCAAAAGGTGGAGGGACGTGGCCCCTGAGCCCCAATGGACCGGGCGTGCCTGGCTTGTTGAGAGGAAATAACAATACATGTGATGTGTGTGCATCGTTAATATGCAAGACAGCATTTAAAATACAGGCCAAGATGTGTTTCATTCTATTTTTGATGCCAACTGCTGTCAATAAAGGTAAGTATACAAAATCTTCTGTGGCTTGTGTGGATGCTGTGGGCAGGCAAACAATGGAAATATGTCTCTTAGCAGGGATATTATCAGTTTCTTCAGACATTGCTGATTATAATAGGTATCTTTATACTGAAGCTATAAGTTACTGGATCTGGCTTCAGACAGCTTGAGCTGTCAGACATAATGTCATCTACACACAAAACAACAGAGAGAGGGGATCTATGGCCTCCCCCTTTAACCACCGTCTGATTGATTTTGGCCAGTCCCTAGCAGGCATTGCATGTTCATAGTGTCACATTGAGAAAAAAGCCAAAGGAGTATTTCTCCCTTCACAGCCTGCAGCCTTTTCTTTGGGGCATTAGGGTACGGATGTGCCTTCTTGAGTGGTTTTCACTCCTTCTCATCGTCTGCAACCCTGACACAGCTAGCCCCAGTCACTCTTGGCAGAGACGCGGCACAGTGACAAAATGACACTTGGGCAGCCTGCTACTTTTCTGCACTGCTCAGCATAGACACTGTCATCAACTCCCCTGTGCTAACACCTCCATTGCCTCCTTATAGTTCGCATGCCTCTCCTGGCATGAGATGATTTTTTGTGTTGCCACAAAAAGGCCATGTCTACAGTGGCCCATTTCTATGATTGTCAGGTTGAGAGATGAATGTGACTGATAAATTAGGGTCTGGCAGTCGTATGAGCTCAGAATTTAAGAGACATGCTATCTGCTGTAGTTGACCAACATATCGAAAAATAGTGTGGTACCAAAATATTGTGTTAGGAATATTGAGGGCATGATGAAGGTAAGTTTCTATGTGTAAGCAACGTTTTACTATGCTTAACTCCATATAGATGTACCTTAACTATATATATATATATATATTATCTACTGGCGGTCGCCAGTAGATAGTTATAGTTAGGGCCTATTTTCCATAGGAAATTCACAACATTCTATTTCCAATAACTTTGGCGCCGGTCGACGAATCTTCGCAAAATTTTCAAAACGTATGGCCCGCTCCTATCCTGAAAGTCTCGGGGTGATTCGTCAAGTGGGGGCCTAGAAAAAAGGGGGGTCCCAAAACGTGTTTTCCCCATGCAATTTTCCATAGGAACCTTTAGTCGCATCTACAGCCCGAACTGCTGAACGGAATTACACCAAATTTGGCAAAAAGGTAGCCCTTGGTTCAGAGTCGTGCCTTTTGGTTAAATGGTGTAAATCCGTTCAGTAGTTCCTGAGAAAATCAAAAGTAAAATCACATATATATCTGGGCGGAGCCTAACCACACATGTCATTGTGAGATCTGATTGGCTGTCAGCACTTCATCCTGGAATTGCTGGCAGCCATCTTGGGACCAATATACATGATAGTACCCCATTGAAATGCATTGTAGTGAATCAAAGATTTTGAGGGTTACCAAAAGGAGAACTATAAAGGGTGATAACAGACTTTAGTTACATTAGAATTCATTTGTTGATGGTACCATACTAATTTCAGGAATTGTGGTGTGTTCTAAGGTGATTTTACCCTGTGAAAAACCTTCTGCTGGGATATCATGAATCATGTTTGAGAGAAAACTATTTTTACATGCTTGTCCCATAGAGTTTTGGAAGGTGCTCCAGAAGCTAAAATGAGAGCATATTTTCTGTAAATTCACATTATCTTTCTCAGTCATGTGAGAATGAAGTCTGACATTCTCAGTAAAACATGTACATCCAACAAGGGCAGAGACTGTCAGTTGATTCCTTTGTGTTCTACTGCAGCTTCCCAGAGTGTTCCAAAGAACAACTAGAGCGCTAACAGCCTTACTTATGACAAAAGTATGGCACACCTGAAGCCATCTTGATTGGAATAAACTGGTAACACTTAAAACATTTAATTTAAAAAGGAACAAAATGATGGGGTTCATTTTGTCATAGAAATTATGGTTAGTGCTGTAGAAAGAAAAATTAGGACATGTTTCAAGTGTGATCTCAAATATCTTCCTGTTATATTTCAACAGGAGCAGCCTGTCAGCTGATGCTTTTGTGTTCTACTGCAGCTTCCCAGAGTGTTCTAAAGAACAACTAGAGAGCTAACAGTCTTACTTATGACAAAATTATGGCACACCTGAAGCCATCTTGATTGGAATAAACTGGTAACACTTAAAACATTTAATTTAAAAAGGAACAAAATGAGGGGGTTCATTTTGCCATAGAAATGAACAACATTCCCAGCACGACCCCCTACACTACACAAGCACCACTGCACTACCCTAAAACACTACCCCCAGCACGACCCCTTCACTACCTAAACACAACGGCACTACCCTAAACCCTAAAACACTACCTCCAGCACGATCCCCTACACTACACAAACACCACTGCACTAACATAAACCCTAAAACACTACCCCCAGCACGATTCCCTACACTACCCAAACATCACTGCACTACCCTAAACCATAAAACACTACCCCCAGCACGACCCCCTACACTACCCAAACACCACTGCCATACCCTAAACCCTAAAACACTACCCCCAGCATGAACCCCTACACTACCCAAACACCACTGCACCACCCTAAACCCTAAAACACTACCCCCAGCACTACACCCTACACTACACAAACACCACTGCACTACCCTAAACCCTAAAACACTACCCCAGCACTACCCCCTACACTACCCAAACACCACTGCACTAACATAAACCCTAAAACACTACCCCCAGCACAACCCCCTACACTACACAAACACCACTGCACAACCCTAAACCCTAAAACACTACCCCCAGCACGACTCCCTACACTACCCAAACACCACTGCACTACCCTAAACCTTAAATCTATCCCCAGCACGACCCCCTACACTACCAAAACACCACTGCACTACCCTAAACAATAAAACACTACCCCCAGCATGACCCCCTACACTACACAAACACCACTGCACTACCCTAAACCCTAAAACACTACCACCAGCATGACCCCCTACACTACTCAAACACCACTGCACTACCCTAAACCCTAAAACACTACCCCAGCACGACCCCCTATACCACCCAAACACCACTGCACTACCCTAAATCCCAAAACACTACCCCCAGCACGACCCCCTACACTACCCAAACACCAATGCACGACCCTAAACCCTAAAACACGACCCCCTACACTACACAAACACCACTGCACAACCCTAAACCCTAAAACACTAGAACCCAGCACGACCCCTACAGTACACCAACACCACTGCACTACCCTAAACCCTAAAACACTACCCCTACACTACACAAACACCACTGCACTACCCTAAACCCTAAAACACTACCCCCAGCACGACCCCCTCCACTACACAAACACCACTGCACTACCGTAAACCCAAAACACTACCCCAGCACTACCCCTATACTACCCAAACACCACTGCACTACCCTAAACCCTAAAACACTACCCCCTGAATGACCCCCTACACTACACAAACATCACTGCACAACCCTAAAACACTACCCCCAGCATGACCCCCTACACTACCCAAACACCACTGCACTACCCTAAACTCTAAAACACTACCCCCAGCACGACTCCCTACACTACACAAACACCACTGGACTACCCTAAACCCTAAAACACTACCCCCAGCATGACTCCCTACACTACCCAAACACCACTGCACTACACTAAACCCTAAATCTACCCCCAGCATGACCTCCCACACTACACCAACACCACTGCACTACCCTAACCCCTAAAACACTACCCCCAGCACGACCCCTACACTACCCAAATACCACTGCACTACCCTAAACCCTAAAACACTAACCCCAGCATGACCCCCTACACTACCCAAACACCACTGCACAACCCTATACCCTAAAACACGACCCCCTACACTACACAAACATGACTGCACTACCCTAAACCCTAAAACACTACCCACAGCATGACCCCCTACACTACACAAACACCACTGCACTACCCTAAACCCTAAAACACTACCCCCTACAGTACACAAACACCACTGCACTACCCTAAACCCTAAAACACTACCCCCAGCATGACCCCCTACACTACACAAACACTACTGCACTACCCTAAACCCCCTACACTATACAAACACCACTGCATTACTCTAAACCCTAAAACACTACCCCCAGCACGACCCCCTCACAACACAAACACCACTGCACTACCCTAAACCCTAAATCTACCCCAAGCATGACCCCCTACACTACCCAAACACCACTGCCATACCTTAAACCCTAAAACACTACCCCCAGCATGAACCCCTACACTACCCAAACACCACTGCACTACCCTAAACCCTAAAACACTACCCCCAGCACTAACCCCTACACTACACAAACACCACTGCACTACCCCAAACCCTAAAACACTACCCCAGCACTACCCCCTACACTACCCAAACACCACTGCACTAACATAAACCCTAAAACACTACCCCAGCACAACCCCCTACACTACACAAACACCACTGCACTACCCTAAACCCTAAAACACTACCCCCAGCACGACTCCCTACACTACCCAAACACCACTGCACTACCCTAAACCCTAAATCTACCCCCAGCACGACCCCCTACACTACCCAAACACCACTGCACTACCCTAAACCATAAAACACTACCCCCAGCATGTCCCCCTACACTACACAAACACCACTGCACTACCCTAAACCCTAAAACACTACCCCAGCATGACCCACTACACTACCCATACACCACTGCACTACCCTAAACCCTAAAACACTACCCCCAGCATGACCCCCTACACTACTGCACTACCCTAAACCCTAAAACACTACCCCCAGCACGACCCCCTACTCTACCCAAACACCACTGCACTACCCGAAACCCTAAAACACTACCCCCAGCACGACCCCCTACACCACCCAAACACCACTGCACTACCCTAAACCCTAGAAAAGAAACCCCCACCCCATGCCCAATCCCCCTTACCTCTCACTCCTCGTGGTTCCTCTCTCCTCGTGGGTCCTGCTTCACGTCGTCTCTGAGGAGCGGTGCACGTCGTTGTGAGGAAACGGAACAACCTCTGTTTCCTTACAACGACATGGATCATCTACATGTTTTTTAGAACGCATGGTCATTTACCATACATACCTTTACAACAAAATTCGTTGTAAAGGCATGCGTGGTAAATGACCATGCGTTCTAAAAAATGCGTAGTAATGACTTCGCGATGTACAACGCATGCGTGGTAATGCATGCATTGTAATGGTATCGCAAAGTAAAAAAGTCGTTGTAACGGCTGCTTACCGATCGAAGCTGGCCCCTGTTCTTCAGTGAGACATTTATTTGATTAATTAGGAGGAAGGAATGTGGTTTTTTTACCGAAAAGTGCATTCCCGGCTGTTGTATTGTGAAAGTGTCCGCGTGGCCTGGTTTCACTTCCGGTGAGAGAGTGAAAGAGTCTGTTTGGATCTAAAGGAGTTCTGTTGTTGGACGGGGCAGGCGCGAAACGTCATCAGAAAACATAGCTAATGGAAAGCGTACTCCCTGAAGTGTGGAGCAGTGCCATGAGAGGTCAACGAGTGTGCGTCCCACCGCAGTATGACCGTACCGCGTGACCCATGTGCCGCCTCCAGGATACGGGAGGCAGAAGCGGCATCGCAGGTCCTCTTGAAGACCGTTGTAGCACTAATTCTACATTTTGGTACTAGGGCATTTTAACTTTGTTGTTCCTGCCAGATACAAAGAGAAGATCCTGTGTTATTCAGTGCCCTCGTTACCTTTTTTGTGGGTTGTGGTGCTTGTCACTTCGCTGCCCCGCCGGTGCACACGACTGGGCACCCCACCTCGTGTGCCATCTGCAGGGCCTCTGCCCTCTGATCACTGGTTTTGGTTTCTGGAGTGGCAACATAAACAGTTGCTCCCAAAGGACTAGCCTGAACACTTAGGTGAATATCCCCTGCACCAGCATTCCACGGAAATTCTTTCCTAGCTCTCCCACGTCAACGAGGACGTCATACTAGCACGGCTCCGCTCGTGACACCGTATGACGTCATCGGAGCCATAAGAGGACCTCGTCGGCGTGCTGACGTCAGTTCCACCCATTTTTTCCGTGCCACCGAGGCAAACAGGCGGACCGAGACATTTTCACATGTATACATTGTATAATAAATATATATATATATTCACTGAAAAAACCATAGGTTTCAGGCACGTTATAGTGAGAAATTAGCATTTAAAAAACCTTAGAAATTCACTGAAAAAACCATAGGTTTCAGGCACGTTATAGTTAGAAATTAGCATTTAAAAAACCTTAGAAATTCACTGAAAAAACCATAGGTTTCAGGGGCGTTATAGTTAGTTGGACATTTCACTCGTACAAAACCATAGAAATTCCCCTGCTATAGTTAGTTCAGCTATCTATAACTCGCGCGCCCGCAATGCACTGCTGATGACGTCACATATTACATCACTCATGACATGGTCAGTGACATCACTCATGACATCACTGATGACATCTCAAATGACATCACTGATGACATCATCCTTGTGATAGAGTGGCAGACCTCCTCTCACCCTAATATAACCTTTGATACACACACTCAAAAATACAAACTGACATTTTCAAAACAATGGACATACCAATACCAGTTACAACACACCTATTCAGTAATTCCAAGATCTACACACACATCCACTCATTCACCAACAGTCCCTGTACAGTCACTCATACATGTACTCACTCATCATATGTACTCATATACCTATACATCCTGTTACACACCGCCACTCATCCTTAGAGTTACTCACACACATAGTCACACATGCAAACAAAGTATCAAACATCCATTTACTTGCATATACAGTTATACACACACTACCACACTTACTTCTACAGAAACTTACACATACTTACTCTGTTAAACAATCACTTATAGAAACACCTACTTATTTGTACAGGAACTCTTCCAATCTCTCACTCTCACATATACTCACTTATATACACCAATACTCACTTATACTAGTTTAAAACATATGTAGTTACTCATAAAGACACTATTGAGACAGTCATTGACTCACTAACACACCCATACACACACTCATCCACCTATACAGTCCTGCACACATGCTGTCTTCAACACGTACAAACAGTGAGTCACTCATTCATGCATCTATGCACTAAGTAATACCCCCACCGAACCATACAGACACTCAGACACTCATACTGATACTCAAAAAACCAACTAATAACCCATATAGACACTCATGTAGCTACTCACCAACCCATGCAGCCACTTATACACAAAGTGAGAGACTGATACAGATATTTTCATATTTAAACATTACTCACTAACCCATGTATTCACTAAGATACACTTAATCAGTCAGTTATACAATCAATTTTACAAAACAAAATCATCCATTTAGACACTTATATACCCATTTATTCTTCCATCGACCTTGAGATATACATATATAAAACATATTTAATTTTCAGAAAACGCACATTCACTGGATGATGTCATCAGTGATGTCATCAGTGATGTCATTTGAGATGTCATCAGTGATGTCATGAGTGATGTCACTGACCATGTCATGAGTGATGTAATATGTGACGTCATCAGCAGTGCATTGCGGGCGCGTGAGTTATAGTTAGCTGAACTAACTATAACGGGGGAATTTCTATGGTTTTGTACAAGTGAAATGTCCAACTAACTATAACGCCCCTGAAACCTATGGTTTTTTCAGTGAATATATATATATATATATATATATATATATATATATATATTAATTTACTGGCGGTCGCCAGTAGATAGTTATAGTTAGGACCTATTTTCCATAGGAAATCCGCAACATTCTCTTTGAAATAACTTTGGCGCCGGTTGACGAATCTTCGCGAAATTTTCAAACTTGTTGGGGCGCTCCGGTCCGCTCTTATCCTGAAAGTCTCGGGGTGATTCGTCAAGCTGGGGCAGAGAAAAAAGGGGGGTCCCAAAACACGTTTTCCCCATGCAATTTTCCGTAGGAACCTTTAGTCGCAGCTACAACCCGAACTGCTGAACGGAATTACACCAAATTTGGCAAATAGGTAGCCCTTGGTTCAGTGTCGTGCCTTTTGCTTAAATGGTGTAAATCCGTTCAGTAGTTCCTGAGAAAATCAAAAGTAAAATCACATATATATCTATGGCCGCGCGGCCCCCCTCCTGGAGCCCTTGATGGCACTGGGGACCACCACCCCCACGGCCGGCTCCTGCAGTGTCCCGGGTGCCCACCCCGGGACACTGTAGTTTGCTATGGCAGGGCGGGAGCCTCGCGGCTCCCGTCCTGTCATAGCAAACTGCTTTGGTTTTGGAAGAGAGAGCAGGAAACCTGCTCTCTCTTCCAAAACTAAGCTGATTGCTTTCCACATGGGGAACTGCATCTTAGCAGCTCCCCATGTGGAAAGCAATGCCGGCTCCCGCAGGACGCGGGGAGCCGGCGGGACCGTGGGGGCATTGGTGACCCCCCACGGTCCCCAACGGAGAGGGCCAGCCCCGGGGGATGGGGTCCCCGGGGCTAGTAGTGGCCCAGGAGGGGGGCCACGCGGCCCCCCTCCCCTACAAATTAAAATTTTAAAAAAATGTAAAGGCCGGCCCGGGGGATGGGATCCCAGGGGCCTTAAATGGCCTGAGGAGGGGGGCCACGCAGCCCCCCTCCAAATATTTTAATTTAAAAAAAAGAGGGCATGCCCCGGGGGATGAGGTCCCCGGGGCCAATAGAGGCCCAGGGAAGGGGGGCCACGCCGCCCCTTCCCGTTTTTTTTTATTTAAAAAAAAAATCCTGAGGCCCCGGGAGATGGGGTCCCCGGGGCCAAAAGTGGCCGAGGGAAGGTGGGCCACGCAGCCCCCCACCCATACAAAAAACAAAAAAAAGATCGGCATCGTGCCAGAGGCCCCGCCCCCTCCCTGCAGCAGTCTGCAAACGTGCCCCCTGGCGCGTTTTAAGAAGGGGAAGTAATTCCCCTTGAATACTGGGGGCCCTGGGGCCCAACTAGCCCACCAGGAACCTCCAGTATGCGCCAGGGGGCTGCGTTGCAGAGAGGTGTACAGAGGCCACGCCCCTTTTACACCTCTCTGCAACGCAGCTCTGTGGTGCTTTTGGAGGTACATGGTGGGCTAGTTGGACTCCAGGGACCCTCAGGATTCAAGGGGACTTAATCCCCCAACTTAAAACGCGCCATGGGGCGCGTTTGCACAGTGGTGAAGGGAGGGGCGGGGCTTCAGGTGACATGTGTGCAAACAGGCCTCGTGGCGCGTTTTAAGATGGGGAATTAAATCCTCTTCAATCCTGAGGGTCCTGGGGCCAACTAGCCCACCAGGTACGTCCAGAAAGCGCCACAGAGCTGCGTTGCAGAGAGGTGCAAAAAGGGGCATGGCCTCTGAACACCTCTCTGCAACGCAGCTCCCTGGCGCATACTGGAGGTATCTGGTGGGCTAGTTGGCCCCTAGGGACCCTTGGGATTGAGGAGGAATTAATTCTCCAACTTAAAACGCGCCACAGGGCGTGTTTGCAGACATGTCACCTCAGGCACCACCCCCTTCCTTCACCATTGTGCAAATATTCCTCTAAAATCAGCCGAACTACAAATTCTGATTTACTCACCTGTTATCAGGAGAGACCTCAGTGCTGCATCTTTGAGCCCAGTACTGATCCTGAAAAGTAATTTTAACCGTACTTACCAGTAACTTGAATTTCCTTCCATAGGCTAACATTGACTGGTTTCAATTGGAAATTCTTCTAAGTGTGGAGTTTTGGAACTTTATAATATTCCTCTAAAATCAGCCGAACTACGAATTCTGATTTACTCACCTGTTATCAGGAGAGACCTCAGTGCTGCATCTTTGAGCCCATTACTGATCCTGAAAAGTTATTTTAACCGTACTTACCAGTAACTTGAATTTCCTTCCATAGGATATCATTGCCTGCTTTTTGCTGAAAAAGTTTCTAAGTGTCGGTTTTTGAAACATACAAATATTCCTCTAAAATCAGCAGAACTACGAATTCCGATTTACTCACCTGTTATCAGGAGAGACCTCAGTGCTGCATCTTTGAGCCCAGTACTGATCCTGAAAAGTAATTCTAACCGTACTTACCAGTAACTTGAATTTCCTTCCATAGGCTAACATTGACTGGTTTCACTTGGAAATTGAAAGTGTGGAGTTTTGGAACTTTATAATATTCCTCTAAAATCAGCCGAACTACTAATTCCAATTTACTCACCTGTTATCAGGAGAGAACCCAGTGCTGCATCTTTTAGCCCAGCACTGACCCTGAAAAGTAATTCTAACCGTACTTACTAGTAACTTGTATTTCCTTCCATAGGAATCCATTGTCTGGTTTTCAGCAGAAAAGTTTCAAAGTGTCGATTTTCACAAACTACAAATATTCCTTAAAAATCGCCTGTATGACTTAAACGCATTCTTTCAACTGTTTACAGGAGATGCACCAGTTCTGGATCCAGGATCCACTACTGAGTAAGAAAAAGTAACGATAACACTACTTACCTGCTAAGTGAATTTCCTCCCATAGGATAACATTGGTGATTCTATGTGAAAAAGTTTGTGTCAACTTTTAAAATACAATAATATTCCTTAAAAATCACTACTGTAACCAAAACGCTTTTACTCAACTGTTTTCAGGAGATGTCCCAGGACTGAATCTAGGATCCAGTCCTGTGGTTAGAAAAGTAATCCATAAAGTAACTAATTGCATTTAACTAGAAATTCACATTGAGCTCAATGTTGCATTGTGTTTGAAATTGTGTTGCCCATTGCAACAACTGTAACTACTGTACTTAAAAGTCTATTGCCTATTTGCAAAGTATTTAAACTAAAGTAATTCATTCTGAGAAAGTATATTTTGTAATGTAATGTATAATGTAATTGCAATGTAATTTAAAAATAAAATATCTAAAAATAAATAGTTTAAAAAAATGTAGTAAATCAGTATCAAAAAATAAATATAACAATTAATACATTTAAAAATTGACATTTACAAAACCTTTGAAATTCACTGGAAAAAACCATAGGTTTCAGACATGTTATAGTTAGGAATTAGCATTTAAAAAACCTTTGAAATTCACTGAAAAAACCATAGGTTTCAGGCACGTTATAGTTAGAAATTAGCATTTAAAAAACCTTACAAATTCACTGAAAAAACCATAGGTTTTAGGGACAGTTATAGTTAGTTGGACATTGCACTCGTACAAAACCCGTGAAATTCCCCCGTTATAGTTAGTTCAGCTAACTATAACTCGCGCCCCGCAATGCACTGCTGATGACGTCACATATTACATCACTCATGACATGGTCAGTGACATCACTGATGACATCACTGATGACATCTCAAATGACATCACTGATGACATCATCCACGTGATAATCTGATGCACCTCCTCACACCCTAATATAACCTTTGATACACCCACTCTAAATTACAGACTGCCATTCGCAAAACCATAGACACTCCAACACCAATAACTACATACCCACTCACTGATTCTTAGGTCTACACACACATCCACTCACTCACCCGTACAGTCACTCATGCTTACGGTCACTCAGTACAGGACTATCATATGCACTCATACTCCTATATAGACACTCAAGCACCGCCACTCATCCATAGAGGCACTCACACACCTAGTCAGTCATGCAAATAATTAAACACACTGCCATTTACTCACCTATACAGTTATACACACACCAGCTCACTTACTCATACAAATACTAGCACATTCTTACGCTCTTATACAATCACTGATACAAGCACACACTCATCCATACAGTCACTCTCACAATCACACACTCTCGCTTATAGCTATTTATATACTCCAACACACATATATACTGCCTTTCACATATGTAGTTACTCACACATGTACCACTGGGACATACATTCACTCACTAACACACTCTTACACACAGCTACCCACCCATACAGTCTATCACAGATACACTCTTGAAACCATCCACCCAGTGAATCACCCACTCACACATCTATGCACAGAGTCGCACACACCCCACCCATACAAACACTCAGGCACCCATACAGATACTCAGACAACCAATCAATAACTCATATAGACACTCATGTAGCTATTCACAAACCCATGCAGCCACTTACACAGCAACAGACAGACGGATACAGACATTCACCCAGTTTAGTCACTAACCCATGCATTCAGTAAGATATGTTTAATCACTCACTTATAGAGTTAGTCACGCACCTACTAAATCATCCATACAGACACTTATACACCCACTCATTCTTCTATACGCCTTTCCCTATATATATTAAAAATATTTAAACTTTACAGAAACACACAGTCACTGGATGATGTCATCAGTGATGTCATCAGTGATGTCATTTGAGATGTCATCAGTGAAGTCATCAGTAATGTCATCAGTGATGTCATTTGAGATGTCATCAGTGATGTCATCAGTGATATCACTGACCATGTCATGAGTGATGTAATATGTGACGTCATCAGCAGTGCATTGCGGGGGCGCGAGTTATAGTTAGCTGAACTAACTATAACGGGGGAATTTCACGGGTTTTGTACGAGTGCAATGTCCAACTAACTATAACTGTCCCTAAAACCTATGGTTTTTTCAGTGAATATATATATCTATATCTTCATAACGCGTAGATGTGGAGCTAAGAATAGTAAAGCTATACTTACCTATTTGCACTTACCTCATCGATATTCCTGAATGCAATATTCTTGCCAAAGAGATTTGGCCACACAATATTTTTCTCCTTGATATTCTGTCAGGCGACTGTCATCTGCTTTAGGATTATGTAGAGTTCAGATCAGTTTGATGTAATAGATTCTCTTGAACAACCTCTGAAATGTTAAGCAGTGAAAAGTATACTTTTAAGTCCTATTTACTGAATTACTTCAGGTCTTACGTGTGTTTAGTTTCTCAAAAGAAAAAGATACTTCATATTTTTCTTCCATAAAACAGTGTATAAAGGCCACAGGTCGATAAAAGCGGATCCTACACTGGATATGACAGAGCCCAATCATGGATTGTCTAGCCGAGAAGATGCCCAGCCTATCAGCAGCCAAGAGTGGAGGTATTGATGCCGGGCTGGGATGGATTCCTCTTTCATGGCTGATAACAGGATCTAAGCTCTCATAAACCAATATAAAATGTTAGATTTTCTGTTGACTTTTTCTGGTCCACTATTTGCCTGGGCTAGTTTATTAATGATTATTAACACAATTATTTATCATTCTTCATGCTCTAGGTGAGTGCATGCCAGCATAGCTGGGCAATCATTTCATACATTCTGACTATATAATGACTATATCATATATTTTGACTATATAATGATGGTGCTTATGTTCTACCTCTTTACTGTAAAATGGTAGTAATGCTTTGCTTCTCAGAGCCTGATTCTAAAAGTTAAACTTACACTTTTGCTGTGATTTTCTGCAATTCACAAAGCAATTTTACGAGTAGTATATATATATGACAGCAGAGTCTCCGCACTCGTGGCGGAGACTTCCCACATAAAAAGATAGGCAGTCGCAAAGATCCTATTCATAAAATTGCTTGTGAGTAACAAAAAATTGTAAACTTACACCTAAGTGTAACTTTACATATGTGAATCAGGCCCTCAGTGTAAGTATGAAATCGCATGAGAAAAAATGTAAAAATAATCCTGTGAAAGAACTGGCAGATTATGAAGCAATATCTGTATGGATCATCTGACCCACTGGGAGGACCAAAGCAAACACAAGGAGATGATGGACGGAGCACTGAAACTTTTCAGGCACTCACCAACAGTCACAGATCTGGGTTGAATCCATCATCGTTCTTTAGCTCACTTCGCCACCCCAGTTCAGACCCAGCCATATGCAAATCAGTCTTGACCCTGTTCCTCATGGGAGCAGTCCAGCCCGAACTGCTAAGCCAGGTCTTCCCTGGACCGGAAACAAGCATCCTGGGACCCTTCAAGATTTAGAGATTTCCTGATTTCCTGAGATTTTTTCAAAAGAACCAGCAAAATCACCCCAAAAAACTTTGAAGCTTATTTGCTCCTCTTTTTATTGACCTTGCGCTGCTGTGCTGGGATGAGCAGGAGAGAGGTGTTTTTAGCAGGGTCAGATTGGTAAGGCGGGCACTCGGACAAAGGGTGATGGGCCGGTATCTGCCTTGCAGCTCTGGGCTGCTTTTTTGGGCAGCGGGGTGGCCGATTTATGCTGTGTTTGTGCTGTTCAGATACTGCTAGCGGCCCAGTAGGGCCCTAAGTAGCCTTTACGGAGGCAGATGGGCCTCTATTACCCACCTTTAATCAAAGGGGCAAAGGTGTCATTTCCAGTCTCTCACTGGGACAGCCCACTGATGTATGCAGATTGAGCAGAGGCGGGGGCCTGAGCAGAAGTGGCTTCACTTATATTCAGGTGTAATTTAAAATTGTGAACTAATCTGCGCACAAAGAGTCCTGGCAACATTTGCATTTTTTTTTATCTCAGTGAAGGTAATATGCCTCTTTTAGAGAAAAACCCCTCCTTTTTTTCATAATACTGAAAACACAAACAGTTTTTGCAAAAAGGCACAATCCACAAATGTGGGCCACTTTTTCTTAGGGTGTCTGGGCCTATTTTTTATCCCAATCCAACCCTGGTTTTTAGTCCCTCTCTCCTGCTCTGCAACATCACTTTGAGCTTTGTGGGGGCAGGGCATGCCTCCAAGTACCTCAAAACAAGCATTGCTGGGCCTCCTAAAAAGGAGAAAGACTGCTGGAGTCTGGGACAAAGAAGGTGAGCATCCAAGCCTCCCTTGGCAGTCTTTCACCACGTCCACAGCCCCACCTTCCTCGCAGGCATCATCCTGCCCTCACTCACCCACCTGCCCTTGGCAGTCCACGTTTGTTTCTCACTCTCCACCTCAGTAGCCTTTATTTCCCAGCCTCCTACCCTTCCTCCCTATGGCACTTTAGTTTTTCCGCCCCTCCCTTTTCACTTTTCTCCCCCAAATTTCCTGCATCACGGAGCAGCTTGAAACAAATGCTGCCACAAGGGGCTGTTACAGTAGCCCCCTCCACCCTCTTCCCACCTTCCATTAAGCAGTGGCGGCTGGCAATACATAAATATAGTGAGGCGCGATGCGCCCAACTCACCACAAATGATGCTCCTGCCTGGTGCAGCACTGCTCTCCCGGCGATGGTGGTGTCCATGAGCAGCAAAGGGAAGGACTTCCCTTCCTACCCAGTGGAATGCGAATCTTGACCAATCCTGGAGCTGCTCTCAGCATGAGAGCATCTCCAGGATTGGTGGGAGCAGGCTAACTCAGCACTCATTTTGAGGCTGGGGGCCTGTGTCAGCAATCTCCCGGCTGTTTCACAGCCCGAGGATTGCTGGGTATACAGTGCACATGTCGGGCTGACCATAGGTAGCCATCCGGCCAACCCAATATGTGCACTGAAAGGGGCAGCAGTAATCCTGCAATAGCAGGTTTCAGTCCCGCCCCCCTGCTCCACGCTCGCGCTGTACACAGCGTGGGCTGGTGGCAAAATAAAATGACATTATTATCCCATTTTATTTATTAGTGTTTACCTGCTGTGCTCACAGCAGGTGGGGTGACGCCATTTAGGAGGAGCCACCCCTGACAATTAGATGAGAGGAGGATGCAAGGGGGAAGAACATTAACAGCTCTCTCCAGCAGCATGTGTATCTTGCTGGAAAACAAGTGTCAGGATTGATGGGGCTGAGGTTCCATCTATAATTTACTCTGGAACACTCTCTTGCGGATGGATCGTTGGTTCCTGCTTGGCAGTGTAGAGGGAAGAGATATAGCATAATCACTACTTACAACACAAGTTGGGGGCCCAATAATTCATGACTCCGAAGGATCACAGACTCCAATTCTCAAGTTAGTCGGCTTATTACAAAGCCAATTATAGTTGGTCATACAGACACCTCAAGACGAGGTTGTAGAAATACATCAGAACTAATACAAAACCAAACATATGGGCAAAGTTGACTCGATGAAGCATAAACAGAATGACAACTTCCAGAAACAGAACGTAGGCAATAAATGCCCCCACGTCTATGTCAGACTTCAGCACAGGTTCATAAGTGAAAAGCATAAATCTATCCCTACACTATCACTAGGGTGATTTCCCTACTTAGCATTTTCCCCAGGCAAGTTAGGAAAGAGTAAAGGTGTCAGCGCGTGAAGACTTCCAAAGAAGTAAACTCAGGTTGTATGGGTCAAGTAGCATAAGCTACAGAGCTTGTTCTAGGATGCTCCTCTTCGTCTAGTGTCTCCCGCTCTTCTCCTAACTCAACCCCCGGGACACTGTCCCTAATTCAAACTTCAAAATCACAAAACACGCCCATTCGGGTCTCCTCATCGACCCGTCCCACTGGGCATCTTCTCATAGGTGAATTTCCACTCCACCTCTACTCTCCCAGCTCCTGGCATGATGACCTTGCTTCCCATGCCTGTTCCACTGAAAAAAAACACCATCTCCCGTTATCAGCTTCCCATACGCTCATTGTATCCACTGCTCTCCGAGCCTAACTCCTAAAACAAAAGCGTTATTCTAACTAACAATGATGAATTCACCACCTGCAACGGAAAATGGTGAGAAAGAACAACTCAACATGCACATTAATTCAAACCTACACATTAAGTCCCGCTAGAGAGCTTCCAGGGTAAAGTATATTTTCAGGCCTACAGAAATCGGCCAACATAGGAAAATGGCATACAAGCCTCATGAAACTACATAGAAATGAATGCTTGCTGAGCACTTCTAATTCACCACGTTACATGAGCACATCAAATACGTAAATAACTGTTAATAGACATACACAATTCGTTGCATATTAGGCCTTTAACTGAGCACAACTATAACACGACAGCTTCATGTTATAACGGTACATTTTTAACACCATTATTTTAATACGACAAAGGAATAAATGCAGGTGCAACCTACACATGATTATAATGCACCCCTACAAATTAAAGAGCACTTCTGCGCTCTATCAGTTCCCCCCTCTGATGACAAGTGTCATCACCATCAAAACACCATCCCTGGAGAAAGAACCGACCTAAACAGAAGTTGGAGCCATTCTACCCTGTCGGAACTTCTCTAGATTCTTGAGATTCTCATAGTGACTGTCCTACAGTCTCTCCATTCTCCTTTCCTGCTTCCTAAGAGATCTCTCAGCCTGTCCTGCCTTGTGCTATTTGTAGGCCTATATCATTCCAAGCAAAAGAATCACACAGACTACCACGATGATGATAGGCTTCAGAATGTAACCAAGAATACCCTTGCCAAGGTTTGCAAACCAACTTCCAACCCTTCCAAGTCCTTTCCCAACTTTCGTCCAAACTAACCCTGGGCGTAGCAGGGGTAGTGCCTCTACGCGTATTTCCACGGAGTTTAAAAAAACTCAGCGGAAATACACTACGCTCCCTCCCCCCTCCCAAAGTGCGCACGTGCGTCAGACGTACAATGTAGTGTTTTTTTAATTACAGAAGGACGCGAGGAGCAGGACGGAGAGCGGCCAGGCAGGGGAGGCGGCAGAAAACAGGTAAGTGGCTTCTTTTACATTTTTAAAGACTTTGGGAGGGAGGAGGGAGCGGCTAACTCCGTTCTGCCACGGAGGTGGAGTTTTTGCCTACTCTCCGCGTTCGCCACGGAGCGAGGAGTAGGCAAATCTCCGCAAAGTCCGCTGGCGGAGCGGAGTTACCCGCCCAGGGTTAGTCCAAACCCTTTTTGCCATCTCATGTACTTCGAAATGAACTGCAGTAATGTTACTTATATACTTCTTCAAGTCCTTCATGTTGTCAGGAATGAAGGTACAGCACTCCTGAACCTTCAGCGTTTTACAGACTCCACCCTCCCTTGCCAACAACACATCTAACGCAAGGCGGTTCTGCATCACCATCGCTCTTATCGACACCATCTCTCCATCCAAAAGTAATAAAGACTGAGCTGTATTTGCTGATAATTTATCCAAGATGGTTGCTAATCTTCTAATCTTCACATCATTCAGAATCACTCCCAAACTTGGTATCATTGCTCCAAAAACATCTCCAATAATCTCTCCTGCACTAGCACCTCTCTTCTTTCTATGATGATCTCCATCTTCCAAGTGTTCCAAATTCTCAACATGATATATCTTAGGGAATACTACAGCTACATAGCATGTACCATACCAATTCAATGGCAATCACACATATGCATTTCTCCCACACACGAAATACACATTTGGCACCACTTGTACAGCTTCTTGCAAAAACTTCTTTGCTGATGCTTCAATTGTGAATATGTGATCACACATACTCTGTCCTACATAGATCTTGTCGTAGTAAGTCTGAACATGTCGAATACATAGCTTTCCTTGCTGCTCAAAATCTAAAGCTATTGGACCGTAACTTCCCTTTGCCTTGTGAGCCAACTCCTCCTTGGTCCAATCAAATCTTCCTTCTCTACTGGTGGGTTTAACCATTAGTTGTCTATGTCTATCTTCTACCTGATCTACAAATTTCTTCTCTACATCAGTTAATAAATATGTCAGGTTGTGGTGGTGTGCATAAGCGGTATCTAAGGTTACTGTAGGTATGAAATACTTCCCCAATCTGTCGTCTTGCTTGTAATAATCATACTTGTTAAGGTGCTTAAAAGCTGGAACTTCTGACAACACCGCGTCAAAGTGGAGAAGTAATATTCATTGTGACCCTTTCCATAAAACATACTAAGCACTAAACTACATGTGATACCATATGTCAGTGGAAGGAGATGATATCGAATTCCCTCCTCAACTGATGCTGGCAACTGCATACACACATAACAATCTCTCACATCCATCGTGTTCACATACTCATACAGCAACGTTGCATAGGCCTTCATCATATAATCACCCTTCGACAAATCTACATGCAACATGAGACTAGTTTTCTCTAGCATAGTTTTCTCAGCTCCTAATGTACCCTCTTTTGTAGTAGGAGTGGCTGGTGTGGGTGTTCCCTTGATCCCCACCCCATCAACCTCTGCATCATGAGAAAACTTTACAGACACTATGATCACTATAGCTATCACCACTATCATTCCTACGATGAGTGTACCTATCACACACTTTGATTTACGGTTCGGATTTCCAGACTCCATCTTTAACTGGATTCAGGTTTACCAAAACAAGAGGATTATTGCAAAGTCTCTCTCTCTCCTCCTTCAAGTGCGGATCAACAAAGTTCATACACAGTTCCTTTGGAGTTCCGGAAACCAAACTCAAAGTCCATTTCACAATTATTTACACAGTTCAAAAGACTTCCCTAGCCTGCGTTCTTCTTCTACGGAAAATCCCTAAATTTTCTCTTCTTCCACTCGAACCTGGGTTATCTTCTTCAGGCAACAATTGTTATTTACAGGTCACAGTTCAATTAGCAGTCTGTCACGAGCTCAGAACCAATTTCGGCAATAACACGATGCAAGATCTCAAGCCGAACTGCAGCAACCTCCTGAGCTGCAGCTTGTTGTCTAAAGGTTGGAAAAGCCAAGTCTCTCAGAACCAAATTCCTCACGCCACTCAGTATTGGAGGATTCGGTACAGTCACTGTTAGCACTCCTTTTATTTCCAACCCCGGTACTATCAACTCAATTTCAATTTTCAGTTCTGGAACTCTGCTGACAACTCTCGAAGACCTCAGTCTCCCTGTTCCCACTGCTGCCGGCATCTGCAACCACGTAAGTCCACTCTGGAGCAGCGTATCTCTGGCAAGCCACTCTTGCTCTCTGCGATCTCCTCAAGCCCTCCTGACCTGGCTCTGTTTCACTTAGCTCTGACTCAGACATTTCAGATACAGGGGCAAGATCTTTCTCGGAGGCAAGGCTCAGGTTCTGTCTCTTCTGTCTCCCAGGCCACGATTCATCCACCAGACCTGCTCTCCTTCTCTGCACCCCAGTTCTCTCTGCTGAGTCGGACTCTTTATTGCTCACAACGTTACCGTCTCCCTCATAGTCACTGTCTGGGCCTTGTGTAGCGTGACACCCCTCGGCTTGCTCTGGTGTGTTGCCAGCCTCGCCAGCCCTCACAGCTTGGCTTGTCCCCTCCTGTGGCCTCGCAGCCACGGCTGGACTATCTGCAGGGAGAGGAGCTGTTTCGTCTGAGGGTGCTGAAACTCTGCGGGTGTGAGAAGCGTGAATCCAGTTCGGTAGGCCTCCGCAATTTACAGCTGTGTTCGTTACCAGGATCACTTGATATGGGCCTTTCCACCGAGCATCGAGACAGCTTTTCCTCGCATGTTTCTTCATGAGTATCCAATCCCCTGGACACAGGTCATGACAGAGATCCTTCAATGTCGTGGCAGTCGCAGCTTCACCCTGGTAAGACACAGAACAGACCACGTCAGCAAGTCCTTTGCAATAATCAAGGATCAAATCATCTGTGATGTTTATCAATGCTGTAGATGGCACTGCTGGCAATCGCATCACCCTCCCCATAAGGATCTCATGGGGCGAAAGTCCTGTTCTCCTATCAGGAATGCTAGGCACACTCATCAACACCAAGGGCAACGCATCAGGCCATTTCAGAGACGTGGATGAACAGACTTTGACCATTCGCATCTTGAGAGTTCCATTATTCTGTTCCACAAGACCTGACGCCTCAGGTCTGTAGCTACAATGCAGTCTCTGATCAACCTGCCATGCGGTGCAAAGCAGCTTCATGATCTCACTGTGGAAGTGAGTTCCTCTACCCGATTCCAATGAGGTTGAAAATCCGAAGCATGGTATCAACTCTATAAGCAACAACTTTGCTACGGTGAGACTGTCACACCTTCTGGTCGGATATGCTTCCACCCAACGTGAGAAAACACACACTACCACCAGAATGTACCTCAAACCATTGCACCTGGGCATCTCGATAAAGTCAAGTTGGATCCTGTTGAAGGGACCTCCAGATCTCCCAATGTGACTCAGTGCAACCACAGTCTTTTTCCCAGCATTCATTTGCTGACAAGTCACACATCTATGGCACACTGCTTCAGCAAACGCATGAAACCGTGGGTTAAACCACGTCTTCTGAACACTCGCACCATTGCATCCCTTCCAACATGAACTGCTCCATGAATCTGCCTAGCCATAGGGCTCAATAAATCATCTGGTAACACTGCTCGACCATCAGCCGAAACCCAAATGCCATCATCTCTCTTTTCACAACCTGCTTTGATCCAACAAGCTTCCTCCTGCTCTGACACTTCTTCCTGCAGGCGCTTGATCTCATCCCAGGTGTCTGCTATGGCTAACATCATGCTGAGCTCGGTTCTTTCTGTGCTCTCTCCCGTGTAATCCCATGTGAAAATGCATCTCTGTTCAGCACAGAACCGGGCAACTTCGTCAGCGTACCTGTTGCCAAGGGTCACAAAATCGTCCCCTCTCCCATGGGCAGCGCATTTAACCACTGCAATTTCCTTGGGACACTGCAAGGCGTCTAACAACCTCTGAACATGTTCTCCATTTCTGATCGGGGACCCTGATGACGTTAGGAATCCTCTCTGCGACCATAGCTGTCCGAAATCATGAACTACACCGAACCCATATGGCTGTCGGTATAGATGGTGATTCGGATCTGATCTGCGGCCAGACAGGCGCGCGTCAGGGCAATGATCTGAGCCACCTGTGCGGAGTGTACTCCCTCTAAACAAGCGGCTTCCACCACTCCTGCGATGGTGCAAACAGCAAACGCTGCTCTTAAACAACCTGCATTGTCTCTTACGCATGAACCATCAACAAAGAATATCTCGTCAGACAGGGGCAGAGGTTCATCAACAATGTCAGGTCTCGGTAAAGTGCAGAGTTCAGTCACATCAAGACAGTTATGGTCTTCACAATCTTCAACCTCATCAAAATTTGGCATTGGCATCAAAGTAGCAGGATTCAGTATAGAGCACGTTTTCAGAGTCACATTCTCCGAGGCAAGTATGACCTGCTCATAGCGTGTTAGTCTGTTGTTTGTGAGATGCTGCGTCTTGGTTCTGGTCATCAACAGTTCAACAGAGTGGGGCACATGAACAGTCAAAGGATGGCCCATAACAATACTTTCACACCTCTCAATGCTGACACCTGTTGCCGCAACAGACTTGAGACATCCGGGCAATGCTGAAGCCACTGGATCTAGGGTGGCTGAAAAGTATGCAACGGGTCTACGGACACCTCCGTGTGTTTGTGTGAGTACTGAAAGTGCACAACCTTCCCTTTCACAGCAGAATAGTGAAAAAGCTTTGTTGTAATCAGGTATTCCCAGAGCCGGAGCGCGACACAGGCTATCCCTCAGCTCTAAGAAGGCAAGCAAACAGTTGTTATCCCATGGTACCGGATCACTCACAACCTTGTGCGTCAACCTCTGCAAAGGCTTTGCTTTCAAGGAGAAGTTTGGAATCCATTGACGACAATAGCCAAATATTCCCAAAAACATCCTGACTTCCTTTTGTGTGGTAGGCGCAGTCATATTCATGATCGCCTCAACTCGGTCTGGTGACACCTTCCTCTTGCCTTTTTCAATGCGATGACCCAAATACTGAACTTCAGACAGACAGTACTGAAGTTTGCTCGGAGACACTTTATGCCCGTTTTCTGCTAGATGATTCAACAGTGCAACAGTATCAATCCTACATGCATCTTGTGTGTCGGATGCGATTAGGAGGTCGTCTATGTACTGTACGAGAACCGAGTTCTGTGACAGCACTAGACTCTCAAGGTTCTTTTTCAAGATCTGATTGAATATCGATGGACTCTCAGTATACCCTTGTGGGATACGACACCATGTTAACACACGATTTTCCAGACGGAAAGCGAATAAAAATTGGCTCTCCTCATGCAGGGGTATCGAGAAAAACACTTGGCACAAATCGATCACTGTAAACCACTCCGCCTCACAAGGAATCTGGAATATCACAGATGGATTCGGTACCACAGGAAAACATGGAACCACAATTGTGTTGACCTTTCGCAGGTCCTGCACAATTCTGTACTTCCCACAAGGCTTCTGCAATCCCATGATGGGTGAGTTGCATGGGCTCCCCATTATCTCCTTCAAAATGCCCTGTTCGATCATGGACTCAATCACTGGTCTAATTCCTGCCACCATTTCCAGTGTCAAGTTGTACTGGGGCGTTCTACATTCGGCTTGATCTGGATCTTAACTGGCTCAACCCCGCGAATCAGGTCTATCTCTTCTCCTGTGAAATCCCACACCACAGGGTCGACTGAGTCTCTCAGGTCAGATAGTAACTACTTTGTAGTCAGCAAAGGCTATCCATTCATACAGCGGTCCTGATTTGCCAACTTGAAGGCAATGTCATCATCATTAGTCTGTAATTCAACACCCTTGGGTGTGCAATAGATGGTACAATTCAATTTGCACAAAAGATCGCGACCCAATAGGCAAACTGGACTAGAATCGCACATCACAAACTGATGTCGGTCCTGAAATGTCCCTATCTTTACAGGTATCGCGTCTGTCAAAGGACTAGTCATTTTCTTGTTCGCAACTCCGACAACTTGGATTGATTGTCCTGAGAGGGGTAGGTTTGGGACTACTGCTGATCTCACAGTTGAACGGGTAGCACCAGTGTCAATCAAGAATGTGATGGGATGACCGTCAACATCTGCCTCTACATACAGCCCTCTCCGGTCTACCTCTAAGATTGCTCCAAGGGTACAGTCTTCCTCCCCCCTCAGGCACCGTCATTGTAACAGGTCTGGATCGAACTCGCCCTGAGTCTCAATGAAGGGCATCTGCTGGTATACTCGATTCCCTTGTGGAATCCTCGGCGGCTGGTGAACTTGCACTTGTGGATTCAAACTCCCCCCATGTACTGATCTTGGTCTTGCTACTGTATCTGCAACCTCAGGTACCTGTACTACTTCCTCCCCTTGAACCCGATTAGCTGGATTCGATCTACACTCGTGCTTCCAATGCCCGATCTTATGACAATAATGACATGCAGTTGTTCTCTTTAAGGTACCCACGTCAATCCCTGTCTTAAGATCTATGGGCGTACCTCTCCCTTGACCTGCATTCGGGGTCCTCCATTATTGGTTCCCTGTCTCCGTCCCAGCGTTCCTCCACTAGGTTGTACTTGATCTGCCTTCTTCATCTGGACTAGCATGAGCTTGTCCTTAAGCTTCCTGTGTTTTGAGTCCACTTCATCACTACAGTATCTGGCATATCAAAGAATCTCGTCCACAGACTTGTTCTGCCAGCAGATCAGGTGCTGCTGAATCATGAAGCTAATCTCTGGTCTCAATCCTAACACAAATTTGAAAACAAACTGTCCCATGTCTTTTGTCTCTAGGGTGTCCAACCCACTATACTGCTTAAAGGCTTGCAAGAGCCTTTCGTAATACTCATGCACCGATTCCTTGGGCTCTTGGGTCGTCCGGTAAATCTTGACCCAATCAATATCTTGTGGAGAGATTTTGGACTGCAACCATGTGATTACCTGATCATACTTTTTCATCACCATAGGTGAAGGACCATGAGTTACAGGATCTGGGTCTGGTTCTGAAGATGGCCATTCAACTGCTATTTTGCATGCCGACCACAAATCACCGGGCACGACGATGTCAAACAATGTATTCAAATCAACCCACAACACCTTGGAAATTTTTACAAAACGATCAACCTGTTTATACCATTCAACCGGGTTTTCCCTCAGCCGAGGAAAATTATTTGTAAATGCTGCCAAATCACCCCTACTCCAAGGCACAAGTACATATCCTCCACTTGGTACCTCTTGCAGTGGGTAAGCATCTACGGTTGCTGTTCCCCCTCCTAGAGGTGGTGTATCTCCTATCCCTTTCTTAACACTCTTTTTCTTGGACCACCTCTCTTCCCACTTATCAAGCATGCTCCATGCACGAATTCCTACAATCAGTTCTCGAATGTGTGTCTTCAATCTTATAAGTCGTTTCTCCTCCAAGTCTTGGTCACTGTATTGTATTGTATGGCTTCCCTGCAACATCTTGGTTTTGGACAAATCTACTTCATACGTTCGTGCTAACTGTGTCAGCTTCTCGTGTGCTTTCCCTGCTTTCCGGGTAACATCCTTCACCACAAACAACAGCTCATCTTGCTCATAAAGCTCCATTCTAAGGGTAGATTTCCGCTTATTATTTCATCCACTTCTACCTTTAGTCTCACTACATCCAGCACCTTAGCTCTTATTGCAGCCTTCATCGTTACCTGACTTGACGCACCACTTGACTTCTCACTTTCGCTGTTCTGACCCCTGCAAGTGTTTCCTTCTGCTGTGCGCTGTGGAGTACCCCGATCCCCAGACGTTCCCTGATCAGCTCCTCCTCCCGTCACTCTTCCATTAGGCCCCCTAACTGGAGGTTCCCAGATCCTCAAATCGAAGTGTGAGTCCGCCAGCGACGCTGACCTCACTGCACTTGGCCCACTCCGACCCCTAGAAGAGTCTGCGGTAGCTGGCAAGGGAGTGCTAGCCTCTCCCTCCAGAGCCAACCCCTTCTCCTACTCCGGACTGTGACTGGTTACTGTTCTCCCTGTGGTTTGGATCATACACTGACACAATAGGTCCAATGGTGACCGGTACCGTAAGGGCATCCGGCAACCGCGAAGTAGCTTTCGCTCCATTCATCTCCGTCTCCCTCAATGCTGGTCTCCCACTTCCTGCCGTTCCTGTTGAAATCGTTCCCACTACCCTCGCACTATGGTTCACCTGTGGTTCCCCCACACTTCCTGCAACTGCTCCCTTCCCCTCTTCTGAGTCTGGATTATATGGTGGAGGATGCTCTGCCAATGATCTTTCTAAAAGGCTGTCATCAGTGTCACTGTCATTCTCCTCCCTTACCTTCCGTGCATCTCCTGCTTTTACTAACAGCAGAAATAGCCTTTCTCCCTCAATGGTATTTATCCTCCATCTCTTTGTCTGCGCATCCCATCGCGCATCCTGAAGTGCTCTCATCGATTTTTTTCTTCTCTCCTGACTTCGATCCCTCTTCCTTGCATGTGCTGCTCTTATCCATGCATTTAAAGCCTCAAACTGTGTTGGTCTAGGTGGAGGCCGTAGTGAAGCCATCACTACCCTCAATTGGTACAGTATATCTAATCTAAAAGAACCATAAAGCGGAAAAGCCAATTATCCCTCGTTCTCTGAAATCTTATGCCAATTTTCGAGCCAAAATATAGTATGGAGTCCTATGTTTGTAGCCATATAGTGTGCTGGGGTGTCCTCGGGTGGTGCTTCATCCCCCACTCGAGTCACTACTCCTCTATCTCCTCTGCAAAGATCTCGTAACACTCTAAAGCATCGCATTTTGAAATCAATTTGTTTTCCCCACAGATTATTTTCATTTTAACTTCCTGATGACAATCCACCAATCCCAGTGCGGCTTTACACCAACCGACCAATGGCAGCGCGGCACACTTCAACTTCACTCTTCCTCCTCACAGCGGTTCCCCCTCCTTCACAATTGTTCTCTGCACATTCACATGCCTCACTCATAGAATCAAGTAACCGTCTGTCCACCCTACGACCGGACGGTCACATAACCGACTGTCTGTCCACGAAACGACCGGACAGTCTCACAAGTAATGTCTGCCTCACCTCCGGCAACTGCCTGTCCACCAATCGACCGGGCAGTTACAATTCAACTGTCTGTCCACCAACAACCGGACAGTCTTATAACGAATCGATAGGATCCACTTTCTCAATTCCTTTCACCCACAGTGACCCACGACCTGCGCCAGTCACTCGAATTACTGTGGTCCGCCTCTGTGCACTAGCTTTTCACACAATTCTATCAAGCTCTCTCACACACACTTCCCTATCATCTGTGGGTCCGTCGATAGCGCTTCACGACTCCCACAATCACTGGTCAAACAATTACAGCACTGGTGTCTTCTACACCACAAATCTATCCCGGGATCTTAGGCTACTCTTCAAGCCTGACATCAATTCATCAAATCATATCACATGGACTGCGTACGCTCAGCCCAAAACCACATTCACTCGACTCTCATCCCAACTCCGCAAGACATCACACAATCAATTCATCACCACAATCTAACACAAACATCGCTATTCATACTCACAACACTGTGAACCGTTGTTCCTGCCGCACCATCATTCTCCGTCGGCTTCCAGCATGCTCCGCCGTTCTCGACTTTTTGGGCTCTCATTCTCTGGTACCTTTGGGGCTCTACAACTAGTTTCTCCTTACGTTCTAGATTATTCTCTCCCTCACTCCAATAGGAAACCATCCGATATTGCTACCAACTGATGGGGCTGAGGTTCCATCTATAATTTACTCTGGAACACTCTCTGGCGGATGGACCGTTGGTTCCTGCTTGGCAGTGTAGAGGGAAGAGATCTAGCATAATCACTACTTACAACACAAGTTGCGGGTCCAATAATTCATGACTCCGAAGGATCACATACTCCAATTCTCAAGTTAGTCGGTTTATTACAAAGCCAAAAATAGTTGGTCATACAGACACCTCAAGACGAGGTTGTAGAAATACATCGGAACTAATACAAAACCAAACCTACGGGCAAAGTTGACTCGATGAAGCATAAACAGGATGACAACTTCCAGAAACAGAACTCAGGCAATAAGTGCCCCCATGTCTATGTCAGACTTCATCGCAGGTTCATAAGTGAAAAGCATAAATCTATCCCTACACTATCACTAGGGTGACTTCCCTACTTAGCATTTTCTCCAGGCAAGTTAGGAAAGAGTAAAGGTGTCAGCGCATGAAGACTTCCTAAGAAGTACACTCACATTGTATGGGTCAAGTAGCATAAGCTACGGAGCTCGTTCTAGGATGCTCCTCTTCGTCTAGTGTCTCCCGCTCTTCTCCTAACTCAACCCCCGGGACACTGCCCCTAATTCAAACTTCAAAATCACAAAACACGCCCATTCGGGTCTCCTCATCGACCCGCCCCACTGGGCATCTTCCCATAGGTGAATTTCCACTCCACCTCTACTTTCCCAGCTCCTGGCGCGATGACCTTGCTTCCCATGCCTGTTCCACCGAAAAAGTACCCCCGTCTCCCAATATCAGCTTCTCATACGCTCATTGTATCCACTGCTCTCCGAGCCTAACTCCTAAAACAAATGCGTTATTCTAACTAACAATGATGAATTCACCACCTGCAATGGAAAATGGCGAGAAAGAACGACTCAACATGCACATTAATTCAAACCTACACATTAAGTCCCGCTAGAGAGCTTCCAGGGGAAAGTACATTTTCAGGCCTACAGTAATCGGCCAATATAGGAAAATGGCATACAAGCCTCATGAAACTACATAGAAATGAATGCTTGCTGAGCACTTCTAATTCACCACGTTACATGAGCACATCAAATACGTAAGTAACTGTAAGTAGGCATACACAATTAGTTGCACGTTAGGCCTTTAACTGAGCACAACAGTTATATAATGCGAACATCTTTCACATTCATGCAAATACAACTATAACACAACACCTTCATGTTATTACGGTACATTTTTAACACCATTATTTTAATACGACAAAAGAATAAATGCAGGTGCAACCTACACATGATTATAATGCACCCCTACAAATTAAAGAGCACTTCTGCGCTCTATCAGGATGGTGTCAGAGAGAGTGCAGATTTTAAACAGTATTCTGCGCTCTCTGTGGCATCAGACATTCTCATTTCCCAGCATCAGCATGCTGCGCAGTGCTGGTATGCTGGCTGGGCCAGAGTATTTTTGCGACAAGCACATTATTATACTACAAATTTTGCTTTTTTTGGCAGCAATTATCGTGTTTTGCAGCAGCAGAATTTGCCCAATCAAGCCTCAATGCCCTGGGGGGTCTGTCTGGCATTGACAAGATTCTTGTCTGTCTGTCTACTCTTTTCTGCAGACCTACAACACTATCCACAGAGGTCTGAGGACAACGAGAAATCAACACTGGTGGTGTGCAATGAAACAGAGAGGATGTGGCGTTACGGTCAGAGCTCCCTACTCTGGAACTGGAGAACCATAGGGAACCAGGTTCACGTCTCGCCATCGGCTTAATATCCTGTAAATTTGGGCAAATCACTTACTGTCCCTGTGCCTAAAACATGAACGTTTCCTTGTGCAATGTAATTGGTGCTCATGTGAGGCGCTCCAATACCTTCGGGTGAAGTTAGTGCTATATAAAACTGCAAAACAAATAAATAAATAATTATTTACACAAGACCAGCAGCTGATGTATAGTCTCTTGTGACACGTAACTCTCTTGCAAGTTACTGGTGTCAGCCTTCTCTGTTGGTGATGTGATACAGTATCAGAGGACCAGACACCGGGTGCGGAAGTGGACATCCTCATTTAGTAGTATTTTCTTCTTAACTGTGAGGCACATGTCTCAGTGAAGTCACATCAATGCATGCCTAGCCTTTGTTGTCACACCAGTGAGGTCCTCGGCTCCATGAGTTCATATAAATGTATTTCAAGCCACTATTGTCACACCTGTGAGGTACAGGCCTCCGTGATGTTACATCAATCAAGCACAGGTATGACAGATTCCAATCCACCTTCTGTTTTTTTACGAGAGGTTCAAAGATATCGCCTGGGCAACAAAAAGAAAACCTTTGGCGGAGAACAAGAAGGGGTGGCAAAAAACACGCGAGCAGGTACAAAAGCAAGAATGGAAAATATACAGGACAAGAAGTAGAGATTGTGCGCCACAATGTGGACAGCATAAACAATGAGATTGTCAATACTGCAGTAAATGTTGTGAATTTGTCTTCCAGAGTCTTGAGTGAACATGAGATCACAGTTCTATGTAAAGGACTAAACTTTTGTTTGACTGAAAAACCAGTTTTTGAAAATGTACACCTGGATTTATTCAAATTTGTACGCAAATTGAAATTAACATTTTGTTTTGCTGAACATCCGTCTGTACGTCATCATACTACTACAGTGCCATGCGATTCAGTATTCACCATATCCGATATTAATGTCTCGTATTTGATTGCTACTTTGCATGATGACGATGGCGTAGGAGATTTAGCTCAGCATGCACGCAATTTGAATGTAGTAGAGTATGTAACGGTAGACAGCGGCTTACGCAAAACCTCTAAATGTATTCCACCAAGTGGCACCAAGTCAGTGATTGATGAGTTCTCATCTAGGGTCACTCAGGACTTGTATCGTCTGGAAGATAGTCATGCGATTAATAACAAATGTTTACATCAATTAAACACTAGTAGAGAAGAAAGAGCTTTTCTCCAATCTATACGAGATGACTCCAGTTTGGTGATCCGCGAAGCGGATAAAGGCGGAAATATAATTTTGATGAATTACACAGATTATGCAGCAGAAATTGACCGCCAATTGGGCCAGACCAATTGTTATGCTAAACTGAACTCCAACCTGACAATGACCATAGAGAAAAATATCAATGCCAGGTTAACGGAATGGCACGAGTCTTGCCTTATCACTGACTTAGAATATAAGTATTTGCTGGCACAGAATTCAAGGCATCCCTGTATCTACCTGCTCTCCAAAATACATGAGTGGTCCCTTTCCCCTGGGAAGACCCATCATATCTGGCAATGGTGGCCCCACTGAACATCTAGCGAAGTACGTGGACACCTTTCTTCAGCCTTTTGTCCAGAACCTTCCCTCCCACCTGAAAGACAGCAGGGAACTCCTGTGCAAACTGGAAGACTTCAAGTGGGAGGAAGGGGTTTTCACATTTGTGACCATGGATGTGGAAAGTCTATACACTTGTATTGAGAAGGAGTATGGACTCAGGGCATTGACTCACTTCCTATATAAATGCAACGCATGCCATCTGGAGCATACTCGCATGCTACTAGAGATTTCAAAAATGATTCTTACACAAAATGAGTTTATGCATGGACAAACTTGGTACTTGCAGAGACAGGGTACTGCCATGGGCTCCAGGTTTGCTCCATCTTATGCTAACCTCTTTATGGGGTTATATGAGATGGAGCATGCCTGGGGCCCTGGAGCGAGTGATTGGATTGACAATATTCTCTTTTACGTCAGGTATATTGACGATGTCTTTCTAATCTGGAAGGGCAGTAACGAAGAGCTTAATCGGTATTTTGCATATCTTAATGCCAATAACTTCAATGTCAAGCTCACAATTAACAGCTCCAATCAAGAAATTACCTACCTGAACCTTAGATTGTATGCAATCGGTGATGTCATCCATAGTGATATCTTTAGGAAGTCTACTTCCTGCAATAGTGTGCTACATGCCACAAGCTGTCACCCGAAATCCACTATTTCTGCAATACCATATGGCGAAATGATGAGAGCTCGCCATAATTGCAGTCAAGATCACAATTTTGAAAGGAATGTCAACAAGATTAAGAGGGACTTTGGAGAAAGAGGTTATGACAAAGACTGCCTCCAAAAAGCTGAATATAATAGGGCCGCCTACCCCTCTTGTTACCTCCAGTAAGTCCCACACAGTGGGATTGCTAAGAGGTCTTCGGAGGCCACGCCCCCTTTCTCCACCACTCTGCAAACACGCCTCCTGGCACACTACGGGTTGGGGGATGAAGTCCACTTTACTCCTGAGGGACTTTGGGGGCCAAGAAGCCCTCCTGGTACCGCCTATAAGTCCTACGCAGCGGAATTCCTGAGCACTGGTCGGAGGCCCAGCACCCTTTCTGCACCACTCTGCAAACGCCACTAATAGTTAAAGAAGCATTTGCAATGTAATAGGTCTCACATTTGCAAGAGTTAGAGCTATTGGCGTTGTAAATGTAAAAGTTTTTTACTAATGTTTTTTGGAGTGGAGTGGATGCACGTTGTATGTAGTGGAATTATGTGGTATGTTGTGCAGTGAAATTATGTGGATAGACTTTGACTTTGATGTGGATAGAAGGTATGTGGTATTTAGTGTATAGGAATTATGTAGAGTGGGATTATTTGTTATGGAGAGTAATTATGTGGTATGATAGTCTGTGTTGTGGAGTGGTAACCTCAGGTTTAGTCTTCCTCGTTTCCATAGAAGCTAAATTATGAACTCAATGAGAAAAAAAAGAAGGAATCACTGAGGAGCACTTCTGGACCTAGTCAGAGGTATGAGCAGGGCCACTGGAATTATGCGTCTGTTTGGCTGCACCGACTTTCGCACAATTATACATTTTCCGCATTTGCCACATAATCCATCATCTGCTGCATAATCTGCAAATTTGAACAAAAAAACCTTGTTTCTAGCTCAAACTGCTACCAAAAATGCAGCGACAAGTGTTACAGTGTGGTGGAAGGCCCTTTGCCTCTTTCTGCACCTCACTTGCTTCTTCCTATACCCCTCTTGCCTCTTTCTGCACCCCTCTTCCCTCTATGTGCAACTCTCTTGCCTCTTTCTGCACCCCTCTTCCCTCTATGTGCAACTTTCTTGCCTTTCTGCACCCCCTCTTGCTGCACACCTCTTGCCTCTTTCTGCACCTCTGTTGGTTCTTTCTGCACTGCTCTTGCTTCTTTCTGCACCTCTGTTCCAAATTTCTGCATCCCTCCTGCCTCTTTCTGCACCCCTCTTCCCTCTTTCTGCACCTCTCTTGCCTCAGTCTGCCCACCTGTTCCCTCTTTCTGCACCCCTTTTGCCTGTTTCTGCAACTCTCTTGCCTCTTTCTGCAGTTTTCTTGCCTCCTTCTGCACCTCACTTGCCTCTTTCTACACCTCTGTTGGTTCTTTTATACTGCTCTTGCTTCTTTCTGCACCTCTCTTGAAAATTTCTGCACCCCTCGTGCCTATGTGTGCACCTCCCTTGCCTCTTTCTGCACCCATCTTGCCTCTTTCTGCACCTCTTTTGCTTTTTTCTGCACCCCTCTTCCCTCTTTCTGCACCTCTCCTGCCTCTTTCTGCACCTCTGTTGCTTCTTTCTGCACTTCACTTGCCTCTTTCTGCACCTCTGTTGCTTCTTTCTGCACTTCTGTTGCTTCTTTCTGCACTCCTATTGCCTTTCTGCACCCTTCTTCCCTCTTTCTGCACCCCTCTTGCCTCTTTCTGCACCCGTTCCCTTTTTCTGCACCTCTTTTGCCTGTTTCTGCAACTCTCTTGCCTCTTTCTGCAGTTCACTTGTCTCCTTCTGCACCTCTGTTGCTTCTTTCTGCACTTCTCTTGCCTCTTTCTGCACTCCTCATGCCTCCTTCTGCACCTCTGTTGGTTCTTTCTGCACTGCTCTTGCTTCTTTCTGTACCTCTCTTGCAGATTTCTGCACCCCTCTTGCCTCTTTCTGCACCTCTCTTGTCTCTGTCTGCACCCCTGTTCCCTCTTTCGGCACCTCTTTTGCCTGTTTCTGCAACTTTCTTGCTTCTTTCTGAACTTCTCCCGCCTCTTTCTGTACTCAAATGGGAAGTGCAAGCTGTCAAGTTTAAAGGTCTGCGTGCTCTCATGGCTGAGGTATATGTCTACTTGTGTATGTATTCTTACATGTGTTATGCATCTGAAGATGGTAGCTTAAAAAGCGGGTAACTTCTCCTATAGGTAGTCAAATTTTCTCAGTTCTGCTCTGTCATTCGGTTGCACAGGCAGACATGTCTTATGTATATATGTGTTATAGAGCCCCTCAAATATACTATTGAATACCCATGTGCCCTGTATTGTGAGCAGAAAGAAATGCATACACCTTTTTACACAAATTTACAGAGAATGCTGTTTGAAACACAGGTATTCAAGTGTTTGTATGTTTATTTTCATTTAACATGTCACTAGGTAAAAGCATAGACACGCATGCATACCTTCACAAACTTGGCCAGACTTCCTACAGTGATATGCTTAGGATTGCTGTTTTATATTTGGTAGGCCTAACATTCTGAGCAGTCGATTAATAGTAAACCTTCAAGAGAAAAGTGAGGTTTAAGACATCTTCGGAGAAGGATTAGTGATTAGGGTACTTTGTATGAGTCTGTTGTAAGGTACAGTCAGAGTAGGCCTCTTTCTGCACCTCTGTTGGTTCTTTCTGCACATCTCTTCTTTCTTTCTGCACCGTTCTTCCTCTTTCTCGACTCCTGTTGCCTTTTTCTGCATTTCTCTTGCTTCTTTCGGCACCTTTCTTCTTCTTCTTTCTGCACCTCTCTTGCCTCTTTCTGCACTTCTCTTGCTTCATTCTGCGCCTTTCTTCCTCTTTCTGCACATGTCCTGCCTATGTAGGCATACTTAGAAATTAGCATTTAAAAAACCTTAGAAATTCACTGAAAAAACCATAGGTTTCAGGGACGTTATAGTTAGGGATTAGCATTTAAAAAACCTTAGAAATTCACTGAAAATACCATAGGTTTCAGGGACGTTATAGTTAGAAATTAGCATTTAAAAACCTTTGGAATTCACTGAAAAAACCATAGGTTTCAGGGACGTTATAGTTAGAAATTAGTATTTAAAAAACCTTTGAAATTCACAAAAAAAAATAGGTTTCAGGGACGTTATAGTTAGAAATTAGCATTTAAAAAACCTTAGAAATTCACTGAAAAAACCACAGGTTTCAGGGACGTTAAAGTTAGTTGGACATTTCACTCGTACAAAACCAGAGAAATTCGGCCGTTATAGTTAGTTGAGCTAACTATAACTCACGCTCCCGCAATGCACTGCTGATGATGTCACATATTACTTCACTCATGACATGGCCAGTGACATCACTGATGACATCTCAAATGACATCACTGATGACATCATCCACGTGATAATCTGATGCACCTCCTCACACCCTAATACATCCTTTGATATACCCACTCTAAAATACAGACTTCCATTTTCGAAACCATAGACAATACCAGGAACTACATACCCACTCACTGATTCCTAGGTCTACATACACATCCACTCATTCACCCATCTAGTCACTCCTACATGCAGTCACTCATCAATACAGCACTTTCATATGCACTCATACACCTATACAGACACTCACACACCGCCACTCATCCAGAGTTACTCACACATCTAGTCAGTCATGCAAAGAATCAATCACACTCCCATTTAATCACCTATAGTTATACACACACCTCCTCACTTATTCATACAGATACTAACACATACTTACTCTCTTATACAATCACTGATACAAGCACACACTCATCCATACAGCCACTCTCACAATCACTCACTCTCACATATAATCATTTATATACTCCAACACTCTCATATACTGCCTTTCACATATGTAGTTACTCACACATCAGAACAAAAATTAGGGGGGAGGTAGAGGTTTTTTTGAGCTAGGTCCACCCTCCTTTATCAATACTGAACCAAAAACCCGAAGTGTCGGGTAAAGGGCCTAGCCATTGGACAGGGATAGGGTTTCCAATCAATGAGATCCGGAAAACAACAACAGGAAAGAAAAATTTCTTTCTTGAGTCCCCTCACTCACCAGGGTTTCCCCATGGTGACATGCTTCATCATAGGGGCCATCTCCGCTCTCTACGAGCCGAGGCGTGCTACGACTTGCGATATTTACGTAGGAGCACTTTTGTGGAAGACTATGTGTAGTGTAAAAGTGTAGTGGAGTGGGCTAAAGTGAGTTAAAAATACCTTGCTAGTGGGCGAAATACTTTATTGTTGCTCCTAGTTTGGTATGTCTAAAAACGGGGTGTGATACAAGTAGACCTAACTATAATGGGTTAGAAATCCTTAGTATACATCAACATGTTTCGAGCTTCCCCCCAGCTCTTCGTCAGGACCGCACAGGGACCAGCCCTGTGTTTGCCACTCCTAATCAGCCAAAATAAGGTAATCTAAATAATGAAATAATAAAATAAAATAAACGCTGCAACTATAAAGCATGCGTTAATCCATACATACGATCAAGACTTTATCACGTAGTATCTGTGTGATAGAAAAAACAAAGTTAGGGGAACAAAGGCCCCCCTCTCTCCGAGTAGGTGGTATACATCAGTATTCAATGCGCTTCCACAATCTATAATGCTCCCTAATGGTGCATGCGATAATCCAGTTCTGCGCGTGGTTTTTAGCCTGTGTAGGATAAAAAGGCATGCTGGAAAACCGTGCCATTAGTGAATAACCAAAGGTTAAAAAAACATAAAATTGACATAAAACACACACACCTCGTGATTTTCATAAAACACACACATAAGACAATATTGCCGGTACTGCGGTCGTGATTACATACTTCAAAAGAAGCATATATATGCCTCATGGACCGCGGGGGTTGAGGGATCTCTTAGTCCTAAATCTGGGAAATGAGGAAAAATGGGGAGAAATAGCCTCGTTAGTTTCACAAATGTACCCGGGTGGTGTTGGTTCGGGTCTGAAGCGGGCTCTGCCAGGGCCAGCCTATTGAAAGAAAGCACTTACTTAGTATGAGAGCGCCTCCCAGGAAAATACCTAGTCGTCTCCCCGTCGGACCGCATATTAGCGTGTCTGTGGACGGGGACCGACTAAATGCTTCCTGTGGCCGCCGCTTTTGGCTCACAGTGTCGGCCATCTTGGGGGAATACGCGGGTGACCTCCGTGTATTCCCTATGTAGATGTAATACTCCTCCCTGTGCGTAACGACTCCTGATGGGAAAAAGACATAAAGGCTAAAAAATAAAAGTTGGTCAAGAAGGGTTAGTCAAGATTAAGAAGATAGTTATCATCTAATCCCAAAAATTGGTAAGTGGTGTTCTCAAAATTGGCCGCCGCTTTTGGCTCACAGTGTCGGCCATATTGAGGGAATTTGTAGGTGATCTCAGAATATACCCTATACAGATGAAATGTTCGTACCCTGAGTTAGAACAGGTGGAAAAATTATATGATTATTGGTTTCTGGTGGTCAATGACCGGAATAGAAAAATGACTAGAGGTTTAAAATGCCATGGCTGTGATTATCTAGATCTATAGGTTATTATTTCTATCTATTCTAAGTCTTTCTAGCAGTGATGATCGCCACCTAACCTAGTGAAATAATCGCTCTTCAAATCTTATGGCGAAGGCGGCCCTACCTCCTTCGGTTGCATGGTATAAAAATCGGGGGGGGGGGTTTGAAAAGGCATCGCTCTCTTATATAGTGTTTTAGCAAAACTGTCCCCACGGAATATCATCATTCAGGCCCTGATTGTCTGAACGTAATTTGAACACCCAGCGTTGTTCTTTTTCATGTAGCTTTCTTTCTAAGTTCTCATGGCACTTAATGTGTTCCAATACTACCCACCTCATATCATTGGGGGTGTGTTGTTTTTCTAGGAAGTGGGTGGTCATTCTTGTTGTTGCTCGCTTACACCTTATGTTGCTCCGGTGTTCCACTATCCTAGTGCTGACTTTTCTGGTTGTCATCCCCACGTAGTGGAGATTGCATGTACAAGTGATCAGGTATACAACACCTGTTGTGTTGCAGTTAGTAAAACTGCGCAGTTCCCATGTAATGTTGTTGAATTTCACTTTTTTGGTGGCAGTAGTTAGGTGACAGACACTGCAGTTACTGCAAGGATAGTGTCCTTGCGGGAGTGGATATAGCCTACGTAGTGCCCCTTCCGTTTTAGGTGTGCTAGTAGGGTGTGTGTGTACCAGATAGTTTTTTAGGTTTTTCCCATTTCTTTGGCTGAACATGGGTAGTGGTATGTTCAGGCCCCCACTGTTCAGGGTACGCCAGTGTTTTTTGACTATCTTAGTCACCTTGTCTGATGCAATATTGAATGTAGTGATACAAATAGGTCTCTTGCTTTTGGTATCGGTCTCTTTTGGGTGGTGTTCTAAAAGTGCTTCTCTATGGTTATTAGAGGCTCTCTTTTTTGCTTGTGACACCAGGTGTTTGGGGTATTTTCGCCATATTAATTTCTTTGTTAGGTCTTTGGCTTGGGAGTTGTAGTCTTCTTTGTCAGTACAATTCCTTCTCAAGCGTAAGAATTGTCCAAAAGGGAGATTGTACTTTAGATGTCTGGGATGGAAACTGTCATAGATAAGAAGACAGTTCCGAGCCGTGGGTTTAAAATGGGTTGTGGTTGATAAATTCCCATTTCGCTCAAAAAGGTTAAGATCCAGGAAAACCAGGTGTGTTCGACTAATTGTGAAAGTGAACTTGAGGTAAGGATCTTGTTGGTTCAGCCACTCTACGAAATTACTTGCTTCAGACTCATTCCCTTCCCAAATTAGTAGCACATCGTCTATGTACCTTTTCCATAGCTGGACATGTTTCATGTGTTGATTGCTATTGTTCAGTATTTTGTGTTTTTCGAGATGGTGCACGTAGAGGCCGGCTACACTCGGCGCAAAAGTGCTCCCCATGCTAGTGCCATGCTGTTGGCAATATAAGGTTTCCTCAAATCTGAAGAAATTTTCTGTCAATGCCATTCTGCAACATTCCAGGACTACATGTCTGGGTGTGTGGTAGATCCATTCGTTTTCAAAAAGTACCTCCTTCAGGATTTCAAGTGTTTCTTAATGAGGGAGGCTTGTGTATACGCTTTCCACGTCCAAGCTTATAAGAATGCTGGACATGGGATTGTATTGGAGATCTTGTAATAGACACAGTACTGCTTTAGTGTCTTGTAAGTACGTATCGGTATTTTGGATGATGGGACGTAAGAATGCGTCAGCAAACTTGGAGAGGGGCTCAAGAATTGAACCTATTCCTGACACTATCGGTCTCCCCGGGGGGTCCTCCAGTGATTTGTGAATTTTGGGGATAGTGTAGAAATAAGGAGTGGTTGGGTTGGTGTTTTCCAAGAATCTTGCTTCTTTTTTGCTTATCCAGTCGTTTGCCATGGACTCTTCAACAAGGCTGGCGATCTCAATGCGTAGTCGTTCTGTAGGGTCTTCCGTTATTATACCGTAATTTCTTTCATCCGCTAATAATCGTAGGCATTCTTCTCGGTATGTTGTGGTTTTAAGGAGCACAATGGCTCCTCCTTTGTCAGCAGGTTTTATGGTTATCAACTTGTCATTAGACAGTTGGTGTATTGCCTCTTGTTCCTTTTTGCTGATGTTATGGAAGACATTGATGGTCTTGGGGTCAATCTCTGCCACTTCCTTCATCACTGCTTTTTCAAAGGCTAGAAGTTCCACCGGGAGACTCGTGGCAGGTGGTGTAAAGTTGGATTTTTTCTTCAGTCCTGTGTCACTCCTTGTCTCTATGTTCGGTGGTTTATCCTTAAAGAAAACTTCAAGTTTCACTTTGCGGATGAATTCCTTGAGTTCACAACAAAGTTTGAATTTGTCCATCGTGGGTGTCGGTACAAAGCCTAGTCCTTTCTCCAGGACAGTCTGTTGAATAGATGTTAGTGTGGCTTGTGATAGATTCACCACTAGACTGATCGGTTGCTCGTTGATGGGTTGCTCGTTGATGAGTTGTTCGGCGGGCCCATGCTCCGTGTATGACTTCTCGATGACTCCAGGGGTTGTGCCCATTGGACTTGTTGTCCTCTTCTGTTTTTTCCTCTTTGGGATCCCTTGCCCCGTCCTAAAAAGACTGGTTCTGTTGATCCTGTGGTTGCTCCCAGTGATGGTATGCTTGTTGGGGGTAGGGTTGTTGGTGAAAAGGTGGTGGTCCGTAGAAGAATGGTGGTGGTGCCCTGTATGTTGGGGCTCCTAGGTATGGGGACCATCCAAAGTTTTGTCCTCTCTGATTTCTCATGCGCCCTGCACGTGGTCTTCTGTTCCTGTTGGTATTGTTGCGGTTGTAGCTGTAGCTAGAATCTGAATTATCTGAGCCTGTGTCAGATCCATCGCTGTCAGTATTATATCCTGGGTTTCTTCCTGATGGCATATAGTCCTCCCTAGTATAGGGGTACACTTTCTCATGTGTGAAGGTCTTCTGATCTTTTTTCAATTTTACATACTTAGTGTTAAGACTAATTTCAAACTCAGTCATTGTTTTGTTTAACTCATCAAGTCGTTTCTTTAACTCAGTAGTACTTTGATATGTTTTCAATCTAATTTCTAGTGTGTGTATCTCCTCCTTCATTTCATCTGAGAGGCGTGCCGCAGTTTTTATAATCAGCACGAGCCAGTCTCTGGTACAGTGCCACGAGATTAGCGACCAGTCCTTTTTAAAGTTTTTATCCTGTTGAAAAATAAAAGGTTCATTCCGCACAATCAAACCTCTTGGGGCGATGTTGGCTCTTAAATATTCAGTCAGCATAATCCCGTGGACTAATGTTTTTATCTGGTTTCGTTTTAATTCTGTTAGTTCATCCCAAACATGGCTTGCTTCATTAGTGTCTCTGTTGGGTGTTCCTGCCAAAGGTAGCATGGATGCAATGATTCTGTCCACCTCCTCTTCTGAGAAGGTCAGACCTGTTACTTCAGTCATGTTTGCAAATGATCTTTTTTGTATGTGCGTGTATGGTGTGTAAAGTCACAGTGATGGTGTAGGGAAAAGGGTTCCTCCCACAGCTATGCTGCTGTATAAATTAGAACAAAAATTAGGGGGGGGAGGTAGAGGTTTTCTTGAGCTAGGTCCACCCTCCTTTATCAATACTGAACCAAAAACCCGAAGTGTCGGGTAAAGGGCCTAGCCATTGGACAGGGATAGGGTTTCCAATCAATGAGATCCGGAAAACAATAACAGGAAAGAAAAATTTCTTTCTTGAGTCCCCTCACTCACCAGGGTTTCCCCATGGTGACATGCTTCATCATAGGGGCCATCTCCGCTCTCTACGAGCCGAGGCGTGCTACGACTTGCGATATTTACGTAGGAGCACTTTTGTGGAAGACTATGTGTAGTGTAAAAGTGTAGTGGAGTGGGCTAAAGTGAGTTAAAAATACCTTGCTAGTGGGCGAAATACTTTATTGTTGCTCCTAGTTTGGTATGTCTAAAAACAGGGTGTGATACAAGTAGACCTAACTATAATGGGTTAGAAATCCTTAGTATACATCAACATGTTTCGAGCTTCCCCCCAGCTCTTCGTCAGGACCACACAGGGACCAGCCCTGTGTTTGCCACTCCTAATCAGCCAAAATAAGGTAATCTAAATAATGAAATAATAAAATAAAATAAACGCTGCAAATATAAAGCATGCGTTAATCCATACATACGATCAAGACTTTATCACGTAGTATCTGTGTGATAGAAAAACAAAGTTAGGGGAACAAAGGCCCCCTCTCTCCGAGTAGGTGGGTATACATCAGTATTCAATGCGCTTCCACAATCTATAATGCTCCTTAATGGTGCGTGCGATAATCCAGTTCTGCGCGTGGTTTTTAGCCTGTGTAGGATAAAAAGGCATGCTGGAAAACCGTGCCGTTAGTGAATAACCAAAGGTTAAAAAAACATAAAATTGACATAAAACACACACACCTCGTGATTTTCATAAAACACACACATAAGACAATATTGCCAGTACTGCGGTCGTGATTACATACTTCAAAAGAAGCATATATATGCCTCATGGATCGCGGGGGTTGAGGGATCTCTTAGTCCTAAATCTGGGAAATGAGGAAAAATGGGGAGAAATAGCCTCGTTAGTTTCAAAAATGTACCCGGGTGGTGTTGGTTCGGGTCTGAAGCGGGCTCTGCCAGGGCCAGCCTATTGAAAGAAAACACTTACTTAGTATGAGAGCGCCTCCCAGGAAAATACCTAGTCGTCTCCCCGTCGGACCGCATATTAGCGTGTCTGTGGACGGGGACCGACTAAATGCTTCCTGTATCCGCCCAGTCACTGTGGGGAATGACTAGACCGTTGAAAGTTCCCAAAATGGCCGCCGCTTTTGGCTCACAGTGTCGACCATCTTGGGGGAATTCGCGGGTGACCTCCGTGTATTCCCTATGTAGATGTAATACTCCTCCCTGTGCGTAACGACTCCTGATGGGAAAAAGACATAAAGGCTAAAAAATAAAAGTTGGTCAAGAAGGGTTAGTCAAGATTAAGAAGATAGTTATTATCTAATCCCAAAAATTGGTAAGTGGTGTTCTCAAAATTGGCCGCCGCTTTTGGCTCACAGTGTCGGCCATATTGAGGGAATTCGTAGGTGATCTCAGAATATACCCTATACAGATGAAATGTTCGTACCCTGAGTTAGAACAGGTGGAAAAATTATATGATTATTGGTTTCTGGTGGTCAATGACCGGAATAGAAAAATTACTAGAGGTTGAAAATGCCATGGCTGTGATAATCTAGATCTATAGGTTATTATTTCTATCTATTCTAAGTCTTTCTAGCTGTGGGAGGAACCCTTTTCCCTACACCATCACTGTGACTTTACACACCATACACGCACATACAAAAAAGATCATTTGCAAACATGACTGAAGTAACAGGTCTGACCTTCTCAGAAGAGGAGGTGGACAGAATCATTGCATCCATGCTACCTTTGGCAGGAACACCCAACAGAGACACTAATGAAGCAAGCCAGGTTTGGGATGAACTAACAGAATTAAAACGAAACCAGATAAAAACATTAGTCCACGGGATTATGATGACCGAATATTTAAGAGCCAACATCGCCCCAAGAGGTTTGATTGTGCGGAATGAACCTTTTATTTTTCAACAGGATAAAAACTTTAAAAAGGACTGGTCGCTCATCTCGTGGCACTGTACCAGAGACTGGCTCGTGCTGATTATAAAAACTGCGGCACGCCTCTCAGATGAAATGAAGGAGGAGATACACACACTAGAAATTAGATTGAAAACATATCAAAGTACTACTGAGTTAAAGAAACGACTTGATGAGTTAAACAAAACAATGACTGAGTTTGAAATTAGTCTTAAAGACACTAAGGGGCCGATTCCGATCTCGGTCGGAGGCGCACCCAATACCATTCGGTCGGGAAAAAAGCCATGCGAAAGCCTGTTTCCCGACCGATCCGTACAGTACACCGAACGAGCAAGTACGATGCGCACAACAGCAAAAAATCCGGCCGAGCCGTACTCACCCAAACCAGGTCCTGTTCTCCGACCGAGGCGAATCCGAAAACGCCGAATCGAGTCGCACGGAAGGAAAAATGCAGCCCCGTCCGGCCGGACAAGTACGATGCGCTTTCCGTACGCTCCGAACCCGTCGCTACGCACGGCACGTCAAAGCATCCGGGAGAGGCGCACATAAGCTCCGATTCGCGCCACAACACGATCCACGGCTCCGAGACGAACACGGCACCGACGAGGACGACGCGAAGCGACGAGGACGAGGCGAAGCGACGAGGACGACGCGAAGCAACGAGAAGGACGAACGACACGAACCAACCATGAATCCCTTCGTCCCGATCATACCAATATTCTACATTTACTACCGGAACAGGCACGGAAGCGTACGGCGCAGAAGGTAAGCCAGACACCAACCACAAAACACATACAACACGTACACGACACATCACACACACACACGGGGATGCTGAATATACTTACACCAGCAACAGCAGCACCATAGGGGCGGGATGCCCATCACCAATGCCACATATGCACACAGGGGCCTGAATGCGCACCACCACCCCTACCCAGGGGGGCTGGATGCCTACCACTACTACCACCCTTAGCCAGGGGGGCTGGATGCCTACCACTACTACCACCCTCACCCAGGGGGGCTGGATGCCTACCACTACTACCACCCTTAGCCAGGGGGCTGGATGCCTACCACTACTACCACCCTTAGCCAGGGGGCTGGATGCCTACCACTACTACCACCCTTAGCCAGGGGGGCTGGATGCCTACCACTACTACCACCCTCACCCAGGGGGGCTGGATGCCTACCACTACTACCACCCTTAGCCAGGGGGGCTGGATGCCTACCACTACTACCACCCTTAGCCAGGGGGGCTGGATGCCTACCACTACTACCACCCTTAGCCAGGGGGGCTGGATGCCTACCACTACTACCACCCTCACCCAGGGGGGCTGGATGCCTACCACCACTACCACCCTCACCCAGGGGGCAGAATGCCTACCACTACTACCACCCTCACCCAGGGGGGCTGGATGCCTACCACTACTACCACCCTCACCCAGGGGGGCTGGATGCCTACCACTACTACCACCCTTAGCCAGGGGGGCTGGATGCCTACCACTACTACCACCCTCACCCAGGGGGGCTGGATGCCTACCACCACTACCACCCTCACCCAGGGGGGCAGGATGCCTACCACTACTACCACCCTCACCCAGGGGGGCTGGATGCCTACCACTACTACCACCCTCACCCAGGGGGGCTGGATGCCTACCACTACTACCACCCTCAGCCAGGGGGGCTGGATGCCTACCACTACTACCACCCTCACCCAGGGGGGCTGGATGCCTACCACTACTACCACCCTCACCCAGGGGGGCTGGATGCCTACCACTACTACCACCCTTAGCCAGGGGGGCTGGATGCCTACCACTACTACCACCCTTAGCCAGGGGGGCTGGATGCCTACCACTACTACCACCCTTAGCCAGGGGGGCTGGATGCCTACCACTACTACCACCCTCACCCAGGGGGGCTGGATGCCTACCACTACTACCACCCTCAGCCAGGGGGGCTGGATGCCTACCACTACTACCACCCTTAGCCAGGGGGGCTGGATGCCTACCACTACTACCACCCTTAGCCAGGGGGGCTGGATGCCTACCACTACTACCACCCTCACCCAGGGGGGCTGGATGCCTACCACCACTACCACCCTCACCCAGGGGGGCAGGATGCCTACCACTACTACCACCCTCACCCAGGGGGGCTGGATGCCTACCACCACTACCACCCTCACCCAGGGGGGCAGGATGCCTACCACTACTACCACCCTCACCCAGGGGGGCTGGATGCCTACCACTACTACCACCCTCACCCAGGGAGGGCTGGATGCCTACCACTACTACCACCCTTAGCCAGGGGGGCTGGATGCCTACCACTACTACCACCCTTAGCCAGGGGGGCTGGATGCCTACCACTACTACCACCCTCACCCAGGGGGGCTGGATGCCTACCACCACTACCACCCTCACCCAGGGGGGCAGGATGCCTACCACTACTACCACCCTCAGCCAGGGGGGGCTGGATGCCTACCACGACTACCACCCTCACCCAGGGGGGGCTGGATGCCTACCACTACTACCACCCCCACTCATAGGATGGACAATGCATGACACAACCAGCACACCACAACCTAGAGAATGCAAGATAAAGACATCCCCCCACCACCATGACAAGCGTGTGTAGGCTGTGTCAAATGCCTACAACACCGAACATGACTTTGAACATACAATGTGACCCCCTAGCACATGTGCCACACATATATGTGTGTGGCACCCACAATGCAAGCAGCCCATGACCATTGTGGCAATGGGGCCTAAACCCCCATCATCACAGTGACCAAAAGGTAAGTGTGGGGTCCATAGCTGAAGCACATTTTGACCATTGTGGCAATGGGGTCTAAACCCCCATCATCACAGTGACCAAAAGGCAAGTGTGGGGTCCATAGCTGAAGCACATTTTGACCATTGTGGCAATGGGGTCTAAACCCCCATCATCACAGTGACCAAAAGGCAAGTGTGGGGTCCATAGCTGAAGCACATTTTGACCATTGTGGCAATGGGGTCTAAACCCCCATCATCACAGTGACCAAAAGGCAAGTGTGGGGTCCATAGCTGAAGCACATTTTGACCATTGTGGCAATGGGGTCTAAACCCCCATCATCACAGTGACCAAAAGGCAAGTGTGGGGTCCATAGCTGAAGCACATTTTGACCATTGTGGCAATGGGGTCTAAACCCCCATCATCACAGTGACCAAAAGGCAAGTGTGGGGTCCATAGCTGAAGCACATTTTGACCATTGTGGCAATGGGGTCTAAACCCCCATCATCACAGTGACCAAAAGGCAAGTGTGGGGTCCATAGCTGAAGCACATTTTGACCATTGTGGCAATGGGGTCTAAACCCCCATCATCACAGTGACCAAAAGGCAAGTGTGGGGTCCATAGCTGAAGCACATTTTGACCATTGTGGCAATGGGGTCTAAACCCCCATCATCACAGTGACCAAAAGGCAAGTGTGGGGTCCATAGCTGAAGCACATTTTGACCATTGTGGCAATGGGGTCTAAACCCCCATCATCACAGTGACCAAAAGGGAAGTGTGGGGTCCATAGCTGAAGCACATTTTGACCATTGTGGCAATGGGGTCTACACCCCCATCATCACAGTGACCAAAAGGTAAGTGTTGACAAAGAAAGAGCTGCAACTGCCAAACTGCATGGATCATTCCTGGTCACAGAACCAAAAACTCATCTGTGGCAAAGTAGTGTATGTGTCCCATTGCAACATAAATTGGGTGAGCCAAATACTGCAGTGCAAATGAGACATTCCTTTGGCCATGTGCAGACAAACAACACCCATGGGGTCTGACACCGTCAACATTCATCAATGACACAATGACAGAAGTGACCATCAGAATGCAGAACCACATATTTGCACCAATGGGCACACAAATGCAGATATCCTGTGGAGACAGCAGATGTGAGGTGAACAGATACCATACCATGGCAGCAATGGGACACACAAACCATGATCACTGTGCTGACCGATGACCTAGGAGTCCCAGGGACAGCAGGGGAAACACACCAAACAACATACAGCCAATGGCACACCCAAGATATGCCAATGCAGTGGTGCAGATGCACAAACACAAACAGGCAGACCAACACTGTCATCATACACAGCAGGTGAGGGGGGTGCCAGTGTCCCCAGGCAACCACACAACACATGAGGAGAGCTGAATACCAATCATACAGATGTGCATACACTGCCACACTAAGGTAACTCATGGATCCAAATCCCCTATGTGGGCAAGCAGGCATTGTCAGATGAGAGGGAGCACAAAACACACATGTCACACAGGCACGTAGGAACAACAACTGACACAGCAAGACACAGACACACCACAGCACCACCCCCAGGGCCCCCACAATGTGGTGACCCTTGGCTGCATCAAAATCCCACTCTGATGACAAAGCTGAATGTGGTTCACACTGTGAACCACAGTCATGTGTCCTGAGCAACAAACTACCATCACACCGACACAAGCACAAATCAATCAGCATGGCCAGTAAGCCAAGGCCAACATGGAGGCAGGGGTCTAGCTGGGCAACAACTCCCATCTGCACACACTCAAGACCACACCCCTCGACCTCCAACAATGTGCAGCAGTGAAGTACACATGCACTGGTGACATTGCACATGCACCCATGACTATTCCAGGGTGGTGGGTGGGAACCAAGGTGCAGAAACACATCACACATGGCCACTCAACAAGACTCCTGAATGTCTGACACACTGCACACTACGCTGTACATGGACATGACGGCGATACCACACCAACCAATGGGATCCCAGCCACAGTCACACACCAATGAAGAAGCCAAGGTCACCCACAAAGAACACACATAGACAACAACCAACATCGCAGCCCGGACCCTGAGGAGTGCCAGCAGTCACACACACAACGTGTCACAATAACTTAAAGATAACACGAACTGAAAATCACATGACAGGGGCAAACAACAAGTGCCAAGGGGAAACCTGACTGTGACCCATCTGCGTCTGCACACAAACTCAGCCCTGACAGCAAACACACCTATGGGTGACACCCTGATGACCAGTAATGTGCCATGCACCCACATCACAGAGAACACAGGGAGAAGACTTTGGGGGAACATAGCTCAAGTCAGCAAGCATCACAAACAGGTACAACACTAGGGATCACAGCATGCGCAGATAAATGGAAGTGAACACACAGACATGCACATACAACACACACCTTGGGCGCAGGCAATGTCACACGTGTACACACTGCCATGAGGGGACTCCACTCCTGTGTGAGGAAAGCTGTGCCATATGTTGCCTCAGTAGGGCCCCATCATGTCAGCTGAGCACTTGGTCACACAATCAACAATTAGCACCAAATGAGGGCTCCCGTCACATCAGCCTGGTCATGGATGTGCCAACGGAATCATCAGCACAGATCCAACACACTTGTATAGCAATGTTGCACTGACTACACGGATGAGTCCTTCCCCATTGATGCCCAAACCTGCATGTCCAGTGGAGATGGCAACACGGTCAGGGAAGTAGACAAATCCAACAATGGCAGGCACAACAGATGTGCAGGAGTGGAAGCCACAGATATGAAATTGCTAATGTAAGTAGGAAATCCCATTGCCAAATACTGAACACATGACACCCTCAGATGCTGCTATGGATGACATGGATACACCACATGATAGGACACATTCCCCCTGGACCACATGGGTTCCTGCACAGTAACACTTCATAATCATGAGACCAGATATCACCATCACTGCAGCAAGGGCATGGTTAGCAGCACCAACAACATGTACATCTGAAGCATGAGCACTAGAGAAAAGAAAGTTGCTTTATTCAGCATATGTGTTGAATGAAAACGACGTCCAGAAAAAAAGAGCAAAGGCCAATGGCCAGTCCATTGTCAAAGTTCAAACAGGGTGACACTGGCAGATGTCACCCTACGCATGCCTGCACAAAACCAGGGACAATCCACTAGGAGGGGCAACCGGGGGCAGGCCAGGCACCGCAGGGACAGGATCAGGGCTCACCAGGGGGAGTCAGGGAAGGGGTGGTGGGTGCTGGAGAGCCACTGACAACTGCAGTGGAGGTGTCTGACATGGTGTGTGCCGGCACAACTGGGGGGCATGACTCAGATGTCGTGGGTGCCGGCACAACTGCAGTGGACCCTGCAGATGGAGTGGACAGGTCCGCCACTGCAGTGCCCAAGTCAGACAGGGCGGTAGTGGACTCCACTGCAGTGCCTACCTCCAGGGGAGGAGAATGGGGAACAGGCAAGGTGGGTTGGACAGAGGGGGAGGACACCCACACCACATCAGTGGCACAGACAAGCGCAGCGGGGGTGTGGTGCTGGGAGAGCAAGTGGCAGGGGAGAAGGCCTGATCCTCTTGGGGATGGTATATCTGTGGGTGGGGGAACCTGGGGCAGGGTGTGGTGGGGGCACCTGTGCAGTGGGGGCCTGAGGGATGGAGGACGGAGACCCTGTGCCTGAGCTGCAGGGCGGTGGCGGGGTCTTGCTCTTAGGACTCCGGGGGACTTGCGGGTGGGGGCCTCAGTCCGTCTGCGCCTGGGGGAGGGTGTCCGGGGGCGAGGGGCACTCTGCTCCGTGTGGGTGGGCTTCCTCTTCCCCGGGATGCTGGAGCAGCTTCATCGGTGGGGAAGAGGCCGAGGTCACAGAGGAAGAGCTGCTGTGACTTTGGGGTTGCAGGTGAGGCAAGGGAGGGTGCTTTGGAGGGAGAGGGAACTGAGGACTGCGCAGTGCATGTGGATGCGTGTGTGTGTTCCAGGGCCCCATCCCCTGTGAGTCTGGCTTCAGTCCCCTGAATGTGCGTGCGTGTGCGTTTTGTCATTGGCGTGTGTGTCAGTGTGCTTGGTGTGTGTGTGCTGGTGTGTGCCTGTGCCGGTGTGTGTGTGCTTGGGATGGGTAAGGTGCTGGGGAGTGTGGATGGAGCAGAGGCAGGAGGGGTGAGGGACCGTTTGAGGAGGGACACTGCTGCCGTCAGGGAGGAGTCCATGGACCTATTGCCCCTCTGTAGGTCAGACATGCCCGATGAGATGCCCTCCATGAACGACACCAGCTGAGTCAACAGCGCGGTGTGCGCATGGAGGACACTCAGCATGGCTGTCTGGCCTACATGGAGCTGGCGAAGGAGGTACACAGACTCCTCACTCAGGGCAGCAGGGGACACAGGGGCAGGGGCTGCGGTGCCTGGCCCAAAGGAGACACGCTCCCGGACATGGGAGCCTCCACGGACCTGGGGAATGGGAGCCGATGGGAGGGCGGTGGTGGTGCTGGTGGTGGCGGGGACAGCAACACTAGCTGGGGTGTGGTGGCTGCTGACACCCGCCTCCACAAGGGAGTCATCCTCCGAGTTGCTCTGGTCCTCAGCTGAGGTGGATGGTGCTGAGGACTCCTCGGTGTGGCTCCCCTCGCCCTCCGTGCCACTGGGTCCCTCCGACCACTCCTCGGCTGCTGACCCAGTCTGGCTCTCTGGCTCCTCCTGGTCCGTGGAGCTGTCCCCTTCCGTGGCCGTGGATGTATCTGCAAACAATGGGGAAACAGACAGACATCAGTCACCTGCACAAAACGCACACACCACTGTGAGCACAGCACATCACAGAGCAAGCCCTGGCATCATTAGTTGTACATTGCTAAAAGTGCCCTAACTGAACAGGAGAAGCCAATTGTCAGTCTGATGCCAAGCATGGCACTCACATCCCACATGGCCTTGCACCCATCTGTCTGGTGTCTGTTGGATTGCAACACCCCAGTGTGGACACATGCACCAAGTACACAGTAGTTGGACAGTGCAGAGGACACGGTGTGGCATGTGGACATGCACACATCACAGCTCTTGCCACTGAGTCAGTACAGGTTTCCGGATGAAAGGGATGCCCAGAGTCAAATAGGAAATGCATGTGATGCATACCAGCGACAGACACCATGATGCACCCATGTCCTGATAGCCAGCGCCACTATGGTGTGCATGTAGCACATGTCACTCCCCTGCAGGCTCACCAATCAGTAGACACATGCCATGGCGGAGGCATGACTGCAAAGTCATACATCACTCTGCACTGTGTCACAATAGTAGGTCATGGGGAATGCAAGTCCTGGAGCTGCACAAGTGCACATGTACATCCCCCCCACAACACATCCTCTTAACCCTCATCTGTCCAGGTCATACCTATTGGACATATGGGAGACCTGTGACACTACCCTCTGAACCTGAGCCCCTCACACTCTGCTGTGAATGGGGAACAGCTGCCTGAACTTCACATTCACATGCCCCAGTCTGCATGGGCAGCTGATCAGACACCTATGTGACACACAAGTATCGTCTCCTATGGTCACATCTCCAGTGGCATGCTGAGCCCCTACCAAGAAACTCCACAGCAGTCCTGGCGACTAATCCACAGCACACTGACACAGAGGCAGACACCTGAGGGGTCAAATCACTGCGCACAATGTGTCAGCTGATACACGGGAGTGGGAGTACAGAGTGTATTGTATGGCCTGGAGTAGGCATGACTGTCCAGCCCCACATGAATGAGGGATGAGCCCTGGACTGTAGGCAGCTGGCTAAGTATGTGTGACACACGTCATATACATACTCCTGGGGCCCAAACATTGTTCCCACCCGCAGCATGGGTGTGTGCCAGATACCCCAGCCACATGTGGTGGATCAGCTCAGCAATTGGACCACAGATCAAAGTAACACGCTGAATACATGTCAGAATACAGGCATTGTGTAAGCAATGGACCCACCCATGATGCCCACCACAGAGTCAGGGAAACAGATGCTGTCTCCCACCTTGAGTCAAGCAAACTGCAAGGACACAGTCCTAAGTGACAGAATTCCCTGCATGTAAGGGCCACACCTGGGTATCAGATGAGGAGTGGGCAGTGCACAATAGAGGGACATGGCTCCTGGACAACATGACTGCTGTACTGTGGCAGTTTAACCAGGCCCGAGGAGGGCACATAGCATGTTAGACAGAGTTCACAGTGCAGTCTTTGACTCACCCCCTCCTTGCTGCTCTCTGGCCTTCAGCTGCCCATCCAGGTCTGGAAAGACCACCGCCAGGATCCTGAGCATGTGGGGGGTCAGGGTCCGTGTTCCGCCCCTCCTGCGAGGAGGCGACAGCTTCAGCTGGACCCGTGCAATCCTCCGGGTCCAGCCCCGAAGGTCCTGCCACCTCTTTTGGCAGTTGCGGATCCGGCGCTTGTAGACCCCCACGGACCGGACAGCCCGGACGATGTCCTTCCAGATCTCCTGCTTCCGATGGGCAGAAGCCTGTCAGGATGACAAAGTGATAAGGCCATTACTACACATGCAACATATCCGTGCATGACACAGTTGCATATACATGTCGCAATCACAGGGGCACATGGTGTACACAGGCAGTGCACGGCTGCCCATGGACAGTTTTACAGAAGTCACTACATGGTATCATTGCATGGGGAGTAAAACCCTGTTCAGAAGCACTGTCACTGCACCATACCTGTCCAGTGCAAGTCACTACACACTATGGGGGTGACAACTACTCAGTGAGCCTGCTAGCCAGTGGCGTGCAGACTCTCAGCCTTGCTAGTCAGACAAAATGCACATTCAGAAAGGCAGTGCACAGGACACTCACCTGCTCCCCTGGTGTCCCATACAGCTTGCTGTACTGTGGAAGTAGGCTGTCCAGCAGGGCCTGGTTCTCTTCAAGGCTGAAGGCTGGGGCTCTCTCCACAGTACGTGCCATTGCAGGGTCCAGAGGGGCAGAGACAGCAGCAGTGCAGTGGCAGATGTCGTCTTGGAGCATGTAGTGCAGGCAAGTGGGCTCTCAGGGGAACAGCCAGCAATATATATGTGCTGGAGAGGCAGATACTGTCCCTTGTGTCCAAAGTGATAGGTCCAAGTCGTTTGCATCTTCTGAATCTGGCCAATCCATGGAATAGCAGCACCAAAACATGCCCACAGCATCCTTCAAATCTTCAACTTCATGACATACATGATTTTGCAACATTGTTGTGGGTGACCAACTGATTTTCCAGCAACCGACTCGTTCGAAATTCGAAAACGCGTCCGTTGCCAGGCAAGCCCATTGTCAATGGGTGCGCACCGATCGGTCCATTGCAGTTCAACGCGCACAGGGGTACAACGCGTACCCGCACACATTGAAAGCAATGGGCCGGCCGGAGGCACCGATCGGTCCATTGCAGTTCAACGCGCACAGGGGTACAACGCGTACCCGCACACATTGAAAGCAATGGGCCGGCCGGAGGCACCGATCGGTCCATTGCAGTTCAACGCGCACAGGGGTACAACGCGTACCCGCACACATTGAAAGCAATGGGCCGGCCGGAGGCACCGATCGGTCCATTGCAGTTCAACGCGCACAGGGGTACAACGCGTACCCGCACACATTGAAAGCAATGGGCCGGCCGGAGGCACCGATCGGTCCATTGCAGTTCAACGCGCACAGGGGTACAACGCGTACCCGCACACATTGAAAGCAATGGGCCGGCCGGAGGCACCGATCGGTCCATTGCAGGTCAACGCGCACAGGGGTACAACGCGTACCCGCACACATTGAAAGCAATGGGCCGGCCGGAGGCACCGATCGGTCCATTGCAGTTCAACGCATCACTGTACATGTGACTGGCATATGTCAGCATGCCTGTCTCAGATGGACATATGCCAGCCACAGATAGCTCCCAGGGAGTGAGGGGCACACCTACATCACGACAGCCTGTCCAAACCTTATCATAAGGCATGTAAGGCTGCATTTCCTATTGTGTGTATGTTGGTGTACATGTTGTCCTGTGGGTGTCACCTGTGGGCAGCCACCCCCAGGCTGTGCACGTGTTCATGGGGACAGGATCCTGGGTGATACGTGTACTTGACCACTGTGATGTGCAACTGTTCATATCTGTGCATGTGCCATGGTCACATTTCACAGTGGTGTTTGTGTATGTCATGTCACATACCCCGTGAGTCCCATGTGGGACGGTATGTTTGAGCCAGGGTGTCCCAGTGGCACAATAGTGATGGACCTCCACAGTCTTTGTGCATGTAGTGTTTACAATGTCTCTGATTTCATGTGCACAATGGGAGACAGTCTCCACATCCACGTTGTGTGTGCATGGACTCTGATGTTGTGCGTGTGTGTCACAGACGTCCATGTCTGTCCTGCCGTGGCAAGTGGGGCCACTACCTGTGGGGGTCATGTTTGTTTTGCTGTGGTGTACACATGATACTCCATGTGATGCCAGTGTCCATGTGGCATTACAGGGTCCCTGGGAATGTACCTGTCGTTGAGCTGTGGTGCCTGGGGCACATCTGTCCTCACATGTCACTGTGGGGGGTGATTGTGACACGGCAGCAGGAGATGGGAACTGTGACACGGCATCATGATATCCAATGGGCCAACCTGGGACAAATTGATGCCACCTGTAGGACCGTGTTGACAGATGTTGGCCATGTATGTACCATACATGTCCTTCCGGTACTGCACACTTCATGTAGTTGTGCCTCATAATGATGTATGTTGGGATCTTGAGTGTGTTTAATGCCGCATATGTGGGGTGACTGACAATCTTGCTTACTTCTCCTCTGCACTGCAGGGCTCCTGCTGTCCATCGGCCATTCCCAGACCTGGCAACGATGGTGGAACGGGACAGCATCCGACGGTACCGCTTCACCAGGCAGCTGATTGAGGATTTGGCAGTGCAGTTGTCCCCACATTTGCAGCCTGGCCGGCCGTATCCTACAGCGCTGACCCCCAAGGTGAAGGTGATGGCAGCCCTACACTTCTTTGCCACCGGTACCTTCCAACATACTGTGGCGACTGCTGGTGGGATGTCACAGACCATGTTCAGCCGTGTGCTCCGCGATGTTTTGGCGGCAATGTTGCTCTTCCTGAACCGGTACATCTATTTCCCTAGACTGCGACGACTCACTGACGTGAAGAGTGACTTTTATGCCCTGGGGAGGATGCCGCATGTCATTGGCTCCATTGATGGGACACATGTGGCTTTGGTACCACCACAGGCCCAGGAGCAGGCCTACAGGAACCGCAAGCACTACCACTCGGTCAATGCACTGGTGGTGTGTCTTGCAGACATGACCATCACACACGTGTGTGCCCGTTTCCCTGGTTCAGCACACGATGCCTTTGTGATGAGGAGTAGTCGCATCCCCAGGATGATGGCACAGATGCAGAACCAGCGTGCCTGGCTTGTCGGTGTGTACTGACTTTGTGCCATTGTGTGTGATCTGATCTGTAGTATTCCGCCCACTTTTCCAAGTCAGCTAATGTGCACTTGTCTGTCCGTAGGTGACTCGGGATACCCCAACATGCCGTGGTTGCTGACACCCCTCAGGAACCCTGTGACACCTGCCCAGATGCGGTACAATGAGGCACATGGTCGGACCAGGAGAGTGATTGAGCGGACCTTTGGTCTCCTGAAGAGCCGCTTCCGCTGCCTGGACAAGACCGGAGGGTCCCTCCCATATGCCCCTGCGAAAGTGTGCAAGATTATCATCGTCTGCTGCATGCTCCACAACCTGGCAGTACGGAAGGAGTTGCCTCTCATCCAGGATGACAATGACCAACATCCGCCACCTGTGGAGGATCCTGGCCTGGACCACGATGCCAGTGACGATGATGATGATGATGATGGTGATGGTGATGTCCGCACACAGCTCATCACCAACTTCTTTAGCTGAATGTGAGTATCCTGAGGTGTCATGTCAATGATGTGAGTTGGCATGATGTGTGGGTGGTGCTCTGGTGCTGTTGGAGTGTGTCCATGGGCTACTTGACTGGATGTGTGTAGCGATGTGTGGTGACAGGTGGGCTGTACTCCCCAACAGTGTTGACATGCTAACTTGGTTCTGGGTGGGTATCTTGTAACATGTATTGTGCATGAGTTTTGCTGTTCTGTCCTGTACTCCATTGCTTTTGACTGTGTGTCATTTCTGTCCTTCACAGGGTACTTTCAGATTCGTTTGGTCAACTGTGTCCACCGACGACGTGATTGCACATCCAGGCTGGTAGCTGTTGTGTCCCTACAGGTGATGTGCGCCACACCAATGGACTTCCTTCCGTCTACAGTTGTTGACTGTGTGCCCGCTACCAGGTGGGGTTACCTTGCATCTGTAGTGGTTACGGCATGTTGCAACTGTGTAATAAACCTGTGCTTCACTTTGTGATGTGCGTTGTCTGTGGTCACACATTTGACTGCCATTTGCTTACTGCACCTGTGGGCTACTTGACTACAACTGGGAATGGGTGTGGTGTCTGTGCATTGCACCGTCTTCCCTGGCAACATCAGTGTAGGCAATGAGTCAGATGGCCTAGGTGTGTATGTGTCGTGTAGCCCTGGTGGTGTGTCTCCCTCATGTGTGTCACGTTGCCTGTACTCACATGCCTGTGTTGTCCTTGCTGTTGCAGTTCGCATACACAGTGTAATTTTGCAGTTCATCATCCCCATAACAGCACCCACGTTGGAATCACGACAGAGGCAAGTATGGTGTATTAGTGTGTTTATTGTGATACATTTGTGTTAATAGTGCATAGGATGGGTTGTGCTGTACATGAATCTTGCAATCCCAAGTTCCTAGGTGAATTGAAAGTCCGGGTAGACAGGATCCCCAGTATCGGGGCCACAGTTGTCTGACACATTGGTCCAACTTGTACTCCCCATGCAATGTGTGGGAGTAGTGTTGCCGTCAACAGGGTGAACAGTCTGTGCACAAAGGCGAACATCCAGAACAGGTTCAGGCTTCCTGGGAGTTGCGCTTGGCCATCGGCCTCTCACTTTTCCCTCCTCGGACAACCCCTCTTCTTGGGGGGGCCCTCAAGTGCAGGCTGCTGCGGTGCAGGGGACTCTCCGCCAGAGTCCTCCTCCCTCCCTGTGGCAGTTGCAGTTTGTTCGGAACCAGATGTTGTTGGCACACAGGGAGGTGTGGACTGGTTGCTGTTCATCTGGCGGAGGCATTGTAAAATGTCCCTGTGCACCGCCGTCATCTCATGCAGTGCATCCCACTTGGACTCCACGCGGGACATGTGTGAGTCCACACGGGACATGTGTGACTCCACGTGGGACATGTGGGAGTCCAAGCGGGCATGATGGGCAGCCTGCTGCTGTTTAATGTCTCTGAGGAGCCCCACTACCTGGCTGAGCTCTCCGGTGCTGGACTGGTACGCATCAGCTATGCGTACCAGTTGTGGGTCGTCATGCACACCAGCAACGTCTGCAAGCAGCGACCTCTGTCTCCCACCCCTCCCACCACCCCTGCTGACATGTGCAGTGTGTGCAGTGGCACGCACAGATAACCCTGGTCCACCTTGGGGGTTGGTGGTGGTGGTGGTGTCCATGGCCCCAGGTTGGTCCAGGGTCACTTTGCTGGTGTTGCTCCTTATTCTGTCCATGTCGGCAGGGATGGTATTCGTGGTGACAGTCGTCGTAGGGGTGGGTGCAGGGGGTGCAGCTGGTGGTCCTGCTGGTGCTGCAGCTGGTGGTCCTGCTGGTGCTGCATGTTGACTTGCACCGGATGTGCCAGGTTGTTCTTCATCGTCCGAGGAGGACAGAGGCTGTACGACGCCAGTGAGCTCGGCATCCTCTTGAGCCTGGGACTGGGACTCCTCAGCGTCTGCTGCTGTGTCCCCATCATCACCTGTTTTTGGGAGACACAAACAATGTATGTCATGTTTCTGCAGGCATCAATGGTTGACACACATGACAGTTGTGACTGTGCCTCTGGGTGCGGGCCTGTACATTGCATTGTCCTAAGTCGTCACAGTCAGGGGTTGATATTGGTGTGGCACATTGTCCTGCATTATTTGGGCATTTCTATGTATTTTCTGGGGTGTGAACATGGTCTGCATTGCTTGTGTTTGGTTGACAGCCGGATCCTCCTTCCCACCCACCCAGCCAGTCAGTTATCCCACCATGGAACGTGCTTGCGTTGCAGGGAGTGTAAGTTGTCTCTCAGGATGTCAGTCAGTGGTGTCCTGCTGTTTGTTGGTGCACAGTTGGCAGCAGGGCCTTGTGCTCCCCACAGCAGTAGCCAGTGTCAGCCATCTTGTGAGTCCTTCTCCACTCCCTGTGATGTGAGCATGGTTCAGGGTGGTGTTGATGGGACAGTTGTGGGGGTGAGCTATGTCTGTGACTACGACTCCCATCATGCCATTGCCTCCACCCCACTTGCCAGCATTCCCATACTTACTTGCTTTTGTGTGGAGTTCAGTGGGTGTGGGTGTGAGGGCAATGGCAAGATGGCTGACAGTGGTGTCCTGCTGTTGGTTGGTGTGCAGTACCCAGCATGCCCTTGTGCTCCCCACGACACAGCAACAGTGTCAGACATCTTTGATGGGCCTTTCCACTCTCTGTGGGATGTGCATGCGTGAGTGTGAGCTTGCTGGGCCATGTGGTGGGGGATGTAGGGCTGTGACTACGACTCCCATCATGCTATTGCCTCCTCCCCCCTTCCCAGCATGCCCATGCTTCCTTCCTTTTGACTCTGCTTCCCTGTGGGTTGGGCTGGCTGTGCTGACAGGATGGCTGGGAGTGTTGTCCTGGCAGTTGTTTGGCTAAGAGTCCCAAGAGTGTCCCTGTGCTTCACACAACATAACCCAGGGTGGTGGTGCTTTGTGGGATCTTGTGTTAGGATGGAGGGCATTGCATTCTACCAGGTGGGTACTGTGGAGTTTGTGTTGGGGGGGTGTGAGGGGAGGTGCTGGTGACTATAGTCAGTGCTGCAAGTCCCCCTTCCCACCCAGCCAGCCAGATATCCCACCATGGAACGTGCTTGCATTGCAGGGAGTGGAAGTTGTCTCTCAGGATGTCAGTCAGTGGTGTCCTGCTGTTTGTTGGTGCACAGTTGGCAGCAGGGCCTTGTGCTCCCCACAGCAGTAGCCAGTGTCAGCCATCTTGTGAGTCCTTCTCCACTCCCTGTGATGTGAGCATGGTTCAGGGTGGTGTTGATGGGCCAGTTGTGAGGCTGAGCAATGTCTGTGACTACGACTCCCATCATGCTATTGCCTCCACCCCCTTCCCAGCATGCCCATGCTTCCTTCCTTTTGACTCTGCTTCCCTGTGGGGTGGGCTGGCTGTGCTGACAGGATGGCTGGGAGTGTTGTCCTGGCAGTTGTTTGGCTAAGAGTTCCAAGAGTGTCCCTGTGCTTCACACAACATAACCCAGGGTGGTGGTGCTTTGTGGGATCTTGTGTTAGGATGGAGGGCATTGCATTCTACCAGGTGGGTACTGTGGAGTTTGTGTTGGGGGGTGTGAGGGGAGGTGCTGGTGACTATAGTCAGTGCTGCAAGTCCCCCTTCCCACCCAGCCAGCCAGATATCCCACCATGGAACGTGCTTGCATTGCAGGGAGTGGAAGTTGTCTCTCAGGATGTCAGTCAGTGGTGTCCTGCTGTTTGTTGGTGCACAGTTGGCAGCAGGGCCTTGTGCTCCCCACAGCAGTAGCCAGTGTCAGCCATCTTGTGAGTCCTTCTCCGCTCCCTGTGATGTGAGCATGGTTCAGGGTGGTGTTGATGGGCCAGTTGTGAGGCTGAGCAATGTCTGTGACTACGACTCCCATCATGCTATTGCCTCCACCCCCTTCCCAGCATGCCCATGCTTCCTTCCTTTTGACTCTGCTTCCCTGTGGGGTGGGCTGGCTGTGCTGACAGGATGGCTGGGAGTGTTGTCCTGGCAGTTGTTTGGCTAAGAGTTCCAAGAGTGTCCCTGTGCTTCACACAACATAACCCAGGGTGGTGGTGCTTTGTGGGATCTTGTGTTAGGATGGAGGGCATTGCATTCTACCAGGTGGGTACTGTGGAGTTTGTGTTGGGGGGTGTGAGGGGAGGTGCTGGTGACTATAGTCAGTGCTGCAAGTCCCCCTTCCCACCCAGCCAGCCAGATATCCCACCATGGAACGTGCTTGCATTGCAGGGAGTGGAAGTTGTCTCTCAGGATGGCAGTCAGTGGTGTCCTGCTGTTTGTTGGTGCACAGTTGGCAGCAGGGCCTTGTGCTCCCCACAGCAGTAGCCAGTGTCAGCCATCTTGTGAGTCCTTCTCCACTCCCTGTGATGTGCGCATGGTTCATGGTGGTGTTGATGGGACAGTTTTGGGGCGGGCAATATGTGTGACTGCGACTCCCATGATGCTATTGGCTACACTGACTTGGCCAGCATACACAGAATTCCTTCCTTTGAGTGGTCTTCACTGTGTGTTGGTGTTGTTGTGGTGGCTACATGTGTGGATGTGTTTGTTAGTTCTATTTGTGCCACTGCCTAGCTGTAGTTGTGGTTGTGTTTGTACATGTGTTGGCACAGTTGGATGTGACTTTTTTGATGGCATGTGTTGTGTTTATCTGACTGACATACACATTTTGGGATGATTCTGTTCTAGTTGCTGTGTAATTGCTATGAGTGCATGGTTTGACTCTCCCCTTGACAGTGATGTGTGTGTTTTGTGGCAGTATATTGTGTACATTTGTTGTGTACTCACCAGGCTCTGGGATGTCCTCTAGTCCATATACGCTCACTGGCGGAAGGATGGCCCGCACCTTCTCCTCCCAGGGCCTGAGGTATATTGGCTTGGCAGGAGGGCCACTGCCGGTGTGTTGGCTGTTGATGTAGTCTTTCTTCAGCATGTCCCGTACCCTCCTGCGCACGTCATACCACCTGTTCTGGATGTCGGTCTTTGTGCGCCGACATGGTGATTGGGCGTTCACCCTGTTGATGATCCTCTCCCACATCTTGGTTTTCTGCGACATGGGGGTCTGTTGGACCAGAGTGCCAAACAGCTGTGGCTCCAACCTGAGGATCTCGTCTACCATGACTTCCAATTCACTATCTAGGAACTTGGGATTCTTCTTGGGGGGCATGGTGATGGGTGGTGATGGTGGGTGATGTGTGTGTTGGTGTGCAGGTGAGGGTGTTGAGTGTGTGTTTTGCTGGGTGTATGTGAGGTAGGTATTTGTTGGTGTGCTGATGGTGTGTGGCTTGTGTGAGGGATGAGCTGTGGGTGTGTGGTTGCTTTCTCTTGGGTGCTGGCAGTGGAATGGCATTTGCAAAGGCTCATGGTAGTGATTTGTGTCCTTTATATAGGTGGAGTTGTGGGTGTGTCCTTGTTCTCTGTCCCCACCCACCCCAGTATTTATTGGCTTGGTAATTGCTTGTTTGGCCTTTTTTTGGGTGATTTTTCCTTTGTACTGTTTGTGTATGTTGGAAACGTTCTTGTGACCGAGTCGGACCCTGCATTGGTCTCGTACGGTGTTTTCCGTTTCGTTCACGCTGTGTTTGTGCAGTTTTCTATGCTGCGTACGCGTCGGTCGCGGTGTATTGTGTTGCTTCGGCTCGGTTTTGTATGCGTGTAGGTCGTACGGCTTGTCCTCCGTCCGACTCGCTCGTGGTTTTCGCGCCTTGCATCGTACTTAGCGGTTTGGAGTTAGCGTGAACGTTTCGGTCGGATTTGTTCCGGGTGCGTGTCGGTCGGTTGGATTCGCGTGTTTTTCCGGCCGGATTGCTGTTTTCCGTGCGGCTCGGTCGGTCGACTTGGTTTCGTTACGTGTCGGTCGGATTTTTCGCGCCTTGCATCGTACTTGGCGTGTCGGGCGCCACGGGTACGTGTCGGTCGGTATTTTTTCCGGATCCGAGTCGGTTGGTGCTTTTTCCGGCCCGAATCGGAATCGACCCCTAAGTATGTAAAATTGAAAAAAGATCAGAAGACCTTCACACATGAGAAAGTGTACCCCTATACTAGGGAGGACTATATGCCATCAGGAAGAAACCCAGGATATAATACTGACAGCGATGGATCTGACACAGGCTCAGATAATTCAGATTCTAGCTACAGCTACAACCGCAACAATACCAACAGGAACAGAAGACCACGTGCAGGGTGCATGAGAAATCAGAGAGGACAAAACTTCGGATGGTCCCCATACCTAGGAGCCCCAACATACGGGGCACCACCACCATTCTTCTACGGACCACCACCTTTTCACCAACAACCCTACCCCCAACAAGCATACCATCACTGGGAACAACCACAGGATCAACAGAACCAGTCTTTTTTAGGAGGGGGCAAGGGATCCCAAAGAGGAAAAAACAGAAGAGGACAACAAGTCCAATGGGCACAACCCCTGGAGTCATCGAGAAGTCATACACGGAGCATGGGCCCGCCGAACAACTCATCAACGAGCAACCCATCAACGAGCAACCGATCAGTCTAGTGGTGAATCTCACAAGCCACACTAACATCTATTCAACAGACGGTCCTGGAGAAAGGACTAGGCTTTGTACCGACACCCACGATGGACAAATTCAAACTTTGTTGTGAACTCAAGGAATTCATCCGCAAAGTGAAACTTGAAGTTTTCTTTAAGGATAAACCACCGAACATAGAGACAAGGAGTGACACAGGACTGAAGAAAAAATCCAACTTTACACCACCTGCCACGAGTCTCCCGGTGGAACTTCTAGCCTTTGAAAAAGCAGTGATGAAGGAAGTGGCAGAGATTGACCCCAAGACCATCAATGTCTTCCATAACATCAGCAAAAAGGAACAAGAGGCAATACACCAACTGTCTAATGACAAGTTGATAACCATAAAACCTGCTGACAAAGGAGGAGCCATTGTGCTCCTTAAAACCACAACATACCGAGAAGAATGCCTACGATTATTAGCGGATGAAAGAAATTACGCTATAATAACGGAAGACCCTACAGAACGACTACGCATTGAGATCGCCAGCCTTGTTGAAGAGTCCATGGCAAACGACTGGATAAGCAAAAAGAAGCAAGATTCTTGGAAAACACCAACCCAACCACTCCTTATTTCTACACTATCCCCAAAATTCACAAATCACTGGAGAACCCCCCGGGGAGACCGATAGTGTCAGGAATAGGTTCAATTCTTGAGCCCCTCTCCAAGTTTGCTGACGCATTCTTACGTCCCATCATCCAAAATACCGATACGTACTTACAAGACACTAAAGCAGTACTGTGTCTATTACAAGAGCTCCAATACAATCCCATGTCCAGCATTCTTATAAGCTTGGACGTGGAAAGCCTATACACAAGCCTCCCTCATAAAGAAACACTTGAAATCCTGGAGGAGGTACTTTTTGAAAACGAATGGATCTACCACACACCCAGACATGTAGTCCTGGAATGTTGCAGAATGGCATTGACAGAAAATTTCTTCAGATTTGAGGAAACCTTATATTGCCAACAGCATGGCACTAGCATGGGGAGCACTTTTGCGCCGAGTGTAGCCGGCCTCTACGTGCACCATCTCGAAACACACAAAATACTGAACAATAGCAATCAACACATGAAACATGTCCAGCTATGGAAAAGGTACATAGACGATGTGCTACTAATTTGGGAAGGGAATGAGTCTGAAGCAAGTAATTTCGTAGAGTGGCTGAACCAACAAGATCCTTACCTCAAGTTCACTTTCACAATGAGTCGAACACACCTGGTTTTCCTGGATCTTAAAATTTTTGAGCGAAATGGGAATTTATCAACCACAACCCATTTTAAACCCACGGCTCGGAACTGTCTTCTTATCTATGACAGTTTCCATCCGAGACATCTAAAGGACAATCTCCCTTTTGGACAATTCTTACGCTTGAGAAGGAATTGTACTGACAAAGAAGACTACAACTCCCAAGCCAAAGACCTAACAAAGAAATTAATATGGCGAAAATACCCCAAACACCTGGTGTCACAAGCAAAAAGAGAGCCTCTAATAACCATAGAGAAGCACTTTTAGAACACCACCCAAAAGAGACCGATACCAAAAGCAAGAGACCTATTTGTATCACTACATTCAATATTGCATCAGACAAGGTGACTAAGATAGTCAAAAAACACTGGCGTACCCTGAACAGTGGGGGCCTGAACATACCACTACCCATGTTCAGCCATAGAAAAGGGAAAAACCTAAAAAACTATCTGGTACACACACGCCCTACTAGCACACCTAAAACGGAAGTGGCACTACGTAGGCTACATCCACTCCCGCAAGGACACTATCCTTGCAGTAACTGCAGTGTCTGTCACCTAACTACTGCCACCAAAGAAGTGAAATTCAACAACAACAACATTACATGGGAACTGCGCAGTTTTACTAACTGCAACACAACAGGTGTTGTATACCTGATCACTTGTACATGCAATCTCCACTACGTGGGGATGACAACCAGAAAAGTCAGCACTAGGATAGTGGAACACCGGAGCAACATAAGGTGTAAACGAGCAACAACAAGAATGACCACCCACTTCCTAGAAAAACAACACACCCCCAATGATATGAGTGGGTAGTATTGGAACACATTAAGTGCCATGAGAACTTAGAAAGAAAGCTACATGAAAAAGAACAACGCTGGGTGTTCAAATTACGTTCAGACAATCAGGGCCTGAATGATGATATTCTGTGGGGACAGTTTTGCTAAAACACTATATAAGAGAGCGATGCCTTTTCAAAAAAAAAAACCCGATTTTTATACCATGCAACCGAAGGAGGTAGGGCCGCCTTCGCCATAAGATTTGAAGAGCGATTATTTCACTAGGTTAGGTGGCGAACATCACTGCTAGAAAGACTTAGAATAGATAGAAATAATAACCTATAGATCTAGATTATCACAGCCATGGCATTTTCAACCTCTAGTCATTTTTCTATTCCGGTCATTGACCACCAGAAACCAATAATCATATAATTTTTCCACCTGTTCTAACTCAGGGTACGAACATTTCATCTGTATAGGGTATATTCTGAGATCACCTACGAATTCCCTCAATATGGCCGACACTGTGAGCCAAAAGCGGCGGCCAATTTTGAGAACACCACTTACCAATTTTTGGGATTAGATAATAACTATCTTCTTAATCTTGACTAACCCTTCTTGACCAACTTTTATTTTTTAGCCTTTATGTCTTTTTCCCATCAGGAGTCGTTAACCACTCTTACGCACAGGGAGGAGTATTACATCTACATAGGGAATACACGGAGGTCACCCGCGTATTCCCCCAAGAAGGCCGACACTGTGAGCCAAAAGCGGCGGCCATTTTGGGAACTTTCAACGGTCTCGTCATTCCCCACAGTGACTGGGCGGATACAGGAAGCATTTAGTCGGTCCCCGTCCACAGACACGCTAATATGCGGTCCGACGGGGAGACGACTAGGTATTTTCCTGGGAGGCGCTCTCATACTAAGTAAGTGCTTTCTTTCAATAGGCTGGCCCTGGCAGAGCCCGCTTCAGACCCGAACCAACACCACCCGGGTACATTTTTGAAACTAACGAGGCTATTTCTCCCCGTTTTTCCTCATTTCCCAGATTTAGGACTAAGAGATCCCTCAACCCCTGCGGTCCATGAGGCATATATATGCTTCTTTTAAAGTATGTAATCACGACCGCAGTACCGGCAATATTGTCTTATGTGTGTGTTTTATGAAAATCACGAGGTGTGTGTGTTTTATGTCAATTTTATGTTTTTTTAACCTTTGGTTATTCACTAACGGCACGGTTTTCCAGCATGCCTTTTTATCCTACACAGGCTAAAAACCACGCGCAGAACTGGATTATCGCACGCACCATTAAGGAGCATTATAGATTGTGGAAGCGCATTGAATACTGATTTATACCCACCTACTCGGAGAGAGGGGGGCCTTTGTTCCCCTAACTTTGTTTTTTCTATCACACAGATACTATGTGATAAAGTCTTGATCGTATGTATGGATTAACGCATGCTTTATAGTTGCAGCGTTTATTTTATTTTATTATTTCATTATTTAGATTACCTTATTTTGGCTGATTAGGAGTGGCAAACACAGGGCTGGTCCCTGTGTGGTCCTGACGAAGAGCTGGGGGAAGCTCGAAACATGTTGATGTATACTAAGGATTTCTAACCCATTATAGTTAGGTCTACTTGTATCACACCTCGTTTTTAGACATACCAAACTAGGAGCAACAATAAAGTATTTCGCCCACTAGCAAGGTATTTTTAACTCACTTTAGCCCACTCCACTACACTTTTACACTACACATAGTCTTCCACAAAAGTGCTCCTACGTAAATATCGCAAGTCGTAGCACGCCTCGGCTCGTAGAGAGCGGAGATGGCCCCTATGATGAAGCATGTCACCATGGGGAAACCCTGGTGAGTGAGGGGACTCAAGAAAGAAATTTTTCTTTCCTGTTGTTGTTTTCCGGATCTCATTGATTGGAAACCCTATCCCTGTCCAATGGCTAGGCCCTTTACCCGACACTTCGGGTTTTTGGTTCAGTTACTCACACATCACCTTACTGCCATTCAAATAGCGCCAAGACACCTATGGGTATTCGAGCGCTTTAGAAACCTTTTAACATAACATAACACATGTACCACTGAGACATCCATTCACTCACCAACACACCCATACACACACTCACCCACACAGCCCTTCACAGATGCACTCTTGAACCCATACACCCAGTGAATCACCCCCTCACACATTAAATCCATATGTGTGTGTGTGTGTGTGTGTGTGTGTATATATGTATGTGTGTATATATATATATATATATATATTCACTGAAAAAACCACAGGTTTCAGGGACTTTATAGTTAGTTGGACATTTCACTCGTTCAAAGCCAGAGAGATTCAGCCGTTATAGTTAGTTGAGCTAACTAACTCGCGCCCCCGCAATGCACTGCTGATGACATCACCTATCACATCATTCATGACATGGTCAGTGACATCACTGATGACATCTCAAATGACATCACTAATGACATCATCCAGTGACTGTGTGTTTCTGTAAAGTTTAAATATGTATATATATATATATATATATATATATATATATATATATATATATATATATATATATATATATATATATATATATATATATATATATATATATATATATATATATATATATATATATATATATATATACCAAGGTTCGCTTCCTGACTGGGGTTCTTAATGCAAATCACTAGAGCTGTGCTTCCAGGATCTAGTCTTATCTACTGCCTTGTCTGATATTCTGTTACTAACTGTCCATATATTTAGTTTTTTGTTTTAATTTAAATTAGTTGTTTATGTATTTTAAACTCATGCTTGTTTTATTATTTATTTCTTTTTGTGCTGTTGTTGATGTTATGCTTTTGACATGTATACAGGTATGATTTTTATCACAAAAATCCAACAAAGGTTTTTTATTGATATATGTATATATGATTTGACAACATTTAGTCATATTTCTGTCTGTGCCCGTCCCGGTTTTTGGTTCTGAAAATCAGGTCACCCTACATGACGTGCGTTTTCTAAGTCTGTTCTCAGTATTTACTCTTCTGCTCCTGCTGATAATGCAGAGGGAACGCTTCCCGTGTCACACAAAGTCAGTCACCGGCCTAATTAGACTGAAGCTGGAAGCCTGAAGCACTATACTGTTGGAAATCTTGGACGAATTCCTGCCTATTACTCAGTTCCAAATGAACACGCTGGCAGGGTTCCAAAGTTCAAGGACACTGTAAGACATTGAAAGCAGACAGTAAGCCCTCTGCTTGGGAACCGGCGCTGCTGCTGGTTAGCCATTCTAACACACATCCTGCTCAAGTCCAATAGCTGAAAATAGAAAATACAGAAATGCACAAGTTATAAACTATTACATTTTTCTGAGGCAGTTGTCTCAAACCAATTCCTTGATTCCCCTTTGCCAGTTATGTTGGATTTTGGAACATGAGCGTGGGATTCCAACTATAGAAGCCATGGCGCAGAAAAGGCGGCTTCTCTGTGCCCTCAATTCTCTTTAAGAGTCCAGTTCTGTTGTTGTCTTCACAAGAGGCAATCATTATCTAATTGCGTGTATTATGTGTTCATACAACTGAAAAAAATTGGTTTTGCAAGCACTTTCTGGCACTTCAGTACAAAAAAATGTGAACATAATTATAGACAGTTGCTTCAGACTCTACAAGTGGAACACAAAAGGAAAGAAGGGGTCTATATAGCAGTAGGGGCTGCTTCCAGATGGAGGTGGTGGGGGAATTAAGAAAAAAATCACCTTGGAACGACTGGCCACTGCCTCTCCCCCTCCTCTTCATCTTCCGGTCTCCAGACCTGGCAGCAGGAAGCACCCGGGCCCCCAGGCTCCCCTAAGCCAATCATAACGCTGCAATGCAGCGCAGTGATTGGTCTGAGTGCCATGGTTTGGTGCTCCGACGGGGATAGGGACCCTGCGCATGTTCCCCACCAGGCTGAGCATTACAGCCTGGTGGGGGAACATGCAAAGTGTGCATGAACTGTTTGGCCAGCTCAAGAGAGCAGTCATGCGCACTTAGGGAGTGCAAACCCCTCCTCCCCTTCTCTGGCCAGCAGTAGCGGATGCTACCGGACCAGGGTGGTGGGGCGGGGGGAATTAAGAAAAAAAACGAAAAAAACACTTACCTTGGAATGGCCGGCCGCTGCCTCTCCCCGTCATCTTCCTTCTTCCTGTTTCCAGTCCCGGCAGCAGGAAGCAGCAGGAAGCACCCGGGCTCCCCTAGGCCAATCAAAACACTGCAATGCAGCGCTGGGATTGGTCTGAGCGCCGTGGCTTTGCACTCAGACGGGGACAGGGAGCCTGTGCATGTTGCCCACCAGGCCGTGCATTACAGCCTCGTGGGAAACTTGCAAAGTGCACATGCAAACAGTCATGCACACTTATGGAGTGCAAACCACTCCTTCCCTGCTCTGGCCAGCCCCTCCCCGCCCCACAATGAAAAAATGATAATACGTTATTGTCATTTTATTTTTCCTTTTGAGCCGGGGGGGGGGCGCTCCCCCACCTTAGTGGAGGAGCAGCCACTGCTATATAGCCTTAGGACCTCGTTTGCAGCTCAGCCAGTGGTAGGGTCAAATTGGAAATCAAAATCTGCCTTGAGAAAAATGTTTAATCCAGCCTCACACTGTAGAAGGCCGCACGTAGAATGGGGGGCAATGATGTCATGGGTCATGGCAGCCTATTCTGCTCTGAAAATAGCTCTGAAGCCTGCAGCCTACCCAGGTAAGGCCAGAGTGGCAGAAAGGCCAATCTGGCCCTGGCAAGTGGTATGTGGGGTGGCAGAGGCTAAGCCCACCCACCATATTCTCAGATCTCTACCAAGCAGGGTGCGATTTTATTCTAAAAGTGATGCTGGCATTCGGGAAAACTGCTCAGTGCTGACTGGCCTACCATGTCATGGAAGCAGGACTGGTCGACAACTTCTTTCACAGACAAAATGTTGGGAACATTGCTTGATTGTTCCTGCATGGCATTGCTGTGCCTCACAAGCATGGATGCAGATTAGAAAAAAATGGCATCCGAAGAAGGTCCCTAAACTGGGCAGATTTCCGGCACCATGGAAGTTCCCTTTTGCTGTCTGGGAGCTCGCCTCAATGCAAGATCTGCTGCTAAGCATGCTATCAAAATCTGCAAGATTATCACTGACCATGTCCCCTACCCACGTACTCCATTTGCTCTTTAATGCTTTGTTTACAAAGTAAATAACTCCATTCCTTTTATATCTCCTACCAGATAGTTCCATTAATATCTTTAAGAAACAGGCCTAGTGAGAAGTGTGATGCTAATTCATGAAGTTCATATCACCAGCAACTAATCTAAGAGCATGCACTATGAGTCCTTTAAACACATGCTCATGAAATGTAGAGCCGGCACACTCTCCTCTTTGACATGTGCATGCATTTACGACTCTCCAAAAATCTAACAATCTTCCTCAGCTTCTCTCCTTGACCTGCCACAAGTTGTGATATCCACCTTGAACCACTCTTCATCCTGCACAGCCTTACTATCCAAACTGATGTCCCAGAGAAGGAGTATTCTCAGAATGTTGTGAAATACATGAACAATCTGGGATGCTTGCAACTGATCAATACTCCTACTGACGATGTTCACAATCAATTCAAGTACTTAGCATCACCAAGTGGCTGGATCATGCTCTTGCAGGTCACATTCAGATTCATAAAAGTATACCAAATGACGTTTTGTCACAGTTTCATGGTAAGAAAATGTAACAACTTTCTGGCTGATAAAATCCTTCATGTTGTCCATGATATGAATTTCCCCTCATTTGATGCTCCATAAGTCATTCTATCCCCTGAAAAATATCAGTTGATGGGTAGAAGGTATGGTTTTCTGATTTTCCTGTGTTGTTAATAATGACCCATCTGCTGTCCTCCCTTGCACCTAATGATGCTGCTAGTGTTGTGTGGGAAGCTTCAGACTCTGTATATTATCTGCATCATTTGACTAAGGTTTTTCAGAAGGACCTCCAACTCCAGCAAGGAAACGATGTCTGTGGAGCCAATACACCACCGTATCCATCATTTCCTACATGGTCCTGCCTTCCCATTCATCATTCCTTGCTTTGGAGGGCCCCTGGCTGGGATATCAATAAAATGAAAGGGATAAATAACTCAGGTTGCACCCTCCCACAGGACACCACCAGCAATCCGGATGGTGCCAGTTCAGGTGTGGTGGAGCATAAATATATACATATCATATTTGGGGTTGTGCCAAAATGCTGGCTGGGCCTGGAAAAGTGTGCGGGCAGGGACCAGAAACTACTATGGGTGAGCAAGGCCCCGTCGTCCAGAACTGCCCCTCACATGTAATTTTTTTTAAACTACAAGAGTTACCCACTTTGAGTAGCTCCCATACTTTTAAAATAACTATGCAGAGTTGTGAGCCGTGATGCTTCACAATTGTGCACACCCCTACTTTTGATCACAATGTCCTATTCAACCCACACAAATGATTATCTTGGACAGCTTCCAGTTTACCAGGAATCAGCACTGTGCTTTGATGCTCAGTTTGTTGATGGTCTTTAACATCCTGGACCACAACTGTAATTCTCACCTTTGGTTTTCCGCAGGGGTGAGATGCAAGCTTGGTAGCGAGATCTCAACTTCCCTCATCCACCACAAAAGCCCAACAATGTCAAAGCCTGGAATGGTGAGATGGGGGAAGAGGGGAAAACAAGGGAAGCAAAGAAACACAACCAGATCTTCAGAGATGAACAGGAATCTTCAGAATCTCAGAGAGGGCCTCTATAAAAGACAAAAGGTACGTTGTGATGCAACAGAACTAATCTATAGATGTAATCCCAGTTTCCCTTCTGTTTAACATTGTATTCACACTCAGCACATAACTACCTGTGAAGTTCCCCTCTTCCACTAAATTCACAAGTGTTAGAAGCAGGATCACACATCTTTTCTGTTTATGTGTAAGGATATGAGCATAAGGTATTTGATTAACCAAGAAAAATGTAAATGTAAATCCAGTATTTGTAAAGCGCGAACAGTTACCCGAAGGCATCCCGGCGCTGGGGGCCGTCGGGAAGATTAAGCAAGCTATTGCCCAGAGTCACATGGTGCTGCTGGGCTGACCTGCCGCCGGTGATCGAACCGTGAGCCCCAGATTCCAGCGTCAGTCGCCCTGGCCGCGGTGCCACACCTCTTCCCAGAAACATGGCAAATATTTATGAAATGAGAAACTATGTACTGACCACTCAATTGCTATACATAACATTAGTTAGGCGCAAAACAGAATAATCAATCCAAAGGAAAAAACATATTTCCCATCTGGATAGACTTTACATAACACAAGAAAAACAGGCAAAAATAACCAAAAAATAGGCAGGGCTGAATATTTCTTAATAATTAGTTCCTTTACTTCTGGAATTTGACTAATTATATTTTTAGTATTCTCTTTTAGCTGGAAGTATTGCACAACAGGAACCGGAATCTTCAAGCGCAGTGGAGACACATTAAATAAGTTTAGCACAGTTATTAAAGCGCAACGCATGGTACCGGCTTTACTGACACTGCGTATTCTTTAGAGTATCTGTTTCTTTCCTCTTTTGCAGGATATCGTTGACTAAGGACCGTGAGGCCAACCACGATGAAGACAAGTCTCAAGGAGTGAGGAAAAATGCCATAGTGTAGCCCGACGCCGGAAGCTGACAATGACCGCAAAAGTGACCGGGAAGCAAACAGGTGAGTCAAAGGGCATGGACAGAAGACACGCATGCGTGCACAAGAAAGCAAAGTGCTCTTCCCTTCCCGCCTGCCGTCTTTATTCCTGACTTGCTCCACCCCGTCCGCATACGCGGTCGGGCGCGTAACAAGCCGGACAACAACATCCTTCTCTCCTAGACTGAGTTCTAATTTGTGTTTCAGATCTTCCACTCAGCAATTCTACTAAACTAGTAAAGCTAGATCCTTACCTTTCCAAAGTGACAAATGGCGTACTCCAAGGTTTTTCCTTCTCTCTGGTTCTATTCAGTACTACATCTAACACCGAAATTGCATTAGGCTTACAAACAGACTTTTTTGATTCAAATAACCCATCTGATTATTTTTTTTTTTTGCTTCTCTGCAGTGCTCCAAATTTATTGCACAGTTTAACCACTTAAGTGCTAAGAACTCTCCCCCTCCCTGTGCTGAGCCTTTTTTTTTTATATTTAGAGCAACCATGTTTAACCCGTCATAACGTTTTCCACAAATCGAGCCAATCTTTTCTTTCCCACATTTTTAGGATTGTAAATTTAGATCTGGTGATTTACCCAGGAGTGCCAATAGCCAAAATGTGCCAAAGTTTATTTTTTTAATAAAATAAATGAGTAATAAGTGCTGTGCAAGAATGTGTGTTGATTTTTTTCAAAAAATGGCATCAACAACAGTATTGCTGTGCTAAGTTTGTCCTCCTCCCAGTTTCCATAAATCGTAGAAAGCAGCATTGAAAAGACCAGTTTTAGCTAGCGGTGGTCAATTTGTGAGTGAAAAAGATGTGAAACCCATTGCTGAATTTGGAAGGCTATACATTTCTGAAAATAAAACAAAATTCAGAACTAAGCTTTGGATCGTTTGTGTCAATCGCTCAAGGTTCTCTCACAGAGCTACGGGTCTCATCTAGGATTTGAGGGACGAAGTGGTGTCTGTCAGAATGGCGGTGGACATTACCTCTGGCATCTCGACTGTACTCCATCTGCCAAATTCGGATATGGCTGCCAACCCCGCGGTCATCTCTGTCCATCGAAAGGAACCGCTGTCATAATGGTTCCTTTCAGTCACTGGCGTAGCAAGGGGGGGGCGGAGGGGGCGGTACGCCCCGGGCGGCACGAGATTTGGGGGCGGCAGGTAAATTTATCGCCAGCACCCCCCCCCCCTCCTCTCTTAGGCGCTCGGCGGCGGCAAAAGGCAGGGACCGCCACGGGCGTCAGAGTGCCTAGCTACGCCACTGCTTTCAGTGCATTAAAAGTTTGGTGGATGGCTGCCACCGATTATGACGTCTATCCTCCAATCTTTAAATTTTTTTTGTCTTTTTTCTGTTTTCTCCCAGTATGTGGGGGTCATTCTTGTTTTTTTACTGTCCCTGTTTTTCCTGGTGTTGACGGTCAGGAAAAGAAAGACATTACACCATAAAAAGGACGGACAGTGAAATGTACTCTGTTGCGCGGTCGGAGGAAATGTTCCATTGACGGAGCCAACCGGTCTCGGTCGACAGAATACTTAAGGTCCATATGTCCCTAAATGAGGTGGACAGACCGAGGGTTTGGCGGATAGGGTAATCAATTGCGTTTGTGACAGAGTACCTGTCCACCAAACTCTAAATCAGGCTCTAACTGTTGAAATTAAAAAATAGTGAAAGTAAGGAAAAAAGAGAAATATGTGACATTGTTTTAACGTGTAGGTTTTTACAATGTAATCTGATCTACAAAAGTAATATAGTATGACATCTGTCAGGTACTTCTGATTGAAGAGATATATACGGTTTGTCAATTGTCCAAAAACATGCGCTACCCAGAGCCAACATATCTATGCTCAGTGTGTGAGTAAATTCTGTGATTTCACCCATAGTTTGATGTTAGCAGGATATCCTGGGTAAGAAAAGGTAGTGGAATGCATATGTCACATCACTCTGGAGTCCCTGAGTTTCCAGTGTTCAGAACTGTGAGTGGTTGGTAGGTTTCCCTGGGTGCCGGCAGATTCCTGCCCCAAATATCACCACTGTCTACACCTCAAGAATGATTGTAATTCTAATCAAAACTCTTGACATTTCCACTGATCATTTTGGGGGTTTTCTATTGCGGAGAATAGACCCACCCACACTGGTAGGGTACCATTTTTTATTGGCAGAAGTGTGGATACGCTGGATAGTAGCACTTTTGTTGTTCCCAACAGATTCCAGAATATCGTTGACGAGAAACATGAGGAAATTCTATTATTTTACCCAAAATGTTACATTTGTGGGCATTTCTGGGTAATAAAATGAAGTGGGATCAACCAAATCTATATTACCCTGGACTGCTCCCAGTATCTAGTTTTCAGAACTGTCTGGGGTGGTAGGTTTCCCTGAGTGCTGGTCAACCTCGGCCTCAAACACCTCATTTCAATGTAATTTAAAACAAAAATCATCATGTTTCCTTGCTGTGTCACTCGGCCATTCCTGTACCGGACATTAGACCCACCAGCACATCTGGGAATGCAGTATAGTAAGACTTCTGCTATTGACTTGGAATGCCCAAGATTTCTGTCACAAAAATGTAGGGAACCTCTTTTTTTTACCTAAAATTTGATATATGCATGGCATTTTGTGTAGGGGGTGTGCACAATTTGTGTAATTTGCTCCTGTGTAATTATACAAAATTACTGCAAAATTACACGAAATTAAGAATAATTATGCAAAATACAAATCCGTAATTTCACACTACATTTTAGAGAGAAAAGTAACCTCCTCATGTCAATTTTTGGCACAAGGGCACATTTAATGAAAAGCACTGTGAACATCAGCTGCTTGTGTTCTGTTATTCCTGACCATTTATGCTAAATTTTTAAAGCAAATTGTACATTTGCAGGACATTATTACTGAAAATGGCACGTAATTACGCAAAGTGATGTTAATTGTTTAATTTTGGGAATTTTGCATAGCAAGCATAACATGAAATTCTCAATTTAAATTTCGCCCAGGCCTAATTCTATGTAAGAAAATGCCCTACCCAACATTCCCCTCAGAATCTAGTGTGCTTTTGCCCTCTCCGTACAGGCATGTTAGAGGTAAATCTTCAATCTGCCACCTCAGGGTCCAGTGTTGAGATGACCATCCCAACGGCAGGGTGGGATGGCCCTCCACCCGATCCCTTTGTGATTAATTACATGTGTGATGCCATTATGAAAACATAGGGCCTGATTTAGATCTTGGAAGATGGGTTACTCCGTCACAACGGTGACGGATATCCCGTACGCCGAAATATAAATCCCATTATATCTTATGGGATATATATTTCTGCGGACGGGATATCCGTCACCGTTGTGATGAGTAACCCGTCCGCCAAAATCTAAATCAGGCCCATAATCTTGTATTCTCATTGTTTTAACATCAATGCCTCTTTTTCATATGTACATCACGTGTATTTATATATTTTGTAATCAAATATGAATGTTGTTTTCTTACTGGTATTAAGTGCCCTTTGGTCTCTACCTGCCTGTTAAGATTCTACTGGTCCTAGAAGCCCTTTTTAGGTCGAGCCTAGAGTAGCGCGCAAGCGCTGCTCTGGCGAAGACTTTATGTAGGGGCTTCAAAAAGCTGACCAGACGCTCGTGCGTCATGGCCTTTTCCTTGCGGTTACCCGCACGGCCGCCATCTGTTTCCAATTATCATGCCCAGACGCGGGCACGATAATTGAAAACACATGGCGGCCGTGCGGGTAACCGCAAGCAAAAGGCCATGGTGCATGAGCGTCTGGTCAGCTCAGCAGGCTGCCGTGCTCGCTCGCCCCGCTCCTCTCTTCCCCGCTCCTCTCTTGTTTTTATTGCACGCGCCTCTCTCCTCGCCCACACGTCCCGGCCACTCACTCGCTCCGCCCTCTCTGCATCTGCAGTCTCGCCCAGCACCATCGGACATGTTTCCTTGCGCCTGTTACTGGCTTCACCTTGTTCTTCTTATTTAACGCTTGCTATTTGAACCTCATTTTAATTTACTTGGAAGTTTCTGATTTTGAAATTATAACGCTGTGATCATCCATACATTTCAGTCTTGCTGTTTTTGAGGGTTCTGTTTGATATCCTGGTGTGAGCATCAAACATCACAAAGTTTGTTATGATCCTAGCCACTGTTTGTGTAAATTCATCTATAGCCCAAAACTGCTGCACCTTCTCAGTCACACTGGTCAGCATCATCTTTTGAAGGGCAGTCATAAAACTGTTTGTTGTCACCTTGGCTTTCTTTCTCACAGCAACCGGAGCAATACATGGAGTGGTTTGTGGTCATTTTGTTTATTTTCTTTACGGCTTTATATCAAAGTGCTGGATAATTCCATTTAGACGGTTTGCAGTCTGTGGTTTAAATGGCTCTCCTCAAGTGAAGGAAAGAACCGCAGATGACTCCCAAGCCTGGAGTTTGAAATTGATTCTTTTTCCTGTTGAAGTCAGAGCATTAGTATTACGTGATAATGTGCACATGTTTTCTGGGTGTATGTACACACACACACACACACACACATGTTCACATACACACGCTCGCTGAACTAACACATAATATAGACAAATATACTGCACACACATGCATATACTACATAAACACACACGCACACATACACACTGTATATGTATTTTCTATCTCACAAACACACTTATAGTGTATATGTATGTAGTGCATTCTGTCATGTCAGTATTTTTGGAGCAAGTAAACATTCTAAAACTATAGTTCATCTAGGGTTGAAGGACAAACCTTTGTGGGTGAAGAGTTTCTAAGGAAAAGCCGCATAAAATGTCGAAGCTGTGCTGTGAAATGAGATCGGCTAATTTATGTCTATGCTTAAGGGCAGACTTAACATAACAGAGCATATTTTTAGGTCTCGCCTGCCGGCAGTGCATGCACTGTTGCTGTGAGGGGTATTGCCTACTGGAAGGGGCTTGAAGCCCACCCATTGCTTACTATTTGTTGCCTTAATTGTCAATCTTTTTTGCTGCCTCCTAATTGGCCAGCACATGAAGATGTCACTTCCTTTTTAACAGTTTGGAGCAGTGACCAAGTACTGATTGATTTACTTCATTTAGTGTCCTTCTGCTGTCCATCCACTGCTCTCTGGGTTTCAGATACTATTTTATTTATTCTTCCGCCATGGCCTCTCACCCTCCCTTGTTTTATCCCCTCCCAGCCCCACCCATTGTGTTGCTTCTTTCCCTCCCACTCCACCCTTATCCATGTTGCTTCATTTGCTCCACCTGCACCCTCCCGGTGTCTGTGTTGCCTTCCCCTCACCCGCCATAACAAAAAAGGTATTATGATGAGGCCAGCGCTGACCGCATCATAGTGCTTTTTTTATTACCGCACCATTCACTTCCATGTTGTTCATCTTGCCTGTTCCCTCCTTCCCATACCCCTTCCAATTATCCTTCCTGACCATCCCCACCACTCTGAAGAAAGAAGAGCAATATGAAGGAGCCAGCGCTAGCTGTGTCATAGTGCTTTTTGTCTAATTTTACTTTTAGCCAGGCTGCACAACCACGCTGCTGTAAAATATGGCTAAAAGATATTGGCAAGCCAATAGCTCTTGCACAGGAGAGACGTATTCGCTCTTCCAATGCATGTTAAGCATTTGCCTTGGTCCTCCCCTCGACCTCTGGGAGAACACCATCCATTGCAATATAACTGACTGAGTAAGTAGAACATATGTGGTCTACTGATGGGTGTTGCAAATAGAGAATATTACTGAAATGGTGGATGGTAGATGGTGGTGGCCACTTGTGGGCAGGCGCAGACAGGCTTGCCTTTGGGGCTCCTGTGGCATGTCATTTCTGCATCTGCTGTGTGTGCCTATTGCATGCTGCACTGTTGCTGAACTTATTAAATGTTCAGTGGGTCAGCACATCAGAAAGCCACCAGGGCACCAACATGCAGACTGAGTACCGTAACTCAGGAACTCAAGTTGGCATCCACAGTGACTACTGTGTCGGTCAAAGACTTCATGGGTTATCTAAAAACACATAAAATCTGACGGCTAGATATCACATTTCGTGAGGAGCACATGCGCCTTAAACTGCTAGTCGATCATTACATGCTCCCAAAGCCCCTAGAAGCTTAATCACTTGTTTGCCGCGCTGCTCGTTACAAACCATCATTGCTATTTACTTTTCCCATTGTGACACGCTGGGCAGGCAGTCCCCTTTTTATGCCCATAACTTTCACATGCGTCTTTATTACACGTGGCTTTTGTTTCTGGAAGTGACGTCTTACACAAGCTTCTCCAGTGCCAGCTGTTCGCTGTCAATAGAACTGAAGCAAAAGCGTATAACACTTTAAATAGGTGCTTCTCAATACAGTGCTATTATATGACTAGTAGTGTCAAAGCTTCCACGTTAAAGAACAGTAGATGTTGTATCACCCAGGATATTCTGCTGCATGGCTAAATGCTTATAAGGTCCCAAAGGCGAGACCTATTGGCTATGCCAATGCTTGTTATTCATGGTGGTATATTTGCACATTTCCTGCATCTCGTAGTCAAACAGTATTGGCAACCAGAAGTGCAATTTAAAAAAATTAATGAAGTCAGCAGTATGTTCATGCATTGTATCTTTTGCTTCAATGTTAATTGTAGTGTTATGTTAATTAATTTTATAGAGTGCTTGATTACCCTGGGGTGCCTTGGCGCAAAACTTTAATGGTATTGCAGAGGAGGAAGCATGGAGAAAAGGACTAGATAGTATTAAACAAACAGGTTTTCAGGGCTTTCCTGAAAGCTAAACAATTAGGCGACTTTTTGATGTGCAGTGGCAGAGCATTCCAAGCTTTAGCTTTCCCCAGCACGAAACTTCTGCCTTCTCAAGCAGCCTGCCTAAACCTAGGGATAACTGCAATTTTGGCTGAAGCTGAATGTAGGTCTTCCCACATTTTCTCTGTGTGAAGATCCTGCAACCTGCTCATCAAATATGTTTCACTGACAGTAACAAGTTTCTGTCATGTGTGTCACTTGTATAGAGAGAAAAATGTATATAAGCCGTTCAATTTTGCATGCACTTTAGCATTGCATGCTCCAACTGTTTATTTTTGGGTGATAGCTCTGGTACACTGCTCGCTATTTTTGCATGAAATGCATATTAGAATTTTGGCTTCCAGACAGGTTGTGTTTTATTTTAACAGATAGTTCTTAGGCCGGGAAAATCAACTCCACATGCAGTAAACAGGAGAGTACAGGGCCGGACTCCAAGCGTTGAACCCAGGTGAAAGAATTAAGGAAGAGAATTTACTGGTGGACTGGGGTGGAGCACGGCCCGGCACTAGAACTGGAGAATTGGATAAAAGCAAGAGCACGAGTGAACCAAAATTTAGGTAAAGGCTAACTGAGCTTACCATATATTTGCTCACTTGCTTGCTTTGCATGCCCTGTATTGGTCTATGGTTAAAAAATGTATGAATTGTGGTCTGGGGAGGAGGCGAAAGGGAAAACAGGTTGGATGGACAGGTAGGATTGTGAGGAGTCCATTAAACAGTAAATGCATACACAAGTGTGAATCCACGGTTTAGAGCGAGCAGCTCTAGAAATAGTGCGGTAACGGGGAAGCTAGGCAGGAGTGCTAGGACCCGTATCACAGTCCTTTGAAGGATGAATGTGTGTGAGACAGAGGCCCTATGATCTAACTGTTCCAGTCCCTTCACAAGCTCCTCTGGTTGCTCAACTCACGGAAGTCTTCTAAGTGAGGACCAGAGTGCGCCAGGGCTGCTTGCTCTCTCCTTTTCCCTTCCTGCTGGTCATAGACTGGATCATGAAGACATCCACAGCAGGGAGAAAAAATGGAATCCAGTGGACACCTTGGACGTAGCTCAACAACCTAGACTTTGCAGACGACCTGGCCCTACTCTCCCATACCCATCAGCAGACGCAAGAGAAAACCGAAAATGTGGCAGCCACATCAACACCACTTGGCCTTAACATCCACAGGGGGAAAACCAAGATTCTGAAAGCTAACATGGCCAGCACAGCTGCAGTTACTCTTTCAGGCGATGCACTTTAAGAGGTTGAGGCCTTCACATACCTGGGCAGTGTCATAGACAAGCAGGGCAGCACAGATGCTGACTTCAAGGCAAGATTCATTAGCTAAGGAAGATCTGGAACTATAAGGGAACCTAACGCGGCAAACCAAGATCAGGCTTTTTAACACCAACGTAAATTCGTCCTTCTGTATGGAGCAGAAACTTGGAGGACAGCAGTGACCACCACCAAGAAAGATCAGACCTTCATCAACACTTGCTTGAGGAAAATCCTCCAAATCCGCTGGCCCAGCAGCTATTAGCAAAAATGGCCTATTGCAGCACACTTCCCACCTCCCTTCCATGAAAAAATCATGAAAAGACGCTAGGGCTGGATAGGTCACACCCTTCGCAACCCTGCATCAAACACCACCAGGCAAGCCCTGACCTGGAACCCTCAAGTGAAAAGGAAAAGAGGAAGGCCAAGGAACACCTGGTGCCGAGGCCTCGAGGCTGACTGCAAGGAGATGGGCTACACCTGGAGTCAGATTGAAAGAAAAGCCCATACAGGGGTGTCTGCAGAGTCCTGGTTGATGGCCTATCGCCCAGGAGGGGCAGTTGGCATAAATAAGTAAATAAGTACTGGCTGATTATTTAGACTGACTTAAGGATGTGTTTGAGAGATACTCATGTATAGGCTGTTCTCTAAAGGTGACTCAGGAAGCTGTAGGTGCTGCTTTTAAGCAGGAATTGTTGCCGAATGTTAGTAGTCAATTGATGACTATCTGCATTAGATGACAGACTAACAAGTTGGCTAAATTAGTGACGGTTGCTAACCATTGCATAGCATCACAAGAGAGAAAGAAAGAGAATGTAGAATCAAAATTGACCTGACTGAATTTGCAGAGCATGCAGAGAGCTGCTAAGGGTGCAGGGTGGAGAGTACCACAAAAGGAGGAACAAAGGGGGCAGGAAAAGAGAGTAAGAAGAGTTGGGACAGGCAATGGCAGGGGCAGGGAAGAGGCCCCGGCAGCGGGAGAGTCATGTTTTGCCTGCAGACAGCTGGGGAATTGGAAACAGAACGGTTGCAACATTGTATCTAATGCACCAGCCCTCCCCGATCAGTCTGGGTTTCATCAGGTTACTCAAAATTTATTGTGAGTGCCTGCGAGTGCCATGAAAACCTTAATCCCGGTAGATTGAAAGGCACCATATGTATATTGTGTCATTTTTGGTACTACTTGTCTCATTGGCATAAGTGCTCGTCTGTCAGCTCTAACCTCTGAATTCCCTACTTTACATCTCTCAGGCACATACATACACACAGTTGGTATTTCTAATCAACAAATTCCTCACTATATTTCTGACCCTGTGTCCATTTCTCTAGGAGGTATTAGCAAAAAATATTCCATTTTGCTTAGCCTAACTTCCCCAACTAATCCGTCAGGCAGACACATTCTTTGCAAGCTAAGTTGCACTGTATTTTGCACTCCAGAAGGTGTATTCTTACATATACCCCATCAACAAGAAAATAAAGTACTTGTGCCATTGTGTGAGTGCACAGATTGTCCAAGTAATGTGAATGAAACTGCCATGTCTCCTGATTTAACTGAATTACTTTCACAGGTATCATCCACACTGTGGTCCACAGGGTCCAATGATGTGGGATTCGTATCATCGATGGAACCAGTGCAGCTGAAGGTCGACCCTCAAAAAAAATTACCCAGACTACTCAAACACCCATTAAAACTTGAGGCGGAGGAAGGGATCCGCCCCTATAATACCAGATTTGACTAAGCAAGGGATTTTAATACCTATTGCTAGTAGATGTAATACCCTGATTCTACCGATACGTAAGACAGAAAGCCAATGTGTATAGGTTTGTACGGCACCTAAGGGCCATTAATAATGTGGTTCTCCCACGCTTCTCTGTAGTCCCCAACCCTGCCACCATATTTTCTTACATTCCAGCAAAACTCCCAATGGTTTACTGTGTTTTTCCTTTGTTCTTCTTTTTTCCCTATCCCTGTACGAGGAGAGTCAATATTTCTTCTTGGTCACGCTACCAAGGCCTCAACGTTCATTGACCAGACTTCCTCAGGGTTATACAGAGACTCCTTTCATCTTTTCCCCGGGCCCTGAAGAATGATCTAGATATGTTAGTTTTCCCTCAGGATTCTACTTTAGTCCAGTATGCTGACGATCTGGCTTTGGCAGTTGTTATTCTAGATCACTGCAAAGAGGACTCCGTCTATCTCCTTACCAAATTGTATAAAAAAAGTGCAATGGTCTTCCAAGACAAAATTACAGTTTTTCCTTCTTCAACTGTGATACCTTGGTCACGAAATCTCTTCTGCTAAGAGCCACTTGTCCTCTGAACGAGTTGAAGCTATTTGTTAGTTGCTCCACCCTATCACTATCTCCTAGATATGTACCTTTCTGGGAATGGGTAATATTGCTGACAGCGGATCCTGAGCTATGCCAAAATAGTGAAACTTTTGCGGGATTATGTCAGAACAGACACCCTATCACAATTGCAGTGAACTAGTGAAGCCTGAAATGCAGTTGTGGAAATCTGTACATGCCTTAGTACTCCCCAATCATACCAAACCTTTTACTTTATATTGTCATGAATATAATGGATTTGCACTTGGAATGTTGGCACAGAGTCATGGGAATCAGTAGAAGGCCATAGCTTATTATTCTTCAATTCTAGGCCCAGTCGCAGCTGGACTCCCGCCTTGTCTAAGGTCTGTAGCGGCTGCTGCAAAACATGTGGAAGCATACTGTGATGAGTTCTCCTTTAACTGTTTTTGTGTCTCATTTTGTTGTTTCGCTTCTTCTCCTCACAAAAACCAATCACCTCTCTACAGCCCAATTGTCCCAGTATGAAACAACCAGATACTTAAGGTAGCAACAAATATAGCAGATCAGACCCTCAAAGGGATCCTGTATCCAGAAGGAGGCTGCTTACCTCAGATGGAGGTGGTAATGAAGAGAGGCTGCAAGAGCAGCATCAATTTGTGGTGATGGAACAAGCAGAGAACATGGACACTGAGGACTTGTCCCTCTGGCAGGTGGCAAGATAGCAGCAGTGATAGCTCCAGCAGGTGGTCAGAAGCTGGAATGCTATTGTCAGTAGGAGGAGCAGTTGGACCTGATCAGGACATTGCCAGCAAGGCTGCAGTGCGGTCATCCTCTGGTGCTCATGCATATACACCCAGTCACTGGCTGGAGGGAGTGGCAGGCTTTGCTCAGACCCTCATGCAAGGTTGCTTGAACCTGAGAATGGAAACTGTAGAAACACTGTATAAGCTTTCTGCAAAACTGCATCATAGTTCAACTGTAAATCCACCTCAGCAGCTGAGACTGGGGGATTTGAGAGAAGCCTCATGGGTCGGTCCATAACTATTTCATCTGGGCTCAATTTGGTCGTCTGGGAGGTAATTGCTTTGAGGAACCATAGTGCTAACAGCAGGGCATAAGGCCATTTTAGTTGAATCTCTGAACATATTGTATCTAACTTGTTCTTAAGGGTACTACTGCTCCTATTCTCCATCTTGTCCGTTGATTCTGGGTGCTATGCACAACTGAAATGCTGGTATATCCCTAGAGCCGTGAAAACTGCCTGTACTACTGTTCACACAAAGTGTGTTCCACGGTCACTTGAGGTCTAGTGTGGTACTTTGAAATGAGGGTTAAAATCTCTGAGTAACCACTTAGTTGCTGTAATAGCATCTGCATCTGCAATAGGATACTCCTCCTCCCATCTTGAAAACATACACGATGACCAAAACATACGAATAGTTAGCACACTTTGGCATCTACATGAAATCAATCTGAAGGTGTACAGAGGGGCCCCAAGTAGAAGGTTGAGCAGCAGTCGACTATTAACAACCATTTTGTGGTAGGTAGTTGACACAGGACTAACAATGATTTTGGGCTATGGAATAAAAGAAGGGTGCATACCAATGGGTTGCTACAGACCTTATCATGCCATCCCTACTGACACGGGCTGCACCATGATACAACGCGGCAAGTGTTGGAGAGTAGAACTTTGGGTGCAACCACACACCCAGTGCTGTCTCTCGACACCCCTTCAGGGTCCAATCGGACCAATCCAGCCCCAACTGCACACTGTGTCACTGGAGCCAAGCCTACCTGATGAGCCCATAACTAGGGAAAACCGGTCCTGGGTTGCTTGTGTTCCAGTTCAGGGATGGCCTGACTTGGCAGTTTCAGATGGACTGTTCTGATTAGAGCAGGGTCAAGACTGATTTGCATATAGCTGGGTCCAAACTGAGGTGACATGGTGTGCAAAATAACAATGGATTGGGATGTGGCCCAAGTAATTACCAGTGGCTGAGATTAATTCAAGCATTCCACCCATCACTATTTTGTATACTTTATTGTGAAACACGGAGCATTTTTTAAACTCCTGGTCCGTATTTCACTTGAATGTGCTGCCCCTAGTGCAGTATGAGTTCTTGGCTGCGCTATGGGCAGTACATTCATCATATTTCCCTGTTTGCACCCGGCACACAGGTTTAAAGGTGCGCCGTGGTACTAACAGGGAAAATGTGTCCTTTTAGTACTACTTCATCATTTCTGAGACATGATCCATCGAATAAATATGTTGTCACAGTCAAGAATATGCACGTCAGTTAAGTCAACATGGGGTTTGGTTACATTGGTAGTGACAATGATAGAATCATGGTGTTCCCCCCCTCATAACTGGCGGGCTTTAATGGGCAGAGTTCAGGGCTGTACACCAGCTCAGGGCACTATGGGAGGCAGACAACAATAAAATGTACTGAGGCAAAGTAGTCAACGAAGGAAGTAGGCTGAACAAAACCCTTTGGAGTATATATAGAATGTAATCACCAAACCACATCAAACCTAAACAAATCACTTCTGCCCTCTACAGTCCATATCACGATTTATGTGAAGCATTACATTGGAAATAGAAGAAGGAAAGGCGTTATAGGGACTGCCACATTGATGTGCCACAATATCAACGTTAGTACCTTAACAGTAACTACATCAAGAAAGTAAGTTTTAAATGGAATTTACAAACACTTTGCCTCATAAGGAGTAAATGAAAGCTAATTCCCCAAGCCCTTGAGTGTGTCCTTGTAGAAACTTTAAAGGCATTGCTGCACATAAGTGTGGACGACTGGACCCCTCTACTCAATAAGTTCCAGGAGGGGATCTATTGCCACTTTGATACACCCCAAAATGTGACAGCCCACAAAAAGCCCAACCTGCGTAAAAGTGATATACTAAGATGCCATGGCAATACTTGCAGTCAAAAAATGGGAGGAGTCTAATTTCAAGATGAAATAGGCTAGTAACCTTGTAAACAATGTATGAAAAATCAGTGGGTACGATAGTTAGGCCATTGAGTTCGGAAAGTTGTAAACTTCGCCGTGGAGTTGTATAACATCTTTATGGAGGGGACTACAGCCAGATTGATTGCAGAGAACTCTGGACCTTCCCAAAAAGTGGTATCTGGCCAGCCTGTTCTTAATTTCCCTAAGAGGAAGGTCCATTTGATCTAGGGAAAAAAATCTGAGAAGTGTGTTCAAAGGGAGGACTACACCAAATGGACCATGTTCCATTGAACTGGGGGTGTTGTTAAATTGACACCTCTGACTTTTTTCCAGACTAAAACAACCCTAGAGATACTCACACATCGTACTTAGTAATTAACTTGAAATACATATTAACATCAGTGATTAAGTAGATTGTTAAAGCTCCAATCTTAAAAGAGACAGTTCCTGGTTGCTTCAAACATGACTGGATCACGCTCCTCCTCTCAAACAAATCCTCAATGAAGCCTACAATCCCACAATTTTCAGACCAATAGTGGGAAAGCTTTTCCATACTAACATCTTCAAAAAGATAGTAAACATGCAGCACACTCATAATCTGGTGGACAACAATCTACTGGGGGATTTGCAGTCTGGTTTCAGTCCCCATCCCAGCATGGGAACTGCTCTGCTGGAATTTGAGGGAAAGGGTGCCGGAGATCGCATATGCAGGGACAACTTCACAGCATCACTACTTGTGTTGCTCAGCTCCTCAGCTGTGTTTAGTACCAGTAACCATAGAATCATACTCAACCAGCTGCAGCAAATGGCTAATGTAGTGCTGGATTGTGCCTCAATAAGTGTAAATCTTGCGTAAATCACAAATTTTTCATTTTGCAAATTTGCCATGATTTTTGTTTTTATCAGCTTATGCTTTTATGCAACATTTTCTCCAATAGGAGACTGGCTTGAGCAGAAATTGGATGCTTTCACTGCATTCGCAATAGTCACCATGCTTCTTTAGGAACTGCATGCAAAATGCATTGGGCAAGTATCTTGTGTGACTTTTGTGTCAGAGGGCAAATGTCTGGTACAATTTTCATCAAGGGTGACAACCCAAGTATATTTCACTTAATAAGCATAATTTTCATGAACATGATGCATATTATGAATGAAACATTTTGCAGCTTTGCCAATCTGTGCCCATGAGTCATTGACTTGGTTTAAAGCTTCTCTTTCCTGTAGATCATCTCAGGTGATGAGTGATGGATATGGTATGTTGAATGCCAGAAGGTGTCCTCCACCGCTGTACTTTTTAACATTTAAATCAGAGGGTACCTTTCCACCTATGTCAACATCCAGGTGCTGTTTTAATTGAGGGGAGATTTCATCTGAATTAAAATGCTGTTTCCACCTTAGAGGCAGTGATTTAGGTTTTGATGCAGGAAATCTGGCTTGCTCTAAATGCCACCAAGACCGAGTTGATTCTGGTTGGATCTAGTGCCATCATCAAACAATTGAGCCAATGTCACAAGAATTGGCCACTAAGGGACTCTGACAAAAGCCTCTCTTGCAAGGTTAAAACATTGTAGATGATTTTGATAGCCTCCTGTGGGCTAGGCAATCTACCTTTATAATTCCTACTGCGATATTGTTCTGCTGTTGGCCAAAGGTTGACCCTATTGATGAGAAGATCTCACAGCCACCATACCGAAGGGCAAAGGCCATTCTGTGATCTAGGACCAATTGCTTCATCATTGTTTGTGGGGCTCCCCAAAAAGATAAAAAATCCTTACAAATATCGTGCTACCATAATATCATGGACAAAATATCAAAAGAATAAAATATGAAGAAGGCTTAGATATTTTCAAGGTATATGTTTGTGCTGTAAAGTAACCCTGTACTTACCTATGTATTTTTAACGTATTTACATCCTCAATATTATTTCCACAAAATTATGTTAGCACAATATTTTTGAAACACTATTTAGTTGGAATACCCTTTACACTGATCATCAGGATAACCCATCAAGAAGGACTACTACCAAAGTCTCCTGGTCTCAATAACACCCATAGTACCTACACATTCACATGGGAGCGTACTAAGATCTAAAAAAATTAAGACGATGCAAAATGGTTTGAGGAGGACTGTAAAGAATTCAAAGAAGAAACTGAAAACTGTATTACCTTGAGCAGTCCCCTTGGACCAGTGGTCTTCAAACCTCTTAAAGCTGCACCGCCCATGTCTAAACATATTTAAACATCGTAGTTAAGCTCTGTTACCCCTTTTTACACATATTCCCAGTCAGGATATAAATGACAAAAGTTGTTTGTGATGGCCCATTACAACGTGACTTACTGCTGCTCATGTTTTTAACACTTAAAACAAAGCATGATGCTTCACTTGGCCAGAGACTAGCACCCCCCTTAGATCACTTAAGGCCCCCCCAGGAGGGCCCGTCCCCCACTTTGAAGACCTCTGCCTTGGAAGAAATCAAAAGGACAAGGAAATTCTATAAATTCCTAACCAAATGGAAGATGGACAAAGCAATTATAAAAAACAAAAATCCCTTGGAGAAAGTGGCCCTTGAAAACGAACCCCACCCTTTCGGGAGTTAAAATTAGTGAAGGGCTGGGCACCAGCAGAATTCTTTCACAGGTAAACATCTCAGAAGAGGCATAGACAGGTCACTGGCATTATGCGGCAGTGGAGGGCCAAATTATGCAGCAGGGTTGACTAAATTATGCTACGAGCAAGGCAAATCATGCGGCATAATGTGGCACATTTTCTGACAGTATTACTCCATTAATTTTTATACTTGTTAAAACTGTCTGGGCATAGGTTCCATCTAATTGGTACCAGTTTAACACCCAAACATAGCAATAGACAATAGAAATGCTACTAGTCAACATTTCCAAAGCATCTTCCACTGCACAGCAACAAGTGTCGCTGTGTTTTTAATAATTCTTTTACCGTTTTAGTTAGAAACAATTTTTTGGGTTAAAATCTGCAGATTATGCAGCAGATGATGGATTATATGGCACATGAGACACATCATTCATTACGCAAAAAACGCTGCAGCCACACAATCGCATAATTCCAGTGGCCTGGGCATAGATAATCCACTTTACTACTGCGTTCAATGCAGATAATGCTATCTGTAGCGATGAGCAAAATAAAACCTCCTTACCATCCCCCACAAACAAAAACAAAGCAGCTGATGGAAGAAGAAGCAGGGGAGCTAAATACTATGTCAGGAAAGCTAAATGCAATGCTGTCTTCAAGAAGCAGAACACAAGGTTGTTAATGGAGGGGCTGATTAAAGGGGAAGCCCCATGTCCTAGTATGATCCCACCCGAAGTATTCAAATACATCACTGCATTGTGAGTGAAAATTCAAGTTATATCCTTCGTTCTGATTTCCATCTCTGAAGCTTGCCGTCCTCCTGGCAGAACAGCAATATCATCCCACACTGCAAAAAGGGCGCTAAAAATGAACCACGATCCTTCAAGTCCATCAGCCTTATCGGTAAACGAGTGGTGAGCAGAGCATGGAATAGAGTAGAAGCCAATGAACTGAGAGAACTTTTAATCTCTACTTCTATTGATCTATCAACAAATTTAGACGAAGCCACTGCTTCATACACTAACTGGTTGGAAGCGGCAGGGAACAAGCTGGCCCCCAAGAGATTCCTACGCCCTAAGAGGGCTCAACCATCTGCCCCATGGTATACCCAAGAATTAAGGGAGCAAAAATTGGCCTGTAAACATCAGGAAAGAATTTGGAGGAAGGAGTAAAACGTGAATGAAAAAAATTAATATAAAATAAGCCTAGCTCAATACAACTAAACAAGATTACTATACAAAAAATAAATACAGCTAAATTCTCGACAAAAGAATTGTTTAAAACTGTAACTGCACTAGCACACCCAGCTTCGCCACCTATTCTGGCGAGCCAGGAACTTTGTGAGAATATAGCAACATTCTTTTTCAACAAAGTTGAGGCTATTTTTTCAACCTTTGCTAGATCGACAGTGAATAGAATATCAGCAGACACAGCAGCTCCAAAGTCAGGAACCAATGCTTCATCACAATTTGATAATTTCGCACCAGTTACAGTTACAAACATCTGGGATTTACTTATGACTACGAAATCAGGTTCTTTATATGATCCATGTCCAACGTCAATATTACAACTTGCACCCGAGCCTGTAGTGTAGCTCCTATTTCCCTAATAGGCTCTGCGCATTGGAATAATATATCCTATAGGTTTGACATAGGACTAAGGTCGGTATGTCCCTATCGAGTATATTAAACTTAATTACTTGTGCCAGCTAGCTCAGAGGCCACTAGAAACTCCTTGACAACAAGAAGGGAGTAGTTTCTGGCAGCCGCAAAACATGACCAATATGTTTTCCTTTTAGAATCAGAACGTGTCCCAGAGTCGTGGAAACACTAGATAACTATTTCACTCAGCTCAGTCGTGCATGCTTAGTTTTCCTCAGAGTTACACAGAAATAATAGACGGGCGTTTTCAATAAAAGATTTATTGAACAGTCTTGTTTCTGGTGTAAGTATAATGTGCTGTTACGATCACAAGACAGTATGCGAGATAAATAATGTACAGGGTGAGCAGTAGAAATAAATAATACTGCGATAGCATTATCTTTTAGTACAAATGCTGTTACATAAATAACACAGACTAAAAATGCGAGTACTCATACGATGCGGTGCTAAGCTAGTTCTACCCCAGTGTACCTAACCTAACCTAGGTGTAGGAAGAGGGAAGAAGTAGGTGAAGTATTCCTTACTATGGTATACTAAGAGTATGTTAAGTCTAGTATGCCTAGTATGCCAAGAGTCCCTCTAGGTTCTTATCAGCTCCATACCTGAAGAATGAGAGAGGTTGGAATCTCTTTGCCAGACTCGAACTCCAACACCCCGCAAGGGAAGTCAGATCACTGGAAGCTGGAAGCTGGGCTCTCTGCGTGCAGGGAATGGCAGCGTCTTCTCAGTGCGTCAGGCCGGGATACGGGCTCCTCTGATGTCGAGGTCTCCTCTGGTTTACAGGGGCTAGGGAAGGTATATTTATACCTGAGGGTACCTTAGGAATGTTAGCATTGACGTGAGTTGGACAACGAAAGACGTCATGAATGAACCCCTAAGGAATAATGGTTCATGCATAATAGATGAGGCCTTGAAGAAATCAATAGTCCTGAGCTAGGGAAACTCCCGCAGCCTAAAGGTCTGTTCTTCATGAACTCGTTGTGACGTTAGGGTGGACGGATGTCAGAGACCATGCCTGTATTTGGAGTGCACGGTTTAATGCCTAAATAAGGCCTGGGATTCTATGCCTATATAAGGGCAGGGCGAATTGTGCCTATATAAGGACATGATATTTGGAAAGCCTGTTATGGACACCCTAAGGAGAATACAACACCCACTCCTCTTTCGTGTATACGATAATACATAAATGCTAAACATTTAAAATGCTAAACATAAAAATGGAGTACCGCATATTTCTAAAATATTTCATAAAATCATTTTAAAAAAGGCATTTAAAAAAAAAAAAAACATATTAGAATGCAAAAAGGTACTGTACATTCGAAGCATTGCTTATCATTTCAGGCATAAAATTCGAAAATAAATGCAATTGGAATGTAGTAAGCAGTAATATTTACATTTGACAAAAAAATGATCGATTAGTTTGTTCATAAATCAAAGTCATTTCATGTCAGCAAAATCAATGAACTGTTGTAGACACACAAGATGACTAAATGTCTTTGGAAGGAACGCTAAGTCTGTACTATAAGGCTAGTTTTACTTTAAGCAGATTGAAGTTCCATTTTCCTTCGAAAAAATGGGAAAAAGTTGAATTTTTGGTAGAGTTCCAAGTTTTTGAAAAATGAAGGCCAAATTGTTGCTGTATTTTTGGAACACTGTATGCTGAATCAGAGTCAGTTTACGGGTCTGGTGTAAACATTAGATCATCTATTTCTATAGAGAAAACATCATCCACTGTTGTTGGTGTGAGTTGGAACACCTCGTGAAGCAGGTTAATCGCACAGAGATGTGAAACATTGCTTTCAATTGTCGCAATGTTCGCGTCCGTTGTTACCTGTGTGCCTGTAGTTCTTTCTCGTACCTCAGCAGCAGCCGGAAGCGTCTGTGAGATCTCAATGAATGCTGTCATCAGGATAGGAAGCCGCTGGGGACAACACATAGCATGGGCCGTTTTCTGGTCCAGCAGAGTATCGACGTCCGTTGGCTCATCCGATGGAAGTGTTAGACAGGTGTCCAACACGCATTCTACACCGCATAGCAGGCATCGTAGAACAGGTAAGATGCAATCTTGCCAGATTGGTCTAAAGGACAGGAACCATGTGGTATTAAGGTCCCGTAGACGATTTATGCCCAAAAGCTGTACTATTTGCTCACAGCACTTTCGTTCAAGGAGAGCTTTCTCCATGTCGCTCGGAGTGATGTCGGCGAATTGGCTGGCCATAGCAAAATAGCAGGAAGAGAAATAGAATTCCGGCAACGAGTGCTAGAATTAATGGTATGCCACCAAACACCGAATGTGCAAAGTTCGGGATGATTCCGAGTATTGCCTGGAAAGGTGCTAACAGACCCGAGCAGATGCCCTTAAATACATGTACAATTCCTGTTGTATCAGACATGTTGAAAATTCGTCCTATCATTTCCACGAAATGTATAGGGCAGTTTGTATGTATTAAAGTCTGTATCTCAGCCGAAGTCCTTGCAATTTGCAGATCATAGGTTTCTTTGTCCGAGGTTAAAGGCACTGTTTGTTGTAAAAGCATGGCTTTCATTCTGCTTAAAGTATCAAATCTTATAAAAGAGACGTTCAGCGAAGGCCACAAAGGCGACTCCCTGACTGTGTCTATTGGGGCAAACAATACTTGCATACAGCAAGTGACCCTGGAGTTGACCGTTACTAGATATGGGATGCCTAGCAGCATGCCACAGCAACTCTGATCATTCAACATGAGGTAACTCCCATTAGAAAGTTGTCCGAACGTTGGATTAATCACAGCAGCTGGTGCACCCTGCTGATGGCAAGACAAATTTGTCACAGAACCATTACAAGCCCCGTGCAAGGAAATGTCCTGACATATAAGTGGACCGCTTAGTGCACGTTTACAGTTTTTACCGCTTAAAAACACTTCACGATCCCCGCTCCAACATCTATATGTATACGGTAAAGCCCAAGATGTCTTAATGTATTCCTTACCCAACCTTTCATATTTGCCTGCTTGCATTTGTCTGAGGCAATACTGAAACTGAAAAGTAGTCACAGGTAGTGTAATTTTGCCATGAATAAGCCATTCTGTAGCTGGTTTTTCTGCCACTGTGAATGGTAACTTTTCCAGTTTTTCAATGCTCAGCACTGTATATTTTGCTCCTCTCTGTGCCATTTCGATCTGTTTATCAGTTAGATTGTATTCTGCAAACAGAGCCATTGTGTTGATGAAACGCCAGGGCACATAGCCCGCTCGCAATGATTGCAGCGTGCAGCTTAATAACATAATAGAACGTATTTGAGATTGGCTTTGTTGTAACATCGCCAAATCTTGTTCTAGAATGTCGATAGCAGAGGATACAATGCCGTCCAATGAATATATTCTGGAGGACAAAGTTGTTAACCCATTGTCGATCACAGAGAGTGTTTTCTCTAAATTAATACGATCAAGTTCACGTATTCGTTCTGCGGCCTCTATCTGTGACACCTTCCAAGCTTCATTATAAGCAGCATAAATGCCGGCATATATGAAACGTTTTTGACGCGGTTTTCTTGGTCCAAGCAAGAAATCCCTAAGATCTGCGTCTTTTGCAAGTAAGGATAAGTGTTGTTTTACATCCTGTAGTGTAGAGGTATGCAGCCAATCGAGGCATAACTTCCCTACACTGTATGTTGTTACTACCCCCGGATGTTGTCTTTGGACGTATCTTGGGTCTGGCCTATGAATAGTAAAGCCCTGAGTTTTATTCAGGAATCTTTCCTGACAGTTATTCGTGTCTGTGGGCCAGATCAACCATTTTTCCCAATCAGGATTAGATCTGTTGAGTTGTAGTATATTGTCGACTGTCACCACTGCCTGTGTTACATTATTTTTTGCAGGAGTTGGTACAGAAGGTGTGTTCATATCTTTTATCTTGGCTAATCCAAGACAAGATGTTTGTTGGATAGTTTTATTCAAAAACATTATTTGTTCAGGGATGATGCAGGCTCTAAATAAAGCTTCTATCCCCTGTACTTGCCATTCTTTAGTACCCCACAACGTTTTTGTGTCTATTGTGTCTTTCCAAAAGTCGAAATCCTGTCTAGACAGTTGGGCATTAAATAATGCAGAATAAATCTGTTTTGTATTTGTTAACATAATTTTCAGACCTGTTTTGTTTACATTTTTATAGTAAAACATTTCTGGATCAGATGTATTGTAACCTGAAAAATATGGAAATTTACTGGCAAATGTTTTTGAACTACCTTTAGGTGGTGTAGGACAATGTTCCCATTGGTTAAACATAAACACATTTCTTGGATATGCAGATTTATGCAAAAAATGATGACCATAGTGATTATAACAATACAGTTCTTCATAGTCTGATGACCCCTCTAAATATTCATTTTTAGAAAATGCAGAAGATCTTTCTAGGTCAAACATAATATCAGTCACAGTCTCAAAGTCCCAATCAACAGAATAGGTACTGGACGTGATTAAATCACTTAGTGAAATTTTAAACAAATGTGGAATGTTCAATTCTTCCGTCGGACCGAATATATCAAAATCTGTTTTGTCCCACACTATACCATCGTGTATAGGAACAGCTGTGATGTTCACTGATGACAAGTCTCTTGCTTCACGATGGGAAGATTTATGAGGTTTCAAAAGTACGTTTACGTCTTTTCCTTCAGTGTTCACATGGATGTATCTGCCACTTATTAGCACGCTTACTGTTGTTACCAAAGCTAGCCAGAGCAGGAAAACAAAAAGTCCAGATGTAATCCAGAGTTCAATCCATGGAGAAACCAAATAAGTCTTTTTCAGAAAGTGAAGAAAGTCTTGTACTTGCTGCTTGTATTTCAATGACACTGGCGTTGTTTCAGGTTCACTTGGATCTTCTGAGAACGTATCAAAGTTAATGAAGTAGCCAGAAGCAGTTCTGTCAATTGTTTGAATTGCATCAGGATTTGTAGAAATCACTGGAACCAGTTCATCACTTGTTACGTTGGTGTAGACAGGTGTATTTGGACGAACTGTTACTTGTTCTTGTTCTTGTTCTATGAGTTCCATAGCGTTGTTGCATAGTCCTTTATTTGTTTCAGCTGAATTCTCGATTGTTATCAGTCTTTCAGTATGAACCTCTTGGATAGTAGCGAGAGGAGTGCGTTTGCTACTAGGTCGGAGTCCACGAGGCCTACTATTTAGTATTGGCCACATACTGTGGTTTGATCAGGTCGATGGACACAAATCTTTTCTCCTTTCTTCCAGCAAGGGGCGGCAGTAGTACTGTTCTTGTTCCTTGAACTGCTAGGACAGGTACTGGTTGTCTGTAAGAAGGTCCAAATTCCTTCTTGTCCGCAATTGTTTCTCTGACTAGATCCCCAATTTTTGGAATCCAGACAGGCCTTGCTGGGACAGCCGGTTGATCCCCAGTGGTGGTTGACTGTAGGAATACGTTGCTTTGTTTGGTTCTTAATTTGTTTAAGTCCTGTAAAACAGCCAAACGATCTTTGATATTAAAGGGTTTATTTTCCACCACTGTGCCTACGTTTTCTAAGTCTGGTACCCACATTCTTGTCCCAAATAGGACCTCATATGGAGTGACCCCCCCTAGAGAACTTCTTGGCAGATTGTTAAGTGCACGTTGAACTCCACTAAGGTGTTTGACCCACCCGTCACCCGAACCTAATACTCTAGCTGTTATAGACTGCTTTATGTCCCGGTTTTTCCTTTCCACAACCGAATTTCCCTCAGGATGGATTGGAGAGGAGTACCGCAATGCAACGCCCAGACTGGCCATGGCGTCTTTGTAAGCCCGAGAGCTGAACGCAGGACCCTGGTCAGAATGTAGCGTGCCTATTGCGTATATGCCGATAAAGACTCGCAAATCTTTTATAACAGTTCGAGCGTCAGCTGAGCGCTGAGGCCATAACCATAGGAACCTAGAGCATGAATCCACTGCTACTATGATATATTTATAATTACCGTCCCTGTGTAAGGGACCGCAGTGGTCAAGGTAAACACAAGCTAATGGTTTATCTGAAATTAACAGGGGTGTCTGCGCAGGACGTTTCACTGTGGAAACTTTCATCTGTTGGCATATATCACATTCTAAAACATAGTTCTTTGTTTGTTTTCTAATGCCAGGCCACCAATATCTTTGCTTGAGTAAAGATATTGTTGCAGAAACACCTGCATGGGCAGAAGCTATCCCTTCGTGTGCTGCTAGGATTAGTCCTAATCTACGTTCCTTGTTTGGTATTACCCTATCCCCCACTCCAGGGATTCGAGCAAAAGGAACGTTGTTCGCATCAATTACATAAGAGTACTTGAGTGGAAACGTTTTTGGTAACGCTGCACTGCTGCCTTTGCTTGAAGCATTGACAGCCAACATTATCTCACCGTCTATTTTTGTTTTTGAACGAGTGATCGCAGCTACGGAAGCCGTTTGCACAGCCCCCTTTGCGGCTTCATCAGCCCATGAATTCCCTGCAACGTGAACGCCATCACGTTGATGACTCAGTGTGTGGATCACGTGAGCCTTTGGTAGTTCGTTTTTCAACTGAACTACTTGTTCCCAAAGCAATTTGTGCTTTATTGTGCCACCTTTCGCATCTTTGAAACCATTTTCAAGCCAGTTTTGTATATATTCATTATAGGACTGCACACAGTAAAATGAATCGCACACGATTAGTGTGGGGAATTCTCGATCTGTACTTTCAAGTGCCAGTTTGAATGCTTGTAGTTCAGCTCGTTGAGCTGTACAATCTCCTAGAGCCTGCGTTTTAGTGACCATAGGTCTGAAGATGCCATTTCGCATGCGACCTTTAACGATAGCACACGCTGCACTGTAAGCTTGCTTACCCCTATTGCGGGTTGTGCGGATCCGTCAGTATAAATTATGAATTCGTACTGATCGAGAGGCAGAATTTCAGTGGGCAGGGGACATTCATGTTCGTACTGCAGGAAGGCTTGTGTTTTTAAATCTGGATCAAAAACATATTCAACATCTGTTGCAGCAAGAGAATTAACCCATTCTATCCATCTTGGATGCAATGCCTTAGCATTTGGAATGCTTGCTTTTGTAACCGCTTCTAAAGCAGGTACTGGGGTTACGATAATAATGCGTTTCCCTTGGGCTAAGGCTCTTTCTTTTGCTACAGCGGTTTGAACTGCTGTTAGAATTTTTTCAGGAGAACTGAAGCGCATTTCCGCTTGTGTGTACAAGTGTGATTTATACGCTATTGGTATTTTTTCACCCTCATTGAAAGTTAAGTAGGTGAATCCGCATTGACCCGAAATTATTCGGATCACCAAATTTCGCTCACTTACGCGTGTTTGTAAGTGATTTGTTGCTAACATGTTAGCCTGGAGTGAACGCAAAATTTCTGTGTGTTCCTGTGTCCAGTTTTTGATTGAAAAATAAGGTTTGATTAATGCGTAGAGAGGTTTAACCCTTTCTGCATAGTTTATAATGTATGTTCTTCCAAAATTTAAGAAACCCAGGATTGATTGTAAGTTTTTTAGCGTTTTTGGAGGTTGGAGCAGCGCACACTTTTCTAAAAAGTTAGCTGCCAAGCTCTTGCCTTCACTTGAAAGCTCATATCCTAGAAATAGGACATTGAGATGGGCAATTTTGCATTTTTTAAAGTTGAATTTGTAACCCTCAGAGGCGAATCCCAGTATAATGGTGCTCACCCTGTTCAAGTGTTTTACTAGGTCATCGTCTGTCAGATATATGTCATCGACATAGGACAATGCCTCATTGTCATAAATTTGTAGTAACTCCATTACCCTCGCTGAGAATAAATCTGGGCTATTCTTGAACCCTTGTGGGAGTCAACAAAAGTGACGCTGGGTCCCCATTATGGAGAATGCTGTTAAGTACCTGTTTTCAGGTGCTATGTTTTGACAAAAGAAACCATTTGAGATGTCTAATGTTGTTTTATATTTTTTACGCACAATGTTATTCATTAATGCTGTGCTATGTGCATTTTGCACTGCAAAAGTTTTAGAACAAGTGTTTAGATGTCTGTAATCCAAAACTAGACGATATGTTTTGTCTGGTTTGGAGACAGGAAACAAAGGATTGTTCATTGAGGAGGTGCATGTTTCAATCACCCCTTGGTATTCAAGTTGATCTAAGATCTCCCTGACCTGTTTTTTAGCTTCTTGCTTAATAGGATACTGCTGTTGTGCAGTTGGTTCATGTTTCAGATGTATTTTATGGTGAGGTGAATCTTCATCCCATCCTACATGATTTTTATATAATGCTGGGGCCTGGGCCACTGCCCATTTCCTGGCATATGTATATCTTAGATGCATTGGTATATGGTTGGAGAAGGCAGGCATAATTATGTCCTCGCCGTGTGGGCACTCCCTGACAAATTGTGGTGGCCAGTCCTTTTCTGCTAGAAGTATGTCATAGCCCTTTGATAGTTTTTCCCAAAAAGTGCTTTCACCTGTCTAGGTTTGTCTCCCTCCATCCGGAGTGTTATGTCATATAACTTTTGTGGAGTACTAACCCTGGTGTCTACAGTCTCAACTGTGATGTACTCATTCAAGTCCACTATCTCCAGAAGTTCCCTCAGGTTCTGGCGAGCTATTGTGACTTCTGCTGCACTGTCCAGCATGGTCTGAGCCCATTCTCCGTTCTTGAGTTGCGTTCTCAGTATTCTCGGCATGTCTTATCTTTAGACCTGCTACTTTCTTTTGGAGAATTGAGGTTTTACTTTAGTTTTTGGAGCGTGTTTGTCGTCTTTCGATGTCACGCGTTCTTCTCTGTGTTCCGTCCGTCCTCTTCTTTCCGAAGTCTGTGGTGAGATCTGAAAGGGACGAGAGGAACGTGTATCAGTATCATGATACCTATCAGGTTTTCTCAAATTATCCCTATTCCTGAGGTTATACCTCCTTTCAGAGGGCTCCTGTTGAGGAGACCTACCTCGGGATTGAGAACGTTTCTCGTTTGATTTTTGTTTAGTAGACTCCCACTTCTTTTTAGAAGATGTAGGAGTTTGTTTTATTGAGTCCTTCTCAGGACTTTCAGATAGTTTTGGTTTCAGTGGTCTTCCACCCAAATTATCTCTGCCTAATTCTGCATAAGATTGTTCTATAATTCTGGGTAGCTCAGTTTGATGTTCTGTAACATCGAATTCCCTCAATTTTTGGCGGATCGCCACTGCTGCTGCCTCCCCTTTAATATTAGATAATATTATTGCTGAGACCTGGTCGAAATTTTTCAGTAATTTCATACCTAAATTTAGAGCAGGCTCTGCCCCATATTCGTTTTGAATTTGTTTTAGGACATCAGGTATTACCGCAATTGACGGAATACCATGTGTTTTAGTATAGATGGCAGCAAAGACTGAGCCCCAAGTGGTGCAGTCTTCCAGTTGTGGTGTGATCCCCATCGGTAAACTGATTGTTAGGATTCTGTGTTTCTCATGCGGGCTAGTATTTGGAAATACTGCTTCGATTTGAGTAATTTTTTGAGCTATCCAAAACGGAATTTGCTCACGTTTTGTGGGCATTTTACCCATGACTGAATATAGAGTCTGTCGTGTAATTTTTAGTGTATTCCCCTGTTGGGGAGTTGGATTTGGATATGTCAATAGAGGTCGGACTGTAAAAGTCCGCATGACATATTGGACCAATTGTCTGTAAATTTTTATTAACTCTTTTATTTGAGTATATAATTCCTCATCTGTCATTATATCCAGTTCAGGATGAGGTGTGTAGCCGGCTAAAATCGGCCATGTTGCTCCTGGTCTACCTAGTGGACCGAGCCTGGTAATGTTTTTGTGATGTTTTAGGGCGCCTTTAAACCAGAGCTGATGCTCTTGGTATGTTAATGGAATTTCAATATCCTCGAAAGGAATGTATTCCTCTGGTAGACCATCTTCTTTGTAGAAGTGAAATGTTTGTGATGTTGGATTGCATTCCGGAAGTAGTACCCATGAATAGAATACCTCTGTCTGAAATGATTCATGTGCCTCTATCACGAAAACTGCTCTACCTCCTCTTGGCGATAGGCCATGTTTTATAAGTTTTAGAGTTATGGCTCTTCTTAAGTTTTGAGGGATGTGTATAACACCCTCCTCAGTTTCATTTAAACCTGTAAGGTTAAAACCTACTGCTTGGGCTGGATCAGCCGCAGTTCCACCGTTTTCAGTGTCATTGTTACCGTCAGGCATTTTGTTTTTTGTTTTTTTTGAAAAATGTAGAACAAGTTTCAAGGAAACAAAGATATGGTGCACAATATTTTGGAACACTGTATCCTTCAACGTTGAGCAAACCAAACAGCTAATATATAGGGTGCTTCCCTATGTAGCCTTGGCGGATACCTAACCCTGCCCACTCCAGACGTCTTTTGGAGTAAATGGGTAGGGGTCTTTGAGAAAAAATAGCACGGCTGAGTTACTCAGTATCTAAAGTTGAATTACTGCCTAACCAAACCGTTGGGCGCCATGTAGTGTAGCTCCTATTTCCCTAATAGGCTCTGCGCATTGGAATAATATATCCTATAGGTTTGACATAGGACTAAGGTCGGTATGTCCCTATCAAGTATATTAAACTTAATTACTTGTGCCAGCTAGCTCAGAGGCCACTAGAAACTCCTTGACAACAAGAAGGGAGTAGTTTCTGGCAGCCGCAAAACATGACCAATATGTTTTCCTTTTAGAATCAGAACGTGTCCCAGAGTCGTGGTAACACTAGATAACTATTTCACTCAGCTCAGTCGTGCATGCTTAGTTTTCCTCAGAGTTACACAGAAATAATAGACGGGCGTTTTCAATAAAAGATTTATTGAACAGTCTTGTTTCTGGTGTAAGTATAATGTGCTGTTACGATCACAAGACAGTATGCGAGATAAATAATGTACAGGGTGAGCAGTAGAAATAAATAATACTGCAATAGCATTATCTTTTAGTACAAATGCTGTTACATAAATAACACAGACTAAAAATGCGAGTACTCATACGATGCGGTGCTAAGCTAGTTCTACCCCAGTGTACCTAACCTAACCTAGGTGTAGGAAGAGGGAAGAAGTAGGTGAAGTATTCCTTACTATGGTATACTAAGAGTATGTTAAGTCTAGTATGCCAAGAGTCCCTCTAGGTTCTTATCAGCTCCATACCTCAAGAATGAGAGAGGTTGGAATCTCTTTGCCAGACTCGAACTCCAACACCCCGCAAGGGAAGTCAGATCACTGGAAGCTGGGCTCTCTGCGTGCAGGGAATGGCAGCGTCTTCTCAGTGCGTCAGGCCGGGATACGGACTCCTCTGAAGTCGAGGTCTCCTCTGGTTTACAGGGGCTAGGGAAGGTATATTTATACCTGAGGGCACCTTAGGAATGTTAGCATTGACGTGAGTTGGACAATGAAAGACGTCATGAATGAACCCCTAAGGAATAATGGTTCATGCATAATAGATGAGGCCTTGAAGAAATCAATAGTCCTGAGCTAGGGAAACTCCCGCAGCCTAAGGGTCTGTTCTTCATGAACTCGTTGTGACGTTAGGGTGGACGGATGTCAGAGACCATGCCTGTATTTGGAGTGCACGGTTTAATGCCTAAATAAGGCCTGGGATTCTATGCCTATATAAGGGCAGGGCGAATTGTGCCTATATAAGGACATGATATTTGGACAGCCTGTTATGGACACCCTAAGGAGAATACAACAAGCCTGTCACTACAACTCTGACTTCAATTATAAATGCTATGTTCAGAGAAGGGTACTTCCCTAAAATATGGAAAAAAGCATCCATTTCGCCGCTTCTCAAAAAATCTAGTCTTGACCCTAAAGACCCTAATAACTTTAGGCCCATTTCTAGACTCCCACTTCCAGCAAAAATCACTGAGAAAATTATGAACTCTCAACTCAGTTTGTTCCTAGAAGAGGCTCAGGTGCTGGATCCCACCCAATATGGCTTCCGGGGGGGTCACAGTACGGAGACAGCTCTTCTCAAATCCACGGAGGAAGTTAGAGTCATACTCGACCAGGGAGGAAAAGCGGCCATGATAATGTTGGACCTCTCCGCGGCCTTTGATACGGTCCATCATGCTTTGCTGATGGACCGGCTGCATGAGATTGGGGTCCATGGTACTGCCTGGAAATTACTTAAATCTTTTCTATCCAATAGACTTCAGATTGTTTCCCTTGGCAATTTTACTGCAAAACCATTCACTCTGCCCTGTGGAGTTCCTCAGGGATCATCGATGAGCCCAACACTTTTTAATATATACGTGTCATCACTGGCTCCCCTGATTGAATCCTTTGGTTTTAAGTTGATGGCATATGCTGATGATACCCAAATTGTGGTCTCTGTTTTACCAGACAGGCAACAGGAAACGGCACACCAATTCCGTGATTGCATGTCAGCAGTAGGTGTCTGGATGGCTCAAAACTGCCTAAAACTTAACTCCAATAAAACGGAGGGGGTCCTATTCGGCAATGATCCGAACTTTTGGACCCCAGCATGGTGGCCGGATACACTGGGCCCTTTACCTACTCCCATTAATAAGGTAAAAAACCTGGGCGTTTACCTAGATAACAAACTTAGCTTCAGGGAGCAAGTGAATGCGGTTGTGTCATCGGTTGCATTTACTCTTAAATCCTGTAAGAAAATCTTGCAGTATCTGCCTAAAGACTGCCAACAGACAGTCATCACGGCTTTAGCCATGTCGAAACTAGACTACTGCAACAGTTTGTACCTTAGTATACAAGAAGGTCTCTTGAATAAACTGCAGCTTCTGCAGAATGCTGCTGCCAGACTGCTCACCGGCACACCAAACAAGCATTGGCATAGCCAATAGGTCTCGCCTTTGGGACCTTATAAGTGTTTAGTTATCCAACACAATATCCACAATATCCTTGGTGCAACAACATCAACTGTTGCATGGCTAAACACTTATAAGGTCCCAAAGGCGAGACCTATTGGCTATGCCAATGCTTGTTTCAGCTTTGGGGCCTACATCTTGCGTTTTGGCTGGAAGTTTGCAAGTTTCAGACTGGTTTAGGTGGACGGTTCAATCAGACTCATTTCCTTTAGTGGTTTCTGAGATTTGCTGTGTTCAAACATTTGATTCCAGCTGAGTGTATTCTTTTCTCACCTGCTGTGAATTGGGGCAGGTGGTGTTGCCCTTTTGAAATTTAGCTGTTTGTGTCTTTATGGTTCTTTTTAGAGTTGATTGCTGCTTTTCTGATCTTAATACTGCACGTTCTGCATAGCAGGAAGCATTATTCCAAAGATGTGGCCTGGGGTGCAATGAATGCACTGAAACACTTGCTTTGCAGTGTAAAGAGGCATGACATATATAGATGATAGCTCTCTAAAAGTGTATATCTGTTTACAATTAACAACTTAGGTGCCCCAATCTATGTCTACACGTTCTGCTGTGAAGTACCTGCAATCCTCACTACTGATGGAAGCATTTTCACTTAGGTAAATGATTTCATCCTCTGCTTGGTACCTATTTATTAATCAAACATCTTCGTTAAAAATTTTTTTTTTACAAAAACAAGTGTTGGAACACTGCCTTGAGAGGTTCTGAAAAAAACACAGGGTGGTGAAACCTGGAGTCACATTCAGAGAGAAAAAAGACACTTTCAGAGTAGGAGGAAGCGAACTGTTCATCACGCGGCAACGCGTTGCGACTAAACCCGCACAGCTAAAATTTGGAATTGGGAGTAATCTCTCTTACTTCAGCAAGTAACCGGAATGTCTATTTTTCTCTCCTTAGAGGCGATGCAATCTCAAGTCTGTCAAGCATGAATTGGCACTTCCCGCTTTAATGTCGACAATCCCACCCCCAATGAAGCAACTCCTCTGGCCTTTGGTAGCGGACATGGTCTCTTTCCGAGGTCCGCTCTAATGCACTAACCAGGTCAGAGGTCCAACAACTGCTTAATCTGAGGCCTTCAGATAAATTTACAACATTAACAACGGGAGCTGTGGTCGAACCAACACAGGAGTAGCTTAAGCCTCCCACCCACCCCAGAGGGAAACAATTGCAGTATGTGGTATGTCAGCAGATGATTGGTGGGAAACACTGAAACTGAATACTGCATGATGCAATATGAAGCGATGTTTCAATGCCGACTTGAAATAAGCATGGTATCAATCAGATAATACCACTGACTTCCTCTTTGATCCCCCTGGCACTGACAATTCTACCCCTGGTCTTGTGGGCCAGGATACGAGGATCCTGTGAGCCTTCTGAAGTCCCCTGTCCTTGCCCATCTCCCCTCCCTCAGCCCCAAATAAATCAAAGCCTGAGGAATGTATCAGGGAGAGATTAGGGGGCAACTCTCCGATGTGTTTGGGGATCAAAGGATTTGTCATGTCACTTCCACTACTCCTTTTCACTTTGGCGAATCGAAGTTGATGGAGGGAAGTAGGTTCTCTAAAAATATCTAATGCAGCAACAGGTCCTCGGTCTGTGGTGTGTGGAAATCAAACACAGCACTTTAATGTGATCATGTGATAAGGAACACATGGATCGTCACACACTTCAGTACTGTCCATCAGTCAGAATGCCGAAACAGACGGTGCGGCCAGTGCAGTGTGTCTCCTCACTCACTCTCTTTATGATTGCTTGCGGATGCTGAGAAAAAGGTTTGAATACATCTCTCTCTCACTTCTGTAGTGCGTGTGTGCTGCTTAGGTTTTTGCCACAGAGTTAGCTTAATTCCATATATAATATTGCCGTGAGGCTTCAGTCCTGTGTCCGTGCACTCTGTCCATGCCACAAAAGCACGACTGACCAAGAGATTACATGAGAAATTTCAATGGGGTACATGAATAAGTGTCTCAGATACTCAGGGATACCTATCTCACTCACGACAGTGGGTTCCTCAAGCCAGGTGAGAAGAACCATATAGAGATTTATAAAGTGGGATCGGGAACTCCACCCCTGTCCCTCATATATCTCAAGCACAGAACTTATTCACAGATATAGAGCAGACACACAACAGCGTGAATGAGAAACACGTTGTGCCCCTTGTACCTTATACGTCTACTTGGAGCATGGAACGTGGCTTCTTTTACACCAGATTTAAAGGGCTTTCTTTAGAGAAACTATTGCTTCTAAGAGCGCAGACAGAACCCACCACTGCCGGCTGTACTCAACGAAGCACTTGAGTGACACCATCCCTTCTGCATCCCATCCATTCCGACCCTTCGTGTCTTGGGCATCACTAAGAGGAAACGTCACGTGTTCTGAAATGCACTTTCTTTAAATATGCAAACGTGGGTGATAGTTGGAGCCTACATAGTCCTCGACTGGCAGATCTGTGCAGAGTTGTTCTTTAAGCGTATTTTGCTGCTCAGAACTATCAGTAATTGTTGCACTTTGTAGGTCTTGCACTTTACACGTGACAACGAAAATGAGTGCACTTTGTGTCAACAGTAATGTACAGCAATTTATACGTCTTTGCACCTGAACAGCAATCAGAGCAATTGCGGGGATGTGCACACCAACTGGGAGCCTTAACAACTCCCCCCTGCCACTTCCGAGGGTGTCTCCACTCTCATTAATGGAAACTTTCCCATAGCGCCGTGTAGTGCATGCGCGCATTCTCACAGTGCTCTTAACCAGGGCTGCTTCCCAGCTCAGTGGTAAGTCATTCATCGAGCTGAAGCTTCTGATAGCAGGAATCGACCATGCGGTAAGCCTTTGCCATGCATGAGGTTCAATAAATGTCACCAGCAACTTGTTTAACTCACAGCCATCTTCATGACAATAAACATTAACTATCGCGTGAACAGAAACTGTTCAGTTAAGGACTCACAGATCTGCCTCTGCAACGGACAATCCATTGGCAGTGGGCTCAGGGGCTATAATCCTGCCCTTCTCTGCATCATGGGCCTGAGCCTCAGTCGAGTGTGCATGTGGGACGGAAGTGACGATCTGCACCATTATCGACCAACTCCAATGTAAAACCAGCACAAGCGCGCGCCTCACGCGGCAGCAGGGGGAGGGGGGCCTGCGCGATTCCCTTGCGGGAGCGTGCAGCAAGGCGCGATGATTGTGGCCATATGGCGCCACCATATGGCGCCGCGCGCTCCCGCAAGGGAATCGCCAGACGTGCACGCGTTGCCATTGCAAGCAATGCAACGCGTGCACGTTTTTGCCCCCAAAGCTGTGCCGATAGCTAAAGGTCTCTCCTATGCAGCGCATGCGCGCTACGTAGGCGAGACCTAAAAATGCCTCAATCTCGGCAGAAATTAGATGGCTTCACTGGCTACTAGTTAAGAAACGTGTACAGTTCAAGGCGCTATGTATAGTACATAAAGCCCTCCAAGGAACTGGGCCTAATCATTTAAAAATGCTATTTCAATGGTACGCTCCCTCAAGAGCACTACGCTCGGCAAAAGCGAAACTGGTGTCGGTACCCCTGGTAAAGAAAGCCAACTGGGGCGGTAGAAGATTTGGGGTAGGTGCTGCCAAGGCATGGAATGATCTTCCGCTGCACCTCATATGCATTACTAATCTACTTGCATTTAGGAAGGCCCTTAAAACGTGGCTTTTTACCAGTTAATATCTACCTGTGTCTGTCTACCAAGTAGGGTCTCAGTAGGACTTCAGTCAGCGCCAGGACACCTCCGGGTAACAGTTTGCGCTTTAGAAGTAACAATAACATAACATAACATTGTCTACAAAATGTACTTGAAACTGTTGCTAAAGGGCATAGAGACATCTTAAATTCCAATTCAAGGTTTTCAGAAAAGCTTCTCCATGATTGACCAAATATTTGCCTTTTTACATATCATCGACAAGTGCAGTTCACTACAGAAGATGCAACTCTATGTCGCTTTAGTGAACTACACATCAGCTTTCGACCTCGTACCAAGGCAACTGCACAGCAAACCTGCCAATATGGGCTTAGAACCGGCCTTGTTATTGCTCATAAAATGGCTGTACATTGACACAACATCTAAACTAATACTAATCGAAAATGCTGTCATGAGTGGTGGGTTCATCATTGCATGTGGAGTTATACAGGGCTGTCTCTAAGCCCTTTTACTGATCCCACTGTATACCAATGATATGTACCAGGACGTTCTGAGAGCTTCCCAAGACATGCCTTCAATTAATGGTTTCCTGGTACCCACCCTACAGTGCTTAATTTTAGCCAGTGGTTTCCGGTGCTCGGCACCAGCACTTAATTGTCAGCACTAGCGCTTGTGACAGTCTGCCACAAGGTGGCGCTGTCTTGCTAATTTAGAAATGACCACAACAACAGTTAATTATTAATTCAATATACATTGAAAATGACTATAACCTGCCGCCCAAGCAATTCTTACAGCTTTGGTGGCCTGGAATAGTCAGAATTGTCACACTTGTAGGAGTGTGATGGTTAGTAGTTGTGTTGATACTATCATTGGCAGCGCTGGCAGCGGCAATGTGTGGTGCAAGCAGCAGTGGCCTCCTGACGGAAACTCTGGCACTTATTTATTTTTACAAATTAAGCACTGCCGCCCTACTATATGTTGATGATTCCACCCTCATTGCACACACCCTTAAAAGGCTACAGGCCCCACTAACAGTCATGGAAAAATACTGCCTCAAAAATGGCCTAAAGATAAACAAACAAAAACTAAGACGATGGTATTCATGAAATATAGGAGGAAGAATAAAATCTTCACCGTCAATAACGTCTGAAAGATGTCAACACCTTTGCATAACAGGGGATGACCACAACCAACAATCTAAAGTGGGCCACACGCATTCAAAAAACAATTGAAAAATCTGAAGCCTTGATAAATGCCATCCACAGGCTCTTCCTTTCCTATGGCCATGGTTTCTCCCAACACATTGACCAAGTGGTGTAAACCAGGCTCAGAAAGCATATTACATCTGGAGCAGAATTATGGGGCCTGGATACCCTATCCCTTAACCTAACCCTAATGCCGACTTTTGCCTTTAATAAAGTATGTTAAATTAAATTAACCCTAACCATTAATTAAAATACATTAAATGCTAATTACTTAAACATGTACCACTATCCCTGGTCTTTATCTAAATTACATTAAATTAAATTAATCATATTCCCTTACTCAAATTATATTGCCTTGAAATTAAATAAAATTCTGTTATATTTATTATTTACCTAATGCAATGTATGGACATCTCTTTGTGTGGTATTTCCGATGTAGATGGCTCAATGTAGAGAGCCGTCCGTACAATGGCACTGATGTAATGCAGTATTCACCATATAAGACTGCCTCTAATAATGTATCTATTGTTAGCATAAAATATGAGATTGCGTAAGTTGGAATGAAGTGTCTGATTTAGTGTTAGATATTTAATGAATGTCTTCCAATTTGTGGAAAAGGTGCTATATCTAGAGGAGAATCTATAGGCGGAATTTCCACATTCATACCATACTTATAGTGGAGGAAATTGTAGAGGTGGGTACTGCTCCAAGTTTTTTACTCTTTTCACAATTGGGGGACTTTCTGTTATCACACAACCTAAATCTATCCCTAAGTCAGTTCTGTGGGATTTGTGACAATGAGTGTGGTAATGGCTCTCATGTTTGTCCTCAATCACACAAAAGTGATGGAGGAATGCTTGCAAAAAGCCTAAACACTGGCAATTACTTGGGGGAGCATTTCAGCCCATAGTTTCTCGCCCACTGGTAGACATAGGCATGCCTTATGCAAATCAGTAGTTTTAACAGTGTCAAGCATGAAGGACTTAGAAAACTAATTTGAGAAATGTTTGTGAATTACCTGAAAGTGAGTCAGTAATTGGGTATGCAGAAGGACCATTTTTTGGCCAGGCCTTGGAACATTCCACTCCTTTCAGAATGGCTATCTTAAAATTATTGAGATTGGCGAAATGCCCAGTAGAATGCAGAGCTGGCTAAAAAGTGGATTCAGTTGAAGCTTAACATCTTTTACTATCTTAAGACTTATCCTGGGGACCAAATGCCACACAGTGAATTTTCATTGGATTAGGCAACATTTTACCACATGTTAATAAGCCAGTATTTTGGTATCATGCGTCAGCGACCAGAGAGGTGCTCATCTTGTCTTGGGCACAGTACCTACCAGTGTGATGGAGAACAGGGTGAGAGAGACAGGTGATAAAAATATAATTGTAACTAAGAAGCTACACAGCACCAACCTGGTAAGAGTAGCAGTAGGGTGCTGTGTACATGTACTTTAAAAATGGGGGTATTACAAAAAGTATATCAATCAATAAATCACAGAATTTGTAGAGCGCACTACTTACCCGCGAGGGTCTCAAGGCGCTGGGGAGAAAAAAAGGGAGGGGGGTGATGCTACTGGTCAAACAGCCAGGTCTTGAGTAGCCTCCTGAAGGTCAGCAGGTCTTGGGTCTGTTGTAGGCTTAGTGGAAGGGTGTTCCAGGTCTTGGCGGCGAGGTGTGAGAAGGATCTGCCGTCGGTGGTTGTTCTTCAAATGCGAGGGACGGTGGCGAGGGAGAGGTCGGCGGAGCGGAGCTGGCGGTTGGGGGCGTAGAAGAAGAGTCGTCTGTTGAGGTAGGCTGGGCCAGTCTTGTGGAGTGCCTTGTGTGCGTGGATGAGGAGTTTGAAGGAGATTCTCCTGTCGACGGGGAGCCAGTGCAGGTTCCTCAGGTGGGGGGTGATGTGGCTGTGGCGTGGTACGTCGAGGATCAGGCGTGCGGAGGCGTTTTGTATGCGTTGCAGTCGCTTGATGAGCTTGGCCGGGGCTCCCGCGTAGAGGGCGTTCCCATAGTCAAGTCTGCTACTGACGAGGGCCTGGGTGACTGTTCTTCTTGTATCTGTCGGGATCCACCTGTAGATCTTGCGAAGCATGCGGAGGGTTTTGAAGCAGGAGGAGGAGACTGTGTTGACTTGTTTGGCCATGGAGAGCGTTGAGTCGAGGATGACTCCCAGGTTGCGTGCGTGGTCGGTGGGTGTCGAGGCTGCTCCCAGTGTCGTTGGCCACCAGGAGTCGTCCCAGGCTGAGGGGTTGGAGCCGAGGATGAGGATCTCTGTCTTGTCCGTGTTCAGCTTTAGTCGGCTGATCTTCATCCAATCGGCGACGGCCTGCATTCCTTCATGGAGATTGGATTTGGCGGCGAGGGGTCCTTGGTGAGGGAGAGGATCAGTTGAGTGTCGTCGGCGTAGGAGATTATGTTGAGGTCGTGCTGTCTGGCGATGCGTGCGAGCGGGGCCATGTAGATGTTGAACAGTGTTGGGCTGAGGGAAGATCCCTGGGGTACGCCGCAGATGATCTCGGAGGCTTCGGATCGGAAAGGTGGGAGGCGGACTCTCTGGGTTCTGCCGTCGAGGAAGGAGGTGGTCCATTCCAGGGCCTTGTCTCGGATCCCTGCGTCGTGGAGGCGTGCGCGTAGAGTGCGGTGGCAGACAGTGTCGAAGGCGGCGGAGAGGTCCAGCAGGATGAGGGCTGCGGTCTCACCGTTGTCCAGCAGGGTCCTGATGTCGTCGGTGGCGGCGATGAGGGCAGTCTCAGTGCTGTGGTTGCTGCGGAACCCTGATTGGGATGGGTCCAGGATGCTGTTTTCTTCGAGGTATCGGGTTAGCTGTTTGTTGACGATCTTCTCGATGACCTTGGCTGGGAACGGAAGCAGGGAGATGGGCCGGAAGTTCTTGAGGTCTCTCGGGTCCGCCTTGGGTTTTTTGAGTAGGGCGTTGATCTCTGCGTGTTTCCAGCTCTCTGGGAAGGTCGCGGTCTCGAAGGAGAGATTGATAACGTTGCACAGGTGGGGTGCGATGGAGCTGCTGGCTTTGTTGAAGATGTGGTGCGGGAAAGGGTCTGACGGGGAGCCGGAGTGTATTGTGCTCATGGTCTTGATGGTGTCATCGATGTTCACGCTGGCCCAGGCTGGCAAGGGGTCATGGTCGATGGTGTGCGGCGGGTCTGGTGTATCGATCTTAGTTGGGGCTGTCTGGGTGTTGAAGCTGTCGTGGATGTCGGCGATCTTGCGGTGGAAGAAGGTGGCGAGGGAATCGCACAGGGATTGCGACGGCGGGATGTCGTTGGTGTTGGAGCTGGGGTTGGAGAGTTCTTTCACGATGTTGAAGAGCTCCTTGCTGTTGTGTGCGTTGTTGTCGAGGCGGTCTTTGAAGGAGATTCTCTTGGTGGACCTGATGAGGTGGTGGTGGTTACGGATGGCGTCTTTGTGGGCTGCGTGGCTGTCCGGTGTCTTATCACTGTGCCATTTCTTCTCTAGTTTCCGGCAGGTACGCTTGGAAGCTAGGAGTTCCGGGGTGAACCAGCTGGCTCTTTTGGTGGTGTCGCTGTAGGTGAGTTTTTCAGCGGGGCGAGGGTGTTGGCACAGTCGTCTATCCATCGTCTGAGGTTGCAGGCAGCGTCGTCGGTGTTGGATGGGTAGGAGGGAGGGCTGAGAGCGAGGTTTGCCCGTAGTTGGTCTTCGGTGACTTTGCTCCAGCAGCGGCGTGGGATCTGTTGGGTGCGGTGGTGTGTGGTGGGTTTCTGGAAGGTGAAGTGGATGCAGCGGTGGTCGGTCCAGAGGAGTTCCATGGTGTGGCTGAAGGAGACGTGGGAGCTTGAGGAGAAGACGGGGTCGAGCGTGTGGCCGGCGGAATGAGTCGGTGTTGTGACGAGCTGTCTCAGTCCGAGGTTGGCGAGGTTGTCGATCAGGGTGGTGGAGTTGCTGTCGTTGTTGTTCTCCAGGTGAAAGTTCAGGTCTCCGAGGAGGATGTAGTCGGTAGAGGTCAGGGCGTGCGTGCTGATGAAGTCGGCGATGGAGTCGCTGATCTGGGGTCGGGGCCCAAGGGGTCTGTAGACAAGGGTGCCTCTAAGGGTGGTGTTGGGGTCCGTGTGGATCTGGAAGTGCATGTGTTCGGCGGTGCAGAGAAAGTCGTCGGTGCTGGTCGAGACCCTGATGGAGTTCTTGTGGACGATGGCGATTCCTCCTCCTACTCCGTTGATGCAGTCTCTGCGGGTGATCTTATAGCCGTCTGGGATGGCTATGGCGATGTTGGGTGCGGAGGAGTCGTTCATCCAGGTCTCTGTCAGGAAGGCGACGTCTGGTGATGTGTCGAGCAGGTCCCAGAGCTCGACGGCGTGTTTGCGTGCGGAGCGGGTGTTCAGTAGGATGCATCGGAGGTGGTTGAGGTCCTTCTTGGCGGGCGCTTCCGTGGCTCTGAGGCTGGTGTAGCTGCAGTTCCGGCAGGTGAAGGGACCATGAGTGCGTTTCGGGGCGGCCTTGAAGCAGTTGTGTGTCCGTCCGGGGTTGAGAGTGTGGAGTGTGGTGGCATCGTAACGGCATCGGTCCTCGAGGCTGGAGCGGGGGGCGCGCGGCCCAGGGGTTCTGGCACTGGGCGCGGTTCAGGCGCGGACGGGCGCAGACGAGCTTGCCTTAGGCGCGCCCGCTGCGCGCATCCGCTGCGCGGCCGCACAGCGGCCGCCATATATGGGGAGGTGGGAGGGAGGAGCAGCTGGGAGGCGGGAGGCAGGGGCAGCGAATGGGCAGTCAGGGGGGCGGGGCTGCAGGGGACGCAGCGGCGGGAGTGGAGAGAGGCAACGTGGAGTACAGAAGGCAAAATTGGGCACGGAAAAATGGGGGCACGAGGGGAAACAGAAGGCAAAATGGACACAGAAAATGGGGGCAACAAGGGGAGACAGAAGGCAAAATGGACACAGAAAATGGGGGCAACGAGGGGAAACAGAAGGCAAAATGGACACAGAAAATGGGGGCAACGAGGGGAAACAGAAGGCAAAATGGACACAAAAAATGGGGGCACGAGGGGAAACAGAAGGCAAAATGGACACAGAAAATGGGGGCAACGAGGGGAAACAGAAGGCAAAATGGACACAAAAAATGGGGGCACATGGGGAAACAGAAGGCAAAATTGGGCACAGAAAAATGGGGGCACGAGGGGAAACAGAAGGCAAAATTGGGCACAGAAAAATGGGGGCACGAGGGGAAACAGAACATATCAAAACAACAGGAGAGAAAGGGAATATTTATGGAGCCACTCTTGGTCTACTTATAACAAATAAGCAATCAACAAAAGAGTGATTTCCAACAAAGAGCGTTTAGCACAAGGAGTCATGCCTATTGTTAAGAAGATCCCTCACTCACCAACCTAGTTGGTGACATGCTTCATCATTGGGATCCCACCTGAGGGGCCGAATGCCTCTCGGGTGTGCTACGACGCCTGATTACAGCGGAGCGGGTTTTTGTGAGGTGCAATTGCTGAAAGTGCAAAGTTAAAAATGTCTTTACTTGTCCCAACTAAATTTATTGGTGGAGAAGTAAGACAAGGTTAAAAAGATTGTGTAGGTGGATGTAAAAACTGATTGAAAGTGGCCAGTCACATCCCTATGTGAAAGTGCAAATACCGGTCTACATGTTTCAGCCTCCGTATGCGAGTAGCGAGGCTTTCATCAGGACCAGGGAGTCACGGGAGTATGCACACGCTAAGGTGCACCCTCACCTGTGACCCTTAAATACCGCAGAAAACTTACGGTGACTGTGGGACTTCAGCAAAGTTTGAGAAGCCTGACACTTCTGGAAGACAAAACACAAATAAAGACAAACATGCCACATTAAGGGTTTTGTTCAAATAGCGCGATATTGTAGTGTGGGTGCCAACGCTCATGCTGCTATGCGTGCTCGTCAAGACGTGTCCATAAGTTTATCTTTTTGAACCTATGGTGGTGGTGGTAAAAGTGCGTGGGTTTTTAGCACTTAATCATGCGATGGTATAACGGGTGGGTTATATTTCGCTCCCGTGATTGATAGCAATATGCCGGATCGATGTGCCACTATGCACTAATACCTGCCTGCCAATTTCTGAGTGCCAGGTATGTGGAATAACTATTAGTCATCACAGCGAACTAGAAAGAGGTGAACATGACTATTAAAAGAGCGATGCGAAACCGCAAGGCTCAGGTTTTTGAGGGAGAAAATACAGGCTTACATGTGGTGTAGAGGAGTCTTACACCATGGATCCTAGCGGGGGCGGTGGCTTGTAGTCACACGCTAGGAAATAAATGCAGTAATTAGAGAAACATCGGGGAACGCTTCGTTACCTTGAAGTTGCAGTGGTTCTTCTATACTTACTACGCCAAAGCCAGACGCCCGTATGGCACCTGGTGTTACCCATATTCCAGGACCCCGAGGATGAAGATGTCTGGGGTAGGCGAGTTTAAGTACACTGTTTACGTGACTGGAAGGTGCCGGATCGGACCGCACTTGCTTCCTGTCACGAGTATCGTGACGTCATCGCGTATACGTGTACGTGGGTGGTCCCTCATTAGGCTATTGGTATGAAAGTGAGTAGAACGCTAACCGTACACGGCTACTGTGAGGTTTTGAACAAATAGCTTTATGCTGACACACTGTGACTGCACTTGTGGAACGAAAAGTGTTTAGGGTCTAGACAGCATAAATAAAAAATTACGTGGGCAAGTGTTGGTTGAAAGTTTATTCGGAGTACCCAAAATTATACCCGATAATTGGAAAACTCGTCCCATTAAAAATGTGTAAGTTATACAGCGCGCAAAGCAGAGCCAGTTAATCAGTGGGGGGCATCATGCTAGCGCAATGGATATAAGAATTTCATTAACCCTTGCAATGTGATCACTGTAGTGTTGTTACTCTATCCGGGACCTCTTGACTGTGAGTACATGATAGGAGGGAGATGGCCAAGGTCTGCTCCTACAGGATACAAATTACCACCTAAAGCATTGAAGTATCGTGTTACAGAAGGCATCCCGTATAGTGACAGTGACCGCCGTGGGTGCTAGGTGACACAGAGAAGAAAGGGGGGTGTGGACTAAATCTTGCAAGGCCATAATTATTTCCTGAGGACTGTCCACCACGGGATGATGTCATTCAGACCCTGTTTGTGCGTGGAAAGGCGATAAATCCAACGCTGTTCCTTTTCAAACAGAAGTCTTTGGGTGTCCTTGCCTACTTTGATCTGCTCAATTATAGTCCATCTCAAGTCATTAGTGGTATGGTTAGATTGCAAAAAGTGTTCAGTCATTTTGGTAGTGCTTTTACGGCACCGGATATTGCTCCGGTGCTCGCAAATGCGTTGTTTTACTTTCCTACCGGTCGTCCCCAAGTATCTGAGGCCACATGGGCACGTGATCAAGTTGACCACGTTAGTGGAGTTACAATTGGTATGGGATCTTTGTGTCCAGATTTTGTTAGGCTCTATATTCAAAACCTTGGAAGGAGTGGTTAAATGACAGACACAGATTTTGTTAGGCTCCAGATTCAAAACCTTGAAAGGAGTGGTTAAATGACAGACACTACAGTTCCCGCAGGGGAAGTGTCCAGTAACACTAGGTAGGCCCCAGGCGTTAAGAACTGAAGGGTTGGTATTGCTTTCTGACTGTCTGGGCCGCGTGTGTACTAAGGAGTCTCTAAGGCTCCTTGCCCGTTTGAAGGAAAAAAGGGGCCTTTCCCAAATTCTGTTGTTCGTCTGCAGTATCCGCCAGTGTTTATTGGTAGATTTTGTAATAGCATTAGATGCTGTGCTGTATGTTGTAACACAGGTAAGGGGGATCACATCAGTATGTCTGGGATTGTCAGCTAGGAGGATCTCCCTGGGCTGATTCCTTGCTCTTTTCTGGCTCATCTTCAGGACCTTCTCCGGGTACACCTCCATTGTGATTAAGCCAGCGGATAAGGGTGGGGGTTTGGTCATACAAGATAAGACTGCTTATGACAAGGAATGCAGACGTCTGCTCAATGACACAACAAACTACACTCCCCTTACCTCCGACCCCACATCGGAGTTAAAATCCCAAATTGGGAATTTGGTGAATTATGCTGAGACCAACGGGCACATTTCAAAACATGAAGCGGATTTCCTGACCACAGGTGGAGGTACCATCCCATACTTCTACACCCTACCCAAGACGCACAAAAACAGAACCCCCCCCCGCCCCCGGACGCCCCATCGTCTCGGGGATCGGGTCTTTGTTGGAACCGCTATCATGTTTATGCGATTTTTTCTTGAAGCCACTCATACAACGTACTTCGACCTATCTTAAGGACACTAAGAGTCTCCTGTCCCTACTACAAGACTTGACAGTGGATGAGGATTCCACCATCCTTGTGTCTCTCGACATTGTAAGTTTGTACACTAGTATTCCACAAGACGATACCATCAGAGTGTTGAGTAAAGCACTAGCAGAGGCTGATTGGAACTATCAGACCCCCAGACAATTCATCATAGAGTGCGCCACCTTGGCTCTCAAACGGAACTATTTTGAATATGAGGGAGACCTGTTTCTTCAAACTACAGGTACTTCAATGGGCAGTACCTTTGTTCCTAGCGTAGCTGGTTTATACGTGGATGACTTTGAGCAGAAACACATTCTTGATGAAGACAACCCATTCAAGTCCTATATCTCTTTTTGGAAGCGATATATTGACGATGTCCTTGTCATATGGCAAGGACCGGAAGACATATTGTGTGATTTGCTGCAATGGATTAATAACTGTGATGTCAACCTCAAATTCTCTCATACTTATGACACAAAAGAAATGATTTTCCTTGATGTGACCATCTCCAAGGTTAATGACAAACTACTCACAAAAACATACTACAAACCTACTGCCAAGAACAATCTCTTAGAGTACTCTAGCTTCCATCCTAGGACACTGAGATAAAATCTGCCATATGGGCAGTACCTCCGTATTCGGAGAAATTGTAGCAGACTTGACGATTACCGCACTCAATCAGCTGACTTGTCAGAGAAATTGAGAAATCGGGGGTACCCGGAGAAGGTCCTGAAGATGAGCCAGAAAAGAGCGAGGAATCAGCCCAGGGAGATCCTCCTAGCTGACAATCCCAGACATACTGATGTGATCCCCCTTACCTGTGTTACAACATACAGCACAGCATCTAATGCTATTACAAAATCTATCAATAAACACTGGCGGATACTGCAGACGAACAACAGAAATTGGGAAAGGCCCCTTTTTTCCTTCAAACGGGCAAGGAGCCTTAGAGACTCCTTAGTACACACGCGGCCCAGACAGTCAGAAAGCAATACCAACCCTTCAGTTCTTAACGCCTGGGGCCTACCTAGTGTTACTGGACACTTCCCCTGCGGGAACTGTAGTGTCTGTCATTTAACCACTCCTTCCAAGGTTGTGAATCTGGAGCCTAACAAAATCTGGACACAAAGATCCCATACCAATTGTAACTCCACTAACGTGGTCTACTTGATCACGTGCCCATGTGGCCTCAGATACTTGGGGATGACCGGTAGGAAAGTAAAACAACACATTTGCGAGCACCGGAGCAATATCCGGTATCGTAAAAGCACTACCAAAATGACTGAACACTTTTTGCAATCTAACCATACCACTAATGACTTGAGATGGACTGTAATTGAGCAGATCAAAGTAGGCAAGGACACCCAAAGACTTCTGTTTGAAAAGGAACAGCGTTGGATTTATCGCCTTTCCACGCACAAACAGGGTCTGAATGACACATCCCGTGGTGGACAGTCCCCAGGAAATAATTATGGCCTTGCAAGATTTAGTCCACACCCCCCTTTCTTCTCTGTGTCACCTAGCATCCACGGCGGTCACTGTCACTATACGGGATGCCTTCTGTAACACGATACTTCAATGCTTTAGGTGGTAATTTGTATCCTGTAGGAGCAGACCTTGGCCATCTCCCTCCTATCATGTACTCACAGTAAAGAGGTCCCGGATACAGTAACAACACTACAGTGATCACATTGCAAGGGTTAATGAAATTCTTATATCCATTGCGCTAGCATGATGCCCCCCACTGATTAACTGGCACTGCTTTGCGCGCTGTATAACTTACACATTTTTAATGGGACGAGTTTTCCAATTATCAAGTATAATTTTGGGTACTCCGAATAAACTTTCAACCAACACTTGCCCACGTAATTTTTTATTTATGCTGTCTAGACCCTAAACACTTTTCGTTCCACAAGCGCAGTCACAGTGTGTCAGCATAAAGCTATTTGTTCAAAACCTCACAGTAGCCGTGTACGGTTAGCGTTCTACTCACTTTCATACCAATAGCCTAATGAGGGACCGCCCGCGTACACGTATACGCGCTGACGTCACGATCCTCGTGACAGGAAGCAAGTGCGGTCCGATCCTGCACCTTCCAGTCACATAAACAGTGTACTTAAACTTGCCTACCCCGGACATCTTCATCCTCGGGGTCCTGGAATACGGGTAACACCAGGTGCCATACGGGCGTCTGGCTTTGGCGTAGTAAGTATAGAAGAACCACTGCAACTTCAAGGTAACGAAGCGTTCCCCGATGTTTCTCTAATTACTGCATTTATTTCCTAGCGTGTGACTACAAGCCACCGCCCCCGCTAGGATCCATGGTGCAAGACTCCTCTACAGCACATGTAAGCCTGTATTTTCTCCCTCAAAAACCTGAGCCTTGCGGTTTCGCATCGCTCTTTTAATAGTCATGTTCACCTCTTTCTAGTTCGCTGTGATGACTAATATTTATTCCACATACCTGGCACTCAGAAATTGGCAGGCAGGTATTAGTGCATAGTGGCACATCGATCCGGCATATTGCTATCAATCACGGGGGCGAAATATAACCCACCCGTTATACCATCGCATGATTAAGTGCTAAAAACCCACGCACTTTTACCACCACCACCATAGGTTCAAAAAGATAAACTTATGGACACGTCTTTACGAGCACGCATAGCAGCATGAGCGTTGGCACCCACACTACATTATCGCGCTATTTGAACAAAACCCTTAATGTGGCATGTTTGTCTTTATTTGTGTTTTGTCTTACAGAAGTGTCAGGCTTCTCAAACTTTGCTGAAGTCCCACAGTCACCATAAGTTTTCTGTGGTATTTAAGGTTCACAGGTGAGGGTGCACCTTAGCGTGTGCATACCCCCGTGACTCTCTGGTCCTGATGAAAGCCTCGCTACTCGCATACGGAGGCTGAAACATGGAGACCGGTATTTGCACTTTCACATAGGGATGTGACTGGCCACTTACAACCAGTTTTTACATCCACCTACACAATCTTTTTAACCTTGTCTTACTTCTCCACCAATAAATTTAGTTGGGACAATTAAAGAAATTTTTTACTTTGCACTTTCACCAATTGCACCTCACAAAAATCCGCTCCGCTGTAATCAGGCTTCGTAGCACACCCGAGCGGCATTCGGCCCTTCGGGTGGGATCCCAATGATGAAGCATGTCACCAACTAGGTTGGTGAGTGAGGGATCTTCTTAACAATAGGCGTGACTCCTTGTGCTAAACGCTCTTTGTTGGAAATCACTCTTTTGTTGATTGCTTAGGTATTACAAAAAGGCCGGTAATCCAAACAGTAACATGCACAAAGCAGAGATGTTAACAAATGGCCAAAATTGGAGTTGGCGACATGAGCTGTAGCCATGCACCTTTTTAAAAGTCAGGACTACTGCCTACTGCTGTACAAATACAGGTCGTGAGCAAGGAAAGAAGTGAAAGAGAATTCAGTTAGCAAGCTGAGCATCAATTATCCAATTATTAAAAGGCCCAGATTTTGCATACTCCTTCCATTCTGAAGGCAGTCAAAACTTTCAGCAAAGGGTCATGCCCCAAGCTCCTCTCATGATCCCAAAGGCTCCCAAAAGTGGATGATCACCAGTTAGGTGAACAAAAGGTAGGTCATGCAACCAGACTGGGAAAATCAGACATTGCGTGTTACCCATCTGTCTTTAGCCCTCTATGTGAAAAAAATACTTTTTCTTAGATCCCTGAGACCCTTGCTCTTTCTAGTTTACATGAGGAGGCATACTCCTGTCTTTCTAGAATTTCCTCTCAGGCAACTTCCAAATTCATTATTAGTAGTGAATGATAAAAGTAAAAAAGAGACAATGTGGTGAAAGGAGACTTACACTCTATCCATTGCATGACAGTAGCATGAGTAGTATTCTGTTCCCACCTTTCCAAATGATGTCCTCTGCGTCAGGACAGGCATAAGCAACAGAAGAGAAGGAAGAGTCCACCTGAGGTAGGAACGCCAAAACCATCATTCTCAAAATTGTCGATGACGCCCTTGGAATCCTGGACAATGGCGAACCCTGCATCCTCCTCCTCCTGACCTAATATACTCCTAAGAACTCCCAAGATCAGAACGGGCCTAAGAGTGTAAAACTCAGATGGTTAACCCACTTTCTGGAAAACTGGTGTCTACGTATGAAAACCACCCTCTCCACCTCTGGAATACCAAAACCTCACCAGGTAGTTCCTCATATGCTCTTCAGTATCTACACACAACCTCTTGCTTCTATTTTCAAGCATTCAAGCCTCAACTGCCACTTCTACACAGACTACACACAGCTCTACATGAAAATTATCTCCCCAGAACACATCACCAAGTCCTCCTCTAAATCCAGTCCTGGGTGACCATACACCACCATAAACTTCCCAGTAGTTAAATGGCTCGAGGAGAGCTCCCTGCTAGACAGCAAATCAAATATTGTAGAAGGCATAAAATCCCTGGGATTGACTCTAGACAACCATCTAAACTTTGAGGACCACATCAGTAACCTAGAAAGGGGAGCACAATTTCAGCTCAAGCTAGAGAGAGGGATCAAAAAGATTCATCCCAGCTAAAGACCTCAAACTAGTTGTCCAATACTAGGCCCTCTCAAGACTAGATCATGGTAACTCACTTCTGAGAAGGGATCATCAAAGAGCAACTCTATACACAGCACCAGACTAGTCTCAAGATACAGGAAATTCAAGCATATCGCATCCATTCTGGCATCCCTCAATTGGCTAACCCTTGAAGCTAGAACCCATTTCAGACTAGCCTGCATTAAGCATAAGGCACAACACAAGACTGGTCCTCTACGCCTCAACCAGAAATTACGAATTTCAGGAGGGCAATGCAGAACGAGAGAGCAGAGTCACTACTACTGGAAACCGCCATCCGAAAGAAATCAGAACCAATTGCACAGTCCTTATCAAGATGTGCTCCAAAAATCTTGAACTCCTCACCTTCCAAACATCAGAACAATCCCTTTGCATGAAACTTTCAAAAAGTAACTGAAAATGATACTTTCCCAATACCACCTGCAGTCCCCTATATGCTCAGACCTCTTTGTCCCAGTGACCCTGAACCCGTTGCTCCACTAATACCTGCGCCTCTGCAAACATTATGGTCGCAGTTGCCCCCGTTGCAAGTTGAGTGTAAATAGTTTGTGCCCCCTCAGTTTTGAACCTCTTTTTACCACCAGTGATAAGCTGCTGGTAAAACAGAGAACTAGATAGGGACCCTACCATGCAAAGATCGTTCAATCCTGCTGTTACGGTGAAACACTAGGGGCCTGATTACAAGTATAAGGCTATTTATCGCACCCGGTAAAAAACAATACCATGGGGTTCATTATTATATTGGGTGAGATAAATAGCACCTGTTATGAGTTTCTTGGGAATAACATGCGGATATTGGTGTTTACCATACCAAAATCCGCGTGATGTGGTAATTACTGTATGGTTTTCCCCTGTTAAATTTCAGCAGGTTTGACCTTGAAGTCTTTAACGCATCCATTATCAGATGCATTAAATAACACTCAACTTGTAATTCCGACCCGTGTGTAAACAGGGGTTTATGTATGGGTCAGAAAAAAATGACTGACTTGTAATCAGGACCCTAGTCTCTTGTTATGTTACCATAGTTCATGTCCATTCATCTGCCAGTGTTCCCACTGCATTACCCAGTGATTACCGGGGATATTTATAAGTTCTGTCCCTGCGTTTGGTCATTATTCCTCTCATCTTCTGCCTCAACAAACATTTGTCTTCATTCAGATTGGTGTGATATTTTGGATGTTACCACCATACCCAGTAAAAATTGAGTGTAGGGTGCGGTATTTCCTGGTTGTGGTAATATTTCCTAAATCTGAGTTTTGCACCTTGGCATGGGTGATAATGTGCTTATAAGGCATATATTCCCTATGCGGGTAGTAAAACTCGAAATGCTGAGTTATTTTCCTGATAATTTGTTTAAGGGGGCTAATATGCCATGTACGGACATTTTCGTCCATCTTGCTCATTTGTGCTGAAATCAGGATTTCTGTTCCTCGCAGAATGAGAGCTACACTTTTTTAAATTAGAAAGCGAACATTTTAGCATTTTCAATGCCAAATGAGCCATAGAGACAAAACTGAATCACAATAGAATGTGCTTCACTTAGCATAGAAATGGCCTACATATGGAAATCACTTTGAAAATGTGGCAGCAGCATATCTACGTCTTCCCTTTGGCCACAATGGCACATTAAATGCAAACACATGCATATTTGATGGATAACTGAGGAACAAAGCATCTTTGAGAATGTTGGGAAGTGCTTTTTCTCAGAGCATTACTTTGATGGTTTTTTACTTATACCATTACAAAAGACTTTCTGTCCAAAATACAACTACAGGGCCTTTTTGGGTGTCCAGAAGAGGATGTGGAGTGGGGCTGACAAGACTTCCTCATAACTAGTTGAGCTTTTTAATGCTTATGTTGTCATTTCAATGTAATGGCAAAGGTGAACTCTTAGATGTTTTATAACTGTACAGAGCGCCTATGGGACTCCTTCCTGAATGAGCTCTTTCACCATTCTTCAATAGAGCCACACAACATGTTCAAAAAGCATCATTTACATAAAGCTTGATATTCTGATTTCCTGATGAATGCCAGTTTTTGTTTTTCAGAATACAATAGTCTTGTTCCATTCTGTCTCTCTCGATCTCACTGCAAAACAATATAAATGTGTGTATCTTTTTCATTTTGCATCCATGCCGCTAATTTATTATTTTCTTTTATTACTCCTATCTTTCTCTTTTAGCATATTAGATTGAAACCTCCAATTAAATGATGCGCATTTTTTAATGATTTTCAAATGTATAAGACAGTACAGATTGAACCTCCACTCTGTTTTGAATGGAGTTTGTCCTCAATTGTCAGTGAATAAAGCTATTTTATGTGCAAAAACATCATAATAAGATCAGTCTTCACAAAAGAGGGCATCTTCAAACCATTATACATTTATTGTAAAGTGTTATGTTGTATTTGTGTTTATGTGGCCCTTTCTATTGTTCAACGTAATGAGAAAGCAAAAGAAACTTAATAAAAACATAATAGAGGAATGCATTAGCATATGTCTAATGTCCTCCACAACACCAATGCAAAAGAAAATGGAATAAGCCAACTGTACACGAAAACTTCATTGGGTGGTTTGGAAATCTGTGTCACGCTGCCCCTTGCCAACATTTTTTAGTGTTCCATCCTGTGTGTTTCCCAAGGAGACTCAACAGTCTGTGAGTCCGCTGGAGGTGCTCTATGTGTCTCTATGTTTCTGGTGATGTTCGACGGCCAGGGGGTGCTCCCAAACAGTATAACCGCCCAACGTTTGTTAGACACTCCTACCTGATGGCCACCATGAGGTGAATCTGAGGGATCTCCAATGCCACCAAAAGGATGGGAATGCATTGATGAAAAGAAAATACGGAATTTGGAACTATTTTCCTTGACCAACATGAATGCCATGCCACTTGAATTAACCCTGGACTCCAACTTCACTCTCACAGAACACATTGCATAAAAGACAAAGACAGCCTTGTACCAGCTCTCTCTTTTAAAGAAAGTCAAACTGTTCTTCCAGAAAGCAACTTCAGAACTGCTGTTCAAGCCCTCGTACTCTTGCATCTGGATGGTTGCAACGACTTGCTCCATGGGCTCCCAGACTCCGAACTGGCACACCTTGAGGGAATCCTACATGCCTACATACAGCATGTCTCATCCAAGAACTGAAGACATTTGATCACATTTTTCCCATCTTGATGGAACTCCAACGGCTCCCTTTGCCATCCTCTATCATCTTCACAATCAGTTGCATCATTTATAAAGCCATTACAACCATCACCCTGCTTATCTTATCTCACAGACAAGTTCACCGGCTCTGGTGGTTCTTGGCTCACTTGTAGCCAGGACACCATCAGGCTGCAGACTAAGAAGTGTAAAAACAAGGCAGCAGGCCTTTTCCTGGCATGCACCCAGGATCTGGACAACATCCCTGTATCCATCAGGACCACCCTAAAGCTGCTCCAATTTAGGAAAGATTTGACAATGCACCTCTTTAAAGAGCACTAGATCATGATTTAAAAGTTCACAAACCAGTGACCTCTCCTATCACTCATTGACTTTGTGGTTGTCTGTACCCTGTACAGTGCTCCTCTGCCTTTCGAGTAAGTTCGCCCTATAGATATCACATAATACATACATACATAGATATTTTCAACATGAGCATAAAACATGAAGTCAGTGGGACTTTACCCACTCCTTAACCACAACAATCCCATCAATACTTTGCAAGTCACCTTGCCCTCTGCCTAACTTCAGCAATGACATAATTGTTATCCCACTCACCCTAACCACTCAACAATTCCATCTATATCATCCCATTCATCCTACCCACTCCCTAACTTCAACAATCCCAGCATTACCAACACTATCACCCTTCCCACTCCCTAACCTCAAAATACCCAGCATCATCATTCCAGTCAACCTACATGCTCACTAACCTCAACAATTCAAGTAGTACCATCCCAATTTTCTTTTGCATTTGCTAACCACGAGAATCCAACCACTACCGTCCCAGTCATCCTACCCACTGCCTAACCCCAACATTCCTGACAACCATGTCAAAGACTTGTCTAAAGCCTGGAGAAATCTTTTTTTCACACTCGCTTACCAGTTCAAGCTTCTAGTCGTTTGACTGGCCGTCCAGCCTTTAACTAGTCCTCCTGCCCCTGCCAAAAGCAAAAAGGTGACATATTATCACCTCTCTCTAAATAGCCACTACATCAACAATAGCTACTTCACCATTACCCTTTTAAACGACAAATAGATAAAAAAATAAGCATTTTATTTAAATCAAGCCAATGTAATTGAACACAATAAAAATAGTTTAATCAAATAAAATTACAATTAAGACAGTAAAATAATTACCATCGATTAGGCTAATGTTTGGTTACCCTGAGGGTTAGAGCGAGAGCATAATTTTTATAAATAATTTAATGAACATTACAGTTAAAATTAGATAAATTAAATTAACCATGTATATTTACAATTGTTTTTGGTAAGGATTGGGTTACGGTCTGGGTTAAGGTTAATATTATTTAGGGTAAGAACTCCAAGTTTATAAATTTAAAGTTAACGTAATGTAATACAAAGTAAATAGTGAACCTTAATTAGTGCTAGGATTTGAGTTAGCTATTGGTTCAGGTTAGCATAACTAACAAATATTATTTGAAATTAATTTTATAAAGTAAGGGTACTTTAACCTTTCTAACTTAAACTAATTTAGGATTTGGTTAGTAATAACAAAATCAATGTTAATTTATTTAGATTTAATATAATTAAATACAAATAATTGAATATATAAGGTTTAGTAGATGAGTTAGCAATGCGATTGAAGTTAGTGTATATTCATCTTTTATTGGTAAGGGGCATAGTTAAGGTAAGGTATTAATGATGAGGTAAAGGGCAAAATGAGGAGAAGATGACATGGTAAGGACAATTTTATTGTTAAGAGGCTGCCTCTGTAGTGGTAGAAGAGGTATATATGCCAAATGTAGAAAGTAATGGCAAATGAGGTAGTGATGGGCATCCACAATGAAACTTTCCAAGTGGACACAGAGATATACAGTCAGTGTATCTCAATCGTTAGTTTCTTTTTCTTCACATAGCCGTCCCTGGAGGGTGTATCAGGCAAGCCATGTGCACAGGTAGGTCCACTAACTCTGGGATCAAGGCACTGAGATTCATAACCTGAAGATGGGGCACAGGATGTGCTACTGTCCCTTGCACAAAAGAGAGCTGTTCATGTATATACCCGTTCATGGCTCTCCAGGACTGTTGAGGCATATGAGAAAGTTGCATCGTAAGAAACTGTAGTTGCAGAGTATCTCCTCAGATTAGTGCCAGATGACCTTTGATAAGTGGCACAGATCTGCAGTCCTCCACCAAATGGCGGAGTAGCTGCCTCTCTTCCAAGTAAGCGTCCAATCATCCACAGTCTACTGTGATAGTAGTGACCTCCTACATTTCCTGAGTTACCAAGAACATCACTTCTAGGAGTTGCCATCCACTTTTCAGGATTTCTTGAAGGTTACTGTCAATGCAAAGATGGCGGACCTATTAGCCTATACATCTAGGTTCATCTGGGTGTCTGTGTTCAGACTGCAGTAAATGATTGTCAGTTACCGTGGGCGGTGTTCGAAACCCAATGTCAGGTGAGTGCACATCATCCAGGGGATCATTAGCATCACTCTAATCCTGCTCTCTCCATACTGAGGACAGGCAGCCCTTATGCTGGTCACGTGCTTTGCATCACCTCACTGACTATGGCATTGTATCTCTGCCATGTTGTTCCTAGCTGTGCTATGTTCACAGGGCTTGCTGCTCACGATGCTGCCGCATGGGATCAGAAACCGTGTGAATGGCAATCATTTTTGTTTTTATTTGTGTGGTACACCGTGTACTAACACCATCATGGTGTCTGAAGATGAATGGAGAGAGGGCAAGGGTTGTCAGCAATGACTTCCCATTTATCCTTATTGTCATACAATTGATACTACAGTTTCAAATAGGTAACAACCAACACACAAATACACTCTGTGGCTGTGCAACCGGCACCTCTACTCGGAGAATTTTACAGCCCAAAGAAATGAACGGTCCACCCGCCAGCCTGCGGCGCTCCACAATCTTCAGACAATGTTACAAACAGAGCTGGCGGCGAGGGTTGTGGAGAATTATTCCCCTTGCGGCTTCTTTTACAGCCCAAGCACATCAGATGTAAAAGGCTGTTATCTGCAAGTTTTCAGATCACTCGAGATATATTTAGAATAATGACCCCTTTTAGAAGAGTGTAAGGCACGAAGTGTACAGCTGCTCGCAGCCCTGAGCTGAGGAACAAAGGCCTCCTGAAGGCGTCGTGATGATGAGACGGTCTCAGGACAGACGTTTCCAAATTGAGTCTGTATTTTGACATCAGTAGCCTAACAGAAATAGCCTGTGGTGGAATTTGGGATTAAAAATTGATCTCAATTTTGTATGTGACATTTGCTAGAGTTAAGGATGGCAGTTTACTGTGCCCTAATGTCTGCTATTTTTTGTATGTCTGTGAATGGCGATACCACTTGTGAAAGGCCTATTTAGAGCGCATTTAATATGCAGCTATTGGGCAATGCATTCACACAATTATTTATGAAGCAGGTGCCTCCAGGACATCCCGTTAATAAATGTTCAAAAAGGTCACAGGCAAACAAGCACCAATTAATCCACTTAATGATGTATTGTTTCTTTAACTCTGACTCATATGAATACCCTCACATACCTCTTATAAACGTAATCGCATAACTTATAAAGCGCTCTGATACCCTCGGGTCTAGCTAGCGCTATATAAAACTGAAATAAATAAATAAATCCAAGGGCTATACAGAGACGACCATTTGTGGGTAAGGCCCGTCGCACATGGCAATGCCATTGTTTGCCTCATCTCTTCCCCTGGTGGCAGCCACCAACTACCAGTCTTCCTGCTCCATTCCCAGCAATCACTTCATGGAGGGACCTCTGGATCGTGGCAAAGGTCCCTTAGTTTCCCCTCTTTCACCCATGGCGCTCCATGTCGCAAGGATTGCACAGATACGTCAGGAATCCTGATGTATCTGGTGGTGCAGTAATGACGCATTGCTGGAGTCTGGCGGTAAACTGACGCAACTCCAGCAATGTGTTATTATGCATGGGATGAGTCCCATTTTAAAGGCCCTGCATCACTCCTTACGACTGCTTGAAGCAAGCCTAAGGATTGTGACAGAGTCAAGTCGTAGGAGTAGCGCAGTCAAATCTCAGAGATTTCACTGCGCTACTCCTACAAGACTTTTTTACGTGGGAACGCCCACCCTTCATACATTGTAAATGACGCAGGTATAATGTAGTGCAGGGCTTTACAAAGTGACGCATCTGCCTAGATGCATCACTTTGTAAATAGGGAGCAGTGTGGCATATTGTTTACGGTGCCTCAGCGTCACAAAAAAGTGACGCGATGGCGGCGCAAGCCCTCATAAATAAGGGCCTGAATATTACAAGCCCCAGAATGCTTAGGGAGGGATGCAGCTGTGCCAAATAAAAGGTAAAAGGTTGTCTATTAGGAAGTGGGCTACCATGACCTACAATACTTATATGCTAACATAAGATCAAAAATACCATCTATTGAAACAACGCAGACAGGTGCTGAATATACACTGGAAGAAGCATTGACTGGAAGGAGACTCCATGGCTTGCTGCATCCATGATGAAGTCTACAAAAAATCAATGTGCAAGGCAAATAAATCTTACTTCCATTCTTACATACCTGGTGCTACTAATGATTCAAGAAAACCTTTCAGAGTCAACAGAGTACTGGTCCACACCACACTCACAGTCCCTCCTAGTCCCTCTTCAATGAGCAGATAGACTTGTTTACTAATAAGACTGTATCATTAAAAGCTTCCGCCTCTTCCATTTGTCCCTTAAGAGCCACCACCTTCACCCGAGAATTATAATCCTTATAAAAATCAGGAAATAAGAACACTTCTCTGGTGGCCAAGTGAAGACTTTACACTGTCCAAGACTGTGGATATCAGCTGTGTATGCTGTGAGGGCACATCGCTCTCAGCTGTTTTCTTTATACTTATTCCCATTGTCTCAAACCCTGTGTACTTATGGTGTTGTTTTTCATGTTGTCATCATTTACACCTATAACTACTCTAGTATGCCGGAGGGTTGTTGGCCTCAACTACAGTTCGCTGACTAATTTGCATACGGATGGGTCCAAACTGGGGTGGCATGGTGAGCAAAAGAACGATGGATTAAACCCGGATCGCTTGACTGGGGGTCAGTATTTGCTCCCTTGCTCGCTGTGCCACTGGTTTCAAGCTAGCCTGGCTGATGAAGGGTGATGCCCCAAAACCAGCATCAGGATGCTTGTTTCCGGTCCGGGGAGGACCTGGCCTGGCAGTTCGGGCTAGACTGTTCCCATGGGGAGCAGGGTCAAAACTGATTTGCAAATGGCTGGGTCCAAACTGGGGTGGCATGGTGAGCAAAAGAACGATGGGTTAAACCTGGATCTCTTGACTGGGGGTCAGTGTTTGAATAGTTTCAGCACTCCGTCCATCATCTTGTTGTGTTTGTCACAGTGCATACAGCACAGATGCTTAAACTAGACCCTTTTCTGGACTGTAAGTCAGAGCAGGTCTCTTCAGTTTGTCAACAGAAGATCAGATACCTTCAACCAAACTAAAGTTGGGGGGAGGCATTTTGGATATGTTGAAGTCTTTTATTTTAGGGCAAACCTTGACAGCCGGTATTACCAAAGGCTAGGCAAATTATGTTCAATGCAATTATCAACATCACTCTTTCAGAAGATCTCAAAAAAGGAAATATTTAGGTGTTGTGAACAGAGCCTGTAAAAGGATGAAATCTGAGGGGTGGAGGATGTGACCCAAAGTGTCTAACTTTGCAAGATTTACAAAAATCCCAGTTCACTGGCATTTTGTAGGTAAGCAGAAGTTTTGGATTTTGATGGACTGAGCGTTATAAAATTCTTACTCATTAACCGGAGCACTGCAACCACCACCTGGGGAAGGCAAGGTGAGGCTGTTTCCTCTTTTCCCTCTAAATTGTAAATAATTTCTGTGTCATTTGCATACAGCTACAAGATCAAACTTATGTAGCAGATGAGTGAGAAGACTGAGATGCATATTGCATTTTAGAATGGACAGTACAGCACTCTGGGGAGCTCCCAGGAACAATGGCCTGAGTGAAGAAGGATAGGGCCGCCACAGCTCAGCCTGAATTCTGTTGGTTAAGGAAGCCCTTATATAGTTACGGTCCAGGCCCAAAATAGCAATCTGACCAATGTTAAAGATGTAGCTGGTGGTTGATGCTGCCAAATGCTGTTGGGCGATCTAGTAAAAGTAGTGCAACTACACCACTGTTATTTATTTATTATTCTATTTATACATTCTTGTAGAGTGCACTCAACCTAAAGGTATCCGTATGAGGTACATTAGAACAACCATAAATGTAGAACATCAATTTCAGGGAGAAGAAACTTTATCAAAAGTAAATTAATGTGGGGGGGCGTGGCCAAGCGGTCCAACATGGCGGACGCGCTTTAGACGAGCTCCGGAGGCCCGTTTCACCATCCGACTATCATCCTGTGCCATCAGCGCTTTTCTTCCCACCCAGGTTCTCCTGCACTGCGCCTCGCTGTGCCACTCATCTGGCAGTGGCGTTTGGTGGCCGAATTGGGGTCATTGCAGCCGGCCGGCGGAGCCATTTGCTGGATTGGTGCCTGCCGCCTGAGCCCTTGCGCCCTCGCCCCTGCCTCCGCTAGCGCGCGGCGCCCTATCTGTGCCGAGCGTCCACAGACGACCTCCGGAGGCTCCCTGACGGCGACCCGGAGGGGGAGCGTGATAATCCGGCACCGAGGACCGCCTGGGGCTGCGCCAGAGTTGCGGTGCTGTTCTCTGGCCCCGTGTGGCAGAGGGTTCGGGGACGAGCGCATGTGCTCCCTGTGGCTTGCCTTCGTGCCGCTCCTCGATTCGGCGGCCCCGCTGGCCGGGGCAATTGTGAACTATCTCCCCCACCGCTGGCTGTGTGTGGACACCGGAGGGAGGCACAGAGATCCTGGGCATGACCGCGGCCGGGCCGGGCCTCGGCCGAGGTGCGCTGCGGCCAGCGGGCCGGAAGATTGGTGACGCCGAGATCTGTGGCCTGAACGGGACAGCAGAGGACTTTGCCTAAGGTCAGTGTGTGGCCCCCCTGACCTCGATTCTGTCCCGGGGACCCTTTGGCTCTCCCTGCCGTGCTGTGCTCTTACCCGCACCCCCCCCACCTGCACTGATCGTCAGACCCCTTGGGGTCCTTGGGAGGCCTTCTTCTGTACTGCGGCCTGTTGGCGGAGCGGTGGTGGAGTGCAGCTGGCGCTGCATAGGATCGGACACAAAGCTGCCCCCCGTGGCCCAATTACTAACTCGAGGCCCTCTATATACACCACTACTGAAGCCTGGACCCCTTCCCAATTTTGTGGCGTGGCTGTAGCGTCAAGGTGGCTCATCGGCCCACGCTGTGCTCACTGTAAACTCGCCTCCCATCGACGACCCTGCGAGGGACCTGCCCCCCCTGCTCATCGAGTGTGGCGTGAAGAGGGGCTCCCGTCGGTGCATGCCAGGGGGCACTACATCCTTATCGCAGCTCCTGCGAAGTGCCCCTCACCTACAATTCTCACGGCGCGACAATGTTCTGGCCGGCGGTGGCACCCACTAGGGGGGCGGGGAGTTGCCTACATGCGAAGGCGGCCGGGCTAGGCCCCGGTGCGGCTTGTATGTGGGTTGGCTCCGTGCCTGCTTCCTTGCCCACCAGGGAGCCGCACGATATCTACACTGCCTAATTGCTGTGGGGAGCCCTTCCCCTTCTCTGCCTCTCCAGGGCTTCTGTCTCCGCGACCGCAGATTTGGGTACGGACATACCACCTGCTGGCCTCTACCAGACTTGACTGGCGCTGTGAAGGCCTCTCTGCCAGCACCAATCATGACTTGTGACAAAATACAGAACACTAAGCAGAGTACGCTTGATCGCTATGCCGGCTCTGGGGCACAGTCAGCGGATCCACCGAGCCAGGTCGCTTCTGGTCCGGAAAATGCTGCACTGATGGCGGCAATCATGCAGTCGCAAGACGCTCTAGAGGCCAAAATTGGAGCAGTGGGGTCGGACGTGATGCTGATCCGCCAAGATCTCCGCAAGGCGGTGGACAGGATTACGGAGGCAGAGATCCAGATCTCAACCACGGAAGATACGGTCGCATCCCTCCACAAGAAGGTGTCTGCTCTGGAAACTATCACCAAGGGTCTGGTGCTTAGGGCAGAGGATGCCGAAGGCAGGGCCCGGAGGAACAACCTCTGATTTGTTGGCTTTCCCGAGGGCTGCGAGGGCAACGAGGTGGAGCAATTCCTTACTACGTGGATCATGGGCTGGATCCCTCAAGCATCTCTAAGTGCTTTGTTGTTGAGCGAGCACACCGTGCCTTGACACAAAAACCTCCGCCAGGGGCCAGGCCTCGACCCATTATAGCCCGGATTCTGAACTTTCATGACCGTGATGTGATCCTCACGCAGGCCAGATTGATAGGAAGGCTCCAACATGACTCCCATCACATCTTAATCTTTCCTGACTATACGAGACTGGTGCAGCAGCGTCGTCAATCGTTTACGGCTGCTAAGGCCCGGCTGCGTGATCTCAAGCTTCAATATGCACTACTCTTTCCGGCCCGGCTGAGAGTCATTTACAACTCACGTACACTTTTCTTTGATTCTCCTGAGGAGGTCTTCGCCTGGGCGGATGAGAGACAGAAACTCAAACCACACACCCCGCCGCGCCTTGACTCGGAGGCGTCCTCTGGGGAGGCCGAGCGACAGCTTCCCAAGCTTAAAGGGAAACCAAGTCGAAGATCCCGCTCATGGCGCCGCTCACACTCTCAAGGCGCTTCCAGCTCTCGGACAGCCAGAGTTCCGCGGCACCTATCACCGTCGCCTCCTGGAGACTAGGGACCACAGGCAATGTCCATATGCAGACTGGTTGGGCCGGTGAACTTTGCCTCACCTTCTTTGCTTTCTTCCCCTCTTTAAACTGTATGATGTTGTACTGGGGCTTGAGAATGGAGACGCATTTATTCATTACGCTGATGTCACTATGCATGGGCCTACGTGAGGCCTACCCCCCATTCCTCTTTTCTCAGTATTTGAGGAATCTATTATTTGTTTTGGGGACAGTTCTATGGGGAACCGTTGGTGTGGAGACGTGCCTTGCCCTCGTTGGGGCGATTGTACGACGCTCACCGCGACAGATACTTCTATTGTTTTGAGGTATTGGGTGGGGTGGGTGGGGGAGTGGCTGGTTTTTTTTAATTGTTTGTTGTTATTTGTCGTTGCCACTAGTCTCTCCATCTTATATACTCCTAGGGATGCCACTGTCACTTATCTTGTTAGCTTTTTCTATACATGCCACTACCATCTATGGCGCAGACCCTAGCGGGGGCCGGGAGTAGAGAACTCCGAACCCTTAGTTGGAATGTCAATGGTCTACTTGATAAGATTAAACATGGGGCCGTGCTGCGCCAAGTGAAGAGACACAGGGCGGATGTCCTCCTCCTGCAGGAGATCCACTTAGCGGGCACTAAGACGCCTTGTTTGGGTCGCTTTGGCTTTGCTCATACATATCATGCTGGTTTTACTAGGGGCTCCCGGGGAGTTGCAATCCTCATACATCGCAGCGTCCCCTTCGTTCACAGCCGTACGTGGTCAGACCCACAGGGTAGATTCATTGTGATATACGGGACTGTATATGGGGAACCTATTGTTATGGGTAGTGTGTATGCCCCTCCCCCCCTCTCATGGTCCCTAGTTGAAAAATTTACGCTGCTCTGGACTGACCTTCCATCAGGGTTGACTCTAGTTGGAGGGGATTGGAATGATGTTATGTTCCCTTTACTAGACAGGTGCCGCGCCACGCCCCGAGCCACGGAGCCTTCAGACTCCAAGTTATTACCCCTGGTTCAGGGCCTAGGGTGGGTTGACTCGTGGAGAACTATACACCCGGACACACGTGCCTACACATATTTTTCTAGAGCCCATTCATGCTTTTCTCGCCTAGATTACATCTTCCTCTCGGGGGCCCATACTCATAGGCTACTTGAGGCTGTGATCCTCCCCAGAGGGCTCTCTGACCATTCACCGGTGTCTGCTCTCCTGTCCCTAGATCCTAGGCGCTCCCAATTTCGGTGGCGTTTGTCGCCGTGGTTGCTGCGGGATGACGACTATAGGGCGTATATCCATAAATCATTGGCGGACTACCTATTACTCAACACAGACACTGTAGAGTCTCCGGTCACCCTGTGGGAGGCAATGAAACCCACTCTCAGGGGAGCGGACATCGTCTTTTGCACCGCACGACGCAGACAGAAACGCGCTACGCTAATTAGACTCGAGGCCCAATTGCTTGAGCTAGAGCGTGCTAGCAGGGATGCCACGGGACAGGTTGCGCGTAGACAGTTGTTACATGTGCAACAGACATACGCCAGTGAACTCCTGAACAAAGCCCGACTTTACTGGCTTGCCACGCATAGCCGAATATACCAATGGGGGGACAAGTCCAGCGCTCTGTTACATCGTTTATGTCAGCAGACACTACGCCCTCAGACGCTCCCATGTATACGGGGCCCAGACGGGACAGTTCCTACGGACCCATCCGTCATTGCAGACCACTTCGCCTCATATTTTGCAGACCTGTATGCCCCCCACGAAGTACTTCCTGCTGCCCTGATACAAAAATGTATCGACGACTTTCCCCCTCGGGCTCAATCAGATGCAACACGAGATGCCCTGGACCCCCCCCTGTCGGTGGACGAACTGCTGCCCGCGTTGCTAACTATGCGTACCGGGAAAGAACCAGGCCCGAACGGCTATCCATGTGAGTTTTTTCAGAAATATCACGCGCAACTGTTAAAACCCTATCTAGCGGTGTTGGAAGCTGCCTGGGAGAGTGGCGGTCTCCCGCCAGATTGGCGACATGCCGAGATCGTTGTACTCCTGAAGCCGGGTCGTCCGCCGGAGCACTTCTCGTCCTATCGCCCGATCTCTCTACTTAATGTAGAAGCTAAGCTCCTTGCCAAGGTGGTGGCAAACCGCCTAGTCCCTCATATTGCGGAACTGATCCACCCAGATCAGGCGGGATTTATGCCTAACCATGCTACGCGACACAATCTCAGACGTGCCCACAATGCTATCTCCGCAGTTGATAAGCTCGATACCCCTGCCGCACTCTTGTTGGCAGACATGAATAAAGCTTTTGACTCCCTAAGCTGGACATATCTTTTTGCCCTGCTTAATCGCCTCAATATTGGTCCCCGGTTATTGAGCCTTATTCGCTTGCTCTACACTGACATAACCGCCGCAGTCCGTGTGGCTGACTCGGTTTCTCGAAGCTTTCCTATTGGGTGGGGGACACACCAGGGTTGCCACTCTCCCCATATCTCTTTGCTCTTGCTATGGAGCCGCTCGTGGCTTGGATACGCATAGACGCGCAGTTTCGAGTGGGCACCGGGCCTGTCTGACCGCATAGCGCTCTACGCGGATGATATCTTGTTTTTCCTCACCGACCTCGACCGATCTGGTCCAAGCCTTCTCCGCATCATGCAGATCTTTGGTGAAACATCCGGCCTTTACATGAACCGGGGAAAATCCTATTTGTGGCCACTGCGGGGCGGAGACCGACTGGGGGACTGGTCGCGGAAAGTTGTTCTGGCCCCAGACGGCTTTAAATATCTGGGTGTGTATCTCTCCTTGTCTCTGACATTGGCGTGGAATAAGAACCTCGCCCCCCTATGGACGCAAGTGGGCGACCAGACGCGAGTGTGTTCCCATCTCCCCTTGTCTCTCTTTGGTAGATCCGCCATTTTCAAAATGATTTCCCTGCCTCGCCTCCTTTATCAATTCCAAAATCATCCCTATCCGATAAAACCGACATGGTTTCGTCAGTTGAATGCTATCCCGGCCCGGTTTCTCTGGGGGGGCGGTGCATCGCGAGTGGCCCTGAGAACCTGTTTCCAGTCCACCTACTCCGGCGGAGTGGCCACTCCGGACATCCAGGCATATTACATGGCCTCTCATTTACTTGTCCTCAATGACTGGCGGTATGGTGACCACGGGGACCCGGCGTATGCAGTGGAACATTGGCTACTGAGAGACAACACCCTCCATACGGTTCTCTACTCAGGGGCGCTACTTCGAGAATTACCACCCGCCACCAGCACGGTTTTCAAGATCTGGAGGTCGGCGCTCCGTCGGATGGGTTGGTGGGGGAGACTCACTAGGGAAACTCCACTGTGGGATAACAGACAGTTACCACAGCTTATGCGACTGCCCGGTTTTTGAGGCTGGGGGACCATTGGAATAGATACAGTGGGGACAGTTGTACGCAGATGCACTCTTAAGTCCTTTCTCGATATCCAGGCGGAATATGGTGTGCCCCGCACACAATTTTATCGCTACCTCCAATTCCGACACGCCTTCACCCCGTATATCTCTCATCTAACAGAGATTCCTGAATTTAACCCTATTGAGGCAAAAGTGTTTATGGGTGACCTGGGGGACCATAAAATTACCAAAATATACTGCACACTTATCAACAATACCCCTACTACATTGCACAAAACCAGAGAGGCATGGCAGCAGGACTTAGGGACTTTGGAGGAGGATGACTGGGTGGAGGCTCTGGAATCCCCGCACAGCGCAGCAATCGCGGCCCGCTTGCGTCTTATCCAATTCAAATACCTACACAGAGTCTACTATACCAGACACAGGCTGTGGCGTGCTGGGCTCATTGCGTCCCCACATTGTTTACGCTGTAAATTTATGGAGGGTACTTTCCTACATACTGTCTGGTCCTGTTCAACACTATCAAAGTTCTGGAGGGGGGTATTGACATGTTTGTCTGAGGTTTTGGGGTGGGATGTCGCCCCCTCACCGAGGCTCGCCATGTTGCATATTACAGAGGATATAGGTGGGAATAGATATAAGCGTAATCTTTTATTCCTTGGTCTTACTCTGGCAAAACGAGATGTTGCCCGTCTCTGGAAAGATGATGCACCACCGTCACTAGGGGTGTGGAAAAAAGGGCTTGACTTTTGTATGGGCCTGGAACTCCCTGTCTTTGTAGCGAGGGGATGCCCCCGTAAGCATTACAAAATCTGGAAAAGGTGGGCTGATTATCGGGGGTTATATCTAGAGCCTCCCCCCCCCCCGTCAGACGCTGAGGAACCACTGCTATGATGTTAACAGATCGATATCTACGTAGTGTTATCATTCGATGTAATTTTGGGTGGCAAGTGCTCTCCCTATCTTTTGAATTGTGGTATCTGCTGAACAGAGGTAATGTGACACTGTTGTTTTCTTTTTCTTTTTCTCTCTTCTTTTTCCTTCAGTTCTTATTTTTTCCTGCAATCTATTTACTATGTAATCAATCCTCTATTATTGCTGAAAATGTTGACTTTCATGTAACTCACCCTGTATACATACCTTGGGTGCCCTACAAGGCCCTTGTATTGTACTGGCTGTCAACAATAAAATTCTCTGATGAAAAAAAAAAAAAGTAAATTAATGTTGCATTCAACACATTGACAAGTAAGACACCAATCAAGTACAGTTTAGCAGCTTCAGGAAGAAAGAAAAACGAAGTAGGAGTAGGTAAATAGAGATAAATAAAAAACAGTGTTCAAGAGAGAAGCTTTAAAGGAAGATTGAAGGTAGAAGCAGGTAAGATTCAGGGGAATGGGAGCGAGAGAGAGAGGGAAAGAGAGAGAGAAAAAGGTAGAGAGATCTGCTAACAGCCTCAAATTATCACTCACAGAAGTAACAACAACCTACATATATGTTCCTGTGTGAAGACTATTTGATATGAATTAAGGAAACGATGTACCAAATTTACTAACATATTGTGTCAGGTTTGTATCACAAAAGTACTCAAACCGGTGCAAAATTTATTTGGAATTTACTTATTTTGCACAGGAAAGTTGCCTGAAAGTAATGCAACGCTGCACTTTGTGCTGCTGTGCATTTTGTAGCATCAGGGGGGGCTCTCCATGAGTGGTACATGGGTGTTCCCGTGAAACCACCCACCCATGTTTTATGAGGCAAAGCCGTAACAATAGTAGACAGAGTTTGGCACCAAAAATAACACATCAATTGAAGTGCTGGGGTTAAAAATAGTTTTCCCGGGAGCCACCCCATTTAAGGCTGCAAGCACTATGATCTAAAGCAGCATTTCTGCAGGATTGTAAGTTTCAATAGGATCCACATATTTGCAAAAGGATTTAATAAAATAAGTGATGGTTCAGTGAGTGAAGACCACAATTGTCAAATTATGAGGGGCACAGAGAATTATTGATCTGGCTTAATATCCATGATATATGGTCCATTAGGTACAAGTGCTCAAACAAATCAGCAGCACTGGATGGATGGCCTGTGTATGGCTGTACTATATCCTTGCCCTATACATACAAATGCTATTATAGAAAGAGCTTTAGAGATATGTAAATACATGCGACAAAATCTTTCTTTCCTTTTCAATTAGGGATAACAGTTCCAATCTGCAATCTTTAGAAGTATATCAGTGCAGTTCTGACATTTTGGTCCAAAGATAATTACATTGAATCAATACATTTAATCAATTGAGAACAACCGAATCTTATTATTTATCCATGTATTTTATTAAATTGTTAATATCCACATATACCAATGAAGGCTTCATGGGGTCAGTATAAATGACCGAAACCTGAGCTCCTACTGAAAAGCATATGAACATTACTGACAGAACAACCACGTCTTAAGTAGTCTGGAAAGTGAGATAGTCACTTTGAGCAGAGTGAAGGAACATAATTCAAAAGTATGTGTTATGCCCTGCAAGTGCATGGTCTTCTGTGCATACCTTTTGTTATGCCCTTACTGTAACTAGCACTTCAGAAGCAGAGCACGGATAGTGTAATGAAAGATTGTCCGATTTGAAGAAGTTGTTATTCCTGCCTAGCAAGAATGTCTGTTGGAAGAAACTATCTCCACCTAAGGATTTACCACTGGGAGAGATTCCAAAGACATTACCACTTCCTCCACAATTTACGGAACTTTTTTGCCACTCAGCTCTAAATTAGGTTCAGAATTGTTAAAAGGAATTGTTTAGAGAAGTAGGACTACCTCTCTAAGTGACGTGTGTATCAAAAAAAGTGCTTGATTCTTTTCTGACCGGAGGTCAAATTAACCAGGCAAGTACTAGGAAAATATTTTCACTCCGAGCGGCTCTTGTGGACTTTCTAGAATGAATTTCCAACAAAGTTCATCAACTCTCTGCAGAAGAAACATTTCTACTGTTATTATCACATAGACAGTACACAGTGCAAAAGATTATTTGAAGTGTAATGGCTATTTATTTATTTTATTGATTTATATTTGCATTCATTTGAAGAATGTCGCAGTGCTGGAGTATGCCTCAGTCAACTTGGGTTGAGGAGCAGTTTCACTTGTTATTCTGGACTGTAATAGGTTATGACCCTCCATAGAGCAAATTGAGGAAACTATTACAAGTGTTGTATCTTTCTAATGACTGACATATCGCCAGAATATTTTTAAAGGCACTGTGATAAACTTCAGCGGCTTTTCCTCTGTTAGAGCAGAGGAGCATCGCCCTCCCCCACACTGCTGGGCAGAAAGCGTCAAAAATGAAATGGTAATAAAATGATTTTATCACCATTTTATTTTTGACTCATACTGCCAGCAAATGGAGTGTGAGGGCAGGGCAGGGCTGCTGCCAATGATTGGCAGCAATGAAGAGTGGCCACTTAAATTTGCATTGCGCATGATGGTTTGGCCGGCTAACTTGCTACCGCCAAACCAACATGCACAATTCAAACCTCTCCAACCCGGCTGTCTTGCTGGGTTGGAGATCATGCACAGGCCTACAGTGCCTTTTGGAGTGTGGAGCCAGCCTACTCCAGCCAATCAAGACACTTTAAAACAGCATCTTGATTGGATGAGAGATTTGGCTGTCATCTTTACGCTCAGAGGACATGATGCAGAACAATGAGGACGTGCTGCAGAACGTCGAGCAGCAGTGTAAGGTAAGCAATTTTTTTAATGCGTATATTTATGTTAAAGTGTATAATATTGTGTATTTGTTATGTGTATTATGTTTATGTGTTATGTGTATATATGTATATATTTGTATATGTTATGTGTATATTTTTTGCACCCCCACAGTGTGATTTGCCACCAACCACCACTGATAAACTTGAGTCTTTTGGGAAGATACTGTGTGCTCATTAGATAATGTTATTTCAATATGATCCTTTGGACACATATGTACGTTATCCATTGACATTGTATGCTATGAAATGTTTCTAATATAAACAATGTGTTGTTCTGAAAATACATTATGGACAAATTGTTTGCATGGTTACTTAGTCTGCGATTATGTCCACCTGTTTGCAGATTGTCTTTTAATCCTATGATCAGTTTGTAATATCAGCAAATGGGTTAATACATCTGATTATCCTTGGGATGAGATTTTGAAGTATAGTATGAGTCAACTTTTCAGAGAACGTATCCAAACTTTTGAGGTAGGGGACTTGGTGGATATTGATAATGAGAGGACAAGAATGTGGGAGGGAATGAGCAGGTGATCCGACGATTCAATTTTTATTGGTGGGAAATAATAATGGAAGATCTGGCAATGATGAGATCTAATATTCTGCGTTGGTTGTGGGTGGGAAGAATGGGGGTTAGTGAAGGATGTACACGTGCATAAGAGTTTCAAGGGTGATGTTGATCAGCCAATATTGAAGTCCAAAGGAGGAGGGTACAGATTTCCTAAGTTGTCACGCAATGCAAAGCATCAACCAAAGTTAGTAGATAAGTTAGTAGATGTATCAAAATCCATGTGTAGTTGCATGAGAACACCCATGTACCACCCATGGCACTCCCCCTTAACGCAAAATAGTACAAAGTAGCACACAGCACTCCTTTACATTACTTGAGGGCTACTTTCCAGTAACTCCCAGTGCAACACTTGGTGCAAGTTTGCGTCACTTTTGAAAGGTAAACCCGGTGCAACCTGTTAGTAAATTTGCACGCAGGTTATTAGAGGCCTGCATCTGGCTTAAGACAAAGTACTTTGTAATCTGGTAAGTCAAATTAGCTTTGGGTTTTGGTGAGTGATAGTATATAAGTAAATTATTTCAGATGTGTATAAAAGGATAACGTTTTTGAAATATTAGCAGTGGTGGTAAAACAAAAAGCAGCATAATGCAGTGTTCCTCATAAATATCGACCCAAAATATTGCTTGACCAAAATATTGCAGCCAAAATGTTGTGAAAACAAAAATAACGCCCAGAAAAATATTGAAGATAAGTATAGCATTTTTGATTCTTTTTTAAACTAAACCAAACATTAAAATAATGTTTACTATAATGTATTTTTTTATTTTTATTGTATTGTAAAATGGTTTTAGTTCATTACTTATGTGATTGCGAAATGCATTTTTGAATAATATTATGTATAGTTTGGAGGTACGAGCGGTCCGGGTGTATAGTTTATTTTAAAAATATATATATTCATATATTTTAATTGATTTGTTTTATATTAAGTATCTGTTATTTATTTGGTTACAAGTTTAATTTATTTTTTAATTGTTTATTCATTTTAATTGTTGGTTGTGGATGCATTGGGGTTTTTGGTGGGTGTTTAAAAATTATTTAATGATGTTGATTGATTCCTTTTTTAATTCATATTTATCAGAACATATGTTTAATACATTTGTAAATTATTGAATACATTTGAATTTCTGATTGTCAGATTTATTGGGGGACTGGATGTGTAAACTTTAAGTAAAATATATCAAAATATATTTATATTTATAATAGCTTATTAATGAATCGGTATGCTTATTTATATCTGTATGTTTAAATATTTTTAATTTATATTCATGGCCACTGGAATTATGTGACAGGAGAGGGCCAATTATGCAGCAGGATTGAGTAAATTATGAGGCAAATAGGCAAATTATGCAGTATTATGTAGCACATTCTGTAATAGTCTTTATTTTGTGATTTTTGAATTTGATAACGCCGCCTGGGCATTGGTTGCACCTCATTAGTACCAGTTTAATACCCAAATATAGAAATGAGAAATAGAAAAGTGACCAGTCCAGTTTTGCAAAGGGTCTTCCACTTCGCAGCAACACATGTTGCTGCACATTTAGTAACTTTGGCACCATTTAAAATCTGCAGATTATGTGGCAGATGATGGATTATGTGGCAAATGCAACAAATCTATAATTATGCGAAAATCGCCACAGCCGCACAATTGAATAATTCCAGTGACCATGATTATATTTGTATACTATATTTGGGTGGTTGAGGGACACCATTTATTTTAATTACTGTTAATTATGGTTTATTTATTAGAATAAACTAAAAACTATTGTTTTACAATCCTTATATATTTGCTATTTTCAAGCTATATTATATATTTTTGCTCATTAATGTATTTAGAATTTGTTAATTATTTATTTATATTGATGATATAATTTTTTTGGGGGTGTTGTGTTTGAACCTCTCAATGTATTCACTGTCCCCAATGTTTGTTAGATTGGAGTTAGAATAGAAAATCTGCCCCTGTCTCCAGTGTGTGCACTTTCTGCAATGTTTGTTAGACTGGAGGTAGAATAATAACTCACAATCCCTCCATGTATACACTTTACCAAATGTTTGTTAGCCTAGAGTTGGAATAGTAAATTTCAGCCCTGCCTCCTGTGATGTATGCACTTTCACCAGTCTTTGTTTGATTGCAGTCTGAATGGTAAATCTGACCCTCCTAATGTATGCACTTTCCCCAATGTTTGTTAGAGCAGAAGTAGAAAATATAATCTGACTTCCCCTTCCCCCAATTTATGAACTTTTTCCAATCTTTGTTAGACTGAAATTAGAATAGTAAATCTTACCTACCCTCCAATGTACGCACTTTGTCAAATGTTTGTAGGATTTTAGATAGAGCAGTATATTTGAATAACAGTCTTTTTCTTTTTTTTTTTTTTTAAATTTGGATTGGAGTTCAGTTCCTACCTATTGCTTTTTTCTTTTTTTTAAAATATATTTTATAATATTTAATTTGAGATTGTATTTAAAATGTTTTGTGTTTTTAATTATTTACTATATCGTTAAGTTTTTAATTTTTTTTAATATTCATTTTTTACATACATTATTAAATACTATTAAAAATGGGTGAATAAATGTAAAGTATGCTTTTAAAATGTTTAATTGCTTAGTAATTAAAGGTTTATGTGTTATTATACTTTAATATAAAAATGAGTGTATTTTTATTTAAGAATTATTTTCTGTGTACAATAAAGTTTTATATTTGTAATTTAATAATAAAATGTATTTGAATTGATTATAAATGTTTTGCTTAAGATATATGCATTTTAAAATATGTTTTCAAATTAGTAAATCAATGCATGAATGTTATTCTTATCTTACACATAGTTTTAAATATATTAATTTTATTTAAAAACAAACTTTTATTTAAAATTCTAATGATGTTAATTACAATTAATTAATCACTTACAATTATAATGTCACTATCTTGGACCACAATATTTTTCAACTTTATATATAGTATGTAAAGTCATTATTTTTGTTTTCGATATTTTTTACCACCATATTTTTGTACCAGAATGTTTTTGTGGTTGATATTTCATCATACAACTGAATGTGTGAGTGATAACAGTAACAGCTCCTTGTTTGTGTGTTGTTTTTTTTTTTAGTATGAATGATAGCGTGCCTTTGAGAAACCAGTGAGTCAATGATGCCAGCCATAATTCAGTAAATCGCAGTAAGCCAACATCATGGCTAAGAATGGGGTGGGACATATTGGAAGTAAGCCAACATCATGGCTAAGAATGGGATTGGACATCTCGGATGGATGAGCATTAGCAGACTTTACATTGTGAGATATACAATTCCGGGAAGTTTTATTATCTTATGGATTTCAGATGATTTGTTTTAGCTTGTTTGTGCCTAGTGTGGGTGTATTAGGTATAATGATAGGAAGAATGAATTGTAGGAACGAGGAGTTGTTCTGATTGCAGGCACATCTTCTTAATTGGGTCAGTGGTTACAGTAGGTCTTTTTGTCGATGAGATGATATATCAACATAGCTATGGAGAGACTGATTAAGATCACACATAGACCAGTGCAGTGATATGGAAGATGCAACTTGTTTTGGGTGAAACATAATATCCAACTCAGGTGAGGCAGTTGAAGACTGAATGAAGTAAAGATTCTCTGAAGTTATGATAGTCTGGACAGTTATGAGTTGCGTAGGGACTTGTAGAAAATTTACTTTTGCTGTATGGCAACCACAGATTATTAGCCTCTTGGGCCCTAGTCTTGCTGGCATTAGGCCTCTATGCCTTGTGACACTGCTAATCAGTGCATGTGCTCTGGCCCTATAATGGTAATGTAGTGGTTTTACTTATTTCACTTTTCTGTTGTGGAATGCTCACTCCTCATGGTTCCCTTGCGCGTGTGCATTCCACAACAGAACTTGGAACTTACTGTTTGAATGCTTTGTTATCAGTTGATTGGAGTCCTCTCCTGTCTTGGCTGCTGCGCAGTCCCTGCTACAAATAAAGTCATCTTCTGCTACTTACTTCGACTTTGGTGACTTCATTACTACAATTATGATGGCTACGAGCGGCAGCGGACTGCAGAACCCACGATTGCCTCCAAGATCGCAGTGTTGAGTTTCCTCCTAACTCATTTTGGACCTCCGCAGACCCCGAAACTGAGCTGTGGGTCCCTACGTCCTTTCTCATGAGACACAGCGCAGATTTGTTGGCTTCCCTGGTGCTGACGTCAAAAGGTACTGTTTTTTGCGCTTGCCCCCTCCCTAACGCAGCAGTCCAACGAACGGCTAATCTGAAGCCGGGGGCAGGCATTTACGACGCTACGCTGCGTCACGCAACGCGCCATTTTGGCGTCAGGCGCTCATCAGGACAAGGGCCAGGTGAAAGACGAGGTAACATGCGATGTCACTATGCAAGTTACGCTAGCAACGTAATAAGCGGCGCGGACATTTTGAATTGGCAGTTTCTATGTGACCGCTTCTGCGTTTCAGCGAGTCAAGCTGAGTTTGTCAGGAACTGGAAGGGCGGTTCCTACCGCGGTGACACGCACACCTTGCGTGTCACTCATTCCTTTAGCGTGCATTGCATTCAGCACTGCATCTGTTGCACTTCAACCGGCAAGCCGCTTCCGACTTCGGTGACGCGCACACCTTGCGTATCACTCGCAGCCGGAGCTGCATCAGCTGCGTTTCAGCAGGCAAGCTATTCCCAACTATGGTGATGCGCACACCTTGTGTGTCACGTACACCTCGAGCTGCATCTTTGTTTCCTGCAACGGTGACACACACACCCTGCATGCCACTCATTTGTTTTTACATCTCTGGCTGTGCAAAGTCCGCACGCAGCTCAACGGTGACACGCACACCTGGCGTGTCATACTTGTGCACTAGCCTAGTGCAGATCTCTATCTGGCAGCAGTGCGGGTGCCAGCTTTACTACCTTTCGTGTGAGAACTCGCTCACGGTGGCACGCACACCTTGTTTGCCTTCACACTAGTGCGCACATCTCACTGTGGCACGCACACCTCAGCAAGTCTTTGATTTTTTTGTTTTTTTTGGTTGTTTTGTTTTCTTTGCTGTTTTGTTTTCTTTCTATATCAATCGCCTGCATTCTGGTGGTGTAGTTCCCTTTTATTGACTATTCTGGTGTTGTGTCAGCTCAGACAGATTCATATCCCTTTTTACTATGCAGTCTATTTCTCCTCCTCCACCTTTTCTCGAGGTGCCTGGAAACACGCCCATAACATGGAAAAGCTGGTATAATGCCTTTGAGACCTACTTCGGAGCTATTGGAGCATCTCGTTATCCGGCGGAAAGAAAAAAATGTCTACTTCTTCACTCTCTAGGTTTCGAAGGTAGATCAGTGTTCAAACACTTGCCACCTTTAGTACCAGCTCAGGGTGAGGAAGACATTGATGAATATGTTGAGGCTGTAAAGAAATTAGAATTGCGCTTTGACGTTCAGCCCAGCTTGGTTGTCATTAGACACAAGTTCTTAAAAAGGAAGGAAAGATCTGGAGAGGATGTAGATACTTTTGTGTCTGCTCTCCGTAAATTGAGCGCAGATTGCCAGTTTGAGGCATTTACAGAGCAATTGGTCAGGGACCAGTACGTATGTAAGTGTTCGGACAAGACTATCCAACAGAAACTGTTATCCATGGGTAATCCGTCCCTCGTAGAGACTATTTGCACTGCGAAGAGCATCGAGCTCTCCAAAGCTTCTGTTAAGGAGCTAGAAGACAAGTCGAATGAACTGGTGGGGGCGGTTAGGCCCAAGGATTTTAAAAACAAAAGAGAGCTTTTGGCCTGTTGGTGGGCCATCAGGAAGTTTCATCCCTACATTTGGGGCAACCATTTTTTGTTGCGCACCCATCACAGCCCCCTTCTTTCCATCCTTTCTGTGGACAAAATCAAAGAACACATTCCCAAAATTGCCAAGTTATCCACTAAGGTGTTACAGTATGAATTTGAAGTTTCTTACCTGCCTAGTAATAACAATGGCAGGACGGACTTCTTCTCGAGATTTCCTGTGGCCGATGAGGATGCCTCTTCAGATGAAGATGAGGATCAGGACAATTGCTTTATTGCCTCCATGGTTATGGGTGACGTGTGCTGTGAGTGAGGAAGAATGAAGAGATGAATTGAGTAAAGATGTCTTGCTTGGTTAGGTCCTAAAATCCATCAGTTGTGGTTGGCCAAAGGAAAAAAATGCACCGTACTCTTTGCAAACTTCTGTAAATGTCTCTCTTGAACTTTCTGTTGAAGACGGAATCCTGGTGCATGGTGATAGATTGATCCCTCCCTGAAAAACTCAGAGCAAGGTTGATTTGTGGTGCTCACGAGGGGCATTTGGGTAAAACTCTCACCAAGCGCAGGCTGTGTGAGTTTTTTTGGTTGCCCCTTATGGACAAAGACATCGATGCTTTTGTGGGAGAGAGTGTTGTGTGCCTGAATGCTGAAAAATTGTTTTAAGGTAAGGACTCCGCCCCTCCTACCCATTGAACTTCCAGCTAGGCCCTGGGAGAAAGTTGGCCTTGGTTTGGTCGGTCCATTCAACCTTCTTCCTCCTTCTTCTCGCTTTGCTGTCCTTGCCATTGATTACTATTCCAAGTTGCCAGAGGTTTGTTTCTTTGGCGAGCCAAATTCCCAAAATATTATCGATTTCCTTAAGGACATTTTCTTGCGGGAGGGTTTCCCCTCCACCATTGTATCTGACAAGGGTGTGCAGTTTGTCAGTTAGGAATCCCAAGACTTTTTAGCACAAGATGGTATTGCTCACTGCAAAATTTCTCTTTATCTTCCACAAACGAATGGTCTTGTCGAGTGAATGAACAGGGTCTTAAACAACTGTGTACAATGGGCTGTTGCTAGCAAGTATATTGTTCAGAATGCTGTGCGCTCCATGCTGTGGTTTTACCGCACCACCCCCCATTCATCCACCAAGGTTTCCCCTTTTGAATTATTGCGGGGGAGGAACCTTCTTCCAAGGTTTGTCCTGGCTGGATGTCCAAATGGGTGAAGATGAATGCCATTGAGGGTGTGGACGACCTCGTCAGGGAAAATGCCTCCAAAACACAGCTACGCCAAAAGTGTTACTTTGATGCTAGGAAAAGAACGGTTCCCCAGACATTCGCTATTGGGGACACTGTGCTTGTGAAGATTCCTGTCCACAGCAAGAAGGGCGATGCTAAGTTCTCTGAGCCCATGGTTGTAGACAAGATGTGTGGAAATGCTGTTAGTGTGTACAACAAACATTGGTGGAACATGTCCAGCATTGTTAAGTTGAGTGGACATGCTTCTGGCAGACGTCCCTGTAGCATTTCGGCTGAGTTGCCTAATGATAAACGCTCAGATGTTCTTCCCCCGTCTGAGTTGCGTAGGAGCAATAGACGTCGTTCTGTTCCTGTGAGGTTTCGCTAATCTCATTCTCTTTATTCTTTTCTGTGCCCTTTTTCCCTGTTTCTCCTCCCCGGGGTTCCTTGCCCTTCCTCTCTTTTCTTCTCTCCTTTTTCCCATCTCTGGTTTCCTTTTTGTTTGGGCTTGTTTTTGTGTCCTTTATAAAAAACATTTAGAGGAGGGGGATAATGTAGTGGTTTTACTTATTATGCTACTCTGTTGTGGAATGCTCACTCCTCATGGTTACCTTGCGCGTGTACATTCCATAACAGAACTTGGAACTTACTGTTTGAATTCTATGTTATCAGTTGATTGGAGTCTTCTTCTGTGTTGGCTGCTGCGCAGTCCCTGCTACAAATAAACTCATCTTCTGCTACTTACTTCGACTTTAGTGACTTCATTACTACACATTGGTAGAACTGGTTTTACTTAATTGGTCTCTTTAACATTCTTGTAAGACCATTGTAGATGGTGGAGCAAATGAACCTATGGTGGACGTTAAGTGTCATACCTGGGTTGCAGTGTGTATTTACACTACCTACATATATGAAAACATTTAACTGCCAGGCACACCACTATGCACTGACTGGGCTTCAGTTTAAATGCACTGGAGTGACAAATGGCAGACAAAAAGTGCTTTTGCCATCTAGGAAAAGCCTATTTTTATCTATTCATAAGTAATGCCTAAAGTCTGTCTTGTAGGCACACAGGGCAAGGTGCTACTATATAACAAGCATTTGCAATGCAATCGGTCTCGCCTTTGGGACCTAATATGTATTTAGCTATGCAGCACATTAGCCTGGGTGCTGAAACATCTACTGTTCTTTAACATGGGGGGAAAGTAAGCACCAAACTGCATGACACGCCAGGTATGGGAACACATGGAGAGAAATATTGCCTTTCAGCAGGAAATGGTACAGTCCAAAGCTCTGTTTTTAATATAAAAGCAGGGCCTTCGGTGGTCATATCACTGAAAATACAAGATTTGAAAAAAATATTATTGTCTACGGGTGCTCGTGGAAGACAATTTCTATGGACTGGAATCTAGAGAATGCTAAAGTGATTCTGGTATTTTACTGGCCTCTGCTGGTCTTTTTCTATCAAGAAAGTTAAATAGAGGCAGTTGCCAGAAAAATAAAAAAAGAAAGTCCCTCAGCAGAAAGCAATTCTGGTATTTTACTGACCTCTGCTGGTTGTTTTCTATCAAGACAGTTAAATAGAGGCAGTTGAACAGAAAAGAAGTCCCTAAGCGGAAGCAGACAAGTCCTAGGGCTGATCTCCAGAGCCCACAAATTACATACACATATAAGAATATACTAAAGTATATACAAGAGGTCTCAAAGTCTCGACCTAAAAATGGAGTCCATTACATATTGGGGTAGTGTGTTCTCACTGTGAAACAAAACCCTGAAGCTATTCACTGTGTAGACCTTGTTAGTCTTTTCTCTGGAAAGCCTAGAGGGGACTAAAACCTTTATTTCCTATCTCCGCTGAAGAAAATCAAGATCCAAGCTTGAAGGTTGTTTCTTAAATCATTTTCAAAATCTATTTAATGGTCAAATCTGATTATTGATAGCTTAAGTAGAAAAGTAACTCTGTAAAAATGTTCTTTAGGTTGCCTGAGCCAGAACTGGGTATTTGGAAATGAAAATGGATAGAAACAGTTTGCAGAACAAACAACAGCTTAAAACTACCTCTTTTGACTTGAAGATGCCAGGGAGGGATCTCCTATTCAGGTCCATCCCAGACAGCCAGGCACCAGACACAGTAGAGGAGAGAACCAGTTTTGACCCTGTCAGATGGAAAGATAGCTCACCTAAAAGCTCACGTAAATAAGAGAGTGGCTAAGGAGTTGTAGACAGAACTGCCTCATAGGAACTGTTTTCTGCCTTCTTAAAACAGGCTGATTTACACAAAGGTAATGAGGGATTACTGCAAAGGGAGATGGGGCTGTGAGAAAATAGCTAGAACTTGCTGGTAGAATTTCTCCAATTAGTAGGTACTACACAGGATAAATATGACACTTCAACTTCCACCTCCTCAAAATAATTCTGGACCTGGGAAGACTCCTCCTGCTACAAGAATACTCCTGACTACTGCTCAATGAAGAGGACTCACTCAAAGACTAAAGAACTCCTGAATCATGCTGCAACCCAGGGACTGGAACTGCCCTGGAAGGGTCAAGTCTTTTTCTGCTTCAGGGACACAAAAGCAGAAAGACGCCTAACTCCAAGAGGGCTCAGTTAACCACAAAGGTCTGGACCCGCCAGGAAAGCAATGGCTGGTGAGAAACTTGATGCGTAGAAGCCTGCCTTGAGGAGATAGAAGCTGTTAGACTGACCAGGAGGACGCTTCCAGCACGTTGGGACTTGGTCATTCTTCCCACCTCTGGTTTCAACTGGACATGGCGGCAAAGGAATCTGGTCTCGAGCATCCAGTCTTGCCCTGCTGGAGGAGTTTCATTTCCAAAAAAGTGACTAATGCCAAAGGTAAAACCTTGGACAGGGATCTATCTAACCCATGAAGCAACCTTGCTGGCTACAAAAGCCAGGTTTGTCCTGCACAGAGCTTTTGGGACTAAAACTAAGAGCATCAGCTGGACCATACCATACTAGAAGATATTGACTTCTGTTTCAGAGACTAAGACCACATATAAAAACTTTTGACAGGGGCCCAATTGGTGTATCCGCTCTTCACTCTGTCATCCTTAAATTATGACTAGGTACTGATGTACTGTGAACAGTGACCTTTGATTGATCTACTTTTTCTTGGTACTTTTTGCCTTTAAACTTTAAAGATTCATATTGCTGGTTCCTGTTCGAGGCGCTCTCTTCAGGGTCATCCTCAAACCTTTTGCTTTCATCTTTGTTGGCTTTTAGGACTCTGCACACTTTTCCCCTGCTTACCAGTGCTAAAGTTCTTGTGCTCTCTCCTTTGAAAATGGTGATATTGCTTAGTAAAGTGCTACTATGTGTAACCAGCCCCTGTAAATTAAATGCTACCAGTGGGCCTGCAGCACTTATAGTGCCACCCACTTAAGTAGTCCTTTAGGCATGTCCCAGGCCTGCCATTGCAGCCTGTGTGTGCTGTTTTAAACTCCCATTTAAACCTAGCAAAAATAACCCTTTTGCTAGACGCAAACCTCCCTTTTTAGGTCGAGCATTCGAGACCTGTTGTAACTTCTCTTGTGTGCTTAAAGCCATCCCCCTGCTTTCGTTTTGTTTGTTTCAGGGTCCTTTAAAAATCCTTGCCTGCTAGTGGTCAGTCCTGCCTCTTTGTCCCTCCTTTTTCTCTTCAGTTCCTCCCAGGAAGCAGGGACTAACTACTGTCTCATTCCACTATGGGTCTTTATGTGGTCTTAGGGCGACTATTTTTTTTCTTGGTCTGTTACTGCTTCCCTGTGTTCAGCTTCGGTGCCATAGCTGCTTACATGTAAATATAGCATCCCTCCCATCTCCTTTACTGCCCCAGTTGTGTTGGTGCTGCCTCAGGCTCCGTGCCTCCCGCTCTCCCGCTCTGGTTTTTATATTTATTTAGCTTTTTTAAACTTTTCGATGTCCACTGCAATTAGGCTTCTTTCTGGTAGGATTTGCTTTATTTGTTTTTTTTTTTTAAGGGGATTGGGCTTGTTTTAAATTGCATACACAGAGCTGCAATCATGGTTGCAGCCCAATTAGTCTATGAGCATCGCTGAATTGGAGCAGCTGGGTGTCTTCTATTGGAATGTAAGGGCCCTAGTGAGCAGCGCTCTCCAAACACTGCTTTTTTTTTTTTGCCATTTTATATAGTGAAAACTTGACACGCCGGTATGACAGCGCTTTACATGAGCAGCCGTGAGATTAAGGGATTTGTCTTGAGTCACAGGATGCCTGCTCCTCCTGCCGTTAGGCTACAAAAAATATGGGGGAAAGAGAGAGGAATTTTTTGGTATTATCCTCCCATTTAAGGACACTAACTGGAAGCCGTGCCCTTCCAACATGGCGCCGACTGCAGCTACAGTGTCTCGCTCTTTTTACAACAGGCAGGAGGAGGTGGCTTGCCTCTGCTCTGGGACGTGTCCTGTGTTCTTCCACTCAGCATGTGGGGAGCGCTGTGGACGGCCCCTTTGTCCCAGAGTGAGCGTGTTGCATTTCTGTCCAGCCTAGCACGTGTTCAGCACTCTGAGAGGCTGGAGGATTGGTGTGGTTATGTGCCTCGATACACCAGAGTTCATCTCCAAGCCCCAGAGTCAGGAGGGAGTGGCCATCTAATTCAAAACCGGACCCGAGCGGTCCCTACTTTGCTGCACTGCACTCCATCAGTGAAGAGTATTTTTGATGAGCCGAAGGGACCGGCCAGTCACGTACACGACTCCTGCTGCCTAGTGGTGTGATGGAGTCCACATGCCGCGCCTTGTGCCGATTTCTATCACACACCCCCCAGTGTGCAACCCAGCGCTGTAGCGCCGAAGAAAGCCCTGCTCTACATCGACCAAGAAGGCTGGAGCAGCTCCGGGGCATTATTCATTCTCTCTTAGCGGTCCACAAGGTCCTGGAGGGCTCCATACATGCTGCAACATTGTCCTCACTATGACCGTAAGCCGCCTTGCCCTGCAGTTGCTCTGCATGTTTGCGGGCTTATGCCTAATACATTCGTGGGGACCCAGTGAGGTCTCCCCGCAGACGCTGGCAGTGTGAGCCCCCGTGTTGGTGCATACCTTGGGGGGCACCTGGTTGCCGGGGAGGAGGCAGGAGGAGGTAAAACCCTCAATGGAAGTCCTGATCCTCTTGTTAATCATTCTTTCCTCCCCTTGCTTTTATTGTTGAGGTTCCAAATCAAACCCGAAAAACTCTTAGCACCGCCTAAATTATATAATTGTGCTCGTCCCAGCCACATAACCAGCTGACTAATTCTCGGCTGCCAGAGATAAATTGAACATTTGAGAAAACGTAACAAATGGGCTCTCGGTAAAAATCCAGCAAATATAACATCAAAAATAGCAACTTCTTAGGCACTCATCGCCAGAACATCTGTCTTAAGGTTTTAGTGTTTATGTTTAAAGGGAGGGGTGGTGGGTTTTCTGTCTTTTAGAATGCTTGCTTTTGTGGCCCCCCTTCCTTCACCTCTAATGCTGACCGTCTGCATTCTGAGTCCTACTCACATACAGGCCCGGCTGGGACCCAACAGCAGCCTTGGCAAAAACGTTTAAACAAGCATTTGCAATGCAATAAGTCTCGCAATTGCTAGATTTTGACCAATTGGCTCTGTAAATGACAATGCCATTTATTTATGTGTTTAAAAAACACCTGCAATAGTAAAAGGCACTGTTATTTACAATACCAATAGGTCAAAGTTTTTAAAATGTTAGACCTATTGCATTGCAAATGCTTGTTAATCCATATGTCACCCCTAGGGTAGGCTCTACACAGCCCAGAGGACAGGGTGCAGTGTAACTAAAAAGTTGGGCATGTACTTTTAAGTTTTACATGTCCTGGTAGTGAAAAACTCCTAAATTCATTTTTTACTACTGTGAGGAGAATTGGGTTCCCTTATTACATTTAATAAGTGGTAACCTTTAATTGGGAGCAGATAGGAATCTCAACTTTGGTGTCTATGGAATTGTAATTTAAAACCCTCTTTAATGGTGAAGTCGGATTTTAAGTCAAATCCTGAAAATATCACTTTTAAAACGTTGGTATTTTCGTGCCCTAACCGTTTAGTTCCTGCAGTTTGTATCCTGGATCACATGACTAGGTGTAGCTGGCAGTTGGTCTTTGTGTATTGCTTCCAGACAGTGAGACAAAGGGGGAATAGGTATTGGCAGGAGTTACCATCTCTGACTTGATAGGGGGCGGAGCTGTCACCTACCACACTTGTACATCACAAAGTCTCTGCCTGAGCACACTCACCAACGGTTTTACACTAGTCTTTCGTGCCCTCAGACAAGCTGGGGCCAGAGCAGGTAGGCAAGACATTCTAAGTACCTCTGTGGCTGGAAGCCTCTAGAAACTTCTCCTACTTCAAAGTGGGCACCAGGTATAAATATTGGACCCTCAGTCCCAACTCCTCGGTACTCATATGGACCTTTGGAAGACTCAGAAGGACTGCTGTGCTGCTTTGCCAGAAGGACTGCTACTCTGTTGCATAGCTATTCTGCTGCCCTGCTTCCTCAGTGAAGAGCACTGGACCTGCATCTTGAATCCAGGTCCACCAGAGTGACTCCAAGGGATAGCTGGCTGGTCTCTTGATCACAGCCTCAGGGCCAGAAAAGGCTCAAGCCACCTTGAACACAGCACCTGGACTCTGTCTGCTGTGAGCTCTACCCCCCAAGTGGTGCCATTCCAGTCTTGGGCCTTTTGAAGTGGGCCTGAAGGTGCTCTGAAAGCCCAGCTGTGGTCCTGTGAGCTTAATCAATGCAACACAACACAACTCCCCGCAGCTGCATCGGAACCTCCATTGCACGACGCATCCCCGGTGCAGGACCGCGCATCACAGCCGCAGCATCCTTGAAACTGCAGCTACGTGATGCATCCTCAATGCATGTCTTCGCATTGCAAGCCTCTCGTCGACTGCATCCCTGATGATGACACAGGACTCCGCATCCCAGCTTCCTCAGAACCACCGCTGTACAACAAATCCTCGACATGGGATTTCGCAATGCTCTGCAAACCAGGATTTAAGGTACTTTGTTCAGCAGGCTTTAAAACGTCCCTGTATCCAGCCCCTGCTCCATCGCAATAGGCCTGAACTTGTGACTTTGTCCCAGTCTGACGTGACCAGATTACTACAGTTGGCACTTTGAGCTTTTGGGAACTATTTTCACTTAAATCTTTAAAATTGCATATCTCCGGTTCTACTGCTTGGATTTTGTTGTTTTGGGATAAAAAAAAATGATTACATTTTAATCTAGTTTTCTAAATTGGTGTGGGATTTTTCTTGTGTTGTGTTTATTACTGTTTGAAGTGCTGTATAAATACTTTACATACACAGAGAGAACTGCAAGGGGAAAAAGGAAAAAATAAATTCTCAATAAATTTATTGTCCAAGCACAAATTGGCCAACATGTGTTTCACAATATACATCGTTTCTTCAGGGCCTATTTTAAAAGTTCCAGTAGTCCAGTAAATCGCTCAATTCGTATTTTCAAAGAAGGTTTCACTAATAGCGGTGATGTAGTCAAGTTTCAAATTAAAGGCAGTTCTAGTATAACGAGAAGAGTAACCGGCAGAGTGCTGTTCCACGATCTGTGTCCCAGTATTTGTTGCCGGTCAACGTGATTCTGCCCCAGTTGTGTATAACTACTGGACACATTGCCTCTGATAGAGCGAAGAATTTGTATCCTACCTTGGGTACCTGTTAGGAGTGCAATGTAATCGTTGTAAAACACATTCACATATTAGCCAATGTTTTAGAGAATTAGATATTAGAAGAAAATGTGAATAAACTAACATGTTATTGTACAATTTAATGCAACCCAATGTAAGGTTTAATGCTTAATCTTTAGAACATGTACTTATCATGGTAACCAATGCAACATGGTTTAGGTTTTATTAACACGTCATTCAGTGATGCATTAATGACGATAAGTGCTCCTTTAGGTGGATGTTGAATGTAAAATGTGTGTTGATGCAGTTGGTTGATGTATTTGTTAGCCAATCTTGTATGGTGAATTTATTAACTTAGCATGATTCATAGTCCCTGATTGTATTGCATTAAAAGGATCTTCATTGCTGACTGATGTTTAACTTCATATGTGAAATCTGCAGAATGTTCCTGTCTCACGTTTTGCAGGTGGACAACGTTTACTAGAGAAGAGTAGTGGTATTGTTTCATTAGGCATGGTTGCAGAATGAAGGAGTTACTGTTAGCTTGGTCGCAGGAGATAAGGTGGAGGCATTTGTTTTCACATGGGAGACAGAGAGAAGACCAAGCACGAGCTGCTACAGAGGTGCGTGTGCGTGGAAAAGGCCGTGAAGGAAGTCGACGTCATGGAAAAGTTCATGGCTGAGCCCAGAGTACAGCTTGTGAAATGAAAAGCATTATGGGACTTTTGATGAATACTATCTTATGTATATGCAGCTTTGTAGAGAGGGATAGTTACCCCGTTCCCGCCTGAACTCCTCACAGAGTACACCTACGCGCTGATGTGCTCTTCCTGTTGCTTGTGGCTTCATACCTCTGACCCATTTGTTTGTGAAGTGACTTCTTAGGGAGACTTCAACTACTGACACCTTTTCCCCTCTTTTCTATTGCCCAGCTCGTGAATTAGTTTAGGGGTGCCACATTAGTGTTGGAGTAGAGATAGTTAGATTTAAATGCCGCATCAAGAAGTGCCGATGCAAGGTGACTTGAGTTTTTGTTTTCTCATCTCATGCTTAATCATAATTGAGCTTTTTGTTCTTCTTATGCTCCAGCGGGTGAACCTTTTCAGAAGGATCGGTTTACTGTTGTTCCCTTTGTACTTCTATACCCTCATGCTGAGATGTGGATATGTCCAACAATTTTTTAGCTTGTAAATAAACTGACTAACCTTCATTTGGTTTTCTGTTTGGGTTCTTGTATAGCCATTTGTGTCACACTGTATTTCAAAGGACCCATTATCTTTCCTTCCCTCTACGCATTTATGCTGCTAAAAAGAACCATTGGAGATCCGACATTGAACTGAACGGAACAAGTGGGCCCATGCTCCTTCACCTCTAAGTTAAGCAAGTCTGCTTTTGTGCCAAGCTACCAGAGGGTTAAGCACAGGGTAATTTGAGGTTTGCTTGTGTTTCACCTTGACAGGAACTGGGTATGCAGCTTGAGTAGGATTTCACCCTCCTCAACCAGTAACCCAATTTCCTACACTTTACTTTAAGATTGTTAGATGCTGCTTGAACTAACAACACTTTTCTCTGGGGATTATCTGCTGCTTGTGCCATAGTTGCTAGTGATTGAGCAGAGGTTCCCTCTCCTAAACTATTATCACCATAAGTGATAGGGATGTAACATCCTGTCCTGAAATTCAAAATTCAAATAGAGGAGAAAAGATTCTTGGACCATTTAAGATGCTACACATAGTAGGAAGTATGTATAAAACACTTTGTGATAGCAAAATAAGCCCATTCACCTGAAAGAGAGGTCATATCCCATAGGAACTCAGAAACATATCAAAAGAGAACTACAGGCTGTGGGGTGGAGGGTATTTTCTAACAGCTAATGGAGAAATTGATACCAGATTGCCACTTCAGATTGGCAGGATTAGTTAAACATTCAAAGTTAGAATTTTACATTTTGTCAGAAGTGAACATATTTAATTTACATTGTTATAGTAAAACTGTTTCTAATTGGCATGTCCAGTTGAGTTAGTATTTCAACTGCATCAGAAATTCTGATTTGGGCTTTAGGAGTAAGGCCCTGATTTATTACAAGCGCATTTGATGTAATGCAGGATGTCATGCACGTGCAATAAGATGGACATGATACCCCTCACGTTTGTGACAGAGCACCCATCTGCCAAACTCTAAATCAGGCCCTACGTGTTTGCAGCTATGTTAGTGATGGACAAAGTAAAGCATTCTTGAGGAAGTTGTCTAACTCCAGTGTGGCAACCAAAACCGTGAGGAGTGGAGAAGCAATATGGAAAGATTAATTGTTTCCAAAAGTTCCGAGCCCTTTGATACTTTCATGCCCCATTGCCCTGTCCATTTCCATAGAACTTCTTTACCTGACTGTTCCAGCTTCATTAATAACTGCCATCCCCGGATCCCGATTCGATGTTCGCCACCACTACTAGAGTTATCCAAAAGGACCAGTGCTCGAAACCAACCATGCAGTCCTTCCCGAAGGTGGCTCCTCCGCTAAAAGCGGAGGAGTGTCACCCCACTGCTCTCAGAGCAGGATAAATAAAATGATAATCACATTGTTATTATCGTTTTATTTTTTGTAGGTTCAGGGCTGGCTTAGGGCGGGGCGGGGCTGGTGGCACAGGGGGAGGAGTGGTTTGCACACTCCAAGTACTCATGACGGTTTGGCCGGCCAAACAGTCATGCGCATTTTGCATGTTCCTCACCAGGCTGTAGTACACAGCCTTTTAAAACAAAAGCAAAGGTGCACCACAAAACAAGGAAAAATATTCAATCCGTGTCCAAAGGTATATTCTTCAAAAGTTCTTCTTTTATTTAAACAGGGTTAAAACAACGATCTTGATGAATTTGAGCAGCTGACGCGTTTCGTCCATGCACATGGACTTCTTCAGGGCTGTCAATTTAACAAATATACACATATAAATATACAAAACAAGGACATTTGACAAAGAATACAAACACAAACACTCTAAAAGACATTTATGAGAAAACCGCTATCTACAGTCATCTAACTAAAGAGAATATATGTACATAGGCCAGACATCTATTGCCAAACAATAAAGAATCTTTATAACATGACTGCTTTATTCTTATTTACCAGAACTTCTCCAAAGGTAACAGTTGGAGAGGGGGTGACAAAACAGCAAAATTCTCCTTAGATTGAGAAATAGAATATATTAGAGTAGAGAACAAGGGGAAAGGGAAGGAAAGTGAAAGTATTATATATTAAGTGCTTAGTGCAAGCCGATGGAAATTCAAAGGAAAAATATCAAAAGGAGGCTAACGAGAAAATTAAAAATTTTAAATTAAAGGGATTCCAGAAAAAATGAAAAAAGAAGAGGCCCACATAAGAAGCGTGCACCAGAGACGTATTTGCAAAAGGTGCCATTAGCCCAGAGACATATCCCAAGGGGTCTAAGAAATCTGATAAACAATTTGGACAATAGCGAACCCACCATGAATGGATGATATGCAGTAAGAAGTGGTAATCAAGCCAACTGGTTGTACAAGCGGCTGATGTGGTAGGGTCCTTTTCAGATATCTATTTAAAGGAGAGAAAAACCATGAATGAATGGCCCTCCTGTATATTAAGGATAAAGAGCAGGGGGGGACTGTTAAGTCACAATATTCGACTCCAGAGTACTCACTTATTAGAATATAAAAGAGAAAACAGGACGCCTATATTTGGGCGAAACCAGTAGTACACAGCCTGGTGAGAAAAATGCACAGGCTCCCATTCCCGTCTAAGCGCCTAACGACGGTGCGCAGACCAATCACATGGCAGCGTTGTGATTGGCTTAGGGGAGACTGGGTGCTTCCTGCTTCCAAGACTCGCAGGAGAAGGAGACACAATGTTGGAGAGACGGTCACGGTGGCTGTGAGGAGGTAAGTGTTTTTTTTTTGTATCTTGTCACCCGCCCTGCCGACCCCCTGCCCCTCCACCCCCGTTCCCTGCCAGCCGCTACTGCATTCCAGGATGTTATGCATTACTGTCTGGCGTGCCAACTGTGACGAAACTGTTTCCCTCTTATTTTACTGTTCCATTTAAATCTTTAATGGCATCATTTTTTAGAGAGTTAGGATAAGTGGAAGATGTAGGGATTTATGGGCTAAAAAATGCAGTTTATAGGTTTGTTCTCTTCTTTTATTATCTGGAGCTATAAATAGGCACCTGACAGTACTGCCAAGCAGTGTAAATAGTTGTAAATTGGATAGATTAATTTGGCCAACAGACTTGGTTCTTCTTCATCATTATTGATAGAAAAAGGAGGGGGATGTTTTTGCGAGACTGCTGATTGTCTTTGAAGACAGTGCTGAAACCAAACCTAAATATACAATCGATGCTAAATATAACTGGACCAGTGACAGTTTAATAGGAGACTCAACTATTACAAACTGTAAAACATTCTTCGTTAATGGTCCATAAGGACAGTGTCACAGTATACAATTCATGTCGGATTACAACTGGGCATGGGGGCAGTTCTCAAGAGGGAGGTGAAACATATATTTCAGTTAGACCTGGTTAGAGAGAGAGTGTGTTATTAGCGGGTTGTATAGTCCACCACAATTCCCTGAATATTTCTTGCAGTAGAGTGGATTGCGTGAACTCTATAAGTAAGATTTGGTTATGAAGCGATTTATTCTTATAAGTAAGAGTTGTTAATTAATCTGACAGGTTATCTATGAATTTGTATATACATAGATATATGTATATGAATGTGGATACATAGATAGATAGATAGATAGATAGATAGATAGATATGTGGGGTTGGGTGGATGGATGGAAGGATGGATGGATGTGCACCTGCTAGATTGTTTCAGAGAAGAGTGAAGTGGCATACAATGGAGTGCTGCAGGGTAAAGAGGAGAGGTGCAGGGTAGAGTGCAGGGGCATAGAGTTGTGGCGTGGACTGCATGGGCATAGAGTACAGTGTTTCAGAGTAGAGTGGCATAGAGAGGAGTGGCACAGAGTAGAGTGGTGTAGAGTGCAGTGGTGAAGAGTGCAGTGTTGCATAGTATAATGGGGTAGAGGGCACTGGCATAGAGTAGAGAGGCATAGAGTGAAGTGGTGTAGAGTGCAGTGTCATAGAGTGCAATAGTGCACAGTAGATTAGAGTGGCATAGCATGTAGTGGCGTAGAGTGCATTGGCATAGAGTTCATTGGTGTAGTGTGCAGTAGAGTGGCGTAGAGTAAAGTGGTGCAGAGTAGAGTGCAGTTGCACAGAGTAGAGTGGTGCAGAGTTGAGTGGCATAGAGTTCTGTGGCGGAGAGTGTAGTGTTGCAGAGTAGAGTGTTGTAGAGTGCAGTGGTGTAGTGTAGAATGGCATAGAGTGCATTGGTGTAGAGTGCAGTGGAGTAGAGTGGTGCAGAGTAAAGTGGCGCAGAGTGCAATGATGTAGAGTAGAGTGGCACAGAGTGCAGTGGCATAAAGTAGAGTGTTGCAGAGTAGAGTATAGTGGCGGATAGTGTAGTGGTTTACAGTAGATTGGCTTAGAGTGCAGTGGCGTAAAGTGTATTGGTTTTGAGTAAAGTTGTGTAGAGTGCTTTGACATTGAGCGCAGTGGTGTTGAATGCAGCAGTGTAGAACAGAGTGGCGTGGAGTGGAGTGGAGTGGCGCAGGGTAGATTGAAGTGACATAGAGTAGCGTAGAGTGGAATGACGCAGAGTGGAATAGAGTGGCATAAAGTGCAGTGGCGTAGAGTAGATTATTTCAGAGTAGAGTGCAGTGGCATAGACTGCAGTGTTGAAGAGTGCAGTGTCAAAGAGTGTAGTGGTGCAGATGATTGGAGTGGCATAGAGTGCAATGGCATTGAAGGGAGCGATGCAGAGGAGAATGGCTTAGAGTGAAGTGGCGTACAGTGTATTTCCATAGAGTGCAATGGAGTGGTGTAGAGCAGAGTGGTGCAGAGTACAGTGCAGTGGCATAAAGCGCAGCAGTGCAGATAAGAGTGGTGGAGAGTTCAGTGGTGGAGAGTGCCGGGTTGCAGATTAGAGTGGCGTAGAGTGAAGTGGCGTTGAGTGGTGCAGAGTAGAGAGTAGTGGTGCAAAGTAGAGTGCAGTGGCTTTGGATGGAGTGATGCCGAGTGTAGAGTGGAGTAGAGTGCTATGGTGTATAGTAGAGTGTCATAGAGTGCATTGGCGTGGAGTGAAGTGGTGTAGAGTGGTGCAGAGTAGAGAGCAGTGGCATAGAGTACAGTGGGGCAGAGAAGAATAGAGTAGTGTAGAGTGCAGTGACGTAGAGTACAATGGCGTAGAGTGCAGTGGTGTATACTGCAGTGGCATAAAGTGTTGCAGAGTAGAGTATAGTGGCATAGAGTGTAGTGGTTCAGAGTAGATTGGTGTAGAGCGCAGTGGTGTAGAGTGCATTGCTTTTTAGTAAAGTGGTATGGAGTGCATTGGTGCCGAGTGCAGTGATGCAGAGTAGAGTGCAGTGGTGCAGAGTGGAGTGCAGTGGCGCAGAGCAGAGTGCAGTGGTGCATGGTAGAGTGTAGTCATGCTGAGTGAGGTAGTGCCGAGTGCAGTGGCACCAAGTGCAGTTGTGCAGAATAGATTGTTTCAGAGTAGAGTGAAGTGGTGCACAGTAGATTACAGTGGCATAGAGTAGAGTCGCAAAGAGTGAAGAGTAGATTACAGTGGCGTGGAGTGGATTGGCATAGAGTGCAGTGCCACCAAGTGGAGTGGAACAGAGTAGAGTGCAGTGGCATAGAGTGCAGTGGCATAGTTAATGCAGTGTTGCAGAGTAGAGTGGATTGCTGCAGATTGGAGTGGTGTAGAGTTTAATAGTAAAGAGTGCAGTGCTGCATAGTAGAGTCATTTGGGGGTAGACTGCATTGGCATAGAGTAGAGTGGTGTAGAGTAGAGAGGCGTAGAGTGGAGTGCTGCAGAGAAAAGTGCAGTGACATTGTATGGAATGGCATGGAGTAGAGTGGCATTGTGTGGAGTGGGCAGAGTAGACGGCAGTGGTCTGGAGAGGTGCACAGTAGAATGGAGTGGGTTAAACTGAAATATGCATGGTGTGGTAGCGTGCTTCCATTACAGACAATACATCTCCAATTGAAATTACCATTACATTTGCACAGTCATACTGCATACTGTTTTACTGATAAAAGGAAATAGCGCACAAACGATAATGTGTGTAAATGTCGTCCCATGTGAATTGATTCACAGTTAATTTGCAGACATTTAAATTGTGTTGTGTGCTAGAAAAAAAAACATCTTATAGCCTCCATCGAGCACACCCCCAGTAGCCAGTATGATGTTGCATAAATCCTCTCACTATGAAGTCAGAGAAAGTAAAGTAAACAACAAGCTCCCTGGAAGACAGAACCTGCCATTTGACCTCTGTCTTTGACTGCACAGCAAATGTGATTGTGATAAGATAAGAACAAGATTTAAAGGCCTGTTCACAGAAATCGAGCACTGGTGAAAGAATACAGTAAATAGGGTTTGGGCAACTGAAGGGATGAGCTCAAGCTGACCAGCCTAAAACAAATAGAGCCAGCAAATAGAAAGCAAGCAAATGTGAGCTACAAACCACAAAGCCAATGGTATGCAATGGGTGGAATGCATTCCCAGGGAAGTTTTCTGAATGTTCCCAAGATGTTATTAGCGGTAGGCTTCGACCTAAAAAGGATTGGTGCGATACATTGGGAGCATTATGAAACATATAGTCATGGGGAGGGGTGGCGCAATCTGCTCCACCTGATACCTGAATTGCACAATATAAGCGGTGGTCTCTAAAGAGCAGCTTATCACTACCCAAATGATTAGAGAAAGCAGTCTGCAATCAAAATGTTTTGTGGCTGCCATTGATACACTTACATGAAATTTGCAATGACTGGCAATGTAAGCCAATGGGAATCACTATGGCATCTGTGGCTCGCAGTGCACTTTAATATATTGCAAGTTGGGTTTTGCCTGTGCTTTACATGCTGCTACTGAAGCGTAGGCTTGGCAAAAGCAAAACAACTTTAGTTCTTCTGGGCTTTTATTGTTATAACCAAGAGTTGATAAACCATACAACAAAATTTGAATCTCAAAGTCTCCCATTACAGCCACTACATTTTTTAAACTCAAATACTCAAATACAATTAATATTCTATAAAAAGAATTCACCATACAATCTTGAGGACACCGAATAAACAAGCAGTGGCAAAGCCAATAGCTCTCGCCTTTTTGAATATTGGCCTTGTCAATGGTTTTTTGCAGCTAAGGTACCACATTGGCAAAAAGAAATGCTTTTCGCTGAAGTTGTGCATCATTAACAAAAAAACCTGTTATGATGTGAACGCGTGCATGCTGGACTATGCATCCAGACACTGATGTTGGCCATGTCAGAATGCATGCACATGCAGGTGTGATAACATATGCACACACGTCACCACACATGTGCGCACATACGGAATGATGTAGGTGCCACTTAATTTGTTTTATAATATTTAACATTCCAAGACGTCAGACTCCATTTGGAGCAGTGAATAAAAGGTACATTTTTCCTTGTGCGAAAGTGTTTTTGGAATCGGAGCAGGCTAGCAGCAAATGGCACCTGCCAGACTCTAAAACAAATTAAAAATACATTGTTTTGGGTGTGAAGAAGAAGCAACAGGGTAGTGGGTGAGGGAGAAGTCAATGCAGGTGTGGAAACAATGCAAAGGGGGCAGGAAAGTAATAGAGGCGTTTCAGGTGGTTTTGGGAAGAAATTCAATAAAAAAAAAAGAAAAACAGCCCTCATGGTGGAAGAAAATGAACAAGTCGGGGTGGAGGGGAGGCGGGAGCAACGCGCAGTGCTCTGGGATGCGAGCACAGAAGAGAGAGTGGAAAAAAACACATGAAGTGCCTGAAGACAAAGTAGTTCCTTGAATGTGAGCAGATGCAAGTCATCCACTTAAAAGGATGGTAAAAAGGTTGTGCTCCAGACGAGGGACAAACACAAAAAAAGGAATGAAAGCATTTGAATAAGAAGCAACAACATTAGAGTGGAAAGACAGTTAACCAACAGTAAGCAATAGGCTTGCTCCATGCCGACTCTACGTTTTTGACATGGCCCTCAAGACGTCTTTTGACAACAGACAGCTAAAAGTTGTTTGCAAGCAAGACCTGAAAAGAGGATGATATTGAAGGCAAAGGAGCCTTCAGTATAGCTCACCTCTTGTTTCCTTCAAAAAAGCCTTGCACTAGCATCATTTTTAAGAAGGCACTTGAACAGTGGCATAGCTAGGGGGGCTATCCGCCCTTGGCGGCACTCTTTTTGGGGGCGGCGGAGGTGAGCAAGTCGTGTCTGTCGACTACCACCACCCCCACCCCGAGAACAAGTTGTCTGTCAGCCGCCAACCCCTCCCCGAACAAGTCAGCCAGCACCACCCCCGCTCTTACGTGCACCTGGCGGCAAACTTAGGAGCTGCCCCAAGTGGCAGTAGGTCTAGCTTTGCCACTGCACTCGAAGGGAAGTGTGGGTTGGGAAACAAAAAGGATGCAGGAGGGAGATATAAGATGGTGGGCGGCGGGGTAATGGGAAGAACAGGATAGAATGACAGAGGAGCAGGAGGGCCATATGACAGGGTGGCGTTTGAGGCAAATGAGAAATGCATAGGGGAAAAAGGGACAGTCAAAGGGAGATACAATAGGGTAGTGAATGGGGAACAAAGAGTTTACAGGGACAGGAGGGAGAGGCAGAAGGAAAAAAAAGTGAGACAAACTGAGGGAAGCCAGCAGCACTGGACCGGGAGGGCAATAGTTGTAAAGTAGTCCCTCAAGTAGTTCAATGCAAGCATTTGAGTGGAGGCAGAATGATACACCCAAACAGTCACTAGCTGTGGTATGGTAGTATGGAAGATGAAAACTCCGCTTGCATGACCCAAGGCGTAATTGAAAAAACGTTGCAAGCCAATGGTTGAAACAGGTTGGTCGAGAAACACAATGACTGTAAGGGCTAGACTCAAAACCCACTTTATTGTAAGCAATAGGTATTTTTGAAAACTGTGTTGTCAAAACCCAAATATTAGAACAGGCTTAAAAATCCACTCATGCTTATTCTTGCATTGGTGTTGGGGTCATAGTTATCATTAGTGCAGCATGTGCACTAGAACCAGAGCCCAGAAGAGTGATGGCCCAACTGCAACCAGCTTATGGCTTTTTTTTACCCTCCTAGCGGACTAATGGTGGAGCATTTTCCTTGCTTGTAGGGCCGATAGCACCCTGCCTACACTACTGGATTCTGAAGAGGACAAAGATTTTTGGAGAGTCAGGAAATGCAAGTACATTTTGATTTGGAACTGACCAAGAGATTTTCTTGGGAACAAAGGGGCATATTAACAACAGATTGCGATAATTATCGCAATGCGCACTTAGCGCGTTTTCTCTTATCGCCGTCTATCGCTGGTTTACATCGCCGTGTTAGCTTCGTATTAGCAACGCTTTGCTGACAGGCGATGCCAAAACCAGCGATAGACGGCGATAAGCTGCATTAACGTTGGAATTCCAGCGATAATCATGCGGCGATAATGAACAGCTTGATGATAGTCATGTGTGGACTTAACCATCCAATCCACCTCCCATTCACAGGATGGTTAAGTCAGGTTTGGAATAGGTGTTAGATTCCAGCGATAACCGCGCCTAGCGCGGCTTCTTTGATCGCTTTGCGGGTCCGGGGCCGTGTTGCTAATACGGCGAAGTTGTGATAGCGACTTTCTGAATGCAGTTCATGTAGGGAACGCCTACTATGCATATAATTAGCGATATTTATCGCTGCGTTTCAAGATAGGCTGCTATCGCAGGTTAACATGCGCTAATGCATGTTAGCCTGGCCTTGTTGATAGTCCGTTATAAAATTCGCCGCTTTAGCGCCGGAAAGGGGCGCTAAAGTCGCGATAACATGCTTGATAATATGCCCCAAAATCTTTGCTTCACTTCAATAATACTCTCAGCTTCCAACTTCAACCTAGGAGTTTGTGTCTGATGTGAACCACCCTCAATTCATGGCAGTATCCTTCGAGGTGCATTCAGAAAACATATGTTCTCCTTCTGTTGCCAACAGTAGATGGTCTGGGTGAGAGACCAACCGGGTGAAGTTGGACCTCACAACAGAGAGTGGTAGGAGAACACAGAAACAAGTAGCAACAAGCATTTGCAATTCAATGGGTCTTGCAGTTACGCAGGTTTGAGCTATTGGCATTGTAAATGACAATGCCTTTTATTTATGCGTTTAGGGTTTTTAAAACATAAATAAAATGCACTGTCATTTACAATGCTAATAGCTTAAATTCTCGCAAATGCCAGACCTATTGTTTTCCAAATGCTTGTTTTTAAAATCGCCCTATGCCGCGCTTTCACTTTAATGGCGGCCACCCCTTTCTTTAGATGACCCACATCTAAAGACAGGTGCGCGGCTGCCATTAAAGTAAAAGCGCAGTATGGGGCGCTTTTACAAAAAAAAAGCATTTGTTTAAGTTGACAATCAAATGGTTTTTTTTTGTAAAAGCACCCCATGCTGTGCTTTGACTTTAATGGCGGTCACGCCCCTTCCTTCTGACGCGGCTCGTGTAAAGAAAGGTGCGCAGCCGCCATTAAGGTGAAAGCGCAGTATGGGGCGCTTTACAAACAAAAAACATGTGTTTCTCAAGTTGTCAAGAAGCGGCTCGTCTAAAGAAAGGTGCGGCCGCCTTTAAAGTAAAAGCACGGTATGGGGCGCTTTTAAAAATAAAAAGCATTTGTTAAGCAGCATAGTGCGTTCAGAAGTGCTGCACTGTGCAGGGAGCATTTTTGAAAGATAAAGCGCAGCGTCCATGATCGGGCGCCGCGCTGTCATGAAAACAGGGTGGGTTAGGGAGAGCCTGTTATGCCTGCAAAAACAGCTAAATTAAAGATATTAAAGAAATTAGTGCTCACAGACTGTAGCTAAAACAGACTATGTGACAACACAAGTAAAACGTCCAGTCCTCATGGGAGATAACAAATGCAGACAAGGTGTTACTAAGGCGGGACTAACAAGCCTATTATTGAATCAGAAGCAACCATTTCGAAAGGACAGTAGCAGGAGCCAATTGGAAAGAACTCTCTCAGTGCTTCTACAGTTTCAGCAGCCCAGCGATTTGCTAGTGTTTTGTACTTGAACTCTACCGGGGTTGCCGACTTTGCTCTCATATATGTAAACCACGTGATTCCTTTTTCAGTGATGTTGCTTACCACTCTGCATTCTTTTCCACCTCACTGTCACTTTAAAGGCAAAGGCTAGTGCTGTGCAGTCTCCCTCTGCTCCTGCCAACGTCCTCTTGCTATCTCCCCAACAGTACTCTTGATCGTCACTCCTACTCCCTGTTTTTCCCTGCACTGTTTTCTCATGTTCGCCTGCTCCAATTTGTATCTAACTTGTTTTTGCTAAATCTTGTAAATAACTTGCTATTGCTGTAAAGCGCTCTGATACCCTAACGGGTCACGTTCGCCCTAAACGAAACACTAAATAAATAAATAAATAAATACTTGAATACAGCATGCCTCGCAGAGCAGCGCATACGCTGCCCAGGCTCGACCTAAAAATAAGTATATTAAAAAAGTTGCCATCCTGGCCTCTATCAATTAGGAGTGGGATGGGAGATCACACACCAAAATTGGGTTGTGATATATTTCAAAAGACTTGCTGAAACCCAAAGAATTTATGCTAAACTTTGCCTTTCACTTTCTAGAAGGTGATGAAAAATGTAAACAACTAAAGTGAAACATTATTCCAATTAGCTACCTATCTATCATCAGTTTAGCATGGTGCAACTCCCATGTCCTCAAGTAAAAAGGGGATTTTGCTTCAAGTTCAACCTAAATAAGTGCTTTCCCTGAGCAAGGGGCAGAAAGGGGGCCGGATTCCTAATAAAGTTGTTCAGATATTACTCTTGTAACCAGATACAGGTCCCCCTGAAGAGCAGAAAGCAGTAACCAGGAATTAAAAAGTCGAAAGCAAACACACACGAGAGACAAATAATATCATCAATCTCAAATCTGAGCTCTCCATCTTAGTTTGCTGGGACTTCTTGCAGTACACTTTTATTACACCTCAAAGAGGCAAAAAGTACATTTAGCAAGGATAGTAAAAACTACGGCAGCTTTTCTCTCATAATAAGGGTCAGATGTACAAATCTTTAGCTCGAAAGCGGCCCAATTCTGTTTGCAACCTGAAAAAAGCATTTTTAAATGTACAAAGGCCTATTTGCGATTCGGTAAACTATTACGAATCGCAAATTGGGTTTGCGAGTCGCTATTAGGAAGGAGCGCGCCAACGGCGTCCCTTCCCAATAGCGAGTGGCACTGGTATGTAGGAATGTTCTGCGACCAGTAATGTGGTTGCATAGCATTCGCAGTTACCACCAACTTCAAGTTGGTGGTAACCCATTCGCAAACTGGAAGAGGCCCCCAAGGGACCCCTTCCCCTTTTGAATGTGGGCGCCAACATTTTTTAAGAGCAGGCAATGGTCTCATGGGCACTGCCTACTCTTAAAACATGAAAAGGAAACTTTTCATTTTTCTTTTTTAAATGCATCCGGTTTTCCTTTAAGGAAAGTGGGCTGCATTTCAAAATAAAAAACTGCTTTATTTAAAAAGCAGTGGTTCTGTTGGGTGTAAAAGCTATTTCTTATACAAAAGATCAATTCAAAAGTTATTCTTCAAATGTTCATATCAGAGTTTAGTACAAGGAACACACACAAAGCATAAACGCAACACACCTTGATGGGTATTATGTTATTTTATATAAATTGCATCATTTATAAATACCCAAACAATTATAAAAGCTGCCAAACACAAGGTGAAATGCAAAGTGATACGTGATCAAGTGACATATTGTGCTCAGTGATAAAGTGGTGCGTATTATGTACAAAGTGACTAAAATATGTACAAGGGGAAAAGGATGAGTAGAAGGCCAGAAAATAGTGGGAAGCCAATGACTTTGCTGCCTAAACAAATTAATCTTTTGCGCGCAAAGCCTTGATCTGGACCAGGAAATATTGTCGACGTTTCAACCCAAGATCAGCACTACTGAGTAGTCAATGCGGGTCTTCATCAGGACAAAGATGGGGGAAAGGGGGATGACAGCCTACAGATGCTCAGTTAGGCATCAAGAGCACACTAGGATATGCGCTGTCTTGGCCTCGTCGTGGCAATTCAATGTCTTGGCCTCGTCGTGGCAATTCAATGTCTGTATAATCACATCACTACAAGAAAGCTCCTGAGTGCGAGCATTCAAAAAACGGGTCTATTATTTACCGCTTCAGCCAGTATAATGAAATTGAACCAGCCATTAAGTAACATCGCCAGACTGTAAGCGCCCGAGTGCGCTCCTGAAGACGAGTGCGCTTTTCTTTTGTTCACCGCTCCTGCAAATATACAGACATTGAATTGCCACAACGAGGCCAAGACAGCGCATATCCTTGTGTGCTCTTGATGCTTAACTGAGCATCTGTAGGCTGTCATCCCCCTTTCCCCCATCTTTGTCCTGATGAAGACCCGCATTGACTACTCAGTAGTGCTGATCTTGGGTTGAAACGTCGACGATATTTCCTGGTCCAGATCAAGGCTTTGCGCGCAAAAGATTAATTTGTTTAGGCAGCAAAGTCATTGGCTTCCCACTATTTTCTGGCCTTCTACTCATCCTTTTCCCCTTGTACATATTTTAGTCACTTTGTACATAATACGCACCACTTTATCACTGAGCACAATATGTCACTTGATCACGTATCACTTTGCATTTCACCTTGTGTTTGGCAGCTTTTATAATTGTTTGGGTATTTATAAATGATGCAATTTATATAAAATAACATAATACCCATCAAGGTGTGTTGCGGTTATGCTTTGTGTGTGTTCCTTGTACTAAACTCTGATATGAACATTTGAAGAATAACTTTTGAATTGATCTTTTGTATAAGAAATAGCTTTTACACCCGACAGAACCACTGTTTTTCTTTACATATCCATGCCCAGGTTCTGAGGGATACCGGGTTGCCCCATTGCTTATTGAATTTATTTAAAAAGCAGTCACAGACATGATGGTCTGCTGACCCCAGCAGGCCACCATCCCTGTGAGTGCCAGCCATTCCCAATGGGCCGCTAATTGAGACCTGCCTCATTAATTTTAATGAGGCAGGTCCCTTGAGACCCATTGGGAATCACAAACAGTGTAAAACACACTGTTGTACATAGCTGTATGCGATTTCGTAATAGTGAATCTAAACAATTTGCTATCCGGAGATCCCAAATGGAAGTCTAAGTACATCTGGCCCTAAGGCATTTTCTTCCATATCGTGCTGCTGAGTGTGCCAATGCAGAAGTGTGATCTCAGCTGAGCGGATTTTATCACTTGCCACAAAGGCAGAGCAAATGTGCACCTCTAGCTGTCTCTCTGGACAGAGAGAGGTATATGTAGCAGACACATTAGGTAGCCTGTCTGCATTCCCAGGTCATGGCAGATGTTACATTCCCTAGCAAATTAGGAAGTTAAGTCTTTTGAGTGTCTTACTTGGGCAGGAAAATGTAGGGGCCCAGAGACTGATTCTGTGAGGGGCGTGTCTCTGTAAACTAGGTTGAGCGGAGCAAAAACGTGAGTGGGGGGATATGTGGAATGGAAAAAAGCACACAGGAGAGAGCTAGAAAACAGATGCACCACGATGGAGTGCCGGAACACAAACAAAAAGTGGTTCCCTAAAAGTGAGTAGTGGAAGGATGCTAGTCGACAAGTCAAAAGGATGATCTAGTGGTTATGCACCAGGGGAGTGACAAAACATCAAGGGAAGGCTGGTCCTCAAATAAGAAGCAAGCAAAGGAGAGTGACAATCCAGCCAACTAATGGTAAGCAATGAGCGGGCTGTAAGCACATTGTAAGTTCACAATAGTTATTCCCAACCAGGCAGCTTGGGCTGTTTGGCAGCCTTGACCAAAAAAACTGAATAACCACATTTTGTACCGGAGTATTTGAATGCGGGGGGAAGCTCTAATAAACTATATTAATATAGCAAATGGCAGAAACCATACCGCCAATTTATCAAAAAATCATGTCAAGACATACTGTTGAGTCGTCACTTGCACACAGACCAGCCATCAAGATGGAAGGTATGACCAGCCTCTTTATTCACTATTAGTACATTACTACAGAAGCACTATGTTGAGGAGGTAGTCTCTACATTGCTACCTCATGTTCCATTCTCTCGATAGTCCCTTGTCCCTCACTTTCTGTTGTCCCTACGTTCTCTGGACAAGAAGAGGTACGCTGACCTCGCAACCTCTGGAGGACGAGGTGGCACTGGCTGATGAACATGACACATGGCTGCACAGTAGATCATCATCAATGCTCGATAAGTAAAGTCAGTGTTTAATCTGTCGAAAAATGTGCAGGGGGGAGATTTTTCTAAGGTGTTCCCCCAAGTGCATCTGAACACCAAGGCTACAGAATCTTAAATTTAGAGGCTAGAAACAAGGGGGCTGTCTGATCAATAACCTTATGTACTATTGTCGGGAAAGAGAGATGAGAAACAGGTTCACTTATGATAACAGACAGATACGGGCCCGGATTGCTATGCTCTTATTATTGTTCTGATTTATTATTAACTATCTTCTAGAACATCACGCCACTCACTATGGAAAACCTCAAAAGTTGGCCTATTCAGAGGCGAGATTTCTTTTTAAAACTTACTTTGCCCACGAAGAATTAGAGGGAGACTTCAAAATGCTGGAAATCGTTTGAATCCTGCTTGGAATACTGCACTCAAGAGAACTCATTTTTAAGCTACAGTTGAGGCCATACATGCTCTTGCAGCTGCAGAATGTGTCTAGTCATCCATGGGAAAATAATGCATGTGATTGCAGAGGTGGGTATTCACGCATGGACAAAGGTAAAAGCTCCAAACAGTGGATAGGAAGCAAAATGGACTGGAACTTAGTACCTCATAGCAAAATAGGAGAAACGAGGAAGATTTAGGTGGTGCATCTAAAAAGGATTTCTCCCTATAAAATGTGCTAGAGACTACTTGGCAGTCTAAATTGTCACTGGAAGGCAAAATGGAAGCCATGAGCCTGGATGGTAATCTTGCACGGGCAGGCCTAGGGAACGTGAGTACATTAAATAAGATGTGGCCAAAGTAGTAAGCGACCTCATTCCCTTCAAACTAAAGTTTTGACGCTAACATTAGATGAGAAGAAATTATTATTGTCAGTATACGATGCAGAAGGTAAATCCTGAAGTAATAATATCATAGTGCTGAGAGTACCAGAAAGGGTAGAGGGTCCTAATGGAAATATTGTTGATGAACTGGATCAGGAACTGGTTGAAACCCAAACGAGTCTATTACACTTTATCTCTGTGTAAGCAACAGGGCTCTATTTCTGCTTTTTTCTGCTGGGAACTTTGCACATGCATATTATTGCTAGATTGTTGAACTATTGGGACAGAAATGTCATCCTTCAAGCTGCCAGTCAGGCATTCCCAAACAAATTTGAAAATGTTCACTGTTCTACAGTTTTTCTAGTAGTTTTGATTCTGATCAATGATTCCCATGCTTTGAAGGACTTCCTACACCATCAGAAAATGCAGAAACCTCTTCCCAAGACTACCTACACCATCAGGAAGTGTCCCATATACAGTCTTGCAAATAAGTAACTTCTGCATCTCGTAATACCAGAAATTGTATTTCAACTTTTTTGGTACAGGAAACAGTATTGCAACAGTCACAAATACCACAACTGCTAGTACAGTTTCCACTTAGTAGCTGATGAAACATTTATAGGGGAAGCTGGGGATGAAACAGTATTACAAATATGTTTGAACAGACTAAACTGTCAATCTTCATAACTAAGTCGGACAAGCCCAAACCATGAGCTCAATAGATCCATTATCTGTTTTTACATCTATTGCTCAATTTCTTCGCTCCAGGGAGCAGCATCTGAAATTACAGCAAATGCAAATAAACCAAGCACTGGCAAAGCCAGGAAGTCTGCTGTCAGCCATTTGGCTTTGTCAATGCTTATTTTGTTTTAACATGCTTTTTGGAAACCTTTATTGTTTTGTGAACTGCCATGCTTTCACATTGCTAAAATCAAAGGGGCAGATTTACAAGAAGTGACGCATCGCTGCGTTAAAGCAGCGATTCGTCAGTTTTCTTGCGCCTGCAGGAGAAACTCTTGCACCACCATGGAGGCGCCGTATTTACAATACGGCACACCATGATGCAGGGTTTTTTGGCGCATTGCTGGAGTTGGCATGAAAACCAACGCAACTCCAGCAATGGGTGAAAATTAGAGGCGATGCATCAGTTTTAACTGACTCATCGACTACTGAATGGGGACCAATGTGTTGGAGCGGAAAAAGGTGACAAAGTCACTTTGCACTCAAACGTATTGGTCCTGGATGTGACGCATACAAGTGGGCATAGTGCCCACTTGTATGTGTGACATCAGCATGTAATGTCACACATTGTGACATTCCGTGCATATACTTACCTTAGGTGGCACACTTACCTCGTGACTTGATTGCACATTGCAATCAAGTCACTACAGCTGGTGTGGTCCCTTGGGCACGGCCAATGTGTCATCCCTACGCCTGGGTTTGGCAGGCGTAGGGATTGTGACGCATTGGCAGCGCAGCTAAAGGCTGCGCCATAAAAAGAAAAAGTTGTAAATACCATTGCGGCATTTTTAAGGTAGGCGTTTCCGATGGAACGCCTACCTTGCACAAATTAAAATCTAAGGCGGTGCAGGCGATTTTCACGCAGGTGAAAATCGACGCAGCCTGTAGAAAAGTGACGCATCTGCATCCATGTAAATATGGAGAAGATGAAGCGCCGCCGTTGCGTTAAAAAAAGTGACGCAAAAGCGGCGGAAGGGGCTTGTAAATCTGCCCCAAACTTTTTTTTTTTTTTTTACATCAAAAAGAACACATTACCATTGTAGTCCCTGGCATGGAAGGGGATTACTTTGTGGGTGTGCTCCTTCTGAAAGAGGAGAATGCCGTCTATCACATTGAAGTTAGCCAAGGGCTGAAGTGGGCTGACCCACTGCCCATGCTGTGTGCTGAGATGGGTGCAAGAAAAATGTAAATGACACAACAACAGACCAATTGATGAAGAGGGCTGGCTGTAAGCACCTATACGTGAGTATATTATATATAAAAAATGTAATGAAATCTAAGATTTGAGCTCCTTTGAGTAATATGCATAGATTTTGACATGATCTGGGGGACATGTTTCCTTGTAGGTAGAATATACATTGAAAATCCTGTTAATTTCTGGATCCATAAAAAAAAAATCATAATTTTTCAGAAATGTACTTACATTTGACCTCTTTCTCACAGCAAGGCTGCTCTACTCCTTCAAAAATTCCTTATTATAGTAATTCTGACTTTAACATTTTCTCACCTTTTTTAAATTGTTCAGCTTGTTGCACAGTTTATATTTTTTAGCATCGATGAATTATTTGTTTATTCATTGACTTGGTAGAGGTCTTGCGAATTTCACATATCCAGACTTCATTAGAACTTGGTGCTGCTTCCAGCTATTGCTCATACAGAAAATGAGCTGTCTTTATTTATGTACTTACTTGATGTTTTATGTTTTTTGCCTAGGGCAAGTTTCCCCTAGATGTATGGCTTATGAAAATCCAATTTTCGGATGGAAATCATGTGCACCCCAGGAGGACATACATTCACTCATTCATTCATCCCTTTTTATGCATTCAGCCATTAATTACCCTGACCTTCTACTCAGCTACGAGCTCTGCAAACACTCTTAACCCTTAATATTGAATTATCTTTGTGGACTTTTGTCGTGTCACCACATGAGACAAAGTTCACAGAT